>OY998253.1:11905000-13105000 GCA_963922045.1 Persicaria maculosa
TGTGACTATATTTGGAGTTCAGTTCTTCGGTTGTAATGGATAAATAAAATATACTTCGGTAGTTCTCATGTTTTTTTTTTTATTTTAAAGGTTAATATATTGCATGAAAAAAGAAGTAGCTATAATGTACAAAAGGTCGGACCAAATGTTGTGAAACACTTGTCCAGTGCTACCAAAATCATGGAACAAGCGTGTTGTTCCAGTCTATGTGGGTGTGTTGAGCCTCAAGCTCGGGGTAGCTCCTGTCTCATCAAGCCAAAGCTATCAGAACTCGGCCCTACCCCCTAAGATTGGATGAGTATAAATCCCCCTTCGGCTCGGCCATCAAAGGATTTACACAAATCCAAACTTAGCACACCAATCCTATGATTTGGAGTTCAATGAAAGGATGTATAATATTACAAAATGTCATCCTAGGCATGAAAGCCCTGAGACTGCCGAGGCTATAGAAGGTTTATAAAGAAGCAAAAAAATACAATGTGGAATTCAGGCCTTCGGAAATTTTGCCCCGACAAGCCTATGTGCCAAAGTGTGCGCTGAAGCACTGTGGAACAACGTTGATTTCCTTGGAACTCAGTAAGGGTAGCTTGTTTTCAGTCTCTTTAGCTTACCCCACTCCATGGCTATACTTCACGAGCGCCCAGTGGCAGCAGTTAGTAGCTCCAGTCCAGCTTGTAGTTCTGTAGTAGGCTTGAAAAGGATACAAAATTCATGATTTAGGACCTTGTAGACATGTGTTTTGACCAGATGAACTACTTCTTCCACACTTTTGCTGGATCCTTCAAAGGCCTTTTCATTCCTAGTTTTCCATATTAAGTAAACAGTAGCTGCCATATCTACTCTTTTTGCTTTGGAGATCCATCCTTTTCCTTTAGCCTCCTTTTTTAGCCATTTGAGTCCACTATTGATGGTGTTCATTCTCCTCCACATTCCTAGCCAAGTTTTGACCTGAGACCAAACATTAAAGGAAAAATTACATGAAAAAAAATATATGCTCGTGAGATTCTGAAGCTTGATTGCATAGATGACAGTTTAAGTCCACTTCCCTTGATCTGTAATGATCTTTTGTAGATAGTCTTCCCTTAGCGGCCAGCCAAAAAATGAAAGCATGCTTAGGAACAATTGCTTTGTCCCAAACCACTGTTGCCCAAGGTGGATTTGGAGCTCTTCGTTTAAAGTGATCATAAGCTGCTTCTATACTGAACTTCCCTCCTAGACACCAGCTGTTGAGCTTTATAGAAGCCTCTTGAGCACTTCCTGTAAAGGTTAGTAGAGCATCTCGGATAGAAAGAATTTTTTTGATAAAAGGAGAGTCATTTTTGTCATGAACTTGCCAATTCCAAACATCTCCGTGTTGTATGTATTGGTGATGCACCCATCTAACCCATAAACTATCTTTTTTCCTATCGATATCCCAAAGCATTCTAGATATGAAAGCAGTATATTCCATGTTTTAAGGTCTTTCAAACCTAAACCACCTTCATCCTTAGGCAAACAAACATCTTTCCATTTGATTCTATGGGATTTCCAAAGGAATTTTGCACATAGGCTGTTAACCTTATTAATCAAAGTAGAAGGGGAGGGGAGGATAGAAAACCAGAAGGCACTAATCCCCTGAAGCACAGTCCTTATAAGCTCGACTCTTCCTGCATAAGAAAGAGTTTTAGAGTTCCAGTAACTTATGTTGGTTAAAATTTTATCTAAGAAGGGGGAGAATTGTGCAACTGTAAGTTTCCCTGAGGAGATGGGGATTCCTAGGTATCTGAAAGGAAACGTCCCCTGTGTAAACCCAGATCTGGAAGCCAAAAACTCCTTGTCATCAGGCTTTGCTCCTGCTAAGAAGAAAGAGGATTTCGAGGAACTAACCTCTAAGCCGGATACTTCAGAGAAATGGTTAAGAGCATCTAGTAAAATGGCCATGGAGTTTTTATCACCTCTTGACATTAAGATTATATCATCAGCATAGGCAAGATGAGATATTTGCAAATTTCCACACTTTGGGTGGAATTTAAAATTTGGAAGCCTTGTCATGCAGTTAAGAGTTCTGGACAGATAGTCCACAGATAAAACAAAAAGGAGGGGAGAGATGGGATTTCCTTGTCTAAGCCCTCTCTTGCCATGAAAGCACCCATGCATAGAGCCATTGATGCTAATAGAAAAGGTAGGGGTGCAGACACACTCCAGCACCCAATGTATGAACATAGGGGGGAAGTTTAGGTGTAATAGCATCTGTTTAATGAAATCCCAAGAAATGGTATCATAAGCCTTTTTTAAATCGAGATTTAGGATACATCTTGGGCTAATTCTCTTCCTAGTATATTTCCTAATCAGCTCTTGAAGAAGTAAAATGTTTTCATGCATGATCCTGCCTTTAATGAAACCAATTTGAGAAGGGGAAATGATAGATTTAAGGATAGGTTTAGTAAAATGTTCTCATGTTGTGTTGATTCTTTTGCAACTTGTAATGAATAAATAAATTGCTACTTTGAAAGGTCTGTTTGTATCCTGATCCTTTTTTTTTTTTTTTTTTAAATCTTCAATTTCTTCTCTGTAGCCATACGAGGGATAGGTTTGGTTGGCGTTAATCCTAAGTCCTAAACAAAGAGGATTTGGAGCAAAGGGTCCCAAAGTCGCAACCCAACTTCCCATGGCTCTGCCCGTGCAAGCTCATAGGCGACTCTATTAAAAAATTCCTAGTTACGAAAAAACAAATTACACGGCTAAAAGACTTGCCTGATCGAGCTGTCCAATGTCCTGCACAAGTAACTCTATATATACATAATAAATATAGGACATTTACAATTGTTAGGTAAGACAAAAATTAACCGGAGGCAGTTACCCATTCGCATTACACGTATTTGATCAATGAGTACCGCGCGCGCTATATATGTTAAGATGTAATGCGCGCCTATTTGTACATCTAGGGGTGGAAATGGGTCGAGTGATGGATGGGTGGAGCCGTTTTTTCACCAGACCCGTCACAAAAAAATTTCACCCGACCCATCACCCGTCCGTCTAATATTTCACCCATCACCCGATCCGTCGGGTGAATCGGGTTAATCGGGTGGGTCGGGTGAGTAATCGGGTGATGTAAATTAAAAGAAAAAAATTCATAGGTCATACTTAAAAATCGATCATATTTGATATTTTCACAAACCACGTCAACGTGAAAATCTTATTAATTGTATAAAAGGTTTATTCATACATTATATCATTATCCTCATCTTACAAAGTTAGCATTAAAAGTTTAATATCAAATCAAATGAGATGAATTTTAGCCCTTTGCTAAACTGGTAGTTAAAAAAAGGAAAAATAATTTGGCTAAATCATGTCTTAACACACTAAATGTTAAGTCGTTGAAATGAGTGAAATTGTTAACATTCTACTAGTGTATGCAAAACAAATAAAATGACATTTTTAAAAGATGTGATATGAGGTTAAATAAAAATAAGTTTATATTCTTTTAGAATTTTTTTGCACAAAAACAATTAGAGAATAGAGAAGATAGAATTAGAAAAAAAATGAAAAATATGTAGTTATGTTAGGCTATATTTTTTTATAAACTAAGATTTTTTTTTAAATAATCGGGTGGGTTAGCGGGTCGGGTAATGGGTCGGGTGATGGGTCGGGTAATGGGTGAAAAACATATCACCCATCACCCGACCCATCACCCATTTCACCCACCCATCACCCATCCATCACCCGATTTTTTTCGGGTTTTCACCCGTATAATCGGGTCGGGTGGATCGGGTGAATCGGTCACCCACGGGTGATTTCCAGCCCTGTATACATCGATTATATAAATAGATCGATCAATGAGTCCCGCTATGTTAAGATATAATGCCCATTTCTACATCGATTATATAAATAGACTGATCAAGTCTAGTATCGGTGTATGCAGCTCCAATTTCCTGTCAAAAGATACATGAAATTCGGACATTGTAGAATCTCGCCAAGAAAGAATGAATGAAATATATCAAGCACTCATGAAAAACTTAAGGCAATGTCATCAATGAAACAGGGGAAAATGTTTTTGTTAGCATATATTATTTATACGTGTACAGTTATCATTGTACTCTCAGGGTTTTCAATACCCATTGATATATATACAAGAGTAAGCCTCTGAAATCCGCAAGGACTCAGTTATCCAAACACTTACATGGTATCGAGCTTTAGTGTGAAACCCTATTTTTTTTTGTTTCACATCTACGATCCCTGCCGCCCCTACGCCGCCGCCGCCTCTAGCCGCCGCCACCAGCCAAGTCGCCGCCGCTACCCACTGCCGCCGCCGCTCCCCCTGCCGCCGCCGCCGCTTCCCACAGCCGCCGCAGCCGCCCTCCCTTGTTCCCATCTTCCGCCGCCATCTCCTGTCTTTTCTCGATGTCTACAATCGAGGATAACACCCCCCCTCCACCCAACCCTAACCCACCACCACCGCCACACAACCCCTTTCATTCCGCTCAATCTGTCACCAATATCAAAAATCAAATTCCCCTAACCCTAGATCTCAAAAAGGTTCAATACCACACATGGGCGGAACTTTTCTAAACCGCCTGTAAGGGTCACGACGTCATCGCTCACATCGACGGATCTGGCCGTCCGAATGATGTCCCTGAGCCCCTCTGGAACAGTCTTGACTCCATCGTTCTTGGATGGATCTATGCCACCATATCCGAGGATGTTCTGATAACCGTCCTCCAACCCGACTCCACCGCCCGGGATGTTTGGCTTCGTATCATGGGCCTTTTTCATGACAATCAATCCGCTAGAGCAGCGGATCTTGAAGGAAAGTTCATCAACACCCGTCAGGAGAGCTTCTCCACCGTCTCCGACTATTGTCTCGCCATCAAAGTCATAGCCGACGTCGGACACAAGGTCAGCGAAGAGCGCCTTGTCCTTCAACTCATCAACGGCCTCTCCACCAAATTTGATGTCGTCGGTGGCATGATCAGCAACACCTCACCACTGCCGACATTCATGGTGGCTCGCAGCATGCTCTCTAGGGAGGAAAACCGTTAGGGCCGCCCACTTAGGGCCGCCCTCAGGGTCCCTCTCAGGTCCTTGTGTCCTACAAGGATTTCCTAGCCCCGAACCCTGTCCCTCAATCCAGACCAGACCCTAACCCCCAAACCCAGACCAGACCACCCCACCAGCGCGGAGGTCGCGAGAGAAGCGGCAACAGCAGCGGCGGGCGCCGCAGTTCAACTGGTACCCGCAGCAGCCGCAGCCTTGGGCTCCCACCCCGCCGCTCTACCTATATCCGACATGGGCAGGCTACCCTCCGTCGGACTTGGTCTCTCTGCAGCGTCAACCACTGCGTCCTGCCCCGTCCCCGTCCTTGTATGCATCTCAGCAGCCTCCGTCCACCCCCATGCACACCAATCTCTCCGCCGCTTTCTCCTCCATGGGACTTCAGCAGCCGGATGACAACTGGTATATGGATACCGGGGCCTCCTCTCACATGACGAACACACCAGGTAACCTACAAACTGTTTTTAATTCTAGCACTTTACCGTCTGTCTATGTCGGAAACGGCGAATCTCTTAACATTGTCGGTTCAGGTCATACAACACTACCCAATGCCCCACCCCTTCGCCTGTCCAAAGTCCTATTTGCCCATGACCTTGTTAAAAACCTCATTTTTGTTCGTCAATTTACCATCGATAATCACGTGGCTGTCCAATTTGACCCGTTTGGTTTTCTTGTGAAGGATCTTCGTACGGGGACCCCAATTATGCGCTGCAATAGTTCTGGCGACCTCTATCCTATCACCACTGCACGCCAAACGTCTCCCACCGCCCCTACCGCCCTCGTCGCCCTTGGTTCTGACTTGTGGCACGCTCGTCTCGGTCATCCTGGCGACCACGTGCTTCAATGTCTCCGCACTAGCAATTTAATTTCTTGTAATAAATCCTCAGGCGTTTGCACTTCCTGTGAAATCATCAAGAGCAAGCGTCTTCCTTTTAGCATTTCTCATTCCATTACATTTGCACCTTTTGATATTATATATTGTGACTTGTGGACATCTCCTAATTCAAGTGCTAGTGGTTTTCGATATTATTTTGTTATCCTTGATGATTTCACCAATTTTGTCTGGGTTTTTCCCCTACGCCACAAATCGGAAACACAAAGTCATCTTGTTCACTTTCATACATTTTTCCGCACTCAATTTAATTTACCTGTCAAGGCTATTCAGTGTGACATGGGAGGAGAGTTTGACAACAATTTTGTTCGATCCTTTTGTCAACAAAATGGGATAGCACTCCGCTTCTCCTGCCCCCAAACCTCTCCACAAAATGGCAAAGCGGAACGCATTCTCCGCACTCTCAATGACAAAACTAGAACTCTCCTACATCACGCCTCTCTTCCCCTCTCCTTTTGGGTTGAGGCGCTTCACATGGCCACCTATCTCCACAATATCCTTCCATCCAAAGCCATTGACAACTCCATCCCCACCTTGGCACTCTACAAGCGCTACCCTTCCTACAATCACATTAGAGTGTTTGGATGTCTTTGTTTCCCCAACATGAGTGTCACCGCCCCTCACAAGCTCTCCCCACGATCCACCAAATGTGTCTTATTGGGCATCTCCCCACACCATCGGGGCTATCGTTGTCTTCGCTTGGATACCAATCGGGTTGTCATTTCGCGCCATGTGATTTTCGACGAACAAACCTTCCCTTTCGCCACAACACCTACCCATGCTGTCCTCAACCCCCCTACACCACCCACTTCGGACGACTTCCCACCCCTCTTGCGCCACCTATTTCAACAAGCCACGTCCGGAACTACACCTACAACCAACCAGCCCCCCGCCGAAATTGATAGGTCGCGGCCGCAGCACAATGCTGCGCCCGCGGCACACCAGGCTGCGGGGTACCCCCCATTGGCGGCGCCTGCCGCACAGCCCGCAGCACCCCCTGCAGCCCTCCTACCCCCCCCCCCCCCGCAGGCGGCCCCCCTTAACCCCCCACCTCCGCTTGCACCCCCCCCGCCCAACCCATGAAGACCCGTTCCCAGTACGGGATCTTCAAACCTAACCCCAAATACAATCTTCTCACCCCGTCCCCTGAAATATCCCCTCTACCCAAATCACCCCACAAGGCCTTACAGGACCCGAACTAGCACGCAGCCATGATGGATGAGTTTAGTGCTTTAATTAAAAACGGCACATGGGACCTCGTTCCAAGGCCTCGAGATACTAATATCATTAACTGCATGTGGTTGTTCAAACATAAGTACAGGTCTGACGGGACTCTTGAGCAACACAAGGCTCGCCTGGTGGTCAATGGCAAGTCTCAGGAGGTTGGAGTTGACTGTGACGAGACTTTCAGTCCGGTCGTCAAACCGGGTACCATTCGCACATTTCTGAGTATCACCCTCGCCAAGGACTGGCCCATCCATCAGCTGGACGTCAAGAATGCCTTCCTTCACGGCAACCTTCAGGAGACTGTGTATATGCATCAGCCCCCAGGCTTTTATGATCGCTCCCGCCCATCCCACGTCTGGCTTCTCCAGAAGTCTCTCTATGGGTTAAAGCAAGCGCCTCGCGCCTGGTATCAGCGATTCGCCACGTACCTCACTGGTATTGGGTTTCAGGGCAGTCAGTCTGATCACTCCCTCTTTGTGTTCCACTCGGGGTCGGACACTGCCTATCTTCTCTTGTACGTCGACGACATTTTGTGCTCACAACCTCCTCTACATCGCTCCTGTCTAGGCTGATGGCACTGCTGCGTTCAGAGTTTTCCATGACTGATCTCGGTTCCCTAAGCTACTTCCTCGGCGTCTCTATGACTCGCACCCCTTCTGCACTGTTCCTACATCAGCAGAAGTATGCCCTTGAGATTGTCGACAAAGCCAGAATGACGTCTTGCAAGCCCGCCACCACTCCTGTCGACTGCAAGTCAAAACTCGATGCTGCTTCTAGTCCCAAGGTTGAGGATCCTACAGCCTATCGCAGTCTGGCCGGTGCCCTCCAGTATCTGACTTTCACTAGGCCGGACATCGCCTTTGCTGTCCAGTAGGTTTGCTTATACATGCATGATCCCCGCGAACATCACCTTCAGGCCCTCAAGCGGATAATCCGGTACATCAAGGGCACCTCTGACATGGGTTTGCATCTCCATCGCAGCCGGTTTGACTCCCTTACCGCGTATTCCGATGCTGACTGGGCGGGTTGTCTTGAAACTCGCCGCTCCACTTCTGGTTTCGCTGTGTACCTTGGCGATAATCTGGTCTCGTGGTCCTCCAAGCATCAGGCCACCGTCTCCCGCTCTAGCACCGAGGCCGAGTATCGTGGGGTTGCTAACGCCGTGGCCGAAACATGTTGGCTCCGCAACCTCCTCTGCGAGCTACGAGTTCCCCTTCGATCAGCTACACTGGTCTATTGCGATAATGTCTCCGCTGTTTATCTTTCGTCGAACCCGATTTAGCATCAGCGAACGAAGCATATCGAGATTGACATCCATTTCGTCCGAGAGAAGGCCAAGTCCGGGTTCTTCATGTCCCTTCTACACATCAGTATGCGGACATTTTCACAAAAGGATTACCTACTCCTCTTTTCACTTCTTTTCGTTCCAGTCTTGCTATTCGCTCACCTCTAGCTGCGACTGAGGGAGGATGTTAGCATATATTATTTATACGTGTATAGTTACCATTGTACCCTCAGAGTTTTCAATACCCATTGATATATATACAGGAGTAGGCCTCTGAGATCCGCAAGGACTCAGTTATCCAAACACTTACAGTTTCATCTTCATCTTCATCTGCAGGTCACTCGGTGGGGGTTTTCTTATTTGTTCGGTAATACCAATGCCAACTTCTTACACAACAATGTGTCTTCTTCAACTTTTTCTTGTTTGCTCAATGGTACTAACAATCTTCAATACCTTTATTCTTGTAGATTCAAAATTGAACATGCCAAGGCTTTCACTCAGCAAAATGGTGATGGTTTATAAAGCCAAATTGTGTTGTGCATCCTACCTTAGCTTCCATGGTGGAGGTGAATATGGCTACGGGGAAGGCTGAATAACCAGAGGTCCGTCCCTCTAACTTGAACCACCCTTTTGGGGGGCCTGAAAAACTAAAGGCCGAAGGCTTTGAACGAAGTTATTCCACAAGGACTTGTTCCCTTGCGGAGGTGGAGGAACCCAAGAACCTCAAAGCTGATTTACGATCCTAACATAATGGTCCTGGAATCGTGCTCTTGTCCATTGAAACTTTTGAATGACATATCAGGTTGCTCTTCGAGAATTGTCTTGCAATATTTGGTTAGAGACCTTCATCGACGCAAAAAATACCATTATGATGATAATATTTGGTTAGCATAATGTAAATGTACTTGATTCCCTAATATTATTCATGGGTTTATGTTTGTAGAGAAACTTCTTTGGTGACTCGTTTGTTTGCCAAGACACTTCCATTTTCATCATAACATTACAGTATAATGATGGCTACATAGTTTATCATCAGTGCAGAACAACAATCATAAGCTGAATGTAGTGTAAAAAGGTAGCATGTGGTTGTGCACAATAAAGTACAACGAGCCTAGTTATAGACTATAGTTCATGAAATGTATATGTTTACAAGTTATTTTATAATATTTTTCAAAGTATAAGGAGTCATGGCTAAATACTGCAGCAGCTTGTATGTATAGGTTCTCTGTTCTTTGTCAATGAAAAATTGCACTAAATTGAGGAATATAGTGCTTGCAATTCAAGTAGTTGTACCAAATACAGAGGCAAATCCTTTAGGGGCCAGAAGGGAATACCTTGAAGTTTGTTGCGTTTGTTGAGATGTCCCACATCAGAAAAATGAACATATCAAGTCCTAGTATATGAGTCGATGGGCTATCCCTTCTATTGCCAATTGGTTTTAGAATGGAACCTCACTCGGCTTGTGTGCTAGACTACTAGCGCATGTGCGCCCGTGCACACGACCCCCAGTCATCGGTCCGAGTCGAACTTTGATATGGTATCAGAGCCTATGATCCAAAGACCCTAAATCAATGTTGCTGCTACTCATATACAGCAGACAGAACCTCTCCCTACGTTCGAGAAGACCCGGTCTCAACTGATCCTGGAGGAGACTCGCCTTCAACGTCAGACAACCGACGCCGCCAAAGACAAGACGGCGTTGGTCTCATCCAGTGACATCATCGAGCAGCTTGCCCTCCAGCCCGGTCGCAGCAACGACCAGCAGGGACCAAGGGGCGGCGGCGGCTGCCAGCAATGGTCGCCCGCATCACTACGATCACCGCCACCCCTCTTGGTACCCCAACCCTGGCTACCCTCCTTGGATACCCTATGGCTACCCCGGTGCGTCGTTTCGTGGACCAGCCCCGTATCCCAACCGTCAGCAGGGCTTGTTGGGTCCTGCTCCCCGCCCGTCGTCTGATCAGGCATACCCGACTGATGTGCACAACGCCTTCTCCTCCATGCAGCTGACACCCCCTGACGGCGCTTGGTACATGGACACTGGCGCTACCTCTCATATGACGAACTCCTCAGGTACTCTCTCATCTCTTTCTTTTAAGGGTCCTGCTCATTCTATTATCGTCGGCAACGGTGGTCGCCTTGCTACTTCGGGCATTGGCCACACCACACTACCAACCCCTACCAACCCTTTGCACCTCAACAATGTCCTTGTTGCCCCCAAACTTGTCAAAAACCTTATCTCTGTCCGTCGGTTCACCACTGACAATAATGTTTCTCTTTTGTTTGATCCGTTTGGTTTCTCTGTGAAGGATCTTACTACGGGGGTTACTCGCCTGAGATGTAATAGCACCGGGGAGCTCTATCCTGTGTCATCGCCCTCACCATCCAGCCCGTCAAGTCCAGTCGCCCTCTCGGCATCATCATCCAGTCTTTGGCATGCACGCCTTGGTCATCCCAGTCCTGCAGTTTTAGATTTACTTCGTTCTAAGAGTCTTGTTCAATGTAATAAAGAGCATCGCTCTAGTTTATGTTCGTCTTGTCAGTTAGGCAAGTATGCCAGACTTCCTTTTCAGCGATCTTTAAACACTACATTTGCACCTTTTGATATTATTCATAGTGATATTTGGACATCTCATGTGCCTAGCAAGGAGGGTCATAAGTATTACCTTTTGTTTCTGGATGATTATACACATTTCTTATGGGTTTTCCCTTTGCACTTTAAATCTCAAGTGTTCCCTATCTTTGCCAAATTCCACGCTTACATCAAAACACAGTTTCACACCTCTGTCAAGTGTTTCCAATGCGACAATGGCCGCGAATTTGACAACAAAGATTTTCACACTTTCTTTAATACCAATGGGATCTCCTATCGCTTGTCCTGCCCCTACACCTCTCAACAAAATGGCAAAGCCGAACGAATCATCCGAACCATTACCAATATGATGCGCACTCTTCTTTTCCACGCATCCATTCCCCTCCTTTATTGGCCTTACGCCTTGGCCACCACATGCTACCTCCTCAACATTCTCCCTTCCACCACCCTCAACCATCGCTCACCGTTTCAGGCACTGTATTGCACTTTGCCCATATATGATCACCTTCGTACCTTTGGTTGCTTGTGTTTCCCTAATCAGGCATCCACCGCCCCCCACAAGCTTCACCCACGCTCCACCCCTTGTGTCTTTCTTGGCTATCCGTCTGATCATCGCGGTTACATTTGCCTCGATATCAAGACTCACATGATCATTCTCTCTCGTCATGTCACCTTTGATGAGTCGCGATTTCCCTTCGCGTCTCCCACACCCCCTGTGTCGTCGACAGAGTCTGAGTCACCATTCCCTCACTTCATTCTTCCCCAGAGCTCTCCCGGTGCTTTTGCGTCTCCCCCTCCCCCACCTCCCCCACCACCATCTACCACCAGACCACACACCCGCAGCGTCTCCGGTGTCTTCAGACCCCGTCAGATCATCTCCATGACCACCGACCATCACCCCACTATCCACCTCCTATCACCTCAACAAACACCTGCGCCTCACCTACGTGCGGCGGCCGCAGCATCAAATGCTGCGCCCGCCGCAACCCCATTTGCAGCGCCCGCAGCCATAAACTCGTCCTTGGCGGCGGCCGCCGCAGACTATGTTGCGCCCGCCGCAACTCATGCTGCGCCCGCCGCCATTCAACAAGCAGCGCCCACCGCATCGCACCCCTCCCTGGCGGCGCCCGCCGCAACTGCACCCGCCACCTCCTCCTCCCCGCACCTTGCACCTCTTGCCCCCGTCCTTCCCGGCTCCCCTACCTCCCTCTCCCCCATTCCCACCTCCCACAAAACAGCCCTCCTCGACCCTAATTGGCAGGCGGCTATGCTCGACGAATACAGGGCCCTTGCGAAGAATGGTACTTGGGTTCTTGTTCCTCGCCCTCCTGAGGCGAACGTCATTCGCTGTATGTAGCTCTTTCATCACAAGTTCCGCTCGGATGGGACATTGGAGCGCTACAAGGCCCGCCTGGTGGTGAACGGTAGATCTCAGCAGGCAGGTATTGATTGTGATGAGACCTTCAGCCATGTGGTCAAGCCAACCACTATTCGAGTGGTCCTGAGTCTGGCTCTATCACGCAACTGGGCCATCCATCAGTTAGATGTCAAGAACGCCTTTTTGCATGGTCATTTGAACAAGACAGTTTATATGTTTCAGCCCCCGGGGTTTGCTGATGCTGAGCGTCTGAAGCATGTTTGTCTCCTCAAGCGCTCTCTATATGGTCTGAAACAGGCTCTGCGGGCGTGGTTCCAGCGATTTGCCTATCATCTGCTCCGTTTGGGTTTCACTGGCAGCCGTTCGGATACATCGCTGTTTATCTATCGCCGAGGCTCAGACTTGGCATTCCTGCTGTTATATGTCGATGACATCATTCTCACCGCCTCTTCTGATGCTCTTCGGACGTCTATCATTTCGCAGTTGAGTGCGGAATTCGCCATGTCTGATCTAGGTCTGTTGTCCTACTTCTTGGGAGTTGCTGTGCGGCGTCATGCGTCTGGTCTGTTCCTCTCCCAGAGTAAGTATGCTGCTGAGATTGTTTCTCGGGCTAAGATGGTCAACTGTAATCCCGTCGCCACCCCTGTCGATATATCCAACAAGCTCAGTGCTCATTCTGGTCCTTTGGTGGATGATCCGACATTGTACAGGAGCCTCGCTGGTGCTCTTCAGTATCTCACTTTCACCAGGCCTGATATCAGTTATGCCGTTCAGCAGATTTGCTTGTTCATGCATGCCCCTCGGGAACCTCACTTTCAGGCTTTAAAGCGGATCATTCGTTATATCAGCGGCACCCTCGAGCTCGGCACCACGATCATTCCTTCCTCTAAGCTTGACCTTGTTGCTTACACTGATGCGGATTGGGGTGGTTGCCCTGACACACATCGCTCCACGTCTGGTTACTGTGTCTTTCTCAACGACACTCTTGTGTCTTGGTCAGCCAAGCGTCATCCGTCGTATCTCGCTCCAGCGCTGAGGCCGAATACCGGGGTGTTGCCAACGTTGTCTCCGAGTGCTCTTGGCTCCGCAATCTTCTGCTTGAGCTCCGTTGCCCCTTGCAGAAGGCCACTCTGGTCTACACTGACAACGTCTCCGCCGTCTATCTGGCTAGCAACCCAGTCCAGCATCAACGCACGAAGCACAATGAGCTTGATCTCCACTTCGTCAGGGACAAGGTTGCCATTGGACATGTCCGCGTTCTACATGTCTCGTCCTCTTATCAGTACGCTGATATATTCATCAAGGGTTTACCTAGACAGTTGTTCATTGATTTTCGTTCCAGTCTCACTGTACGGACACCTCCCATTTCGACTGCGGGGGTTTGATAGATTACATAGGTCTTATATTGTATAGTGGCCTAAAAGCCCGTTAAGGCTCAATACCTTTGTAACCTATATATATGTTATATCAATGAATGGAAACCCTCAAGGAGGACATTACAATCAATCTCATGATCTAACATGATAGATTACATAGGTCTTATATTGTATAGTGGGCTAAAAGCCCGTTAAAGCCCAATACCTTTGTAACCTATATATATGTTATATCAATGAATGGAAACCCTCAAGGAGGACATTACAATCAATCTCATGATCTGATATGGTATCAGAGCGGTTAGCCTAACGGCCCGTCTTTCGATCCTGGTCTGGGTTACCCAGTTGTCCAAGTCTCAACTAGATGCTCATTCCTAGTTGGACTTGCGGTGGCGTGTTGAGATGTCCCACATCATAAAATTGAACATATCAAGTCCTAGTATATGAGTCGATGGGCTACTCCTTCTATTGCCAATTGGTTTTAGAATGGAACCTCACTCGGCTTGTGTGCTAGACTACTAGCGCATGTGCGCCCGTGCACACGACCCCCAGTCATCGGTCCGAGTCGGACTTTGATAGCGTTGGGTACGATTGCAGCCTTTGCAGGGACAGGAAGAGTGAATGGGAGGTTCTTAATAGAGAAACAAAACTTGGTTAGTCGGGTCCGATTGTGCATATCCTCACAACAAAGTGGCCCTGGTTGATCAATATTAGCTAGAATATCTCTTATCAACATGATCATAGATATGATGTCTCTGAGCCAGGACTGAAGGAAGAAACCCTGCCCTTATCATTTGCAAAATGTTAAAATGAGCCTCGATGATACTAACAGAAGCATTTAACACTAACAACATACAATGGTTAGCTAATCGAAAAAGTACTAGAGACCAAGGCTCAAACTATAACAGTATAACTGATCCTATCATTTGTAAAATGTTAAAACTGAGCCTCAACGATACTAACAGAAGCATTTAACACTAACGACATAATATTTAAGGTCTACAAATATCCAAAGTTAGTTAAATAATCACAAACATAATATGGATGAGAACATAGTCCATCTTGGCGCGGTTCCATTCTGTGATGGCCGTTAGACTCTCTCTCTGGCTGCACCTAATTTCTGCACCTTTGGTTCTATCTCAGTTTGTTATTTAGAAGATCCACCCTTTTTGATTATCATGCATATGTGGCATACCAACTCGTTACGAAATCATATTAACTATAATATATATAATTTTCAATAGTCAAATTTATAAAGCAGCAAGTGATTTCAATAAATAGCTTAGATTATATCACATTCTATAATTTCCCTAGAAGCTATCGACAGGAAATCAACTTATGTTGGCAATTTTGTTTTTTCTCCTACCAAATGCAAGAATGACTCGTTTAACATAATTACAGAAGTCTGTTAATGAAATCTGTTGTCAATTATACAGTAGGAATCTGTTCCTATGCAAGATTGACTTTGCTTGAATACCTCTTTGAAATTGCTGCAGAAGGAAATCTGGCTTACAATATAAACCCCTTTATTTTGCCTCTGCAAATTTATCATATAACTTATTAACTCTGCTCATTTAGCTGCAGCTACATAAGAAAAAACAGGTGGGTTAAGACTAGTTGTCATCGTCTGTTTGGTGGAAGGGTTCTTGATCGATGAGCATTCCGGGAAAAAGAAGTCAAGGTGCCACAGATCTTTATTGTGTGTATTCCAAATACAGCGATTTAAAGAGATCCATTCATGCTGCTAGCAAGGGAACGGCTGCTTCAATTACTACCACAAGTTATCATACATATTGCCACGAACAAGAATACACCAAGTTTAGTGAGAAGGGGTCTGTTTTTTCATTGACAGATATAATGTTATCAGCATATTCAATAACAATGTAGAACAAAAAAATGAGGTCCTTTTGTTACTTCGACAACAATGCATTAAGTGACAATGTAGAACAAACTTTTCAAAGTCATGGATGGAGAATCAAGAAAGAAACCACTCGTTTCCTAAAACTACTGTTACTAATTCGATCGATGAGGCATTGTAATCCATATATGATACAAAAGTAGGAAACCAAAGGGCTTTCCCTATTCAACAATATCGTAATTCGATCTCCAAAGAACTTGGAAACCAAATGGGTTCACTGTCGCATATCCGTAAGCCATCTACACTTGAAGTTCCTGAAATACTCGTCCACTACGTACTACATGTAACATAGTACATACTATGAGAGATTGCCTTCCACTTTTCTTCCTACTTTCCTTAAGGCTATCTTTTAATCAGATTAGTGAACTGAGTACTCCACCGTACCAACAGGCAACAATGGCAATATTTGGCAACTGCTTTGTGGATTTGGGGAATTAATTGTAAAATAAGAAAAATCTAAAGGCTGTGTTTGGCTGACCAGCCGCACCAAACATGTGGTTTGATCAATCTAATGATCAATGCATTTAATGTATGCACACCATCAAAATTCAAAAACTATAGTTATGAAGTTTGAAGAACTTTCAACCCCTAAAAAATAAAGTTTGAAGATGAACAACTGAACAAGTCAATCCATTTTAATGATTTAAATTACTTGGCTGGCCATTATTTAATAATACTATAGTGACTTCGGATGGGGATGGTACGTGTTTAATTTGTATATTTGTGGAATAATTGTAGAAAAATTTCCTTCTATTGTTGACTAGATTGTGGGTTAAAAAAAGAAGAAAATAAATATTAATTAGAATTAGTGGGGTTAGGATGTCATTATTATAAAATAACTAGTGGACTACCCCGGACGTAGTACGGGATTATCGACTTTTGTATTGATAAGCTTATATATACATGCATATATTAATTCGAATAAAAACGAATCAAAATTAAAAATTAATTAAATAGAAACTCGATCTAATCTATTTTTTCTTTCTTTGGACTTTTTTTCATTTCACATTTTAGTTATTTCTTAAATTAGGTATGCAAGGTTTTAATTTTTCATATAGATTATGCTAAAACTATTTTAGTTTTATTTTTCTAGACACTATTTTTATCTTGTCAGAAGCTGAAACTATGGTAGAGCATGCATCTTATTATATGGAGTACTTATTTTTATAGTATTAGATGTTTTAAAATATATTATTGTATATAATAAATTATTTTTATATGTGGGGTCTATTTTTTGTAATTTACAATTTAGAAATATTTGACGAAGCTTATGCATATAATTTAATTTGTTGTTTTCATTTATATTATGTTTAACCAAGTGTTGATTTTTTTAATCAAATACTCAATTGTTGATTTTTAAAAATGATAATTGGTTTTCTACTTTCAAAATATTACACAAATAATTGATTAGATAATGTTAAATTAGACTTTTTAAGTTCTTATAAAGATGATTTTCACTTAAAGTGTTGATTTTTACTCAAGTGATGATTAGTTTGTTTTTTTAAAAACAAAAAAAAAAGCTTCTTTTACTATATAGAAAGAAGAAAGATAGAAAGATTGTCCATATGGTTTTTATGTCAATTATAATTAATAGTACAACCTCATGAAATACACTAATTTTTAGCATTATATTTTGATTATATATTTCAATATTACAGATTTCAAAAATTCAAATAAAATGCATAATTAACTAAAAACAAACAAACCAAAGGTTATTTATTTGAAAAAAGTCACTTGTGATAAAACTAAATATATATGGCAGGACCGAACTTGATCCAACCCGAAATCCATTTTGATCAATCCTATCCAACCCAATCTGAACATATAATAAACCCGGCATATGGTCCGACTTAATATTAACCGAATCCAATCTGATCAACCCGATTGCTACCTCTAGTATGTGAGAAATAATCCATCTATATCAAAATAGTTGAAGTTAAAAGCTCTATAAAATATTAAAATATTAAAATAATAGCATACACATTAGTAATAATTTAAAAATAAAAATAAAATTAAAAAATAAAATAAAATAGTTAATATTTTATCATCATTAAAAAGCATATAAAAAAAAGGAATTTATAGTATATAACTTGGAAATTTCATTCCCCAACTATATGGAATTTTAATTTTTGGCATCTTTTTTTTTAAAAGCTAAAAATTATAAAAACAATAATTTTTTAATCAAATTATTATTTTCAATAGAATTTTCTAAAATAATGTGTTAGAAAATTAAAAACCATTTATTTGAGTTAGTCTCCTCTTCTTAGCGGAGACTTGGCATTTGATTGGGAGTAGACCTGTCAAACGGGTCATTCGGGTCGGGTTCGGGTCGGGTCATTTCGGGTCTCGGGTAAAACGGGTCCCGGGTATTTCCGGGTTGACTAGAACCCGGGTTTGACCGGGTTTTGGGTCATTTCGGGTCGATTTCGGGTTTGTCAATTTTTTCCATTTTAAATTAAAAAAATCATGATTTGACAATTTTGCAATAAATTTTAATTATATATAAAAAAATTAATTATATTTAATTAAAAATCAACCGGGTCAGCGGGTCAATCGGGTAAAATCGGGTCAAAATTACCGGGTCAATCGGGTCACCGGGTCGAAACCCAGATGACCCGGAAAATTTCCGGTTTTTCGGGTTCGGGCCGAAAAAAATTTCCGGGTCAAAATCTCCGGGTTCGGGTCGAAAATTTCCCGGGCGGTCGGGTCGGGTCGGCCGGGTCGGGTTGTGTTTTGACAAGTCTAATTGGGAGCATAAAAACTCCTTTGAAATTTCCATCGTGTTTTAAGAACAAAAGAGGACTCCAAAAGAAAAATGGTCTAACTTGGTCAATTCAAAATTTGTAGTCTCTGAAAGCATTCGACAATTTTATAAGCTCACCAGATTTATATATAAGGATCAGATTGCATCCCTATTCCCCAATAAGCCATCTTCTCTTCAAATTCATCAATTTACTCACAACAACTAACATGATCAGATTGGCTTCCACTTCCCTCCTCACTGTTTCCTTTCTTCACCTCCTCCTCTTTGTTTCCACCATCCACTCAATCCTCTGCATAGACAAGGAGAAACATGCCCTCCTCGACTTCAAGCTTAGCTTTGTCGATGATCCTTTAGGCTCTTTCTCTAATTGGAGGATTGACAATATTGATTGTTGTACTTGGGATGGAGTTATATGTGACGCCCACACTGGGCATGTGATTTCACTCTATCCCATCTATGGCTTAAAAAGCTACCGACTTCGGCCTTCCTTGCTTGAATTGCAACATCTAACAGCCTTGGATCTCAGTCATAATCATTTTCCTATGAAAATCCCAAAGTTCATAGGTTCTCTCACCAATTTGACCTCTCTTGATCTTTCAGATTCTGAATTCTTCGGTGAGATTCCTCCTCAACTCGGCAATCTCTCTAAGCTGCAGTTTCTTCATCTCAGCGATTCAAATGGCTTGTATTCTGACAACTTGCATTGGCTGTCTCGTCTTTCTTCTATAGTAAGTCTTGATTTGAGTTATATAAACTTCAGCAATGCCATAGACTGGGTTTCTTCCCTCCACATGCTACCTGCTTTATGGGATTTTACATGCCGATCCTGCTTCCTTCCTCAACCACCTCTCCCATCTACTGTTTCTTATGTTAATTCAACCTCTCTCCAATTCCTTGATCTATCCAACAGTAGCACGTCTTCTTCAGCCTTTTCTTATTTGGTTAATGGAACTTACAATCTTGAAAGGCTTTATTTAGATTATATGAAACTGGATAATTCTAACATTCATGAATTCCTTGGAGCTGTTATCAATGGGAAGTCTACATATTTCTTGCAGGAATTAAGCCTTGCCAGAAACAATCTCAGCATCATGCCTTTCGAAGTTGCAATGTTTCCATCATTGATGTATTTGGATTTGTCCTTTAATAGAATAAGTGGAAGCCTTGCTGAAATTCTCCAATCTCTCACATCCAATCTAACAAGCCTTGATGTCTCTTCAAACTTGTTAAATAGTACAGTCATATCCGACACACATTTTTCCAAGTTTTCTCTGCTACATGAATTGCGATTATCAGGTAACAACCTTCTCACCCTCAACTTTAGTAAGAGTTGGGTGCCACCATTCCAACTACTGACTTTAGAGTTGAGATCTTGTAAGGTTGGGCCTAGCTTCCCAAATTGGATTTTGACCCAAAAAAGATTGTGGACTCTTGACATTTCAAACTCCATGATATCTGGCGCTATTCCTGATGCATTTTGGGAATTCTCTACTAGATTATCACTCTTCAATCTCTCTCACAACAAAATTAATTGCAAGATACCAAACTTATCATTGTCTCTTGTTAATTACACAGACATCTTTATAGATTTGAGTTATAATTCCTTCCGTGGTGATATTCCACTATTTTTGTTCACTGCGCTCACTTTGGATTTGTCATATAATAGATTCACAAGTTTTCCCACATTGCAGTTCGGAACACCGAATCTTGGATTAAAGCTAATAAATCTCTCTGGAAATCGCCTATCAGGCTCGCTTCCTGATTGGCTTTTTCTAATCACATCTCTTTCGGTTCTCGATCTTTCAAATAACAAATTGTCAGGAACTCTTCCTGCTGAAATAGGATCCCAACAGGAGTTCTCTGTGCTGCATTTGAATAACAACAACTTTTCTGGAGAGCTACCTTTGTCAATGCGAAATTGCACTCATTTGACCATCTTGGAGCTTGCAAGTAATAAATTTACAGGAGCTGTACCATTTTGGATAGGAGAAAGCATGACAAACTTGATTTCTCTTACGTTAAGGTCAAATAATTTCGTTGGAGAGTTGCCTTCCAGCCTCTGTCATCTCCAAAGTCTTCAAATATTTGACCTATCTGATAATCAAATATCAGGATGTATTCCACGATGTCTCCACAACTTCACTACTATGTCAATAAATATACATGTGAACACTGCAAATGAAGGTGGAGGACAACTGCCTACTTTCTATAACGGAGAAGACTCTATATACCGTGATTATACATCAATTACATGGAAGGGATCATTTGCAGAAATCTATTTCCAAAACCTCTATCAACGTAATGTTATCAATCTCTCTGGCAATTTGTTGCGAGGTGAAATCCCTGCTGAAGTGACCACTCTAAAACAGTTGAGGTCCCTGGACTTGTCAAGAAATTCCTTAAATGGAAGCATTCCTGATAAGATTGGTCAATTGACATCCCTGGAGGTTCTTTTATTGTCATCCAACATACTAAGTGGGGAGATTCCAGAGAGTATGGCTAGTTTAACCTTCTTGGATAAATTGAATCTGTCAAACAACAATCTATCTGGGAGAATCCCCACTGGTACTCAGCTGCAAAGCTTCAGTGCTTCTTCATATACTGGAAATCCCAAGTTGTGCGGTGAGCCACTACCCACCATGTGCCCTGGAGATGAAGATGTCAATAAAAACCAACCTCCGTCTAGTAAGAATGCTCATGTTGAAGAAGACGAGTCCTTTGATATCCAAGTATTCTTGGCTGCTCTAGGGATGGGATTTGCTGTCACCTTCTTAGGAGTCCTTGGGATATTGCATTTCATCCATCCATGGAGACTTGCATTCTTCCAGTTGAGCGAAAACATTGCTGATAGGATCTTTGTGGCGACATCTTTATTCTCATCCAGAATCAAAGGACGCCTTTGTCCAGAAAGGTGCGTCTACTTCACTTACTTGATGTTTGTATTCCAATCATTGAATTGTGGATTTGATTTGGCACAAAACTTAATTCTGCAACATTTCTGAATGTATTGATAGGTAAATGGAGCTCCAAATATGTGACTAGCTGGTCAGTCTGTCAAGGCTTTGGCTTTCTCATTCAACTGGGAAATAAGTTTTCACCGGCCTCTTGTTGTAAAATCTCCAACTTTCCTGCATTGTTGTTTACTCTTATGCAAACAGAATGTAAATGTTCTTGATTTCCCTAATATATATTCTATGAATTATCATATATTGATTGTGTTGAGCTGATTGATCGTTTTGGAAACACTCCTGGATATCGGGTTCCTAAAGTGATATTCTACTTGTACTAATATAACAACAAATTTGAAAACCTTGTCAAAGAAATTTTTGGGGGGATTTAGAGCTTGCAAGGAACGGATTTTCAGAGTATGTGCCATTTTGGGGTGGTTGTGCTTAAGCTACTTTTACAGTCAAATGAATCAAATGTTGAGTGTATACAGCATAGCACGTACAAAGTTATTGTTGATGGGGTTACCTTTGTGTGTTTCTTTGGAGAAACTTCCTTGGGGACTCGTTAGTTTGCCAAGACATTTCCATTTTCGTCAAGTCATAATTAATGGACATTATATATAATGAGGGCTAAGTAAAAAGGTAGCATTTGGATGACAATAGTACTGCAGTAGCTTGTATGTATAGGTTGTCTGTTTTTTGTCAATGAAAATTGGCACTGAATTGAGGAATATAGAGCTTGCAATTCAACTAGATAATAGAAGCTATATAATAAAAAGAAGAATAACAGAAGCTACATTATACAAAATAACAGAAGATACAGAATAAAAAGAATAATAGAAGCTAAAATAAGAGCTTGTTTCCTCTTTGTGATTTGAAGTTGCAATAAGATCTCAGGAAGTTAAATTTTCAGCTGGCCTGAAAGATGGATGATCTCAGGAAATGAGTTGTATAACAAAAGCAATTTATGAAGGAGATCGAAGTATATATAAGTTTTACAAATTCAAGTATAACTTCATCAATTCAACTAATTTGGTGACAACAAATGGATTCTGATCAAACCCACGCTGGACGATGCATTGGTGGACTTGCTTCCTAGGGGATAGAGCCCTTGAATCGCAGCAAAGTTTGAGGAGGTCGATCAACTGCCAAGAGGTGGAACTGGTGACCGCAAGAGTTGAGCTTAGGAGCACTCGCTGGGGTGCGCTCATTGACCCGAATGGCTTTGCCTATTATGCAAACAGCATCGATTACTACAAAATGACAGAATCCAATCTGTGGATTTGCCTTTGGTGTTTTGGGAGTCCTTGGGATTCGCCTTTAGTTCTTTAGTTGTAATGGAGAAATAAAGAAAAAAAAAACTTGGGTAGTTCTAATGTTGTTTTGATTCTGTTTCTACTTTGAAAGGTCTTTTTGTATTCAGATCCTAATGGTCATTTATTTTTAAAGTCTTCAATTTCTTCTTCTCTTTTTCTGGTTGTTTTATGCAGTTGTTAGAAAAGAGAGGGATAGGTTTTGGTGGGACTTTGTCCTAACACAGGGGATTGGGAGCCGTCTAATGTCCTGCACAAGTAACTCTATATATGATAAATAGGACATTTACAATAGTCCAGGAGCTGTGCATTAGGTGCAGTTCCCATTCGCATTACATGTGCTTGATCAATGAGTACCGCTATTTTGAGATTTGAAGGCAATGGCATCCATAAAACAGCCAGAAATGTTTTATCTTCATTTTCATCCGCGGGTCACTTCTTACACAACAGTGTGCTGCCTTCAACTTTTTCTTGCTTGCTCAATGGTACGAACAATCTTGGATACCTTTATTCAGATTATATGAAATTGGATCATAACTTCTGTGGATTCTTCAAATTCTTGCCCACTATAGGCGACACAACAGCGTGTCATCTAAATTCTTATTCAGCTTGAAATTGTGTTGAATAAACACAGCAATCTGATCAGTTGTGAATCCTGTGATGAGTGTAACAAAATGGCATCTGAAGACTGCCTCCAATCTTGTCCACTTATCAGTGAGCTTCATGAAGTCAACAAAGGTGGAGATCAGGGAGGAAGCCAAAAAGTTCATGTAAGAGGGTTTGTTATTTTTTTTATATAAAAAAAAATTGGCGACCATATTTCAAAATTGTGAACTGTTAAGGTCCTGAACCATTGATTAACTGTATCACCGGCACAAGAAGCTAGCAAGCTAGCTACAACAGCTTCCTGATTAGGATCCCATTCAACAGTATCGTAATTCGATCTCCAAAAAAATTGCAAGAATGTATGGGTTCACTGTCACATATCCGTAAGCCACACTTGAAATTCCTGAAATACTTGTCCAGTTGTGCACTAATACGTACTATGAGTAGTGGCAGAGCCAGAAAATTTTCGGAGGGGGCACCGCTAGAAATGTACGATATTGTTTTGGATTAAATTGACATGAAGAATTATATATAATACGATAATTAATGATGTTATTTTAAGATAAAATATCACCGATTTATGATAAAACGCTATTATTATTTTTTTGCGCCTAAAAAAAGAAATATAAATATATAAATGAAATATCCAAAAAAATCAACTAAATAAATATAGGAAACGCAATATAATAAACATTAAGTTAATGTTATGGTTGTTATATAAGCTAAGTAGTTAGAGCTTAATTGGCTCAAGTTTTGCTCAATAAAAGCTCGTCTCAAGCATTATTTACAAAATGAGTTTATTATGAGCACATTTTTATGCTTGATTCAAAGTTCGGCTCGGCTCGATTGAAACTCAAATAGCATGAATTTTATGAAATTTACAAATTTTCTTTTTTAAGTTATTATGTCATGAGCAAGTAAAGTTGCATAATATTTGCAAAAAAAAAAAAAAAAAAAAACACTCAGCTCAAACTCGTTCATTTACTTAATAAGTCGAGTATGAGCTCAATTTCATAGATTCTACTCGAGCTTGACTTGTTTCTAAATGAGATAAATATAATCAAACATTAATACTAGACTTGTTTGGCTCAAATAAAAACCCTAGTTAGGTATAATTTATTGTACTTATAACATATAATATATGTATAACCAGATATAAAAAATTTGAACTTGCGTAACTTCTTATCTAATTGTCGGAATGATTAGTATAACCTCTCATTTCAAAGCTCTTGAGATAAAGTATAATATGTAAATGTTAATTTAAGTAAAATATGAAAACTCAAACAAAGCAACAATAGACAACTGAATCAACAATGTATTTCAATATATATGTGTGAGAATGAATACAAAATTTAGGCCTCAACTGGAACGCTCAAGAAACGCAAGGAAAGACCGAGAAAGGCAAAGAGAAAACTAAGTGTCTATGTGTTTGAGGAGACAACCAGTAGAGATCCAACTAGGGCATAAGCAAAACATCCAATGATGTTTTGTACCAAAGATTTCCCATGAAAACGTCTTGGAATCTCAGTGTCTCAGGCCCTTTGGATTGATCGGGAGCTCTATCAAGAGGCTCTGTCAAGGCATCTCACCCGGAGGCAAGGAAACCACAAATGGTCGCCAAGGAGACAGAGCAAGAGGGGGAGCAAGAACCCTAGAATCAATCTGAGAGTGAGAGAGATAGAGAGCCGTGACCCTAGCAAATGAGACAACACAAAGTATATAAGTCATGAGACAAGGGCTAGCCGTTGCCTTCCGGGATTTGGGCTCACTTGGCCCAAATCCGGTTGCAACACAATAAAGCCCAAATCACCTAAGCCCAAACATTTAAACAAACCCAAAAAACTTAAGGATTATAAAACACGAGACTTATAGTCTCTGCAATTTGCCCTTCTAATTCTTAAGTTTACTAGTGTAAATCAGCCTTGCGTGCAATGTTCTTGAGTCTTATATCCTTCTCTATCACCGGCCCATTTGTTACAACAGCTCCTTAGTGTGCCTTGAGATCCTTGATGTGTAAGAAATCCCTGCAGAAAACAAACTTGTCAATTGTCACAATTTTAGTTCCAAAATCAGCAGGATTTAACTTTCCATCAATTTTCTTAATCAAGAACACCCGTTTATACACTTTATCTCTAATAAAGTGATATCTGACATCTATATGCTTGGTCATCTCATGGTAGACAGGATCCTTGCATAAATAGATGGCACTCTGACTGTCCATATCCAATACAGACACATAGTGTTTTCTCTCAATCTCCCTAAGTATACCTTGAAGCCAGATTGCTTTCTTAGAGGCCTCAACAACTGCTATGTACTCAGCCTCTGTAGAGGACAAAGCCACAATAGCTTGCTGTTGAGTCTTCCATGAAATGCAGTTTCCATGCCAGGTATACATATAGGAGGTTGTAGATTTTCTATTGTCTTTATTGCTAGCAAAATCAAAGTCAACATAACCAAGAAGATCAGGCTTAGAAGAATGCTTACCATAGACAAGCCCATAATCAGAAGTACCTAAAACATATCTCAACAAATATTTCATTGCAAGCCAATGCTTTTCACAAGGATTAGACATGTATCTACTCAGGACACTAATAGCAAAAGCTAGATCAGGTCTAGTACAAATCATGGCATACATCAAAGGACCAACAACAGCATCATAAGGTACAGATTTCATGCGTAGCTCCTCTTCCTTAGAGAGTGGCATCTTAGTCTTTGTGAGATCAAGATGCCCTCCTAAAGGAATAGGGGAGGCTTTAGCATTTAAAATCTTAAACCTTTCAAGGACTTTCAGCAGATAGTCCTTTTGGGATAAAAATATCAAATGCTTAGCTCGCTCCCTGAAAATTCTCATGCTAAGAATAACCTGAGCAGGGCCCAAGTCCTTCATGTCAAAGAATTTTCTGAGAGAGCACTTGATAGTTGATATTTTTGCCCTTGATTTGCAGATAATCAAAATATCATCCACATACAGCAACACATACATCGGAAAAATGGTATTGACATCTTTCAAGTAAAGGCAAGGATCATATTTGCTAACAACAAAACCAATCTTTTTCATGCTGTAATCAAATTTAAGATTCCAGTGCCTAGGGGATTGTTTAAGGCCATAAATAGACTTCTTAAGCAAACAAACATGATCAGGTCTATTTTTGTCAATAAAACCCTTAGGTTGTTTCATATAAATTTTTTCATCCAATTCACCATGTAAGAAAGCAGTTTTAACATCCATTTGTTCTATCTTTAAATCATACTCAACAGCCATGGAAAGCAGCAATCTCATGGTTTTGAATTTAACAATAGGAGCAAACACATCATTATAGTCAATACCTTCCCTTTGGGTGAAGCCCTTGGCAACTAACCTAGCTTTGAATCTAGGTTGATCACCAGGGCCAGCACCATCTTTCAGGTTATAGACCCACTTGCAGTCAATGGTCCTTGCCTTTTCAGGCTTGGGAACAAGTTCCCAGGTCCTATTGATTTGCAGTGAATCCATTTCCTCTTTCATAGCAACAATCCAAGACTTAGCATCAGAGCACTTAACATCATGTTCATAAAGCTTAGGTGTATAAGCATAAAGCACTTCAGCAATCATAACACAGAATTCAATCTCATTCACATATTTCCTATTAGGTTACCTCACACGAGGAGACCTATCTCTAGTAAGCTGATAATGAGTTAAATCAGGAGGCTCGTCAACATTAGCATCAATATCAACAGAAGAACCATCAGAAGCAAAGAACTCAAGAAACTCATCATTATCAGCTTGAGAAGAGGAGGAAGAGGATGAATGAGACGAAGAGTCTGAGTCAGAGTCACTTACTTCCCCACCTAAATGGTGGGGGTGCACATGTGAGTGCTCTTCAGTACTTGAATTACTTTGCCCTTGAGAGTTTGAAGCTCCAGTGTGACTTGGTGGTGAGTGACCAATGTCAAACTCATCCCCATCATCTCCTGAGTCATTGTCACCCTCACTAGGCATGTATAAGTGATTTCCAGTTTGTTCATGGGTACATGCACTCTCAACGGAAGAAGTTAGTACATTTTTAAAGTCGAAATCATTCGCATTAAAGGTTACATTTCTACTGGTTATGACTTTATAACCTCCAGGTTGCACAACCAGTAGCTTATAACCTTTCACCCTCTCTGGATAACCTAGCATAACACACTTAAGTGCCCTTGGATTCAGTTTGCCATCATCAACGTGGGCAAATGCAGTGCATCCAAAGGGCCTCAAATGTGCTAGTCCATGCTTCCTGCCACACCACAGTTCCTGTGGAGTTTTGAATCCAATATCAACAGAGGGTGACCTATTTATTAAGCATGAGGCAGTTGTGACTGCCTCACCCCAAAGGGAGTGTTTCATCCCGGCACTAATGAGCATACACCTTGCCTTTTCAAGCAAGGTTCTGTTCATCCTCTCAACAATGTCATTCTGCTGAGGGGTGCCTGGCACAGTGAGGTGCCTTTTGATCCCATTCTGCTGGCAGAAGGTATCAAACTCATGGTTACAAAACTCAAGGCCATTATCAGTTCTAAGGCATTTAAGCTTAAAATTACACTCACCTTCAACTTTAGATTTCCAAAGCTTAAAGAAATCAAAAGTATCACTCTTGGCCCTCAAGAGGTACACCCAGACCTTCCTGGAATAGTGGTCTATAAGTGACATAAAATACTTTCTGCCACTTATAGTGTCCACTTGGGCAGGTCCCCATAGGTCTGCGTGTACATACTCTAGTTGCCTAAGAGCTACATACTTAGATTTCTTAAAGCCAGTTCTGGATTTCTTACCAAACACACAACTTTCACACAAAGGTATAACAGAAGGTTTATAATTCAATGAGCCATGCTTGAACAGATAATGAAGACCTCTATTGCCTATATGACCTAATCTAGCATGCCACAGTTTAGTATCACTTAGATTCATGCAAGCATTGATCTCAGAAGACAAGTTATAAGCATGGAAGACAGGTTCACCAAGCACATAATAAAGGCCACCTTTCTTAACACTCTACAACACAACTTTACCATTTTTAGACACAGATTTAATGCCATTTCGAGTGTTAATGTCATAACCAAGATCATTAAACATGCTGACAGATAACAGATTTCTCCTAAGACCAGCTACCCACCTGACCTTTTGGAGTACCCTAGCCCTCCCATCATGCATCTTAAAAGAAACATTATCAATGCCCTTAATGGATAACATGGAATGATCACCCAATTTAACAGTACCCTCATCAGACAAATGCAACTGATCAAAATGATGCTTATAAGGAGTAACATGCATTGTGCAACCAGAATCCAAAATCCAGGCATCAGAATCAGATATATCAGATATATTAGTAATAGCACACATGAGAAGCTCATCAGGGTAAAAAGACTGAGACTATATGACAATAGTGGTACCATTATTGTTGCTAGCATTTCCTTCATTAGCCTTAGTTTCTTCAGAGTTTGAGTTAGAACCAGGATTAGAAGCAGAAGAATCCTCTTTCTTCTTGTTGTTCTTCTTCTTCTGATTCTTACTCTTACCCTTGGTGAACAAAATATCAGATTTGTTATCCTTATCACCCTTTCCTTTTAAACACTTTCATAACCTCATTTTTCTGTATGATAGCCTCAATAATCCTCTTTTTAGTTAATTCCTCTGTGCTAAATTGAATCACATCTTTAAAATTATCAAATTGGGATGGCAAAGAGTTCAACAAAATAACAGCTTGATGAGTGTCAACAATTTTATCATCACATCTTTCTAACTCTTGAGTCATACGAAGATACCTATCGAGATTATCATTCAGAGACACAGAGACATCCATTTTGAAATTAAAGATGCGACACAACAAACTTATCCTAGATGGCAGAGACTTAACTTGAAACAAATCGGTAAGACCCTTCCACAGAGATTTAGCAGTGGTAAAATTTATCACTTGCCTAGCAACTTCATCAGATAAACGAATAATAATCTCAGAATGAGCAATTTGATCCATTTCAGTTTTAGCCAGAGCATCAAGAGTAGCAGGATAAGATTCATCAACAGCAGGCCAATATTTTTCTTTAATAAGAACAACCTTCATTTTCAATTGCCACATAGCAAAATCAAAGGTCCCATCAAAGGGCTTAATTCTAATAGAGGATTCAGACATCACAGCAGATCACAGTAGGCAGAATCATAAAGAAAATAGCCGGCAAGGCAACACAAAAGCGATAAATAAGGAAAGGCAACAACAAAAATAAGGATATGCAGCAAGATCTAGTGAATGCCAAAGCCTTCACAGATCTGAAACAACAATAACAACAAATTTTTTTTTGTGTACCTGCAAAACAAAACAGCTTGAGTTAGTAATGCAGGAAATAAACAAGAAACAACAAAAAATGACTTAGGGTTTCCTTTAGATAAGAGAACCCCGAGTCCCTCAAAACCCTAAACTTCATATCTGACTTAGATCCAAGTTTAGGAGCCTTAATCCTTTAGATCTAAGACACGGGAAGTCTCAAATCCACAGAAATTAGGCAGTGTCAATATAGGTTTCCCAGAAACCGAAGAGACAGGCCTTGAGACTTTAGATTTGAGACAGATTGTAGCTCAAGGATCCTTATCCTTTGGATCTAGGATAGATTATCCCTGTTCTAAGGAAAGCAACCCGTCAGGACTTTAGATCTGAGTTTTTCGACACAGAAAGTAGTCGGAAACTCAAATCGTAGTTTGAAAAACTCGACAAAGCTCTGATACCAGTTTGAAAACTCAAACAAAGCAACAATAGACAACTGAATCAACAATGTATTTCAATATATATGTGCGAGAATGAATACAAAACTTAGGCTTCAACTGGAACGCTCAAGAAACGCAAGGAAAGAACGAGAAAGGCAAAGAGAAAACTAAGTATCTATGTGTTTGAGGAGACAACCAGCAAAGATCCAAGTAGGGCATAAGCAAAACATCCAATGATGTTTTGCACCAACGATTTCCTATGAAAACGTCTTGGAATCTCAGTGTCTCGGGCCCTTTGGATTGATCGGGAGCTCTATCAAGAGGCTCTGTCAAGGCATCTCACCCGGAGGCAAGGAAACCACAAATGGTTGCCAAGGAGACAAAGCAAGAGGGAGAGCAAGAACCCTAGAATCAATTTGAGAGAGAGAGAGCCGTGACCCTAGCAAATGAGACAACACAAAGTATACAAGGCATGAGACAAGGGCTAGCCGTTGCCTTCCGGGATTTGGGCTCACTTGGCCCAAATTCAGTTGCAACACAATAAAGCCCAAATCACCTAAGCTCAAACATTTAAACAAACCCAAAAAACTTAAGGATTATAAAACACGAGATTTATAGTCTCTACCAAATATAAAAACATTATAGCCTATTGAAATAAAATTAAAGTGATTAATATGTCCTTAATTTTTAAATATTTATAACTTTTTACTCAGATGTTTGGATTAAGGCGTATTATATATCAAAACGAAGCTATCGACGAGGAGAATACACCTAGGTAGTTCGTCGCGTGAGAGAGGGGGCATGTGCCCCCTAGGCCCCCCTCAGCTCCGCCCCTGACTATGAGATTGCCCAACTTCATTCATAATTTTGATGGACAAATTCATGGGATCCAAACCCCACAAATTGACTAGCCAAAAGTCTTCTTCATTTTCTTTGAAACTTCTCAATATATTTAAATGGTTGTGTTTTTTTGGATAGAAACAAGTGTAGAAAAAATTGCATTTATTTGGAGTTTTGCTGGAAATGTGTAGCTTTTCGTATACGTTGGGTTTACAAGTTACTAGTCTATTTAATTTCCGTGATTTATACGGATTTAATTTAAACCAAAAGGAGTTATTTCCTTTCGAGATAATTGGAGGATTAGGACCCTTCAATAAATTTTGTAGTTAATAGATCTCATAATAAATATTACAAGTATATAGACCCTTTTGTTGGTATTATTACTTGTTTACCCTTAAATTTTTTAGTTTAATAAAAAGTTCATATAATTTAATTATAAAATTAAAAACTATTTTAAAAAATCTAAAGATAATTTTTTTAAATTCTACACTCATATAATACGATCGATCATGCTATAATGTATAGCATAACATGTATATTTAATAATGGCATTAGCTTTGTTTGTAATATTTACATGCGGAATTACAATAATCGATTACAATACATTTACCATAACAATTGTATTTATTGTTATACATGAATAATTACACTAAATTATTCATTGTATTACAATATGAAATCTCTATGCTACAGAGTAATAATATTGTATAAACAGTTATATTGTATTACAAATCTCTCTGTGTGGTGGTCGATGCCGCCCGATCTCCTTGCCGGTTCTCTCTATCCTTCACTCCAACTCTTCAATCTAATTAATCAATTCTCCCTTCTTCAAAACTCTACCATGAAAGTCCTTCAATTTTTGCGTCACTTTTCGGGGCTCCAAAAAATTCCAAAGGTGGACCTCATTCTCTCTCTCCGAGGGCTGCCCAAAAAAAAAAAAAAAAAAAATCCCAACCCACAAATCTCAACCCTCTGCAAACCAATCTTTAACCCTAACTTTTTCCTAAATGTTGATACAAATCCAAAACTCCAACCCAAATTTTTATCCTTTTAGATCCCACAATTCTAGATCCACAAACTCAGACAAAAGAAGCTGCCGGTGAGAGTCTGTGTCCACTTCGGTGCCAGATCTGCAGCCGGCAAGCCAAGGCTAAATTTATCAATTGCAATAGCTTGCATGCAAGCCGTCTAAGCCGCATCAGCAAGCCGTCTAAGCCGCATCACCAATTCTCAATTAGCGTGCTAAATTTAAAAAAAAAATAGTAGATTTAAATTAATGTACTTGTAATCTTAGATTAGATTTAAATTAATGTACTTGCATGTAATTTTAGATCTTTTTGTTCTTTTCTTTTGACTGGCGACCCTCTGCATAGGGTCTTACAAGCCATCTTTTAATGGCTTCAAGATCGCTTTGTCGATCTAGTTCTTGCCTACTGTAATAAAAAAAAAAAAAAACTATAACGTACATACTCCATTTGGCCCCCATCTAATAACACATCTTTTGTCCTCTCATTAACAAGTCAACGGAGACTTGTATTTCTCCAGTTGCGCACTAATTAAGAATTCACTATCTTCTTTTTCAGGGCATGTTACCTGGTGTGGTGATTGCACCCTTTCTTTTTTTCTGTATTTTTTATTTTATTGTATGTTTTGACGGTTTATCGGTTTGTCGATTTGTTGACCTCTCGAGTTTCAGGTATGTCTGAGCTCGAATTATTACTTAATTAAAAAAAACACCCCTTTATCAACTAAGTTAAGCTACTTTTATAATTCCTTACTCTTTTTACACTCTTTTATCCATAAAATTAGTAAAAATTACCAAAATAATCAAAAATAATTTTTTTTCGCCGCTGAATGGTTTATCTAAAAACCAATTCACAACAACAGAAACAGCCCACCAAGTATATATATTATTTATCTCAATATGAGACAATTAAGGGTGGAAATGGGTCGGATGATGGATGGGTGGACCCATTTTTTCACCCGACCCATCATAAACTATTTTCACCCGACCTATCATCTACCCGTCTAACATTTCACCCATCACCTGATCCGTCGGGTGGGTCAGGTGATTAATCGGGTGAAAGAAACTAAAAGGAAATGAATCATAATAAGACCTACTTAAAAATCATTCATATTCGATAATTTTTCAAACTATGTCAACCTATGAATCTTACTAAATTAATAAAAGACTTATTCATATATTATATCACTATCCTTAACATACAAAGTTAGTATTAAAAGTTTAATATCAAACTAGATGATCGGTTACTAAACTCACAGTAAAAAAATATATATATAGAAAAACTATGTCCTTAGAGAACATACGCAAGTGACCTTTCTTTAATCTCGTTGCATGAAAATTATTATTGTTACTAATCTCTTAACAAATTGGGAAAATACAATTTGGTTAATCGTGCATTAATACACTAAATGCTAATACAATCGTTGGAAAGATCCAAATTGCCTACACTCTATCGGTACATTATATGCAAAACAAATAAAAGAACTTTTAAAAAGACATGAAGTTGAATAATACGAAGTACAAGCTTATACTAGTACAGTTCCCACGCCATGACGCGTATTTTTCTTTTTTTTTTTTAAATAAAAATAAAATTTTTTAAGTATAAAAATTAAATTACCTCTATAAAATGAAATAAACTATAACCATACGTTAACATAAAATAGAAAAAATTGATTTGATAAAGTAAGTAAAAAATTAATATTTGTAAAAAAATGTGTAAAAATTATATTAGTTTAAGATTTAAGTAGAACTAGTACAGTCCCCGCGCCATGGCGCGTGCACGAGGAAAAAAATATAAAATATCTATTATAAGGATGAACAAAAATAATAATGAAAAAAATACAAATGGTGAAATACATTAACGAATATAAAACTAAATATATGAATGGATGTTGTCGTTATGCTAGACTTCGTCCATAGGATTCATGGGAAAAAAAATAGTTTGGTTATATGAAGGGATGAAAATATATATAAAAAGAAATAATGTAAGGCTAATCTTACAAAATGAGGAAAAGCCCTAACTATATATATACCCTCAATTAAGTATTGACACATGCTTTCAATTGAATCAAATCCCCTAATTAAAAGCCCTAACTATATATATAAACTTCCCCTCTTGTTCCTGCACAGATTGGCAGTAACATTTAAGCCGATCCTAATTTATGACAGTACTGGACTCCAAATTAAAAACAGTTTGCAGCTATCTAGCTATAAACCCAATGTTGAGATTAAATCAGACATTGCACGTACTGATCAATTCGAGGACGAATAGATTATTAACTAAATTTAAAACATCTTATTGGATGTTTTTCTTACAACAAATGAAATGAAATAGATTCAGCCTAAATATTCTAAATCAAAGTAAGTAAAATAGATCAGATCAGAGGAGCTAACCACCCACACCAATACACTATATATCCATCATGAGTTGTAATTAAAATAGGTCTCATTTCTTCACCAAACTTGCAGATGAGTTGTATAACAAATAGAATGAGCTATTCAATTTGTATAAAATAAGAACAACAAATTAATTTGCAAAAAAAAACACCTCTTCATTCCTTCTAGAGGTACCATAAGCCACTCAGCTGCACACCAAAGAGATACCCATATATATTATTGTCTAGCAATCCAAATTTACAGTTGACAAATAGAGAAAGAAAAGAAGTATTGACTTACCAAGGTACTAAAGCTTTGGAATTGTAGCAGAAATAGCGCGGGGATTGTACATGGGCTATAAGATAAAAAATGAACAAAATAATTGAGTATTCTCGTTGTTTTTAATTTTTGAGCGCGAAGTTGAAGAGAATAGTTTCTCTCTCAAGACCTCAGAGGAAAACTCAAAACATGAACAAAATTCAATTCACTCCAATCAAATGGACCCTTCATTATGTACAAAGGGAAGCTTGCTGATGACTTGTGAAACTAATTTAACCATATGTGATCTCTTGACAACATATTAAGATTCTACGACAAACATCATCATCCTTTATACTAATTCAATCCCTTCATTTGAAATCTAGAAATTTCAATTTAGAGATCCCCAATTCGAAATGCAAAAATTCATTCAAAATCTGGAAATTTTTATTTAAAAGATCCCGATTCGAAAAGCAAAAACCAACGTGAAATCAAAAGAATATCAAATCTAGAGGTGAGCAAAGAAAAAAGAATTTTAAATGTGTTAATAATATATTGATTTATTATTTTCTGGCTTCAAAAAATCTTGGATAAAAAATAATCTGCAAATTTGGAGAAGTTGTTATGATTTTGTTAACAAATTCAGTATTTTAATTAATAAAAAATGATTTTAAGTATATTTATTTTAAATATATATGGGATATGTTAAGTGAATGGTTGCCACGTGTCACTTTCAATGTGAGGCTGCCACGTGTATCTTTCGCAGCTGTTTTAGTATTATATTAGATATTAGATATTAGATATAGATAGGTTGGTTGAATGAAAATCCCTACCGACTCGCCTCTTCTTAGCGAAGACCTTGGCTTTTGACTGGGAGCGAACTCACAGAGTCACCGTGTTTAAAGAACAAAGAAGACTCCATAAGAAAAAAGTCTTTGTCAATTCAAAATTTGTGGTGACTTTGAAAGCATTCAACAATTTATATGCTCACCAGATTTATATTTAAGGATCAAACTGAATCCCCATTCCCCATTCCCAATAAGCCATCTGCTCTTCAAATTGGTCAATTACTCACAAGTCACAACAAGTAACATGATCAGATTGGCTTCCACTTCCCTCGCCCTTGTTTCACTTCTTCACCTCCTCCTCTTTGTTTCCACCCTCCACGCTCATCCTCAACTCCCCCTCTGGGAAGACAAAGTGAAACATGCCCTCCTCGACTTCAAGCTTAGCTTTGTCGAGGATCCTTATGGTGTTTTCTCTAAGTGGGGGATTGGCCATTTTTGTGCTTGGCCTGGAGTGTTTTGTGGCAGATACGACATTGGGTATAAGATTTCACTCTATCTCTCTGGGGACTTAAAAAGCTACCAACTTCGGCCTTCCTTGCTTGAATTGCAACAATATCTAATAGCCTTGGATCTCAGTCATAATCGATTTCCTATGAAAATCCCAAAGTTCATAGGTTCTCTTACCAATTTGATGTTTCTTGATCTCGCAAATTCTGAATTCTTCGGTGAGATTCCTCCTCAACTTGGGAATCTCTCTATACTGGAGAATCTTAAGCTCAGCGATTCAAATGGCTTGTATTATGACAACTTGCATTGGCTATCTCGTCTTTCTTATATAGTAAGTCTTGATTTGAGTGATATAAACTTGAGCAATGCCATAGATTGGGTTTCTACCCTCCACATGTTACCCAATTTATCTGAGTTTACATGCAGATCCTGCTCTCTTCCTCCATCACCTCTTTCATCTGTTGTTTCTCATGCCAATTCAACCTTTCTCCTATCACTTGATCTATCCAACAGTAGCATGTCTTCTTCATCCTTTTCCTATTTGGTTAATAGAACTAACAATCTTCAAAACCTTTCTTTAGATTATATGAAACTGGAAAATTCTAACATTCAAGAATTTCTTGGAGCAATGATCAATGGGAAGTCTAGATATTCTTTGCAGGAATTAAGCCTTGTCGGCAACAATCTCAACGTCATGGCTGTTGAAGTTACGATGTTTCCTTCATTAGTGAGTTTGGATTTGTCCTTTAATAGAATAGGTGGAAGCCTCGCAGAAATTCTCAAATTTCTCCCATCTCATCTAACAAAATTGAATGTCTCTTCAAACTTGTTAAATGGTACGGTCATATCTGACACACATTTTTCCAAGTTTTTTCAACTGGAGTCCTTGCAATTATCAGATAACAACCTTCTCACACTCAACTTTAGTAAGAGTTGTGTGCCACCATTCCAACTCCGATATTTGTACTTAAGATCTTGTAAGCTCGGGCCTAGCTTCCCAAATTGGATTTTGACCCAAAAAAGATTGATGTTTCTTGACATTTCTAACTCCATGATATCTGGAACTCTTCCTGGAGAAATAGGATCCCTACACGAGCTCTCTGTGCTTCATTTGAGTAACAACTCCTTTTTTGGAGAGCTACCTTTGTCTATGCAAAATTGCACTCACTTGACCACCTTGGAGCTTGCAAGTAACAAATTTACAGGAGTTGTACCATTTTGGATTGGAGAAAGCATGCCACAGTTGATTGCTCTTACGTTAAGGTCAAATAATTTCATTGGAGAGTTGCCTTCCAGCCTCTGTCATCTCCAAAGTCTTCAAATATTAGACCTATCTGATAATCAAATATCAGGTTGTATTCCACGATGTCTCCACAACTTCACCACTATGTCTACAATTACAAGAGAGGAGTTAACATCTATATTTGAAGGAAATTTGATTGATTATGTATTGGTTACATGGAAGGAAGTGCTTGTAGAATTCTATAGTCAAAACCTCGATCAACGTAATGTTATCAATCTCTCTGGCAATTTGTTGCAAGGTGAAATCCCGGCTGAAGTGACCGCTCTCAAAATGTTGAGGTCCCTAGACTTGTCAAGAAATGCCTTAAATGGAAGCATTCCTGATAAGATTGGTCAAATGACATCCCTGGAGGTTCTTTTATAGTCATCCAACAGATTAAGTGGGGAGATTCCAGAGAGTTTGGCTAGTTTAACCTTATTAGGAAAGTAATTGTAAAAAGATTTGTGTTTATCTTTTCTTTCCTTATCTTTTGTATATGGGTTTATCTTACCCTATACTTTGTAAAGTCATCTATAAATATATTGTATCTCTTGTTGGGGAGATCAACAGAGATTTCATTCATTCAATTGTGAATCCTTTTATGGTATCCAGAGCAGGTTCGAAACCCTAAATTTTTTTTTTCAACCCTACCGCCGCCGGCCACCATGTCCACCACCACCACTCCCACTGCCGATTCCGGCACCACCCCAGAATCCACTCCCGGCAACTCCTCCTCCAACCTTCTCAATGCCGCTCTCGGATCTCAGCCCTCTTTTGGCCTTCAATTTCCTCAATTCACTGTGAAATTGGATCGTTCCAATTTCTCTATCTGGCGTGCTAATGTTCTTGACGCCCTTGAAGCCTTTGAACTCAAAGACTTTGTCTTGTCCGACACCAAACCCTCTGAAACCATCGCCACCCCTGCCACCGACACCACCCCTGCCTCCACCGCCCCTAACCCCGCCTTCAGTGCTTGGCGCAAGAAGGATAAATTTATCCTGATTTGGCTTCGCACTACCGTCTCTGCAACCCTTGCTTGCTACCTAGTCAAGACGACCACTTCTCGTTAGGCTTGGGTTGCCCTCAATGATATGTTTCAACACCAGGCTCGTGCTCGAGCCATGTTTCTCAAACAACAGCTTCATAGCGTCACCAAGGCCGGCTCCTCCATGCTCGAATACTACGAGAAGAAGCAGGCCATGGCTGATGCTCTCGCCGACTGTCTTCAACCGGTTTCAGACAACGACTTCGCCGCCTGCATGCTTCAAGGTCTTGATGCGTCTTATGGCCCTTTCCGGGCTGCCCTCAACATGCGCTCCGAACCCGTCACGCCGACTGCTCTTCTCGGCCATCTCCTGCGAGAAGAACATCGCCTCGCTGATGAAAGTCGCTTGGGCGTGGAGCCGCCTTCGGCCAACTATGGCTCTCGCCCTCCGGCCTCGTCGTCCCAGCAGCGCCCGTCGGCTGACCGATCATCTGGTCGGCCCTCTCAGCAGCCTCGTCAGTCCGGTTCGTCTGACTCCTCTGATCGCTCGGACTCCTCCAACTCGGCTCCTCGCTCCCGTTCCAAGGTCCCTTGCCAGATCTGTGATCGAACTGGTCACGCCGCAAAGGACTGTTTCCGCCGTCTTGACACTCAGGCTTTTCCATCCCGCCATCCTCCGGAACGTCTGCAGCGCCCTTCGTCGTCCAATCCAGCGGCTTACATGGCGTCTCCTTCAACAATCACCGATCAAAATTGGTACTTTGATTCGGGTGCCACGGATCATATCACTGGTGATCTCAGCAAGGTGTCTCTAGACTCTCCCTATGGCGGAGGTGATCAACTGTCTCTCGGCAACGGTAACACCCTTCCTATCTCTCATATTGGCCATACTGTCTTGACCCAATCACCCCACCCGGTCAACCTTAACCATGTTCTAGTTGTTCCATCAATGCAGAAAAATCTTATTAGTATATCTCGTTTAACAAAAGACATTAATGGCTATCTTGAACTCCATCCCTCACATTGTCTTTTGAAGAACTTGCAGGGAAGGGTGCTGCTCAAAGGAATCGTTGACAATGGGCTCTATCGTTTGCCGCTATCCGTCCCTCCTCGTGCGTTTGTGGGTGAACGTACAAGTCCGAGTCTTTGGCATCATCGTCTGGGTCATCCTAGCCATCAAATTTTCAGCCTTATTTGCCGTCAATTTCAGCTTCTAGTGTTAGGCAATGGTTCTTTGCCGCAGTGTCAGTCCTGCTCTTTAGGCAAAAGTCATAGATTACCTATTATTTCTTCGCATGTGTCCAAGACTGTTCCTTTTGAATTAGTTTACTCTGATGTCTGGGGGCCTTCCCCCTCTTTATCAATAAATGGATGTCGCTATTTCGTTCTCTTTGTGGATGATTGTACTCGTTTCACATGGATCTACTTTATGTCTCACAAATCTCAAGTCTTTCACTACTTCAAACTGTTTCAATCAATGGTGCAAACACAATTTGGGAAACACATTAAGGCATTGCAAACTGATTGGAGTGGTGAATATCGCAATGTCTCCTCCTTTCTTCAAACACAGGGCATCTTACATCGTGTTTCATGTCCTCACACCCCTAGTCAAAATGGTATGGTTGAGCGCCGTAATCGCACCATTCAGGAGAAGGGTCTTACTCTGTTAGCCCACTCAAAACTACCCCCTGAGTTCTGGGAGCATGCATTTTATACAGCTATCTATCTTCACAATCGCACCCCTACACCAGTGCTCTCCAATCGCTCTCCCTACCATTGTCTCTATGATAGACATCCTGATTATTCTATCCTCCGCTCCTTTGGTTGTCTGTGTTTTCCATTCCTTGGTCCTTATCGTGCTAACAAGCTTGAGTTCAAAACCAAAGCTTGCATTTTTATTGGCTACAGCTCCAGTCACAAGGGATATCTGTGTTATGACTCTCTTCACAAAAGAGTTTATGTCAGCCGTCATGTTGTCTTCCACGAGACTGACTTTCCATCCACCACAGTCTCATCGTCCCCACCTTCCGCGCCCTCCGTGTCAACCCTTCCGGCAGACCTCTTGGTCGCTGCCTCTTCCTCCCTTGCGGCACCTCCCTCTTCGGCTGAGCCTATTGTCGACGACGACCACGCAGCGCTCTCCCCGCCATCAACCTCTGCAGTCGCACCCTCACCTGGTGAGTTCCTCTCGTCCTCATCCTCCTCGCATTCCCCTTCGCCTATACCCATCTCCCCATCCCTTGCCAACAGCTCCCCATCCCTGTCCACTTCGGCGTCCACCGCCAGCCCCGAGCCCACTGCGCTACCGTCTCCCCCTTCCCATCTTCCTCACCTTCGCCCCTCCGATACATCGGTTCACCCAATGACCACTCGTGCTCAAAAAGGTCACTTAAAAACCAGAGCCCTCACCACTTCCCGACACCCATTACCGCCATCTCCCCTCCCTGACACTGAACCCAAAACCTATCGTCAAACCGAGAGACACCCTCAATGGGTCTCTGCCATGCAGTCTGAGTTGGACGCTCTCTCCAGAACAGGTACGTGGACTCTTGTTCCTCGTCAGTCGTCTATGAACGTCGTTGGTTGCAAGTGGGTCTTTCGAATCAAACGGAAAGCCGATGGCTCTGTTGATCGCTACAAAGCCAGGTTGGTAGCGAAAGGTTACAATCAGGAGGAAGGGATTGATTATTTTGACACATTCAGTCCGGTTGTCCGCCCCACCACCGTTCGCCTTGTTCTCTGCATTGCTCTGACAAAGGGGTGGCCTATTCGACAACTCGACATCAATAATGCTTTTCTCAATGGGGACTTATCTGAGGATGTTTACATGGATCAGCCACCAGGATTTGTCAATCCGTCTTGCCCTTCGTTTGTCTGCCATCTCCGTAAGGCTCTCTACGGTCTCAAGCAGGATCATCGGCTTGGTTTGGTAAGCTCAAGTCCTTTCTACTCCAGTCTGGGTTTCAGGCCTGTCAGTCAGATTGCTCGCTGTTTGTGTTCTCCTCATCCTCCGATGTAATCTACATTCTGGTCTATGTGGATGACATCATTATCACAGGCAGTTCCTCCCCAGCTATCAGCAGATTCATCCATCGCCTCAATGAGGTATTTTCGCTCAAAGATCTCGGCCCTCTACATTACTTCTTAGGGGTTGAGGTCACGCGAACTCCCACTCGGCTTCTTCTGTCGCAGCAGCAGTACATCCGTTCGTTGCTTATCCGCTCCAAGATGGAAGATGCCAAGCCTATCTGCAGTCCAGCTGAACCTCACTCGCGCCTTCAGCTATCCGGTGATCCCATGCCCGATCCGTCTCTGTACAGAAGCGTTGTTGGTGCTCTGCATAATGTTGTGATCACCCGTCCTGAGATCGCCTATGCGGTCAATCGTGTTTGTCAGTATATGCAGTCACCGACAGAGGATCATTGGTCAGCCGTCAAACGGATACTCCGCTATCTGAAAGGTACTCTGTCTTACACTTTTCAGATTAGCCCGTGCCCCCGCTTCTCCATCACTGCCTTCACTGATGCCGGTTGGGTGTCCGACTCTGATGACTGTCGCTCGCAATATGGGTTTGCTATCTATCTTGGCAATTCCCTTATCAGTTGGATGTCCAAGAAGCAACGTGTTGTTGCTCGCTCCAGCACGGAGGCGGAGTACAGGGCCATTGCTGAGACTGTTGCAGAACTCAGCTGGATCGCTCAGCTCTTCCGGGATCTTCGACAGCGTCTTCCAGCCGTCCCTGTCGTCCTATGTGACAGCTTGAGTGCTACGTTCATGGCCAGGAATCCGGTTCTCTCCAGTCGCTCTAAGCATATTCCTGTTGACTTCCATTTTGTCCGGGAAAAGGTAGACGCTGGAGAGCTTCAGGTCCGTCACATTGCGTCTCATGACCAAACTGCGGACATCTTCACGAAGGCCCTCAGCAATCGTCGTTTTGAGTTGTTGAGATCCAAGCTTCATGTTGGTGCCCCTTCATGAGCTTGCGGGGGGTATTAGGAAAGTAATTGTAAAAAGATTTGTGTTTATCTTTTCTTTCCTTATCTTTTGTATATGGGTTTATCTTACCTTATACTTTGTAAAGTCATCTATAAATATATTGTATCTCTTTTTGGGGAGATCAACAGAGATTTCATTCATTCAATTGTGAATCCTTTTAAACCTTCTTGGATAAATTGAACCTGTCAAACAACAATCTATCTGGGAGAATCCCCACCAGTACTCAGCTGCAAAGCTTCAGTGCTTCTTCATATGCTGGAAATCCCAAGTTGTGCGGTGACCCGCTATCCCCCAAGTGCCCTGGAGATGAAGATGTCAATGAAAACCAACCTCTGTCTAGTAAGAATGCTCGTGATGAAGATGACAAATCATTTGATATCCAAGTCTTCTTGGCTGCTTTAGGGATGGGATTTGCTGTTAGCTTATTAGGAGTCCTTGGGATGTTGCATTTCAACCATCCATGGAGAATCACATTCTTCAGGTTGAGCGAAAACATTGGTGATAGGATCTTTGTGGCGACATCTTTATTTCAATCCAGAATCAAAAGAAGCCTTTGTTCCAGAAAGGTACGTGTAGTTGATGTTTGTATTCCAATCATTCTTCATCCTATAATCATTCTTCATTGAATCTGCAACATTCGGGAATGTATTGATAGGTAAATGGACATCCAAATATGTGACAAGCTGGTCAGTCTGCCAAGGCTCTGCCATTCAACTGGGAAACAAATGCTCTTCCCAAAGTAATACTATCCTGTGAACCTTTCCAGCTTTCTCTGCTTCAATCTTCGGTATTCCGTCTATATCATTCCACTCTCAAACTCGATTCTAGTGTTCTTGCGCTACAGATTGTAATCATATTTATGTGCTTATCTTAATCATCCTTTTATTTAACCTTGTTACTTATTTGTAGCTTCAATCTCAACCTGATAACACATAAATGATTTGCTGTCATTGTAGCCGAAAAGGTTAAGGACTTTAAGGTGATTGAACTTTATACTCAAAATTGAAATCACAGTTAATATAAAACAGAACAATCCAATCCGGTGCTTAGAATTTCCAATCCAGGCTTGCTGAAAATTTACAACAACACTGATCGATATATAGATGACAGGTTGTTGGCAATGGAAGATTAAATGACTAAAAAAGAACGTACATTATTGGCAAGAAGAAAGAGAAAACTAAAGGGATACATTTGGTCGGACTTGTCCAAGTTTATGGAGGGTAAATACTAGTACCAGCTCTATATAGCGTCTCACCTTGTCATTATGTACGTAAAGCTGGAAACCAACTACTAGTGATCGAGTCCTGCTAGGAGTGTACCAAAAGGATCTCTCAAGACCGGCCCCAATCGTGTCCCCTAGTCTTTACTTGATGATGCATCAGTGTTCGGCTTCATGAAGCCCACAGAAGGTCAGGTGGATTATCCGCGGGACTTCCATGACAACCCAAAAGGCAAACAAGAGAAGTGACATTATATGTAATGCCTTGGTTTTTATAAAAGGCAATTTGGGTTTAAGAGTTGGCGGGAAAATTTGTTAGGCAAGTTGTTGGTTGATTGCAACTTGCAGATATAACCTATCATTATAAATAGAGGTTGTAAGCTATCTCAAGGTTAAGTTTTGCAATTCACAAATAAAGTGATATAGCAGATGTTCAACAAATACGAGTAGGAGAAACAGATAAGCGGAAGCAAACAAAACTCAAAGCAAGAACACAACGATTTTATGAGGTTCAGTTAAAATGACCTACGTCCTCGGGGCCTCCAGATCGGACCCTAAATCCACCAACTCAAATGTTCACATGCTTACAGAGTAACACAAAAACACAGATAAACACGAAGAGCATGCAAATATAAGAAACCACAAAGACACTGAAGAAGAAACAAGAGCAAGATGAAGAAGATCTTCGTCAAAGGTAGATCTGCAGAGGAACAACAGATCGGCCACCAAGACAAGCGCCGGAGACGACCACCGAAGCCAGGAAGAAGCGACGCTCCCGGAAAGGGATGTGGCGGCGCTAGGGTTTCCTGGCGCTCTCTTTCTCTTTCTCTTGGACTTACCAGACGGAGGAGCTTCAACAGTGACAAGCAAGTAGGAGGTAATGAGCTTATATAGGCGAGCTCTCAAGGTAACCCTAGAAACCGAGCTCAACTTCCACAAAGGGAAGATGGGCCGGTTTGGGCTCAATAGGTTTGGGGGCCCAATCTCGGTTTGGCAGCCATAAGGCTAACACCCAAAACCGAGTCTAGCCAAACCCAATTCCACCTTTCAATCATAGCCCATAAAGTATACACACATTACACATATTACATGTTACAAATAATGTACAAAACCTAAGTGCTTAATGAAATAACTCTAGAATATGCCCATGTATTTTTTTAAGTCGCATATCCTGGATCTGCAGCGAGTTAGAGCTTCATAGCCAACTGGATTTAGGGGTAACCAATCCTTCTCAGGCCCAACCTACCTTGTGACACCAGCTAAGTGGGATCCATTACATGGAGGAAGTTCCTGCAGAACATAAACTTGTCAGCTGTAACAATTTTAGTCCCAAAATCTCCAGGATTCTTATCACCACTTATTTTAACAACTTTAATAATATTCTTATCAACCTTTTCTCTTATGAAATGATATCTCACATCTATGTGCTTTGTTCTTTCATGATACATAGGATCACGACAAAGATATAAAGCAGATTGAGAATCAATATTAATAGTTGAAGTCCAAGGTTTTCCAGAAATCTCCCTGTATAGGCCCTGTAGCCATATTGCTTCCTTTGCAGCTTCTGTAGCTGCTATAAATTATGCCTTAGTTGATGAGAGAGAAACTATAGGCTGCAACTGTGACTTCCAAGAAACACAGTTTCCTGCCCATGTAAACATATAAGAAGTAGTAGACTTCCTATTGTCTTTGTTGCTCGCATAATCTGCATCCACATAGCCTTGAAGGCTTATAGCTGAGTGTCTGCCATAGACCAAACCAACTTTTTTTTGCCACACAAATATCTTAACAAGAATTTCATGGCAACCCAATGCTTCTCACTGGGGTTAGACATAAACCTGCTTAAAATACTGATTGCAAAAGCTAAATCAGGTCTAGAGCAGATCATTGCATACATAAATGAACCCACAGCAGCATCATAAGGAACTTTTCTCATATAAGCAGCTTCATTTTTAGAAAGAGGAACAACAGTTTCAGTCAGATCAAGATGAGCACCAAGAGACATAGAAGATATCTTAGCACATATCACACTAAACCTGTCAAGAACTTTATGAATATAATCGGATTGAGATAAAGTAATCTGATTCTTCCTTCTATTTCTAATAATGTCAATTCCAAGAATTCTTTTAGCTGCACCAAGATCCTTCATGTCAAAGTTGGATTTAAGACCCTTTTTCAGTTCTTTAATCTTGGTCATGTTTTTACACACCAGCAACAGATCATCAACATACAACAAAACATAGATAGGCTCAGCAGTTCTCACACCCTTCATATACAAGCAAGTGTCAAACATAGATCTATAATAGCTCAATTTAAGCATGCAAGTGTGAAATTTAATGTTTCACTGTCTAGGAGATTGCTTCAAGCCATACATAGATTTTCTAAGCAAGCACACATAATCAGGATTTTTATCATCCACAAAACCCTTAGGTTGTTTCATATAAATTGTTTCATACAGATCACCATGCAAGAAAGCTGTCTTAACATCCATTTGTTCAATTTCAAAGTCATAAACAGCAGCAATGGCAAGCAAGAAACACAGAGTTTTAGACTTAACAACAGGGGCAAATATCTCATTATAATCTTCACCCTTCTTTTGGGTAAAACCTTTGGCCACAAGCCTGGCCTTATACCTAAGAGGATCATCAGTAGTAGAACCAGATTTGATCCTATAAACCCATCTACAATCAATAATCCTTTTATCTTTAGGTTTTTTTTTAACTAAGGTCCAGGTTTTATTAGCATGCATAGAATCAATTTCATCTTTCATAGCAGCAAGATAAAGTTCAGAATGAGAACACTTAACAGCTTGTTCATAGAGATCAGGGTGTAAGAATTAATGACTTCATAAACCATAAGAGCAAATTCAACCACATTAGATTCTGTATACTTAGGATTTGGTTTCTTAGTTCTGGGCTCCCTATCTCTAGTCAACTGGTAATCAGCCAAAGGCTGACCAACCAAGTTGACTGAGATAGCATCCTCAGTATCATCAGGAACCGAATCCCCAGCACCAGAATCAGAATCAGAAGAGGAGCTAGAAGAAGATGAGGAAGAAGAAGAAGATGAAGCTCCAGTCTCACCACCATCATTAGCTCCTTCATTTACCTGACCCCCGTGGGGTTGAACTTGATCATTATCAGAACCATCCTCCAAGGGGGGAGTCTGAGCTTCAGGCACATAGAAGGGGGTGCCAGTTGCAGCTTCAGTAGCCTTCACAGTGTTATCAGGCTGAGCTGCAGGGGTTAGCTTAGACTTGAAGTAGTATTCAGTCTCTTTAAACACAACATTCCTGCTCACAATGACTTTATATGCACTAGGTTGAATCAATAAGATTTTATACCCTTTAACTCCCTCAGGATACCCCAAGAAAACACCCTTTTCAGATCTAGCATTTAGTTTTCCATCAGACTTATGAGAAAACACAGTGCACCCAAAAGGTCTCAAGTAGCTCAAGTTAGGTTTTCTTTTATGCAACAGTTCACAAGGGGTTTTATAGCCAACAACAGAGGAGGGAGATCTATTAATCAAATGAGCAGCAGTCATAATAGCATCACCCCAAACAGAATGTTTAATGCCAGAAGAAATAAGCATGCATCTAATTTTTTCAAGAAGAGTTCTATTCATCCTCTCAGCAATGCCATTTTGCTGGGGAGTACCAGGAACATTCAAGTGTCTCTTAATTCCATGTTCTTTACAATATGCATCAAAGTCAGAGTTGCAGAATTCAAGCTCATTATCAGTTCTCAAACACTTAACCACATAGCCAAATTCTTTTTCAACACTGGTTTTCCAGTTCTTAAAGGTAATGAAAGCATCACTTTTAACCTTTAGCAAATAAATCCACACATATCTACTGAAGTGATCAATAAGAGACATAAAGTACTTCATGCCAGAAAAAGAATCAACTTGGGCAGGGCCCCATAGATCAGAGTGAATATATTGTAAAGGATGCTCAGCAATGAAACTAGATTTATCAAATTTAGATCTAGTATGCTTACCAAGCAGGCAATCATCACACATATCCAATTCAGCAGGTTTAAGCTTAAGAACATCAGTTTTATAAAGCTGTAACAGACCAATGTTTCCAATATGTCCTAGTCTTTTATGCCACAAAGTAGTTTCAACATTAGACTTAGGAACAGAAGCAACATAGGCATGATGTTTCAATGCAGACTTAGCAATAACATGGTAAAGACCTTTCTTTTTCACAGTTTGAATCATGACTTTCCCATTTTTAGAAACTCTTTTATTTCCCAGATAAGTGTTAATATGACACCTCATATCATCAAACACACTTTCAGACAACAAATTTCTTCTCAAATCAGGCACATATCTAACATTTTGAATAATCCTAATCTGGTTATCAAACATAAGCAAAGGCACAGAACCCACACCTTTAATAGAAACAACATAATGATCACCCAACAAAACATCACCTTCATCAATTAAAGTAAGATGATCAAACCATTTCTTATCAGGTGTAGCATGCATAGTGCAACCAGAATCAAGGATCCAGACATCATCACATGCAGAATCATTACAAATAGGCAACAAATAATGCTTAGAACAATAACCAGCTTCAAATAATGCAAAGACTCCAGACTTTTCTTTCCTAGCCGCATCCTTCTTTTTCTTATAACAATCTTTTTCATAATGTCCAGTTTTATCACAGTAATAACACTTCACATTTTTCTTAGGATTGTTATCCTGCACATTTTCACACACCTTTTCTTTACCTTTATTGTTATTAGAAGGAGGATTGTCAGGCTTAGCATTTTCATCATTTTTCTTAAAATTCTTGTTCCTTTCTTTTCTAAACTTAGCCCTAGCCATTAAGGCCTCAGACTTAGCTTCCTGTTTAGATTTAAACACCTTCATGACATCATTTTTCTGAGCAATAGACTCTATAATTTCCTTCTTATTCAAATCCTTACGACTGAATTGAATGACATCTTTAAAAGTATCAAACTGAGAAGGTAAAGAATTTAACAACAACACAGATTGATGCAAATCAGAAATATCATCACCACGTCTAGTTAAATCCTGAGTCATGCCCAAGAACTTGTCAAGGTTATCATTCAGAGAAGCAGACATATCCATCTTGAAATTGAACAACTTACACAACAGATTAATTCGACTAGGAAGAAATTTTACCAAATATAACCCCTCAAGGGCCTCCCACAGCTCTTTGGCTGTTTTCTTACTCATAACCTATCGAGCAACATCATCAGAGAGGCGTATCATTATCTCACTGTGTGCTATCAGGTCCAATTCTTTCTTCTTATCATCATCAACAGTACTTGGATATACTGCATTGATAGGCAACCAGCATTTCTCCTTAATGAGAACAGCTTTCATTTTTAACTGCCACATTGCAAAGTCAGAGATCCCATCATAGGGCTTGATCCTAACAGAAGACTCAGCCATGACAGATCCTGACAACAAATGCAAGAAACAACTTAGCTTTTAGAATAACTAAGAAGACCTTATCTAAAGCAAGCAAAACAACTGCAGAGAATAACTCAGCACGCAGAAGATCTCAGAAGTTCACTTAAGAGTTTACAGTTCTTCAAGAAACCCTAGATCCAAACAGTCTAGTCCAGATCTGAAAGTTTCGAGAACAAAAACTCAAGAATAACCAAGATCTGTAGATTCCAAACTCAAAAGTACGAACAACAAAGCTAGATATGCAAAAACCCTAAAGCAAGCAAGACACACAAGATTTCACACAAACAAGAACAGAATCTGATGCGTCGTACAGGGGGGAATGGCACCAGGCGATACACCCTATATTGGCCCACCCGCTTCCTGCACCAATTTCTGCTCTCTGAGATCTATGAAGATTCAGAAAGTTTAGAAAGAGGACACTCAAGCTCTAGCATCAAAACTAATGCTCTGATACCAATTTGATATAGAAGATGTTCAACAAATACGAGTAGGAGAAACAGATAAGCGGAAGGAAACAAAACTTAAAGTAAGAACACAACGATTTTACGAGGTTCGGTCAAAATGACCTACGTCCTCAGGGCCTCCAGATCGGACCCTAAATCTACTAACTCAAATGTTCACAGGCTTACAGAGTAACACAAAAACACAGATAAACACGAAGAACATGCAAATACAAGAAACCACAAAGACACTGAAGAAGAAACAAGAGCAAGACAAAGAAGATCTTCGTCAAAGGTAGATCTGCAGAGGAACAGAAGATCGGCCACCAAGACAAGCGCCGGAGACGACCACCGGAGCCAGGAAGAAGCGACGCTCCCGGAAAGGGATGCGGCGGCGCTAGGGTTTCCTGGCGCTCGCTCTCTCTTTCTCTTTCTCTCTCTTTCTCTTGGACTTACCAGACGGAGGAGCTTCAACAGTGACAAGCAAGTAGGAGGTAATGAGCTTATATAGGCGAGCTCTCAAGGTAACCCTAGAAACCGAGCTCAGCTTCCACAAAGGGAAGATGGGCCGGTTTGGGCTCAACAGGTTTGGGGGCCCAATATCGGTTTGGCAGCCATAAGGCTAACACCCAAAACCGAGTCTAGCCAAACCCAATTCCACCTTTCAATCATAGCCCATAAAGTATACACACATTACACGTATTACATGTTACAAATAATGTACAAAACCTAAGTGCTTAATGAAATAACTCTACATAAAGAAATCTCGATCTCTTTCCTTTCATCTTCTCCATCGTGTCTTCTTCTCTGTTGGTATGAACAGAGGTTCAATCCCCTGAGTTTGCCTGATTTTCGATCCTCTTTTCTCAAATCTGAAAAGAAGCCTAAAACCTCCTTTATCATATTACTCACATGCGCAAATGTTTACCATTTTTTTTTCCTGTCAAATTAAAAGATATCAAGTTAAGTTGGAGATTTTTGCTTCTTCACAAATCGACTATACAGAAGTCTCTCGTGTTGGATAGCCTGGATCGAAGGTAGAAAAAAAATTGCATTTCTTTGAAGTTTAATTTGCTGGAATCGGTACTAGGTGTAGAGATGTATCGAGGTCCCAGTTCAAGCACTGCTCGGATCTCAACACGACGAGTTTCATTCTGCGGCTGATTGAAGTTGAGAAGCCCGATTTTCTGGCTATTACCGGTAGGTAAAGGTATCAATATCTGTTGGAAAAATCGGGTAGCTAACACTCGATCACGTGTATGACTCGAATGAACAAGCTCTCCTTACAAATGAGACCTTGTATTAATGTACAAAAGTACTTTGTACAACTCTCACAATTGATTTTACACACTCTAGACCAACTCACACTTGATTACTACACACTCACTCACACCCTTGATTTGGAGGCTCTCCACTCACAACTCTTACTCACGTCACTCCTACTTGTTATACACACACTCACTTCTTTTCACACACCACCATAAAATGCAACTACCTATGGCCTATTAGGAGCCAATGTCGGTTGCATCACCTTCATGCATCTCCTACAAAAGACTAGATAATTCTAGGCGATCACTAGGCCTCACCATTCTCCTACATTATTCTAGACCACTTGGTTGCTCCCTCCTGATTTCTAGATATGAAATTACGGTGGGTCATCTGACGTGGGGGGCAACGCACGCCAAGCGCAAACGCGCTAACCAAGCCGAGCACACAAGAATTGGTATTAGGTGGGGTAGCCCACCGGCTTGGATACAATTTCTAACCAATGTGGGACATATGCAAGACTTGGATACAATTTCTAACCAATGTGGGACACTCCCACAATTATATTCTCCACACTAGACTTCTCTACCATACACATTTATTTAATTCAAACCTCCCACCAACTAGTAGCTTCTAGGCTTTTTTTGTGTGCACATTTTGAATTCCAACCTCCAAATGCACGAGCTCATCAAATTTCTACCTCCACTTCCATTAGCCATGCCAAACACTTTATATTTGGAAATATAAATTATAACTCAACAATATCTCAGTTCTTTACTGAATTTTCTGTATTCGTTGCATTTAATACTTTAATTTCCTGAAGTAGAAATCTGGTTGGAATGCTCGAGTGTGTTTCCCCCTTGAACTTGATTTTTCTGTTGTTGTTCTATGTATCTTTCCATTTATGTAACCAATTTCAGCTTCTTCTTTTTTTGCTTATGTATTTCTGCTCTATCTTAATACTTAAAATCAATGTTTCATGACAATCGAATTAATGAATGAACTATGAATCTATATATACTAGTATAAATTGATTCAGTTAAACCAATTTTGAAGAAGATCGATGATTTGAAAGTTAGGGCAGATTGTGGAAAGGATATGAACTAAATTTGATATTTTGATGCTCCAATTAAATCATGATGATTATCAAAATGGAAGTGTCTTGTAAGTAAGTCTCAATGTAAGAATGTCGGATTATTTAATTTGCCTGTTGTCATGAGATGTTTGTTAACTCTTCCTTGGATAGTTAGTCATTGTTACCATTAATTATCAGTTTCTCAATTCACTTTGAATGAACATATATACTGCTTCCATTTGTATAGCCTGGGAATAGTTGGTATTGGAGATACTGTCCCTTATTGTGTCTATGATTTCACATAACCTAAACCTATTCAGATTCCAGCTTGTAGTGATCTTTCGTTTAGTCTTGGAGTCTCACCAGTTGGGATCCTTTATAAGATTATTTCTTTTATTTTATTGTTCGATTTGTTTGTGTTTGTGTATGTTTGTACAACACTTTTGGGTCACTCTACCCCCAAGACCTTGTGCTGTGCGGGATACATTGGGTGGTGGTTGTTGTGTATATGCTGCTTTCATTTATAGCACGATTCATATGTGATAGGCATAGCTAAATGCTCAAATCATTGTTTGTTTATCTACCTGTTTATATGGTTGATTCTTGGAGTAGCACACGGTATTAAGCTTAAAAATACCCTTGCCTTTTTATAGTCTTAGAAGTGAATCAACATTCTCCAAAAGAGTTCTGTTTTTACTGTATTTAATTAAATTTCTTTTGCCCCAAATCTCGGGCATCTCTTGGCTAGACAGCCACACTGATAGGTAAATGAGTAAATTTATATTCCAGAAATTAAGATAGGATGTGCAGTGCTTGCCTTCTTGTTTCTTCTTTCTCACCTGTTCTGATCCAATTTGATATTGTCTAAAGTTGAAGACTTGAAGTTTTGAGCTGCCCTGTTTTTTCAATAAAGATTTGATATTAGGGAATGATGACGTGATATTGGACGAATGATATTTTAGTTAATTTCTGTTAGCTATATATATAATCTTTGAGATGATGATCTTCGGCTGTGAACTGCTTATCAGGAGATAATATATTTGGTTCAAGTGCTTCGGATGCAGCTGTGTCATTGTTTAGAGCCTTTCATCCAGCCACGGAATCTGGACTACCATGGGCCACTGTTTTGGGGAATCATGACCAAGAATCAACCATGACACGCCAGGAATTCATATCTTTTATTTCACTCATGGATTATTCAGTTTCAGTTTCACAGTCTTACCCATCAGTTCCAGACCCTTCCCTTTCTGGAAATGAACTCCTCCTGACTAATATTGATGGATTTGGAAACTACGATCTCACAGTGCAAGGCGCCCTTGGCTCTCCATCGGTCAATAGTAGTGTCCTCCATCTCTTTTTTGTTGATAGTGGAAACAGAGCTACCGTTGAAGGTAAACGCACATATGGATGGATTAAGGAATCTCAACTCCGCTGGCTACATACTATCTCCCGAAAACTCTAGGTGTGTTTTCCTTTCTAGAATTTCTTGGTATTATACCATTATGTATATATAGTTTAGATTTTAGATGTAAGAGTGCAATGGGACATGACCAAAACAATGACATCTTCAACATACTAACAGGTAAATTACTCAACAGGCTAAAAATTGGGCCAGCAGAGATCATTCTCAAGCCACTCCCTCACACAACACTCCGCCTGCTCATGTGTTATTCCACATTTCAGCCTAGTCACAACTCCCTGTAAATTGTAATGTACTTGTAAGTTGTAAGTAAGTTGTAAGCTGTAAGCGGTACATGATTGTGACTTCTGGTCAAAAGAGGCGGTGTAGAAAAAATTGCAATATTTCTTTGTAGTTTTGCTGAAATTTTGGAGCCATTTTTTCATTATTATTATATAATGGGTTTAAGAAATAATCTATTCGTATTAAAATAGTTAAATCTGAAATATTTATAAAATATTGATTTTTAAATTATAAAATATTGATGGTCGCTCACTTTGTCTTCGATGTTGGGCCGGCACTGGTGTTAGTTTGCGTCTTCTTAGCGGAGGCTACTTGGCTTTTGTCTGGGAGTCGGCAAATTCAAAATTTGTGGTGCCTCAGCATTCAACAATTGATAATTAATTAAGCTCAACATATTTATATCTGATTAAATATCGATTATATCTTATAGGGCGTTTTCTCTTACACACACAAAAACTCTCTTCTGAGACCCGCCTTTCGTCTCCGGCGAGCGCACCGGGGAGTAATGGATAACGGTTCTCAGTCGAACAGCCCTCCAGGGGACCCCCCTGATAAGGCGAAATCTTGGAGAGACACTCTGCTTGGTGGTTCGAATAGAGTAGGTGTGGCTGATGTGGTCTATAGAGACGAGCTAGTGAAGGTTTCGTTCCCCGGTGGCGAGGAAGGAGATCCAGTGGTAGATATCCCTACCGAAGTGATGAAGGTGCTCGAATCTGTTTGGCAATCATCCTTGATTATCAAGGTCCTAGGGGGATTTGTTCCCTTTATGGCAATGGAAAGAAAACTCAAAGAGATCTAGAAACCCTCTGGGCAATTGATGATAGCGGATTTACCAAAAGGTTACTATATTGCAAGGTTCGATAACGAACATGACTACCTCAAAGCACTCACCGGAGGTCCTTGGCAGGTGTTCGGTCATTACCTTATTATTAAAGCTTGGTCGCCGGGGTTTGATCCTATGACTGACACCATAGCCACCTCGCCGGCTTGGGTTAGGGTTGCAAACCTACCGATAGTGTTCTACGAGGAGGGGATATTGAGGAAGATTGCTTCTGGGATCGGCAGGCCTTTGAAAGTAGATAATCGAATGCTGTTCACGAACAGGGGGAGATTTGCTCGTGTGTGCGTCGAAGTGGATCTGTCTAAACCTCTGAAAGGGACGGTAACTGTGAATAATCATGTCTATTTTCTGGAATATGAGGGACTAAATCGGATTTGTTTCAAATGTGGCAGGTTTGGTCATCTGGCGATGCAGTGTGCAGCCCCAGGAAGAGGCGAGGTGGGCTCGCAACCGATCACGCCTAACACTGGAAGGTCCGATAAGAGGGACGAAGACAAACGCAAGGCAATCCAAGAGGGGGCGATGGAAACCGAGGACATGGCGGCAGGGTCTAGTGGGCGGTATGGTCCATGGATGGAGGTCACAAGGAAACGTCAATATCAGAAGAAGAAGGGCAGTGCTACCAGTAATGGCAATGGTAAGGGCAGGGAAGGGGAAAAAGGAAATCCGAGCAGTTCAGGCATCGTCATTGACAAGTCCGACAGTAAGGGGGAGAGGAACGTCGTTGTGGAGTCGCCGGTCACCGACATGGGGAAGGAGGAAGAAGCATTGAATGCGAAAGGGGCGCACGGTGGGGAAAGTAACCTGGAGAGGATTCCCGAGACCAACGGGAATATCTTTAATGATGAAGTAGTTTCTGGAGTTGGGATTCCCCCGTACTCTAGGGCGGCTGGGACGAAATCCGACGCCTTTACTGTTGGACAGGTTGGGAAGAAAATCTCCATGAGGAGCGAAGCTAAGAAGACTAGGCCTAAAGGGGGGAGTGTTGGAAGAAAGCCCAGCCCAGTAGCGACAGGCCCAACCAAAAGGCCCAGAACCGAGCCCGAGTCTTATTTCAGATTTAAAGAAGGTTTAGAAGCCACGGCGGAATTGAAGGAAGCTATGGATAAAGTCAGACAAGTTAGGGCGGGTGTCGCCGCGGGGCATGTCGAAGGACTACAGGGGAAGGGCTCTCTTGAAGCCCTGAACCCGGAGATGGATGTGTGCATCCCGAACCCCCTTAACGCTGAGAATACGGTGATTGTGATGGCCGAGGTGCAACCGACCGAAGAGGTGGTGATGGGGGACACCGGAGGAGTCAAAGAGGACTCTGTCTAGGTTCTCGGTTTGTCGTTCCGCTTTTTGGTGCAAAATCCTATAGGCGAAATATGTCCGCTCAGTGGCGGCAGATACACTAAACCCATCGGCAATCTGGTCTAGCATCAAGAAAGTGCTCAGCTCGGTGATCATCGATGGGGTTAAGTGGCAAATTGGGGACGGAGCTACTACAAGTTTTTGGAGGGATCAATGGTTAGTGGATGACAAACTCACTAACCTGGCGACGGGGGCGATTAGTGTGGAAGATCTAAACAAGAAAGTCCGGGAGTTTTGGAACCATGAATCCGGGTGGGACTGGGCTCCTTTAGCTCCTGTTCTTCCGGCGAGTGCGCTGATAAAGCTCGCCTCGGTTGGGATTGATGATAGCGGGGAGATGCCAGATCGCCTATGCTGGAAGGGCTCCAAGGATGGGGATTACTCGATCAAAACCGCGTACAACCAAATCACGTAGGCTCAATATGAGATCTGCATCGACTCGGTAATCTTTGAGAGGATCTGGGGGCTGCAGGTTTCGGAAAGAGTCAAAACGTTTCTATGGCTGGTGGCGAGAGGGGTCGTACTCACGAACGAAGAGAGATGGAGAAGGCATATTGCTAGTGAGCCTTGGTGCACCAGCTGCAGGGACGTCCCAGAGTCGCTCGTCCACTTATTCAGGGAGTGCCCCAAAATTAATAATGTGTGGAGAGATCTAAAATCTACTGTCTGCTGCACTAATTTCTTTCATATGGGTTTTGCAGAATGGCTTCGGAGTAACTTAATGAGCATTCAAAGGGATGATGAAGGTAATCAATGGGCAACCATCTTTGCCTATACACTTTGGTGGGCGTGGAAATGGAGGAACGAGCGCGTATTCAATAATCAGGACTATGGAGGAGACAAAGCCGGCTTCATCGTGCAACAATCGAAGGAATACTCAGCAGCTTGGGGTAACAAGGAGCAGCGCAAGGATCGCAGGGAGAGGACGGAGAGGCTGATTGCGTGGACCAAACCCCCGGAAGGCTGGGCTAAAGTGAATGCAGACGGCGCCGTCGACAAGAATGGAAATGCTGCGGCCGGCGACACCATTAGAAGTGAGCAGGGGGACTGGGTGACAGGGTGTATCCGCAACATTGGTACAGGCTCGGTCCCCCTGGCTGAGCTCTGGGGCATTGCGGACAGCCTTGACCTGGCATGGAAAGACGGCCTCCGAAAGGTGATTGTTGAAACTGATTCCAGTTTGGTGGAGTCCCTTATCAAGAAGGGAGTAAAGAAGTGTCACCCGCTTTACAGCCTTGTGGTTCGATGCCAAGGCTTTATTAAAAGGGATTGGGATATCCAACTCCGTTTGGTCTTTAGGGAAGCGAACTGTGTCGCCGACTCCCTCGCTAAACTCGCTCTTTCCTTTCCTTTGGGTTTTCATGTTTTAAAGGATCCTCCGGATGAGGTAACTCAGGCATTATCTGATGATGCTAGGGGGAGGGCTACCCCCCGTCTTGTTTTTGTGTAGCCCGCCTGGTTTCCGTTTATTTATAGAGAGCTCGCTCTCGTCTTATTCACCAAAAAAAAACATATTTATATCTGATTAAATATCGATAAGATAGCATCCAGATTCCCCATTCTTGAATAAGCCATCTGCTCTTCAAATTCATCAACTACTCAAAACAAGATGATCAGATTGGCTTCCACCTTTCCCCTCCTTGTTTCCTTTCTTCACCTCCTCCTCTTTGTTTCCACCATCCACTCAATCCTCTGCATAGACAAGGAGAAGCATGCCCTCCTAGACTTCAATCTTAGCTTTGTCGACGACCCTTTTGGCATGTTATCTGATTGGAGAATTGACAACAGTGATTGTTGTGCTTGGTCTGGAGTTGAGTGTGACGTCAACACTGGGCATGTTATTTTACTCTCTCTCAGCGATGCTGGTGTAAAAAGCTACCAACTTCGGCCTTCCTTACTTGAATTGCAACATCTAACAACCTTGTCACTCAGTCAGAATCGATTTTCAATGAAAATCCCAGAGTTCATAGGTTCTCTTACCGATTTGACCTCTCTCGATCTTTCAGAATCTGAATTCTTCGGTGAGATTCCTCCTCAGCTTGGCAATCTCTCTAAGTTGCAATATCTTAGTCTAGGTCCATCAAATGACTTGTATTCCGACAACTTGCATTGGCTATCTCGTCTTTCTTCTACAGTAAGTCTTGATTTGAGTGATATAAACTTGAGCAATGCAATAGATTGGGCTTCTGCCCTCCACATGCTACCCAATTTATCTGATTTTACATGCCGATCCTGCTCCCTTCCTCCACCCCCTCTTTCAACTGTTGTTTCTTATATCAATTCAACCTCTCTCCAATCACTTGATCTATCCAACAACAGTGTGTCTTCTTCCACCTTTTCTTATTTGGTTAATGGAACCAACAATCTTCAAACCCTTTCTTTAGACTATATGAAACCGGAAAATTCTAACATTCGTGAATTCCTTGGAGCAGTGATCAATGGGAAGTCTAGATATTCGTTGCAAGAATTAAGCCTGATCGGCAACAATCTCAACATCATGCCTGTTGAAGTTACGATGTTTCCATCATTGATGAGTTTGGATTTGTCCTTGAATAGAATAGGTGGAAGCCTTGCAGAAATCCTTAAATCTCTCCCATCCAATCTAACAAGATTGGCTGTCTCTTCAAACTTGTTAAATGGTACGGTCATTTCTGAAACACATTTTTCCAAGTTTTTACAACTAGATGACTTGCAATTATCAGATAACAGCCTTCTCACACTCAACTTTAGTAAGAGCTGGGTGCCACCGTTCCAACTCACAACTTTAAACATGGGATCTTGTAAGGTTGGGCCGAGCTTCCCGGATTGGATTTTGACCCAACAAAGTTTGGTGAGTCTTGACATTTCTAACTCCATGATATCTGGTGCTATTCCTGATGCATTTTGGGAGTTCTCTACTAGATTATCATACTCCAATCTCTCTCACAACAAAATTAATTGCAAGATACCAAACTTATCATTGTCTCTTGTAGTTAATTACAAGTACAACAATGTAGATTTGAGTTATAATTCCTTTACTGGTGTTATTCCGCTATTTCTGTTCAAGGCACCCACTTTGGATTTGTCAAATAACAGATTCACTAGTTTTTCGCCATTCAAAGTGTCGATGTGTTTGAATGTGACAGATAGATTCACAGCTTGTTCCGTGACAACACGGTTTATTGGATTTGTTACAATAAATCTCTCTGGAAATAGCTTATCAGGCTCGCTTCCTAATTGGCTATTTCAAACCAAATATCTTATGGTTCTCAATCTTGCAAACAACAAGCTGTCAGGAACTCTTCCTGCAGAAATAGGATTCCAAGTGTACCTCTATGTGCTGCATCTGAGTAACAACAACTTTTCTGGAGAGCTACCTTTGTCAATGCAAAATTGCACTCAGTTGATCATCTTGGAGCTTGCAAATAACAAATTTACAGGAGCTGTGCCATTTTGGTTAGGAGAAAGCATGTCACACTTGATTGCTCTTAAGTTAAGTTCAAATAATTTTGTTGGAGAGTTGCCTTCCAGCCTCTGTCATCTCCAAAGTCTTCAAGCATTAGACCTGTCTGATAATCAAATGTCAGGGTATATTCCAAGATGTCTCCACAACTTCACAACTATGTCTACAAATATACGCTTGGACTTTTCATATGTAGTAGGAGGAAATTTGATTGATTTTGCGTCAATTACATGGAAGGGAGTGATTGCAGTATTCCATAGACAAAACCTCGATCAACGTAATGTTATCAATCTCTCTGGCAATTTGTTGCGAGGTGAAATCCCGGATGAAATGACAGCTCTCAAAATGTTGAGGTCCCTAGACTTGTCAAGAAATGCCTTAAATGGAAGCATTCCTGATAAGATTGGTCAAATGATATCCATGGAGGTTCTTTTATTGTCATCCAATCAACTAAGTGGGGAGATTCCAAAGAGTTTGGCTAGTTTAACCTTCTTGGATAAATTGAACTTGTCAAACAACAATCTATCTGGGAGAATCCCCATCAGTACTCAGCTGCAAAGCTTCAGTGCTTCTTCATATACTGGAAATCCCAAGCTGTGCGGTGAGCCACTGCCCACCATGTGCCATGGAGATGAAGATGACAATAAAAAATTACCTCCATCTAGTAGGAATGCTCGTGACGAAGGTGATGAATCATTTGATATCCAAGTATTCTTGGCTGCTCTAGGGATGGGATTTGCTGTCACCTTCTTAGGAGTCCTTGGGATGTTGCATTTCAACCGTCCATGGAGACTCGCATTCTTCAAGTTGAGCAAAAACATTGCCGATAGGATCTTTGTGGTGACATCTTTATTCCCATCCAGAATCAAAAGAAGACTTTGTTTCAGAAAGGTACATGTAAGTGATTGATGTTTATATGATTTTTTTTTTGTGTATGATATTGATTTTTTTCCTTTATTTTTTTCTTGATTATTCTCATCATTCATAACTGAATTCAGCACAAAACTTAAACCTGCAACTTTCTTGCGTGTATTGACAGACAAACGGAGCTCCAAATATGTGACAAGCTGGTCCATCTGCCATGGCTCTGGCATTCAACTGGGAAATATAGCACCTTTGTTGCAAATTGTGTTCTCCTTTTGTTGTAAAATCTCCAATTCTCCTGCTTTCCTCTTTGGTATTTTGACTATGATTTCTAACTCAACTCTATTGCTCTTGCACTACAGATTGTAATCATGTTATCATATTATTTGTAGCTTCAATATTAACCTGATAACATATAAATGATTTGTTGTCATTATAGCTGGAAAAAGTCAAGTGATCCAACTTTATACTCAAACTGAAATTGCAATTAATAAATATTAGACAGAACAATCTGGTGTTGAGACTTTCCAATCCAGGCACCAGACGGGGTGAAGTTCACATCACCAGGCTTTCTGAAAGTTCACAAAAAACAACACTGATAGTTGGCAATGGTAGTTTAATGATTCAGGTTTTGGTATCTGAAAGGTGCGATGTACTCATGAAGTTTAATTTACAGAGGGTAAATACTATAGTCACAGCTGATTACAAGTTTTTGGTATCTGAAAGATGCGCTGTCCAGAAATTCTTCAATATCTCTCAGTAAACATTGCAAGGTTGGATCTCTCTTCAAACATCTTAAATGGTATCATCTCAGATTCACATTTTTCCAAGTTTTTTAAGCTGTCTGATTTGGAGCTATCAGATAACAACAAATTCTCAAGTTTAACCCCCTCTCAGTATGGAGTACTGAGTCCTGTAATGCTACTCTATCTCTCCAACAACGTTCTATCGGGATCACTTCCTAATTGTCTTTTTCAATTTGATGACCTTTTTGTTCTCAATCTTGAAAACAACAAGTTATCTGGAACTATTCCTGAAGCCATAGGATCTCTCTCTGGCGACTCAGTGCATTACATTTGAATAACAACAAGTTTTGGTTCGGGTCCAACGAGATTCCAACCTTAGAAAAAGGAAGGAATTTTGGTTCGGGTCTTACTAAGGAGGGCAAAATTGAAGTTTGAGCTGCCATGTTTTTCCAATAAAGATTTGATATTAGGAAATGATGACATTTGATATTAAACGAACGATATTTTAGGTAATTTTTGTTAGCTATGTGGTCTTTGAGATGATGATCTTCTGCTGAGAACTGCTTATTAGGAGATAATATATTTGGTTCAAGTGCTTCAGATGCAGCTGAGTATTGTTTAGAGCCTTTCATCCGGCCATAGAATATGGACTACAATGGGCCGCTGTTTTGGGGAATCATGACCAGGAATCAACCATGACACGTCAGGAATTGATGTCTTTTATTTCACTCATGGATTTTTCAGTTTCACAGTCTTACCCATCAGTTCCAGACCCTTCCCTTCCTGGAAATGAACTCCTCCTGACTAATATTGATGGATTTGGAAACTACGATCTCACAGTACAAGGCGCCTTTGGCTCTCCATTGGTCAATAGTAGTGTCCTCCATCTCTTTTTTGTTGATAGTGGAGACAGAGCTACCGTTGAAGGTAAACACACATATGGATGGATTAAGGAATCTCAACTCCGCTGGCTACATACTATCTCCTGAGAACTCCAGGTGTGCTTGGCAAAACTTTTTCCCGCTGTACTTTTGCATTTGGGGTTGGCAATTCCCACACAATTAGGTGTTGCATCGGACTTTACTGATATATTAATAGATATTAATTAATAGGACTATCACATGAGTATACATATTAATTAACAGGACATATTCATTGTGCACTAAAAAAATCTGCATTTATGTTTGTCATATAGAGATTCAAGCATTTAACTCCCTGTTTCATAAACAAATAGTTGCCATTCTCGTTAAGGAAAAATTGTATAACAATAACATTATAAATATTATTTCTCATGCTTAATTTGCTAAAATTTTGGTACACAGGAAACAAATATTTTAAATATCTCTTTGGATTACCGAAAAATGATAACATTATAGCACTCGAACATAAGAGTTTCAAACTGTTTTCATATAAAATGCCTAAGAGCACATTTAACGCCGTACTGTTCAAGATGCTTGGGTGTTAAAAATTAATAAAATATTAGAGAGTGGGGGGCTTGGATGCTTGGCGATGCTAAATTTGCATCGGTGCTAAAATGTGTAATAAATGCTTGTTTCTTCGTTTCATTTTTTTTTCGGAAACTAAAAATCAAAACGACAGCGTTTTCAGTATTTAAAAGGTAACTTTTTTAAAAAAAAAAATTACCATAATACTAGATTCATTTTTCTCTACACATAGACATCAATTTTGAATATGCTTCGACATATTTTGAAAAAATAATTTCTTTCGATATAATTATATCGTAATTTTTCTCGGTAAATTTGATCTTGCGTTCGGTGCCCGATTGCTTATTAAATTTTAGTAATTAAATACTAATATAATATTATAATCTTATTATAAACATGATGGAAATGATTGTTATAAAAGGTTATATTCGTAAATTTAATTGGTTAAAAAAAGATGGATTGTAGAATGTTAGAGATGCTATTGTTAAATTGGAAAAAGTGAAAAAGGGATGCTATGCTGATGTGGCGGAGAGAGATGAATAAAAAAATAGTAATTTTAGTATCTTGAATAGTAACTGATAAACATGACCTAATAATTTCAGAAATCGATATCAACACCGGGTATTTAACTAAAAAAAATTGTGCCAACGGAGTCAACGAGGGGTAGAAAAATCGAATCCAACAGAAAAATTGTGGGCATCATAAAATAGGATGAGGGGTTAGTCAAACTTAGCTGCCGAATTGTGACTTCTGGTCAGAAGAGACGGGCTGTGTAGAAAATTTGCAATACTTGCTTTGTAGCTTTACTCAAAATTTGGAGCCTTTTATTATTATTATATAAAATGGTTTCATGAAATGAATACTCCATTCGTATTAAAATAGTTAATAAAATATTAAGTATTATAGTATATTAACTTGGACATTTCATTCCCCCGCTAAGCCACTTGTTCTTCAAATTGATCAATTTACTCAAAACAAGATGATCAGATTGGCTTCCACTTTTCTCCTCCTTGTTTACTTTCTTCACCTCCAACTCCTTGTTTCAACCATCCACGCAACCCTTTGCATAGACAAGGAGAAACATGCCCTCCTCGACTTCAAACTTAGCTTTGTCGACGATCCTTATTACGCTTTATCTACTTGGAGGATTGACAATATTGATTGTTGTGATTGGGATCTAGTTGGATGTGACGAAGACACTGGGCATGTGATCTCACTCGCTCTCGGAGAGGGCTTAAAAAGCTACCAACTTCGGCCTTCCTTGCTTGAGTTGAACCATCTAACAAGCTTGTGGCTCAATCAGAATCGATTTCCTATGAAAATCCCAAAGTTCATAGGTTCTCTCACCAATTTGATCCACCTTGATCTCTCAGAATCTGAATTCTTCGGTGAGATTCCTCCTCAACTTGGCAATCTCTCTAAGTTGCAGTTTCTTTATCTCGGTGATTCAAATGGCTTGTATTCTGACAACTTGCATTGGTTGTCTCGTCTTTCTTCTATAGTAGGTCTTGATTTGAGTGACATAAACTTGAGCAATGCCATAGATTGGGTTTCTTATGTCAATTTAACCTCTCTCCAATCACTTGATCTATCCAACAGTAGAATCTCTTCTACAACCTTTTCTTATTTGGTTAATGAAACTAACAATCTTGAAAGCCTTTCTTTAGATTATATGAAACTGGAAAATTCTAACCTTCATGAATTCCTTGGACCACTGATCAATGGGAAGTCTAGATATTTCTTGAATACATTAAGCCTGGTCAACAATGATATCAACATCATGCCTGTTGAAGTTACTATGTTTCCATCATTGATGAGTTTGGATTTGTCCTTTAACAGCTTTCTCACACTCAACTTTAGTAAGAGTTGGGTGTCACCATTCCAACTCCGAAATTTGTCCTTGCGATCTTGTAAGGTTGGCCCTAGCATCCCGAATTGGATTTTGACCCAAAAGGAATTGGAGACTCTTGACATTTCTAACAACATGATATCTGGTGCTATTCCTGATGCATTTTGGGAATTACCTAATAGCTTTTCATCCTTCAATCTCTCTCACAACAAAATTAATTGCAAGATACCAAACTTATCATTGCCTTTTGTTAATTACACAGAGGTCGATATAGATTTGAGTTATAATTCCTTTCATGGTGCTATTCCGCAATTTCTGTTCTATGCACAAAGTTTGGATTTGTCAAATAATAGATTCACAAGTTTTCCCCCATTGCAGCTCGGAACACCGAGTCTTGGATTAGATATAATAAATCTCTCTAGAAATCGCCTATCAGGATCGCTTCCTAATTGGCTTTTTCAAATCAAATATCTTTCGGTTATCAATCTTGCAAACAAGCTGTCAGGAACTATTTCCGGAGAAATAGGATCTTGGAGCTTGGAAGTAACAAATTGCACTCTTTTGAACATCTTGGAGCTTGGAAGTAACAAATTTACAGGAGCTGTACCATTTTGGATAGGAGAAAGCATGCCACGATTGCTCTTACATTAAGGTCAAATAATTTCGTTGGAGAGTTTCCTTCCAGCCTATGTCACCTCCAAAGTCTTCAAATATTAGACCTATCTGACAATCAAATATCAGGGTGTATTCCAAAATGTCTCCACAACTTCACTACGATGTCCACGAATAAACATTTTGACGGTGTATATGTACATGGTGGTGAAGAAATACTATATGAACTGGATGATGACATAGTACTTGATTATGCATCGATTACATGGAAGGGAGCATCTGCAGAATTCTATAGACGAAACCTCGATCAACGTAATGTTATCAACCTCTCTGGCAATTTGTTGCAAGGTGAAATCCCGGCAGAAGTGACCGCTCTCAAAATGTTGAGGTCCCTAGACTTGTCAAGAAATGCCTTAAATGGAAGCATTCCTGATAAGATTGGTCAATTGACATCCCTCGAGGTTCTTTTATTGTCATCAAACAGACTAAGTGGGGAGATTCCAGAGAGTTTGGCTAGTTTAACCTTCTTGGATAAATTGAAGCTGTCAAACAATAATCTATCTGGGAGAATCCCCACCAGTACTCAGTTGCATAGCTTCAGTGGTTCTTCATATGCTGGAAATCCCAAGTTGTGCGGTGAGCCACTACCCACCAAGTGCACCGGAGAGGACGATGACCATGAAAAACACCCTCCGCCTAGTAAGAATGCTCGTGACGAAGGTGATGAGTTCTTTGATATCCAAGTATTCTTGGCTGCTCTAGGGATGGGATTTGCCGTCACCTTCTTAGGAGTTCTTGGGATGTTGCTTTGAACCATCCATGGAGAATTGCATTCTTTCAGTTGAGCGAAAACATTGCTGATAAGATCTTTGTGGCGACATCTTTATTCCAATCCAGAATCAAAAGAAGCCTTTGTTCCAGAAAGGTACGTCTTCTTGGTGTTTGTATTCCAATCATTCATCATTAAATTGTGGATTTGATTTGGCACAAAACTTAAATCTGCAACATTCCTGAATGTATTAATAGGTAAACGGAGATCCAAATATGTGACTAGCTGGTCAGTCTGCCAAGGCTTTCTCATTCAACTGGGAAATATAATACCTAAGTTGCAGCTTGTGTTCTCCTCTTGTTGTAAAATATCCATCTTTCCTGCATTGTTGTTTACTCTTATGCAAACAGAAAATAAATGTTCCTTGATTTCCCCGATAATGATGCTGATTCATCGTGTTCCCAAAGTAATACTCTCCTATGATCATTACCAGCCTGCCCTGCTTTAATCTTAGAGTTTCCAAAGTAATGCCATTACTTGTCCTAGGCGAGTTTGATGTTTAATAGAAAAGGGAGACTAGAAACAATTTACCTGCCTATTGTGAAGCATTACTTTAGGACATATTCCAAGGGAAAATCATGGATTACACTAGCCACAACATAGAGTAGCCACTGGGGTGATACCCTGTAAGGAAGAAAATTTATTGCAGCTTGCAGGTATAAAGACGACATCAACTGAAACCATGACACAAATAAAGATAACAGGAATGACGCTCAAAAAAGAGTATGACAGCAAGTTCGACAATCAGAATGACAGCAAACTTAATATGACAAAACACTAGAACAAGAAGTGACAAAAAAGAGTATGACAGCAACTATGAAATGAACGATTAAGCATTCATTTTCACACTGAAGCTCAATAGGATCATGCCTTAAAAATACGAAGAAATCGACTATATAATCAAATAAATAAAAGAAAACCTTAGGGTTTGGGGTTCCTCTTGATTGCTTGTGTGTAAATTGGATATTCAAGGGGTGGATTATGCAGCGTTTCTTCTGTTTCTGGATATCATCATCTATACAGGTATTAGCAGTGCTTCTGGAAACTTCACTCGCGCAGTTAACAGTTCTAGGAAGAGCAAAGCTGGGTAAGCTTGCCTTAATTGCAGTTGCTGGATCATAATCCCTTGTTTCGCTTGTGAAGAGAGTCACAATAGCATTATAGCAGTAGAAGATTGAGAGATACAACTAATTTGTTTTGCTTTTGGCTTTGGCCGTTTCTTCTGTTTCTGGGTATCATCATCTACAACCGAAGCCAGTAAATGGATCCCAGGGTTTGTACCTGCAATAATCAGATTCAGCAGACTGTTTAGAAATGATTAATCAATGTTTATTGGAGCCAAATAAAAGCTCAACAGTAGCAACCTTTGAATATCTAATCAGTGAATACAAATTCATTTGGTTCTTCTTCAGTTTGGACAGTTTACAATGTTGATAATCATTATCTGATGCATGTGTTCAAATTTTCCTTGATGAACAAGGCCCCCAACTGAATTGCACAGCTTAATTAAAAACACACTTTTTTTTGCTTTGTGATAAGCTGCTGCAGATTGCATGATCTGAAGAACTCCACACACAAGAGATCTCGTGTTGTTTTGAACAAGGTTGACGAGAAACTGTCTAGCCCGTGACATATTATCAATCGATATCCATCCCATAGGGCAGCAGCTGCTATACTCTCTTCGGGAGAGACTATTTCAACAAGCGTCTGTGCCTGATCAGAAATAGACACTAATCTTGGAATCTTTAGTGCCAAGGAGTTTCTTGTAATAGACTAGGAATTCATATCCCATTTGCTGGTAGGACTCAACATAGCAGCAAACTGAAATTCAGCCTCAGCAAGTCTCACTGTCACCTCCTCAGTGTGATCCAGAATCACAAGAACTCTTTGTTTGAGAAAGGTACGAAATTGATCTATTTACCTTCTGATATGATGATACTGACGTTTGTTGAATATAGCTTGCCATACAAAATAATTTCCCACAAATCCCACAATACAAAATATAGCTTGCCATACATGGTTGAACAAAGCCAACCGATTAAATTTATACCCTGTGGCCGTGAGTGTGTCTGGGGAGCCATAATCCGGTTGAATGGGTTTTGCAGGTTATATCCTGCTAATCCCAATCATCTTCACCAGCCCCTTGTGTTCCATCAACTTCCTCACCTCAACCCCATCTTCCCATCTTCCACCACCAGCATAAGTGTTTGCTAGGGTCACGTAATGCCCGGCATTTTCAGGCTCAAGCATCTGAAGATTTTCCACCGCTAATTCAGCACCCTCAATGTTCATTTGGGCTTGACTGGAAGCCAACAGAGCTCCCCATGTTTGCTTGGAGGGGTTTACTGGTGCTGCTTTCAAGAGTTCAACAGCCTCACTGAGCCGACCAGCACGTGAAAGCATATCAACAAGGCCAGCAATATGCTCACTCTTAGGGCTGAAACCCGGGTCCGTATTCATGCTGTTAAATAGCACTAGCCCTTCATCCACTAGACCTGAGTGGCTACAAGCCGAGAGCACTGCTGTTAAGGTAAATGAGTCGGGTGAATGACCAGAGGACTTCATCTCTTGGAGGAGTTTAAGAGCTTCTTTTCCTCTTCCGTGCAATGCCAATCCACCTATCATCGTGTTCCATGATACCAAGTCCCTTGCTGCCATCTTGGAGAACAAAAGAGAAGCCGAGTCTAAGCAACCACATCTGAAGTACATGCAGATCAATGCATTTATGATAACAATCTCAAGATAATACTTGTTCCTTGTAATGTAGCCATGAACTTGTTTACCCAGCTTCAAATCACAAATGGGTAAGATTATCGATAATGTTGTATGGTCAGTTGTGATTCCGATCAAGTTCATTCTTGTGAAGTATTCAAGTGCCTTGGTTTCCATACCCAGATCAACAAAGCCTAGGATCATTGCATTCCAAGTGACAGTATCAGATTTGTCCATCAAAGAGAACAAACTTTTGGCATTATGAACCCTTCCATATCTAGTATATGCTGTCAATAATGCCGGTCCAATAGACATGTAGAGGGATTGCCTATGGTGAATTTTGATCCCATAAGCATGTATTTCCCGTGCAGTATTCGAAGATTGTAGAAATCTTGAAGATGTTATCGCGCTTGAGAGAGAATCTAGATCCGGAACGACCTTTCCAGACCTCATCATGTCTTGGAAAATCTTCAATGAAGTTTCATGACACCCAATCCTTGAGAAACCAGATACAAGAGTGGTCCATGAGATGATGTTAGGCTCTTTGATGCGGGTGAACACTTCCAAAGCCGCTTCACACATCCCACTTCGACAATAAGCATCCATTACGGAATTCCATGTGACCACATCGGGTTCAATCCGATCTGACTTCATAGCTTCCACCAAATTCACAGCTAACTCATAAAACTCATTCAATACACAGCCTGAAATCATAGAGTTCCAAGACAGCAAGTCCCTCCTTCCATCCATTCCATCAAGCACGCGTCTAGCACTCTGCAAATCCCCAAATTTGGAATACATGCTGATCAACGAATTACAGGCATGTAAATTGGACTCCGACCCAAACATAATCACATCCTTATGGAGCAATTCCCCCATATCAACATCCGCTGAATGGGCACATGCCCTCAATACAACAGGGAACACGTAGTCATCAGGCGACAAACCTGACAATCTCATCTCACAATAGCCCCGCAGACACTCTTTAAACCCCCCATTTCGTGAGTGGAAAGCAAGGAGGGCCGTCCAGGCGAACACATTTGGTTGGGACAATTCATCGAACAGCTTGCGGGCATAAATCGCATGATTGCAGTCGGCATAGAACTGGACTAATTTGGTGACGACAAATGGATTCTGATCAAACCCAAGCTGGACGATGCGTTGGTGGACTTGCTTCCCAGGGGATAGAGCCCTTGAATCGCAGCAGCGTTTGAGGAGGTCGATCAACTGCCAAGAGGTGGAGCTGGTGACCGCAATAGTTGACCTCAGGAACACTCGCCGGCGTGTGCTCATTGACCCAAATGGCTTTGCCTATTATGCAAGAAACTAAAATATCCAACTTTTATTTTGGGTACTACATTCGAGTAACAACAGATTGTGGGAACAACGTCCTTTTGTGAATGAAAAACTGCACTCATTTGAACATCCACTGTGTGTCATCTCAAAACTCAAACGCCATCAAATATTAGACATATGGGATAATCAAATATCACTGTGAATTCCAGGGTGTGTCCACAACTTCACTGCTATGTCCTGTCCACACATAAAAGTTTGAGCCTTACAACTATGGACGAAAATCAACTCTATTATTCCTATGAAAAATGGATGTTATACCCTCCTTGATTATGTATCGGTTGTATACTTTAGTTGTATGGAAAGGATAATTGGTGGCAACGGTTGATCTAGGAAAAATTTTAGGGGGTAAATATTTTATAAGAGAATTTTTTTTCCATGTGTATATGAAATTTATTTAATTTTTGTTTAAAATGTTGTGAAAAATCTTAAATTTGTGACTATTTAAATGTTGTTAATTAATTAAGCATTTTTAAGTAGAAAGAAATGAAGAGAAAACATTATAAAAAAATTGAGGTTAAAGGAGTTTGGACCCCAAAATTAGTAAAAATTATATTAAAAAAATTTATTTATGTGATTCTTTACTCTTCCTTGCCAACTAAGCTAAACTGTTTTGTGATTCTTTACTATTTTTAAACTCTTTTATCCCTAAAATTAGTAAACTTAATTATATAAAAGAATATAATTATTAAAAAAACGGGAATTCCGTTTGGCGTAGAGTATAATTGTTATGTGTAGCGCATGACCGATCGCAACGACGTCCATGGGTGGAATTGATCGCAACGACCAATCATTGTATAAAACTTTTGTAGGCCATGAGATAAGGTGGTCGCACCGACTAAGTCCTAATTTGATCGCTATGACCATTTTTTTAGCCCTGTTCTAGAAAGAACCTGAATATATTTTCAGACAAAACTCGTTCTTCTTCTCCCCCTCTGCACACACAACCTTCTCCATTAATAGGGGATTTCATTTTATTTTATTTTTATGATTTCCCTCAATCTTAAGCAAGATTTAAAGAAGTTCGACCTCTTCAATTGAATAGCAAATCAATTAATAATTTACTATCAAATTTAGCTCAAATTTCATCTATCCCAAACCAAATACATGAAACTCTAAAAACCTCAAACTCATCAATTGCCATAAAGATGAATGATTTGCACACAAAAATTAAAGTGGTGGAGACATATATAATCATTTTGAATTCAGAGGCACCCAAAAAATATTGTTTTCGTACCGATATCACTCCTCACTCATTGCCCCTCGACCCACCACGTCATCCCGACCGAACGCCGCTACAGACATCCACTACGGACGTTGTAGTGCCACTGCCTCACCTCCCTTGTTTTCACGAACCACTGTCTCATTCCCCTCTTTCATGAACAACCGCCTCATCCCCCATCCTCTCTTTTATCGATTGAACAATTGCATCGCCTCCCCCTCCCCGTTGTTGTTTGGGTGATATAACTTGTTGACAATTTTGTAATTTTTAGAATTTTTAGGGGTAATATCACGCGTTACCCGTGACTTGTCAGGCCGGCGCGGGTTAAGGATCCATCGGCAGTTCGGCGGTTTGGGTTAGTGTCAAGTGTCAACCTTCCTGAAACCCATCGACCCATCAAAGTCGACCCGCTGGCCGGGTCAATCTTTCTTTTTTAAAAAAAAATACATTGCAATTGTGGGGGAAAAAACTCAAACCCGGCGGGTCAACCTAGCAACCTTGCCAATTTCACCTATAGTTGCATGACCCGATGGTTCTGTCAAGTGTCAACCTTCCTGAAACCCGTCGACCTATCAAGGCCGACCCGCTGGGTCGATCATTCTTTTATTTTAAAAAAAAATACATTGCAATTGTGGGGGAAAAAACTCAAATCCGACGGGTCAACCTAGCAACCTTGCCAATTTCACCTAGTTGCATGACCCGATGGGTCAACTCACTGACATGTCGGGTCATATAAACCCGCCAACCCGTAGCCCCCCGGATTGGGGTTTCCTAACCCGTGACCCGATGGGTCGACGCCTAATGTCATCCGAGCCCCCTAGATCCACCACTAACTGATGGAATTGTATAGTCGGAACAAACCTAGGGGCGGGGTGGAGCGGACCCCAACCTGCCCCATTTTTTTCTTTAAAAAAAAAGAAAATAATAGATAAAAAAATTATATGTAATATATATAGAAATGATACGGTAACTCTAGTCAATTCATCGTTGAGAGGAATATCTTCACCCACCAAACGTTCTACAATAATTTATCTGTTTAATTTTTAAAAAGATAAAATTTTATTATAAGAGTATATAGGTAATATCTATCTAAAAAGCTATAATTTCCTAATGTACAATAGGTAAAGTTGCATCTTGAGATTGAAAGATAATTTGAAGTATGTTGAATGTAGCAATGTGAACGCTTAGCTTATCTCATCTAAAGTGAACAAACGAACTAAACATCAGGTTACTGATGGACCACTCCTCTGATAATTGAATTTGCAAAAATGAAATGATTCGAAATTCTAGCTAGATGACAACAAAAATCTAGAAAGTTGAAAGGTCGAAGGAAATCGGCTGATGGACTAACCATCATAATACAATCAGACAAAATAAAAAGAAAAAGAAAAATCCAAATATAAAATATCTCAGCAAACAAGATCAGCAGAAAGACAGTCAAATAACACTAAGGCTGTGTTTGGCACTAGATGGAGATTATAGGGATTATGGGGATTTTAGTAGATGTTAGGAGATGGAGATTATTTTGGTAGATTAATGGGATTGTGGAGATTGAGATTATGGAGGTCGGAAATCTCGTAAAGGGTGTTTGGTTGGTATGAGATTGGGGTGTATTATAAAGTAAGAAAAAGTCGGAATTGCCCCTAAAAAAAAGGCTGATACCCCCTCCCCCTTCCTCCCAACCCCACAGTTTGCAAGCGAAGGAGGCTATGGCGGCTTCCTTGTCCATTTCATCTCTGGTGAGAAATCCATTTCCTTTAAATTGTGAAAAACAAAAACAAAGAGCACAAAAGAGGTTGATCGCCGCCCCAACCGCAACCCCTCACCGTCATCTTCTCCGACACCGTCATCTTCTCCGACACATCTCCGGTTCTCTCACCGTCCCTCCATCCTCCTGATGCGCTGCAACTCCCGAAATCCCCGCCCCCTTTTTCTCTTTCCTCCCTGCAAAACCCTAATTCAGCGAGAAGCTGTCAATTCAATTTCATTACATTCCAGAGGCTATGGCGCCTTCCACCCTGCCCTCGAGGAGATCTCCGCCGCCGGACCACCGAGCCCACCCCGGCCACTCCGACTGGCAATGAAAGAGAGGAGAGGGAGGGATTTTACCTGAACTTGGTGGCGGTGGTGGCGATTCACGGGCTCCGGCGATTTCTCTCGTCTCCCGTCTCTCTCTTCTTGCGCACTCCTCCAGATCTGAAATTGTGATACACCCGAGGGCAATTATGGATCTCATCAGTCGAAATCCACACACAATCCTCACAATCTTGGGGGGCGAAGATTGTGAGAAAATCTCTCAAAATCTCCACAATCCCCATCCGAGATTCTTGACAATCTGCGCTCCGAACACCGTCGCCTCCCCTACAATCCAATTTGTATTTCGTCATAATCTCCATAATCCCCTCAATCTGGGATGCCGAACACGCGCTAAGTGAAGACTGATAGAAGTTTGTAAATAATTGACACTTTGAAAGCTAAAGGATATGCACAATTACGAGCAAGCTGTGAAAGTCGTTTTCTTTTTTTTTAGCGAAAGGTTTGTGAGGTGCATGGGGTTTAACAAAGTTGTAATTTATTTTTTAGGTAAAATTTCGGGAGGAGGAAACCTACGCAATAACATCTTTGTAGATGAGATCGATAAGAACAATGTTGTCGTAAATATCAAATCATGTGGTAAAAGTGTGCAACCTTATCAGCCATTTTGTTGTTAATTTAGAAAATATGAGAGAAATATTTTTCGCCCATGGAAGATGGAAATATTTTAACGTCAGACATAATCATTTTAATTTCTCAAGGGCATTTTATGTTTGATATTAAGTGGTTGATAATAATAAAGAAATCTCCCTCAATATGTAACATTTTGACTCTAGGTTCGAGTGTCTGAAATAGCCCCAATTTCAACGCCAATGTCTTTGCCATGATTGGAGTTTGCTTACCAATCATCTTGAAGTCTACGTGGATTGTTTTCCCTCCCAATCTCGAATGATGAAGTCGATGAAGCTATTGTTATTAGGCATGGAGGAACCACCAAAGATCGGTTTGAAAACCCCATGCTGAGGTTTTTTTCATTCAGCGAAATCACAACATCGTTGCGTTTCACTATTAGTTTTTGTATTCTTATAATCATCAATATTGATAGTGGGTTCTTGATTAAAGTTACACGCAACGCCAATTATCCATGAACAAAGTTGTAATGGACGAGTCTCAAAATAATTGGCAAATTAAAAGGCAATCAAATTATCAATTATCAAAGCATAAAAGCGACAACTAAATTATAAAGTTACTTTATAAAATTGAGCAGTGAAGTTGTCACGTTGACATGTGACATGGTGCTTTATAAAATTACTTTATATCAAAATTATTACTAAAAATTTTTTAAAAATTATAATAATGTTATATACACATTTGTAAAAAAAAACAAATTTCAATAATAAAAAAAATCTAAAAAATAAATATGAGTAAATATCATAAAATAACAATATTCTAGTAAAAAGGGTTTTTACTATGATTTTTCAAAATATTTTTTTAAAATATATATAAATATTAAATATAATATTGTTATAATTTTTTTTTAAAAAAAGCAACAACTTTGATATAAACTAATTTTGTGAAGCAGTGAGCTAAGTGACGCATGGTGTGTTACATCACTTACATATGATCTTCAGTGATAGTTGAGGGGTTCGGATCTTCATTATTGTTGATATTCGAGTCAAATGATCGAGTTAATTAGTAGTACGAGTCGATTTTAAATTTAAATTCGAGTTTTAAAATGTGTTTATATACGACTCTTTTAGTAAAAAAAAATGAGCTGAAGTCGAGCTTTATTCATACGGTCATACCTAAAGCAGCCTAGCTCTTTAGTTTTTACTAACTCATAATATATTAACTATGGGAAAATTTTGTAAACACTACAATATTCGAGTTTGAGTCAAGTCAAACCTCAATTTGAATCGACTCAACTTGTTTAACAAATGAGCAAGTTCGAAGTAAGTTTTTATTGAGTTGATCCCGAATCGAGCCAATCTCGGACAAGCTTAAGCTGCTCGGCTCATATGAAAGGCATAGTCTTGAAATTGGTTTTAATTTTGTTATTGCATTACTAGTAACGTAAGCGAATTTTTTTATAATGGTTTCTATATCAATGATTTTAAAATTTATGTGAAGTAAAATTGAATACACATATAATTTTCAATTATATTACGTCTTTATGGGAATGATTGTTTAGTAAAATCACAAGTAAGTTTTGATAATTAAAAGATTATTAATTAGCTTCTATATTTAGGTTACTCACTCTTTCAATTAAAATATGTAATTTACTATTTATGTACGGTTTTTAGAATGATAAAAATTATATAAAATATCAAAATTTTATAATTTTTTTAAATTAATCTTTAATAGTAATAAGTATGAAATGATATAAAAAAATATTTAAAAAGTTGATATTTGATGTAGTTTTTAAGTTGAAAGGGAGAAAGAAACATTGGTTACTCCACATCACCATCCATATGGAGTTCGAAGCGAGAGAACCTGAGGAAAGTTATTGAGTGCGAATTGGAAGGGAAAGGTGAACCATCGAAGGGTGAAGCCTCAAAACAGAGATAAAAATTGGGAGCCGTCGGCGAGAAAAACCTCAAACGGGGTTGTCTTCATTTTTCTGCAACACTAACGATATGTGAAGGGAGGGGAGGATTTGGCAATCCACAAAGAACTATGATGTACTTTTGAAACACATACATTAAAATGCATCAAACGCACACAAAATCGTATAAAATTTCAAACAACATTAAAAATGCATCAAACACACATATCTTGAACAAAATCAATGCTAATGGAGATTCAATGGATAATGACAACTTCAACTGGAGAGCGATTTTAAAATATTATTAGAGCATCCCTAACAACTGGAGAGCGATTTTAAAATATTATTAGAGCATCCCTAACAACTTCCGTGGTTTGGATTTTTTTTTTTTTTTTTTTTTGAGAATTTGAAGTCTTTTTTTTTAGTCTCGCAGATTTCTCATCTCATTTTCCAAAATAGGAAAACAAAAGGAAAAGTAAATAAGCTTCTCCAAAACAAAAATGTTTCTCAAAATCATCTAAATGGAAAAGTTGTTTGAATTGAAGTAAAAATAATTTAGAGAATATGTCATCATTGCCCTATCACCAAGAGAATCATTGCGGCCTACGAACAACTCACAGGTAAATCTGTAAACTATAATAATGACCACATCACACCTATTAAGGAGCTCCTACAAACTAAACCATCAATACCGAACTTTGAGGACCTTTGCTTCATTTGGCAAGCAATATGGGAAATTAGGAACAACATAATATTTAAAAATAAAAAGATTGAATCTATCTCACAAGTTGCTATTAGACCTTATGTGCAGGTGAGAGATTGGTTGAATGCCAATCCCAATAAAATCACGAAACCACATAGACGGAGGATTGTGATTAGATGGAAAAAGCCGCATAGGGCCACCTACAAAATTAATGTAGATGGTTCAACTAAACCTACTGGTTGTTGCCAAGTAGGTGGGATTCTTAGGGATAGTGATGGAAGTGTGATGGATATTTTTCAGCAGCAGGTAGATAGTGGCTCGGCTATCCAAACCGAAGCAGCTGCATTTTGTGGAGGTACAAAATTGGCTTTGAGAAGAGGTTTACGCAGAGTAATAATTGAAGGTGACTGTTTGGAAGTGATCAAGGCTATAAACAACGATAAAAGGCCTAGATGGGAAATATGGTGGCAAATTGAGCTAATCAAGAAGATGCAATCGAAATTTGAGCACATAGAGTACAAACATTGCTTCCGTGGAGCTAATGGTGCAGCAGATCGATTTCATAGCTAGATTTAATGACATTTGTAATATGGATAATCTCCCTTTTAATAGGGAATTCTGTAACATCATCCGAAAGGATGATCAGGGTGGTGTTCTGTCTTAAGAGCCACCCCTTTTTGCCTACTAAAAAAAATTAGAGAATATGTGTTTTGTTTTCCCATTTCAGAGAATTTTTAGAGAAGCTGCTGGAGATACTTGTTTCTTGTATAAAAAAATTTTTTTGGTCTTATACACCTAGTATGTTAATATATAAACAATCCTCGAAAAATAAATAATAGTTTCTCTTATAAATATTAAAATAATAATTATCTTGATTTTGTTTATAAGTATTTTGTAAGAGGTAACTGATTTAATTCTTGACAGTCTTAATTAAAAAAAAATATTACGAAAGATTGGGTTAATTCTAATAAATACTTATTTAATTAAAAATATAACTAAAAAATATTTCTTATTTAATATTTGATTACTCCAATAAATATCGACGACCCTTTACATATGTTATAGAAGATGTAATATTATGAAGACATATAAGAAATATTGGGTTAGTTAGTTTGATTAGATTTTAATTAGGAAAGATTTAACATTGTGAAGATATACAAAACATTAGGTTGCTCTCTTTGCTATGCATCTCACAAAAGCTCCGGGACCTGATGGGATGCCAGCCCTGTTTTATCAGAAGTGTTGGCATCTTGTTGGACCGGATATCACAAAACTTGCCTTAGATGTGCTTAATGGTCAGCCGATACCGGAGGCAATGAATCATACTTTCATTACCTTAATCCCTAAGGTATCGGAGCCAAGAACTATGAAAGATTTGTGGCCTATTAGTTTATGTAATGTGGTTTACAAGATTGTGTCTAAGGTGATTGCAAACAGATTGAAGAAAGTGTTGGGGAAGGTCATAGCCCCAAGTCAAAGTGCTTTTGTTCCCGGGAGGTTGATAACTGACAATGTCTTGGCTGCGTTTGAGCTGTTCCACCATATGAAGAATATGAAGACGGGCAGAAGAGGCTATATGGCGCTGAAACTGGATATGGAAAAGGCGTACGACAGAGTCGAGTGGCCTTTCTTGGAGCATTGTATGGTGAAGATGGGGTTCACGAGTAGGTGGATTGAGTTGATTATGAAGTGTGTAAGAACGGTGTCGTTATCAGTTCTGATCGAAGGGCTACCTTCCCCCTTGTTCCGACCGGAAATGGGTCTCAGACAGGGCGATCCAATTTCTCCATACTTGTTTCTAATGTGTGATGAAGGTCTATCTAGTATGATTAGGGAGGCTGAGACGGCGGGCAAGCTCCATGGCATCAAGATAGCTTGGATGGCTCCGACAATTTCGCATTTGTTCTTCGCTGATGACTGCGTTCTGTTTCTGAGAGCAACCTGTCAACAAAGCAATGAGATTGTTCATATACTCCATACTTATGGAGAAGCATCAGACCAACAGGTGAATTTCTCGAAATCAGAACTGTCATTTAGCTCAAATGTTAATGTGCAAGTGAAGGATGCCATCAAAGGGATTATCGGAGTCCGGGAAGTGTCAAAGCATGACAAATATTTGGGGTTACCGACGATGATTGGAAGGTCCAAGAGGATCATTTTTGAGAATGTGAAGGAGAGGGCTTGGAAAAAGCTAAGAGGGTGGAAGGATAAGTGTCTTTCAAGAGCGGGGAAGGAGGTACTTCTCAAGTTGACAACCCAAGCTATACCTTCGTATACCATGTCATGTTTTCGGTTGCCTACCTCGTTGCATCGAGAGATTGAGAATCTGATGTGCCGATTTTGGTGGGGAGGAGGAGAAGGAGTGGGCAAGACACATTGGATGTCATGGCGACGTATGTGTACGGCGAAGATCAAGTGGGGTATGGGGTTTCGGGGCATGGAGTTATTCAACCTTGCTCTGTTGGTGGCTAAACAAGGATGGCGCCTATTGAATGAACTGGACTCGCTGCTTGCCAAGCTATTGAAGGCCAAGTATTATCCGAGGTCGAATTTCTTGGAGGCGACTATAGGATATAGGCCTAGCTATACTTGGCGAAGTTTGATGTAAGGTAAGGAAGTGTTGTGCCAGGGACTACGATGGCGTATTGGAAATGGGGTGGAGGTGAATGTATGGGATGACCGGTGGATTCCGAGGGAACACAACTTCAAGGTCATAGGGAACTTTCGGGGTGGAGATCCGGGGATCCGGGTTTGTGATCTTATCGACTGGAATATCGGGAGATGGGATGAGGTCATGGTGAGAGAGCTCTTCCTTCCGTGTGATGCCGATCTGATCACCCAGATTCGGTTGGTGTCACCGGCTAGCGCTGATCACCATATATGGCATTATAATAAGAATGAGGTTTTTTTGGTAAGAAGCGCCTACCATTTGCAGCTTGAGAGGAGAACTATTGTTGAGGGAGGGGTTGGGCAATCAGAAGGGGCGGCAAGGGAGAAAGCCTGGAAGGCGATGTGGAAGGTGGATACAGTTCCGAACGCCAAATCCTTAGTTTGGCGAGCTGTTAGAGACGTGCTGCCGTGTAAGACAGGTCTGGCTAGGCAAAGTATCACAAGTGATGATCTTTGTGACCTTTACGGGAGGCAGGAGACTGCGATTCATGTCTTATTTGAGTGTCGGCCTGCGAGGAAAGCGTGGAGGACGGTTCCAAACGTGGAAAAGCACTGGGACGGAGCAAGATCAGTGTTGGATTGTTTTATGCGGGTGTTCACGGCGGCATCGGTTATGGAGAGGCAAGTGTGGATATTGATGGCGTGGCAGATCTGGTTAGCGAGGAATCCAAGGAGTTTTGAAGGCACTGTTGCCCGGTCGGATGAGATTGCGAGGAAAGCCATGGCTCTGCTGGCTGAGCATCGGGGATACACAGACCATACGAGGGCTCCGTGTCCTCGTGATGAGGTAATTGGGGCGAGGGTATGGACAAAGCCAATGGGGGTGATGATTAAATTCAATTGTGATGCGGGTGTCTCGGGCACGGGGATGACGGCTATCAGCTTTATCCAACGGGATGCTATGGGTAGGTTTGTAGCGGCAGGTCATCGGTCTGTACAGCCGACTTCGAAAAGTGAGATTTCCGTCAGGTGGGCGGTTGGATTTGCTAAGGAGAGGGGGTTGAGAAGTGTACAGTTTGAGACCGATTGTGCTGTGTTGGTTTCAAAGCTGCAGAAGGGAACTCCGGGGAGAGGGACCTTGGGCTCGATTATTCAGGAGATCTTCCATGATAGCCGAGGGTTCAACAGGGTCGTTTGGTCCCATGTTAGACGGAAAGGGAATATGGTAGCTCATTTGATTGCTGCACTAAACGGGGCTTCTTCTTCTTTGTTTTTTGATTTGTATGCTCTCCGGACAATGGTGTTTCCATTATATATATATATATATATATATATATATATATATATATATATATATATATATATATATATATATATATATATATATATATATATATATAGAAAGTGGTTCCCTTGTGCACACCCCTTAGGGTGTATCTAGTGCACAAATCCTGGCCATTGATGGAGAGGAAATGGAAGACAGGGATTAAAAGAAATTTTTGTATTTTTCTTTTTAATGTAGTGGGACCCACTTGCCCAAAAAAACCACCTTTTTCTTTTGTGCGTGTGATCCACCCCACTCCATCTTGCTTTTTTTTTTGGAAAGTTTTGTTTTTTTTTAATGAAAAATGGTGGGACCCAACTTCAAAAGACTGAGACGCTTTTTTTATTTTTCCGGATGTGAATTCGCTGTTTTGAAAAATTGGCCAATTCTACCGAATAATGTTTCACATTTTACTGAATAATGTTATGATATCTTTTTCTATCCAGCTCAGATCAAATTTTATCAATTTTACTGAATAATTTGTCGCATTCTACCGAATAATGTTTTTTTCCATCTATTTCAAATAAAATAAACCTGAAATCCCTAAACAAAATTTACAATTTATATGAATAATGTTTCATATTTCACCGAATATTGTTTGATATTTCACCGAATAATTCATAAAAATAAATTATATTTGCCAAACCGAATACTGATCCATATTCATACGAATAATGAATTATATTTCACCGAATAATCTATCGACAAACAATGAATAATCTAACAAACTCGGAAAAAAACCCTTATATCTCCGAATAATCTAACAAAAAAATAATGGATAATCTTTAAAATAGAAAGTAATAATGAGCGTTGAATAATATTCTAAATCCAAAAATAAAACTTAAATTGAATACTGATAGTGAAGCGGAGTCGGAGCATCGCCTCCATCGTCCTCCCTCGCCACTACCGACCAGATCTGCCACTGTGCTCGGATTCGAATAGAAGGGAAGGGAGGATGAACAGGGGATTAGAGCCTGCGTCACCTCCATCGGCCAGATGAAGGAGCCCAAGCCGGCGAACTCGTCGCCGCCAGATACCTCGCAACCGCTCTCGTAGCCTCGCAACGCCTCGCATAGCCATCGACTCACCGTTGATTCTCCTCCGCCTCCTCGCCTCCTCCGCAATTGCACCCAGATTCCGCTCGATTCCGGCTAGGCTGGGCTCGCCTGCGCCTTGCCTCCTCGCCGAGTCGAGATCCCGGCGCCGTGCTCGGATTCGAATGGAAGGGAAGGGAGGATGAACAGGGGAGTCATGGCCTGCAACGGAGCCCCGATCCCGCGAATCGCCAGCCTTCGCCGCCGTCGCTCCCGGATTTGAGAACCGCCATCGCCGGCTCCTCCTCGACCATCACCGCCGTCGATAATCGGAGAGCACAACCGTCGACCACCTTCTTCTTCCTTCCCATACCGGCGACCATCGGGGAGCACAACCGCCGCGCCTCTTCAATTGGAAAAAATAGCAGAAAGAGGAGGGGGAGGAAGGAGGGATGGGCTCACCTTTGCCTCGCCATGGCTCGCGCTCCGCCTCCCTGGGTCTCTTCTAGCTTCAACGGCAATGAAGAAAGAAGAAGGCTAAATTTAGGGTTTTATTTACCCACCACACGCGCCCACCTCTTGAAACAAAGAGAGTAAGTCCGGTTGTTTTAATTAGTGTGCGGGCCCCACCTTTTTTTATATTTAAAAAAAAAGAAAAAAATACTTTTAATCTCAGCCATCCGCTTACCCCAATCCAATGGTCAGGAAGCATGCACAAAGTACACCCTAAGAGGTGTGCACTTTATACCCAATCTCTCTCTCTCTCTCTCTCTCTCTCTCTCTCTCTCTCTCTCTCTCTATATATATATATATATATATATATATATATATATATATATATATATTGATACAAGCGAGAGTTTGGGGGTGTCAACCGCGGTTGTACCACCACCCAAGAGCGTCCTTGCGGACGAGAGTTTGGAACTCAGAATCAGAACTCCAGGACGACGGAGCGGACTCTAAGGCCAGGTGAGCGAGACGATCAGTTGCCATGTTGGCTTCCCTAAAGATATGAGTAACAGAAGCCACCTCAAAATAGCGAAGCAAGCGGAGAGAATCCGAAAGAAGAATCTCAATCTCCCAAGGAATTGACCAAACACCGTTGATTGCGTTAACAACCGCGAGGCAGTCACCTTCCACAACAAGACTACGAATCTCAAGCCGACGAGCTTCCAGTAACCCATGCTGCAGACCGGCAGCCTCAGCCTGAAGCGCAGACATCCTCTCGCACCGTTTGACGCCACACGCAAAAATCCTCCCCTCAGCGTCCCTGATTACAAACCCTGCAGAGGCCAATCTAGAAAGAGATTTAGCACCGTCAAAATTAAGTTTGAGAGTGCCGGGATCAGGTTTACGCCAACGAATGGCGTTCCTTTTGCGAGGCTCGTTTCTGGGTTTAATCCCCATTGTTTTTCCTTCGTCTTCATCTGGTTCATCTTGTTTTGTTTTTTTTCCAATTTTTCATATGGTTTTTTATTATCGCTACGAGCTCATCTATTGTTCGTAGGTTTTGGTTATCAAAAATAATTTTGTTTCTTTTAGTCCAAATGCACCACCAGGAGAATGCCAAGATAGCCTTTTGTTCAGGGTTTAGCTGTCGAAAAATTTCATTCGTTATGGTCTTTGTGCTATGGTTGCTTTTGTCAGCATTTCTTACTTGTCGTTCAATCGCTCTGTCCAAAGCTCCAATGGTTCTTAAGGTTGTCGAGCATTCCATAAGTAGGTGGAAAGCGTCTTCCTCCCTTGAATTACAGAATATGCAATCCAATGGCGTATGAATTCCTTTGTTTCGTAGCCTTGCTTTAGTTGGTAGACCATCTAGTCCCAACTTCCATAGAAAATTTCTAACTTTTGGTGGACAATCAATTTTCCATAATCTAGAGAGAATTCTAGTTCATTGTCGTTGTTTCCATTATATTGAAAGAAATGGAGTGAGCTGGTGTTTGATTCTCAAAAAAAAAAAAAAAAAAAGGAGAGTCTGTGTAACTGAGACGGGTTTGTGTGTCGTATTTGATAAGCAAGATAATTGGATTAGCAAAAGAGAAATTAGTTTATATTAAATATTCATATAACATAAGGGCTTTAGACAAGATGTCGGAATGACTATTGACAAGATAATTTCACCTAAATTGTCATAGGTCATTTTCCCCTTTTTTTTGAACACATTGCAAAAAGGCCCAAAACTCTCTTTTCCCGAATCAAAACCTAAATCCGTCGAACGAATTATTTTGATCGAAAACAACCTAAAATCGATGAAATTAATCAAAATATCAATTGATCGACACACGAATTGGTATATCCCTCACTTTACATGATTATCGAATGACGATTTTTGGTCTTTGTTCGAACTAACTGTTAAAGGAAGGAGCTTAGCAGATGGGAACGAGGTACATGAATGAGCTCGGCAGGTTTAGACGAGGTGAATAAGTAACCTCGGTGCATAAAAACGAGATTATGACGGAGCCTCGTCTAGGTTTTGGGAGGTATATAATGACCATTTTGAAGATCTTGTCTAAAGCCTCATTGACATAAGCCGAGCTAGGTAAATAACCTCGGCTTTTGTTGTTGAGGTTAAGGAAGGAGCTCGACTTCTTTTGTTGAGGTTATAAAATAGCCTTATTGACACGTATTGCATAAATTCATTAAATTATGTAGAGATATATATGTGATGGGTCTTGTTATAATGCAAACTCATATGCTTATAAGAATGAGACAGACTAATTGACTAAATTAGCTTAGAAAATGTTGTTTTCCCAGCTTCTAATTGTAACTCTTAATGACTAAATCAATATCATAAATTTATCTAAAGAGCAAATTAGTTATTCTTAAGCAGATATGAAACAGATTAATGCATATTTTAATGTTTTATCTTCCAGTAATTGTTCCAAGAAAAGAAAATGTTGTTTTACCGAAGAATATATATATATATATATATAGATATATATATATATATATATATATATATATATATATATATATATATTATGTTTTCAGTGTTTTGTTTCTAATACTAAACTATATACCTTGAGTTAATTTTCTATTTAACATTAGTTAATAACCGATGTCTTTAAAAAAAATCGATGTCTATCTTGGGGATGTAAAAAGCCAAAAGTTTTTCACATCGGCCAGAACCTGATGGCTTTGTATATTATAACATCGGTTATATTTTTAAATTCGATGTCTTTGATAACCTATAACATCGATTATAAAATATAACTGATGTTATAACATATAAGTTACCCGATGTTAAAAAGTTTTGACTTTTTACATCACCAACATAGACATCGATATTTTTTTAAAGACATCGGCTATTACCCGATGTGAAATGACATATTTGCGGGGTTTTTTTAATTATCGTAGCCTATACGGGATTTGAACCCGCATTTTTGTATTTGAACGCAATACTCTACCATTTGAGCTAATACGCTTTAAATTAGATAGAACTAGTCTATTCCCTGTGCTATGCACGGATTTAGTGTAAAAATATTAACTTTTAAAAATTAATAATGTGTATTCATCTACAAATAAAAAAGATGTTCTATATATTATAATAATTTAATATAATTTAATATTCAAAATTTTGAATAGGAAAAGGAAGTTGTTTTTAATGAAACCCCGTATTGATGAACCATTATAACATTAAAATAAATTAAAATCAAAACAAATCTTATAGGTAAATAAGAACTATAAAAACAAAAAATAGTAGAAACACAAACAAATCTAATTTGAGCGAGAAAATATGTATCGTGTTCTTTAAAATGAAACCCAACATATTTCTCGAAAAGGTTTTTATTCTACAATTGTGAATTTAATGATTCGACAATCAGACTCCACAGTGATATCATTATATGTGTCAAACCATATCTAATGCTAATTGAAAAACATAAATGATATGCCCATGTTTCTGCCATCTTTGAGGTTGGGCCCATTTGAATGGCCCCAAGAAAGAGCAAGAGACTCGGAAGAGTATGAGGTGGTTGAAGCTCCCCTCTAGTTGGAAAGGAAAAAAATATGTTGTTTTAAAAATATTTTTTTACTAAGCTTAGAACTAAAGTAATACCAAAAAAAATTGTAGTAAATTATAAAGTCTATTTATATTAGTTGGTAGTGAGTATTAAATCATAAAGTCATGAGTTCAAATTACTTTGGCTAAATTTTTTCTTCTCTTACTTTTTTCAATTAAAAATGACGGTTAAAATAATAAATTTAAAGGTTTTAAAAAATATTTTTGTAATATTCCTTCTCATATATGGCTATAAAGAATATTTTTTTAAAAAAAAAATCGAGCCTCCCTTATAAAACGATTCCTATCATTGGCACATGCTCACAATTATTATCCTCCTTTATGTTTTTTTTTGGTAAGCAACAATTAAAAAATATCTCAGCTGAACTTCTTTTATGATTAGTAAAGTGTTTTTTTTGTAAGCAAAACAATTAAAAAATATCTCAGTTGAACATCCTTTATGATTATTAAAGGAGACATCACATCTTTTCATGAGTTTGCGCTATTTGACTACCTCCCCCCTATTCAACAATGGTGTTTGTGTGTCATATGACAATATTTTCTCCCAATATTCAATAATGGCGTATGATGTGTGACTTTATTTAGTCGACTGAATTTTCTACTTAGCTCATAGTATCATGGTCACCCATTATCACTTATTATTAGACCTATCAAAACACAACCCGACCCGATGACCCGACCCGAATGACCCGAAAAATTTCCGACCCGAACCCGAAATTTTTTACCCGAATTTTTTTTCGACCCGAACCCGAAAACCCCGAAATTTTCTGGGTAATTTGGGTTTCGACCCGGTGACCCGATTTACCCGGTAATTTTGACCCGATTTACCCGATTTACCCGGTTGATTTATAATTATATATAATTAATTTTTTTATATAATTAAAATTTATCACAAAATTATCAAATCTTGAATTTTTTAATTTAAAAAAGAAAAAATTGACAAACCCGAAATGACTTGAAACTCGGTCAAACCCGGGTTCGAGTCAACGAAAATACCCGAAACCCGTTTTACCCGAAACCCAAAGTGACCCGACCCGAATCCGACTCGAATGACCCGTTTGACAGGTGTACTTATGATTGATCCCTTTAGAGAGACAACAACTGTGAATCCACCTAATACTATCTATCAAAGTTCTTCAAACATTTTGTATACTTAATAACAATATAATGTAACTAATTGTCTATCGTACTATACCAGATTCAGCAAATATTGACTCAAGATCTCAAATTGCTTTATCAAAAAAAAATCTTTTGACTAAACTTCTATTTTAATTTAATAATTTCCACTACACTAAGCGTGTGTTCGGTAGGGTATTTGATTAGCTTCCAGTAGATTAATTAGATTCTCCCCAAAACAAAATCCCCTCAACTGGTGTTCGGTAGCGCATTTGAAGAGATCTGGGGATGGGGATTGTGCGTATTCCAGTAGATCAATTTCATGCCAAAATGCAATCTCCCCCCCCCCCCCCCGATTCTGGAGATTGCAAGGGGATTGTATGATAACTTTCACACATTTGCCCTCGATTCCCCACATATCTTCAATTTCATTTTCAGATCTGGAGAAACTCTCGCTCTCGTTCACACTCAAAGGAAGAGGACTCGCCGTCACCATCGTCGCCGACTTCAAGGTAAGTTCTCCCTCCCCATGCTCTCTCCGGTTGCGGTGTGTGTCGTTGCGATTCCGGTGGCCACGAGGAGGTGTGGCGGCGGAGAACCCATCCTTGCGATAGGGTTTTCCGTCCGAAATGGGCGACCGTCGTCCCCATTGCAATGGGGATACGTACGGCTCCCAAGCACCCACCAGTCCGCTAGGGTTCTTTCGGCCAACGGCCTCCCCGACGAACCGGAGGCGAGGGCAAAACCCTAGGTTAGATAAAATCCCCAAATTTGGGGATTTGCCACAAAGCAGCGGCAAGGGCGACTCTATAGCCACCCGATGAGGTGCAGCTCCGCCATTGCCGCCTGCTCCGACGAGGTTGACCCACCTGGGCAAGTCAGTAGCCACCCCGTCGTCGTCTGCTTCCAAGCCCAATTTGTTGGGAGGAACTGTTTTACACAATTGGTAATGAGTTTGATTGAATGGGTTTGATTTAATGAGTTTGAACGAGGTTGATTGAATGTTTCCCTTGTACTGACTTGAAAATGGTAATGGCTTTTGATGAGTTTGATTGAATGAGTTTGAATGAGTTTCATTGAATGTTTGCCTTGTACTGACTTGAAAATGGTAATGGCTTTTGATGAGTTTGATTGAATGATTTTGAATGGGCTTTGTTTTATTCATAATCTGTGGCATTTGGCTTTTGATTAGGGTAATGGCTTTTGATTACTCGGGTAACCTGGTAAAGAACTGCTAATGCAGTAGTGGAATTTGTCCCTATCATATATGTTGGTGTTGGGGAAGGGTTGCTTTTCAATAACAACACAAGTAGCTGTAGCATGGTCACATTTGTATTGGTCGTATTTGTCGATGTCTAAACCTATGCCACCTCCCCTCTAGGTAGAATAATGTCATCGTCAGGTAGCTGGCCAAGTGGATGCCCAGAGAAGTACCCCTGGATTGGGGGCGGAGAGAGGATTGCGCCTTGGTATGAGCAGGTAATTTTGGTCGTCAACAATGCCATCCTATGTCTAATGTATGAACTGATGTGTGAACTCATCTAATTCGGTACTCTTCATTTTAATCAGGAGATGGAAGCCTACGCTGAGGCAAGCTCCAGTCATATGGTATCCGGGGACGAGAACATGCCACCACTGCAGGAGATGATGGCTGAAATTGATCCGGCTCATGATGTTCCTATGAACGAGGTGCTTCAGGAAATTCCACCGGCTCCTGAGGATCCGAGGGTCGAGGAGCTTGAGGAAATTGCAATGGAGCTCACAGCCCGGCTATTCGTGGCCGAGGGGAATGCTCAGAGCAATGCTCGAGAGCTGGAGCGTGTCACTGCTCTAAACGAGGAGCTGGCTGATCGCGTCGTCTCCCTCTCCACACACGCCACAGAGCTGTGGACTTAAGCGGTTGCTGCTAGGGAGATGGTGGAGTCTCTGACGATCTGCTTCCTGGCGATGACGTTTGTTGCTTTGGTGGCGATTGGCAGGCAGTAGGGCGGCCCATCGGCGTCGTTATGAATTTTGTGAACCCATGTTGTTGTACAAACAATGGGATTATTAGCCCGATTATGTAATGATCTAATGTAGGACGACTATCAGCTCTAGATGACTCGCACACACCCCTACCATGTCAGTTTTTTGGGTTTCCGTAGGGGTGTCGTTAATGTTTGGTAAGTAAGCAGGGAAGTAATTAGACAATACGGTGCTTGTAAGACGGCACGTCACCGGGTGCCTGTAAGATACAACATCAACGCCTCGTTTTGTGTATGATCAAGTCAGTTGGCTGTTGTCTATCGCAATTTGGTCAGGGGACATGACATAGATTTTATGAAATGAGAAGCACCATGCCACGCAAATAGCCATAACATAAGTGTTGTAGGAGGAAATTGAGTATGCAAATAAAATATAAATAAATCACAGCAAACCAGATTCCGTCCCTTGCAAATAATTACAAGACCTCCTCCTGATGTAGCAGCGGGAAGTCAGGATCGATCCACGAGGAAGCGTGTCAGCGGATCCTAGGTAGCGGAAGAAATCTCACGAACAGAAGTCGACAACAGGGTCCTCGATCTCGACTAGGGTAGTCGACAGAAGATCGGACAGTCGAACACAGCAGCAGCAACTCGGCACAGGCTACTCGATATCGACGAGGGACTACTCGATATCGAGTACAGTCCTTGTCGACTTCGGGTTGGGCTTGTCGAGTTCTTGCACAATTAAGCTACGGCGACTCTGGGTCGAGAATCAGTAGTCGAGATCGACCAGGGCTTGGTCGAGATCGACGAGGGCAGAAAGTAAAAACAAAACAAAAGAAAGTAAAAACAATTGCTTTGGGATTTCGAACTAAACTGTATGTAAAAGAACTTCCAAGATTAGGGTTTGCAACAACGATAACCAAACATGCATAAGGCAGAGATAAAACAGATAATCATGTGAATTGCATCAAGGACAAGCTTTCGCCTTTTCCAACAATTAGACAACTCTTTCAAAAAACCCTAATTGTCTCTACTAATTTTATATTTACAATCCAAGTGATTAACATGGATCTCCATTAGACGGGAAATAAACACATAAACAAGTAGGAGATGCTCAAAACATGATAAAGGTCGGATCTTTACCTCAATTATGCAGGGCTATCGTCGAGCTCGCCCTAACCCTAGAAGTGGGTTGACTACTCGCGCTTCATCGCAAACTCAGACATCATCGATTGAAAGGAAATAACTTGCATTAAACTAAATTCAAAGACTTTACAATCCCGGCGATCCAACTCTCGTTGAACGCCAAAACCCTAAAACCTTCGAACTCCTAAAACTTCTCTTTGGAACTACTTGTCTCTGACTGAAATTGAATGTCTGAAAAACCAGCCACTAGGGCTTTATTTATAGCCTTCTATTCCTTGCTATTCAAGGATAGAAATATCTATCTATATCTAAAATTATATCAAAAAGGCTTAATGATAAATAAAAGCAATAAAGGAATTAAATCTAAAAGATAAATCTAAACTAGGTAAGATGTCTTCCATGTCTTCTCCATAGATAGAACTTGATAGATGTTGATAGATCTCGGCCGAATTGGATAGAATTGGATCCAAGGACTCCCAATCCTAGTAGGACAGCGAAACCGCGTAACGCGCTCCCAGACACGGCTCGTAGGTCTAGTCGATCTCGAGTAGCCCTACTCTGTCTCGAGTAGATTTGCTCATCGACTAGGTCTTCTCGGGTAGATCTACTCGACATGCTCGGACCTTGGCTCCGGGCTCGTCGATCTCGACTAAGCCTCCTCGAGATCGAGTAGAGGTGGTTTGCGTCTTCGTCCTCGGCTTCTCGCCTTGGCACAGCTCGTCGACTCCGGACATGGCTTCGAAGTGTCGTCGATCTCGACTAGATGGTACTCGAGATCGAGTAAGGTTCCGGAGTCGGGTTGTCTCTGACTCAGTGTCCTCGATCCGCTCTGCTCGACCAGGTGTGCTCGGACAGCACTCGTCGAGATCGAGTAGAGGCTAGTCGATCTCGAGTAGAGTTCTCTCAGCTTTCTGCTCTGTTCTTGAAACGCACATTCCCGAGTCCTCGTTCGTCGGATTGACGCATATGACCATGCGTTGGAAAGATCTTTCCGAGGGCTACAACTCTCATGAAGACATCAAAGCTTGATTCAGAACGAAGAACGGTGAAAAATGGTCTTTTCTCCAGCTGCACCATTCTTAGCCTCTCCATGAGTTTCCTTTAAGCTCCAAAGTGCGTCCGATTTCTGCGAAATATAACAAAAACTTGTGTAGACCTCCATATATTGCAAATAAGTGTAAACTACACAGATTCTGTATTATTCTAACCCAAATGCATGCAATGTATGCAGAAATCGATATAAAAGTAAGTGTAAAACATGGCAAATTAGGCTCACAACAAACACTCCATACTTAAGCTTGCTTGTCCTCAAGCAATACTTTTAATTGTCATTCAGGGGAAGAATTCAAAACTCTCAACATTTTAGATTCATTCTCATATAACCCAGCAGTCAATTACCATCCTTGAAAAGGTACTAATGTCACAGATCCATGCATGTGCAATTTAAAGAGCAACATCTACTCACAAAAGGAGGGTTATGCAAAAACATTCATAAGTGACAAAGCATTAATAATCAAGAGGACTTTAATTTAAGCTCAATAAGAAGTAGATTGGTAAAAGGCTAAAGGTGGGCAATTTCTGGCAATGTGGTGCTAATGATCCGGGGAAATGGAGTATTTCCAAACTGAATTTCATACCACACTCCTTTCTCATAAGATTCATCACTTCCATAATGCTTTTTTTCAATAATAATGCTTTTACCTCTCTAACCTCAGCACTGCCTTCTCGCGAGTCGCAAACATGGGTGTCATGAATGACCCCGGATACTTAGTGCTTTGGACTCCTCACCTGTGTGTCCCATCTCGCCAAACTATTATCTCAGCGAGCAGGGTCGATCTTTGATCGGATTTTCTTTCACTCATTAAATTTTCCATATATTTCAAACATTTCCGCCAAAGTCCAAATAATGATAACAACAACAACAACCATATAACATCTCCATAATGTAACATCATTCTCAACATAATCCCCGGATAAGGTAAAGAATGGCAAATATTTAGATCATGTGGAGCAATATTTGAAATAAGGCATATTATGGTTTTTGTGATGCATAAGCATAAGTATGGCTAGGATATAACAATGAGCATTATATGGAAATATAAAGTCCTCCATCCTTTTATCATGCAACATGTCAAAAGCAACATTAAATTTACCTCCTTTCATGGTTTTCATCAAAATATGCACTTCATTGTGACTTCCCTTTACTAGGCAATTTCATGCTATATCTCTAATGAATCCAATTTTGCATCGTCGAGTTCAATGTTAGCTTCCATGACATTAATCAAAAATTTTCAATGGGGGTCATTTTTCTTCAAATTTTGGAAAACATGCATATAAGCCCATAAATCAATATGCATGTAAGCCCATAAATCAATAATGAATTCCAAAATAGCCATGTATAAGAAATAAATTTTAAACATGCACACAAAATGTCAAATATCTCAAATATGCATAAAGTAAGCCCTTCCCCCACCCCATACTTAAACATCACAGTGTCCTCACTGTATAAAAACAAGGGTAAAGAAAGAAACTCACTAGACAGGTGTGTAGGGCTTCATAATATCGAGTGTAAATGCCTAGGCCGAGTCTGATTTAGCTTGCTTCTATCCCCATGGACCTGAAAAATATAGAAGAGAAATACCCACAATAGAAAAACTAAAAGTTCAAAACCAAAAACAAACAAACGCAACAATGTCCAAAAGTCCCAAAAATAAATGTCTATTTACAAGCTCTAGATTTTATAGTCGCTAGGCCGACTTTCTCTATTAAGCATTAGCCTGGCTCATCTTTGTCCGGAGGTATAGGTGGATCTGGTGGTTCCTCCGGTGGTGGAAAGCGTGGAATGTCATCCGGGGGTATCATGTGAAGAAGCTTAAACCTCCCCGAGTGGACGCTCCATGGCTCCACCCATCCATCTTCCTGGGATCCAGCTGGCATGCATAAAGGAATATATAAAGGAAATTTGCATACCTCATAATCATACCTCTTTTGCTCCATTGGTTGATTTGTTTGCGCGTCTCCACCACAGCAAAACGGTGGAGTGGGAAGAGATATTTCCACCTCATCGTGCGGAGCCTCATGCCACTTTGCGAGGACCCCATACTTGAATATGAACATCGGTTGCTCAAAATCGTCGGGGATGGCCTTCACCTTGTAAGGCAAAAGTGACTTTGAAACAACATGGGCAACGATGTTCAACTTCTTCTTTTCTGGCTCTTCTTCTTCTTGAGGTTCTTCAAATGGTTTTTCAAAGATAGAGGGCAAAGTTGGAATTGAGATAGCGGAAGGACATACCTGGGTATCGACTAGAGATAGATCGATATCGATTGGAGATGGGTCGACATTGACTAGGTATTGGTCAAGGTCGACCTCAGGTTCAGATCCTCCTTCTAGCGGGATTGGGGCTTCTGGCGGTGGTTTAGACGAATCTCGTAGCTTCCTGAATGCGCGTACACCTTCAAGCCATGCCTCCCCATCAACGATGTATAGCCATCTCAAATATTCAAATTCTTTTGCATACCGTCTCTCTCTTTCCCTTTCGAAATACTCGAGGGTGTCCTGCATATACCTGTAGAAGAAAACTCAAAGAGAACGTGAGATTTTAACTACCTAAGGCGCGAATGATAGCTTCCCCGGCAACGGCGCCAATTTGTTGTAGGAGGAAATCGAGTATGCAAATAAAATATAAATAAATCACAGCAAACCAGATTCCGTCCCTTGCAAATAATTACAAGACCTCCTCCTGATGTAGCAACGGGAAGTCAGGATCGATCCACGAGGAAGCGTGTCAGCGGATCCTAGGTAGCGGAAGAAATCTCACGAATAGAAGTCGACAACAGGGTCCTCGATCTCGACTAGGGTAGTCGACAGAAGATCGGACAGTCGAACACAGCAGCAGCAACTCGGCACAGGCTACTCGATATCGACGAGGGACTACTCGATATCGAGTACGGTCCTTGTCGACTTCGGGTTGGGCTTGTCGAGTTCCTGCACAGTTAAGCTACGGCGACTCTGGGTCGAGAATCAGTAGTCGAGATCGACCAGGGCTTGGTCGAGATCGACGAGGGCAGAAAGTAAAAACAAAACAAAAGAAAGTAAAAACAATTGCTTTGGGATTTCGAACTAAACTGTATGTAAAAGAACTTCCAAGATTGGGGTTTGCAACAACGATAACCAAACATGCATAAGGCAGAGATAAAACAGATAATCATGTGAATTGCATCAAGGACAAGCTTTCGCCTTTTCCAACAATTAGACAACTCTTTCAAAAAACCCTAATTGTCTCTACTAATTTTATGTTTACAATCCAAGTGGTTAACATGGATCTCCATTAGACGGGAAATAAACACATAAACAAGTAGGAGATGCTCAAAACATGATAAAGGTTGGATCTTTACCTCAATTATGCAGGGCTATCGTCGGGCTCGCCCTAACCCTAGAAGTGGGTTGACTACTCGCGCTTCATCGCAAACTCAGACATCATCGATTGAAAGGAAATAACTTGCATTAAACTAAATTCAAAGACTTTACAATCCCGGCGATCCAACTCTCGTTGAACGCCAAAACCCTAAAACCTTCGAACTCCTAAAACTTCTCTTTGGAACTACTTGTCTCTGACTGAAATTGAATGTCTAAAAAACCAGCCACTAGGGCTTTATTTATAGCCTTCTATTCCTTGCTATTCAAGGATAGAAATATCTATCTATATCTAAAATTATATCAAAAAGGCTTAATGAGAAATAAAAGCAATAAAGTAATTAAATCTAAAAGATAAATCTAAACTAGGTAAGATGTCTTCCATGTCTTCTCCTTAGATAGAACTTGATAGATGTTGATAGATCTCGGCCAAATTGGATAGAATTGGATCCAAGGACTCCCAATCCTAGTAGGACAGCGAAACCGCGTAACGCGCTCCCGGACACGGCTCGTAGGTCTAGTCGATCTCGAGTAGCCCTACTCTGTCTCGAGTAGATTTGCTCATCGACTAGGTCTTCTCGGGTAGATCTACTCGACATGCTCGAACCTTGGCTCCGGGCTCGTCGATCTCGACTAAGCCTCCTCGAGATCGAGTAGAGGTGGTCTGCGTCTTCGTCCTCGGCTTCTCGGCTTGGCACAGCTCGTCGACTCCGGACATGGCTCCGAAGTGTCGTCGATCTCGACTAGATGGTACTCGAGATCGAGTAAGGTTCCGGAGTCGGGTTGTCTCTGACTCAGTGTCCTCGATCCGCTCTGCTCAACCAGGTGTGCTCGGACAGCACTCGTCGAGATCGAGTAGAGGCTAGTCGATCTCGAGTAGAGTTCTCTCAGCTTTCTGCTCTGTTCTTGAAACGCACTTTCCCGAGTCCTCGTTCGTCGGATTGACGCATATGACCATGCGTTAGAAAGCTCTTTTCGAGGGCTACAACTCTCATGAAGACATCAAAGCTTGATTCAGAACGAAGAACGGTGAAAAATGGCTTTTTCTCCAGCTGCACCATTCTTAGCCTCTCCATGAGTTTCCTTTAAGCTCCAAAGTGCGTCCGATTTCTGCGAAATATAACAAAAACTTGTGTAGACCTCCATATATAGTAAATAAGTGTAAACTACACAGATTCTGTATTATTCTAACCCAAATGCATGCAATGTATGCAGAAATCGATATAAAAGTAAGTGTAAAACATGGCAAATTAGGCTCACAACAATAAGCATACCCAAAAATGATGCTAGCAGTACCTGAACGACTTTACATAATACATAACATACGAGGCGTGTGTTACCACACATCACCGGCCTACTGGCTACATTACAGCATACATTGTTTCAAAAACTGCACCAAATTATCGCCCGTCGGCAACTGCAACACAACTTGTATTATATTGCATATGGTACTAACCAGTCATGTTGCAACCGTAGACGGACCATCAACTCAACCTGGGTGCCAAAATATCGCTTATATAATAGTATAATACCCTGCCCTACGAGCGTACTTACCTCCGGCGCCGCCTATCAGCCCATATCTGTCTGGCTATCTCGTCCCGTAGACCTTGCATCCCCTCTGGCTGAAAGTCTTCGTCGTCGCTAGAGGTGTTCAGGAGCTCTTCGTCATCGTCTTCGTCCTCGTTGATGCCTTGTAGGTGCGCCCCCTCCTCCCCGGGCTCCATGTATGGGTCGGAATTCTCCCCTACATCCGTCGACGGATCCCTTGGTGATCGACGAATGAAGTTGTGTAGGGCAAACGTGGCCAAAATGATTTCAACCTGCTTCGCAACCGGATACTTGTGCATGGGTTTTGTTATCTTCCACTGGCCCTTGTAGATGCCGAACGACCTTTCTACGGCTCCTCGCAACGAGGAGTGTCGTTGATTGAATGCTCCCTTCTCGTTGTCCGTAGGTTCGTCAACAAAAGATGCTCAGTGGTACTTCGTCTTCGAGTATGGGATCATGTAACCCTCTCTCTCCGGGTATCCTTTGTCGCACAAGTAGTAACGCCCGGGAGGAGGGTGGGGGAAATTCATGCTCGGGTTACTCAGAGCGTGGTCTAGGACGCGCGCGTCGTGGGCACTTCCCTCCCACCCAGCCGAAATGAAGGTGAAGTTGAGCTCAAAGTCGCAGACGGCGAGGACATTGAATGTCGTTATCCCCTTGCGTCCCCGGTAAGGGAGCTGCTCCTCCCGCGGGATGCATCCTTCGACGTTGGTCCCATCGAGAGCTCCGATGCATCCCTACGTACATGGACTATTGGGGTCACAATGACTGTCGACAGAAGACAACACATGACGGTAAATGTGCGTACCTTAAAGTATCGGCTATATCGATTGTCATTCCTTATATGCGCGGGAGCCTCCGCAAAGGTCGGGTCTACGAGCTTGATAACGTCACGCGCGAGGCCGTGCCATCCGTTGTGCCGGCCAACCAGAGCTTCCAATACATCACTGATGGCTTCGCTGATGGTGGATGTCGATCTCTAGAACCGCTCGCAGTTGTCCCTTAGCGACACACCCCACGTCATCGTGTTCACAAAGATCCCGACCTTCTCCATAACGCTCATGTTGTTGGAGCCGCGCAATCCGTAACGCTCAGACATAGTGGAGCACAATGACCTGAATACGTGCTTCGGCATACGGAATACTTGGACACATCGGAGGTCTGTCTCATAGGCAAGTATGTCCTGAATCCACCGCTCCCCCGTGTACTCGGAGATGTAACAGGGGACCTTGTGCATGTACTTGTAGTAGTGTCGTGCTCTCTTCACCGTGCCAACAAGAAGGAGAAACTGTCCTATGACTGCGCGCATGTGCCTATGCTTCTTCTGCCTCTGCTCGGACACCTCGTCGGTACCTTGTTCGGACCTCTCATCCGACATTGTTTTCACAAGGCCTGCACGACATGGAACACATGTTGAACGCTGTAACGCCTAAAATGTAATTACATCATGTTTGGAAAGCGTTTTATCGAAGATAAGCAAGTCCAAGTAGTAATGACAACACATAATCACATACACAATGCAAAACAAACGGTTATGCTAGTACGCAAACATCTCCAAACAAACAAAACCATAGAAGTCGTGGTGCGTCATACGATCGCAAAGCATAAACCAAAACACAACAATGTAATAGTCGAGACACAACTCCTGATGACAAACTGAAGGAAACCATACGCAGCTGGGTTAAAGGATGGGTAGGGTGAGTCTCACATGTCTTCATCACCGCCACTCTTCCGAAAGTGATACTTCAGCCAGGCAAGCCTCATTGCGTTGCTACGTGTGCACGCGATAAACATCCTTGCCCTCTCGGGGATGATAAGAGTGTCCATGGCAAAGCATAACAAGGCGCTCTCGTCTTCGATGAACCCTTCAGCAACAAGTTCGTCGAGAACCTTCATCACCTCCGCCTCACGGCTGACGGGTGTCTTCGACGCCTCTGACTCACCCCCTACCCAATTCAGAATCTCAGCGCTTGTTTCCCCAACCATTTCCATGTGCGTGTCGAAACACTCTTTTCCAGACAAACGTCTTCCACTTCGTCTCTTAACAGATGTCATCCCCGTCGACCCCGAATGGCGCTTTCCAGGCCTAGGTGGTAAGCTACGACTGATAGGGTTTAGAGAAGGGAGTGGCTGAACGGGAGGGGTAGGGAAGGAGTTGCTAGTCCCTCGTACCATGTCAGGGAACCGACTGAGGTCGAACTCGTCGATGTTGTCGGCATCAACCCCAAGGTCGACCTGGGGGGCTGTGCCTTGTGTCCTCTGTGTCCCACCTCCAATATCGGTCGTAGTGGACATCGGCACAACGCTGTCAACGGGGTCCATGGAGGGAGACACGCAGTACTGACCCGTCGCAACTGTCCCCCCATAAATCTGGTCCCAGACGTCTTCAATGTCAGGGGACACGCACTTCTTCCTCAGTTTGCGAAAGTCCTCCTTCTCTTGCCACATCATTGAACCATGGGGATTAGGACATTGATAAACGACGATAAGTAATTCATATGAGAGAAACGACGTAATAATGTAATGTCCTACAACATTGGGGAAACTATAGTAGGTGACACCGTAGAGTAATGGAACATACCTGACATTTCCGCTCCCACCATTCGTCTGTCGCGTTAATCACCCTCGTTTAAAGTCCCAGCCTAATCCGGTCTCCCCGTGCTTCAACTCTTTCCAATTCCTCCATCGCTCCTTCATAGTGGCGTGTTTGTTCTTAAGCGTATTGCAGCCACATTTCTGCCCTGTCGCTTCCTCGAATTGGGTGGTGAGCACCACCCAGCTTAATCCCTGGTCGCGATCGTATTTTCTTTGATACGCAATCAGAAGGTCCAGGAATATTTTTAGCAGGGTAGGTGTCCAAGTGAAAGGTTTCTCCTTGTTAACCTTGGGTTGTTTGTCCTTCTCCATAGAAGGGCTCTTGCTACTCGATTCCATACAATCTGTCGAGGACAAATGATATCCCGAGGGACAGACGAATCCGGATCACACAACAAAAAATTAATTGAAGCACGCCATGAAACACAATCATCCACAATTGAGGATCAAACAAGGCAAAACTGAAATTGGACTAGGTTCACAGGTTCCCCTCCCTAATTAACTACCTCACATCGACGACGGCCAACCTCTGCCGTCCCCGGAAACCGACAATGCCATAACAACAGCTGATTTCTAATTTGCCCCAATTTGACATCTAGGGTTTTAGATCTTACGAAAACACAACGGATTTCTAATTTGCCCCAATTTGACATCTAGGGTTTTAGATCTTACCAAAACACACAATCAAATCACACAGATCTATAGGTCCTAATTGCGGAAACTCTAAGGAAACGCAACATAATGGAAAAGGTAGCCGGATCGCACATACCTTCGCCGGCGGTATTCCCGATTGAGCATTAGGGGACCTCGTGCCTTCGTCCCACCAACAGATGACGACTGACTTGTTGGCGATGACGAGGTGTGGGATGTCTCGGCTCGTCCCTGGTGTTGGAATCGACGGCTCTGCCCTTCGCAGTGGGGCTGTTTCTTCTTCGCGTCGGCGGAGCCTGTGCTCTCCAACTTCGATAATGCTTCACATAGGAGGGTGACCCAATTTGTGGAGGGCAATTGTCCAGGGGTATAGTCGCCATTTCCTTTGTTTCAAATACACTACAATCTTCCACCCACCAAACACCTTTTTGAGATTTCCGTCATAAAAAATCTCAATTCACACAATCTCAATAATCTACAAAAATAATATCCATCTACCTCCATCTTCTCACATCTACAAAAATCCCCTTAATCTACATAAAATTAATCCACCGCTAAACACGGCCTAAGTTCTACAATGCTCTTTTTTCATACTGACCGAGTATTAAAATTTTTATTTTAAGCTCCCTTCAATAGCATTTTAAGCTTCCTTCAAAAGTCTAATTATGGGATGTTATAAGATTATTAAAATACAAAATCGATTCAAAATTATTCTTCATATTTATATGGATTTCACAATTAATTACTTTTAAAAAGAATGATATTTTTTTTACAAATTTAAAGGAGACAATCATATATAACTATTGCTAATTTATTTATATGGATTTTATAATTCTTTAGTTAAGGCCCAAACAAAATAGACACTCTCTCTCTCTCTCTCTCTCTCTCTCTATATATATATATATATATATATATATATATATATATATATAGGGAGTGGTTCCAGAGTGCACACCCCTTAGGGTGTGCATTGTGCACAAATATTATTCGGTGAAATATGAAACATTATTCGGTGAAATTTTAAGCATTATTTGGTGAAATGTGAAACATTCTACCGAACACTGTTATGTTTTTTTTTCCGTTCAGTTCAGATGAAAACGTCCCAATTCCACTGAATAATTTATAACATTCTACCGAATAATGTTTAGTTTTTTTTATCCATTTCAAATAAAAGAAACCTCAATTCCCTAAACAATAGTTATAATTTATATGGAATGCCTCAAATTTCACCAAATAATGTTTCACATTCCCCTAAACAATACTCACATTTCACCGAATAATGCTTCAAATTTCACTGAATAATGTTTCACATTTCACCGAATAATATTTTGTGCACAATGCACATCCTAAGCCTTGTGCACAAGTTACCCATTCTCTCTCTCTCTCTCTCTCTCTCTCTCTCTCTCTCTCTCTCTCTATATATATATATATATATATATATATATATATATATATATATAATAATAAGAATAATAATAAGAATAATAATAATAATAATAATATATTACTATAATATAGATATATACATGTATATATAATATAGTGTACACAAATCAAATGATTACCATATATATAACATAATATACATACCATATATATAATAGTACACAATTAATGATATGATTACCATATATAACAAAATAAATATTAAATAAATAAAATAAAAAGTAGGTGGAAAATAATGTATATGTGGCACAATGTAATTGGTAAAAAAAGGGGGAAAAAATTCAACCAGAAGCTGACACGTGGTAGTGGAGCTTCTGCTTTAGTATTGTTTAGGATGTTCTTATATAATAGCAAAAAGAGCATGTGAAACTTAAGAAGCAAAGAAACAAGGGAAATAAACTAGTAGCAAAAGAGTAAACAATTATTCTATGAAAATTCAGCACAAGTGTTGTGCTATCATTAGCTTCTATATTACACTTAATGAACCCATTTCTTGTTTAATAGCTTCTATATTACACTTTAGGAGTAAGACACTCTTTATTCTTAATACATTAATACCAACCTACATTATATAGAGGGAGCGATGGTAAACCAAACAGTTAAACGTGATTTAGGATGTATAAACAAAAATCATGAACTCATGAATTTAATTTTCGACATATGTGACGGATCAAACAGATATAAAATGATCAGCTAGCAAACCATTTGCTTGGTGAATCCTTCAACGAGTGGTAGCTGATCATCCTTGGCATGAATTAAAGCTTTAAGGATCTTTAGATTGTCCATTTGGGGCGTCTCAAATAAGCGTACAAGTGTTTGGAATGATTCTATCTGTTTCTTTTCATCTGCCAAAAAATAAATAAATAAAATGTATTTTACTAGTAGTGAAATCTACATTTTACTTAAACTAAAAGCTAAAATATGTATTTTACTTAAAACTAAAATCTAAAATCTAAAACTGAACTTACTAAAATTGAATCTAATATCTAGAATCTAAGAAAGAATTGAAAGAAATGAGCTGCAAATGCATTTAAAGTCATTGAACCTTTGACTAATAAACACGCAAGCAGGACTTTACCAAAAAAAAAAACACAAGCAAGCAGAAGATTTAGCATGATGATGTACCTGAAGATATAAAAGGTTGACTTATCCAGACGCTTTTAGGAAATATATAACAACAGGAACAAGAAAAGTTAAGATCGAGAAAAAAACAAAAAATCAAGCTCTTACCTGAGATCTGTGAGCTTCAAATTGTGGTTTAATCAAGATAATCAATGTTGCCTTTTCCTTCATCACTTTAAGCACTGCACACTGGGATGACCTAATATTAAAGATTTTGATTTCATGAAATAAGAACACATGCTTAACTTATAATAAGCCTATAACACCTGACAATCAAATGCACTTAGGGTTCCTCATCCCCAACATAGCAAGTTGTGATATGAAAATGTATAAACTCCAAATAAGTGGGAAGCTCACCAAAAGTATCGAAATGAAAGAAAGATCCAAAGTAACTAAATCAACTTTCTGAGGGAAGTCGGTTAGGTATCTTAAGTTTGTTCTCTTTATGATAGAGACCCTTTCATCCTGACGGATTTTATCTGCCACCTATATATTTTTCAGAACAAGCAAAACAAAACTCAGGATCTTAAATGATAAAATCTAGCAGGGAGAAACCGAAGGAGGCTCAATTTCATCTGCCGAGACTATGTAGTAAGCTCGGCTACTGTTGACGAGCCTCTTTAATAAGCTCAGTTCATTTTTATGAGGTTCTGTGAATAATGTAAGGCTTCAACAACAGTTTTAACCAGTATGACGCAACATGAAATGCAAGTTCAGACTTGGACACCAGGTTGTAGAACACGAATAAAAGTGGATGCCATATATACATTATGATACGGATAACTGATATAAAAAAAACACAATTTACAGAAAAATCAATACTTTATCTATCAACCAGAAACTTTGTATTGCGTTCTGTTCTTTGAATGATAACATAATTGGGAAAGGCATCTTGACTTGTGCGGAAAAATGGGTCCTTAATCAGTAGTGAAGTTAGAAATAAGCTAGTTACATAAGCTGCTTCTCTTCTTGAAATTCTGCAAATTGGAAGAAATTATGTTTCAGAACTTTATCATGGGCCGAACAGATAAAAATTGTCCATCTTTTATAGTAAAGATAGGGACAAGGTGACACAGGAGGCTTCTCTAGAGTTGGGCATGGTTTTCAATCATAGTTAAATAAGATATGCACTAGTCTGTTCATGCCAAGTAAAAACGTGTACAAAGTCAAATAGCCAAATCACTAACCCTATGTAGACTCTTCAAAAGGTCAAGCAGCAGCAGCATCAGAAATTGCTTCTTGTTCAGGTTGCTATTCTTGCTCTGATCTGATAAAGGCAACAATGTAAAATTGATATCCGGAATATAGTAAAAACATCAAACTTTCCAAAAAGACTTTCCCAATCTGGCCGAGGGTACAAAGGAGGCTCAACTAAATCTACCAAGGTTATGTAGTAAGCTCGGCTGATGTTGATGAGGTTCTTCAATAAGCTCAACAACAGAAGCCAAGCCCCCTCATTAACCTCAACAACAGAAGCCGAGGTTATTTATCTAGCTCGACTTATGTCAATGAGGCTTCAGAAAAGATCTTCAAAATGGTCATTATATACCAACCAAAGCCTAGACGAGGCTCCATCATAACATCGTTTTTATGCACCAAGGTTACTTATTCACCTCGTTTGAACCTGCCGAGCTCATTCATGTACCTCGTTCCTATCTGCCGAGCTTCTTCCTTCGACGGTTTTTTCGAACGAAAACCAAAAATCGTCATTCAATAATCATGTAAAGCGAGTGATATACCAATTCGTGTGTCGATCAATTGATATTTTGATTAATTTCATCGATTTTAGGCTGTTTTCGATCAAAACAATTCGTTCGACAGATTTAGGTTTCGATTTGAGAAAAGAGAGTTTTGAAACTCTTTGCAATGTGTGAGGAAAAAATGAAAAGGACCTGTGGTTATTTAGCTCAAATTATCTTGTCAATAGTCATTCCGACATCTTGCCTCTAGCCTCACTCTTCGTATAATTGTTAACGGATTTCTATGCCTATGATATGATTCTTTAAAGTAATTGAATAATTTTTTTATCATTATCTAAATCATATTGGCTTAACCAAATAAAAAAGAAGACATAAAAATAAAAACTGCCATCAATTTGTTACATAAAACCAAAATTTAAAAGTCCAAAAATCACAACTGACTGAGGTTTGATAGGTATAGAATAGATACATTTGTTGAATAGAAAATATTGATAATATATAATTAGTATTTTTGTGAATTAGTGTGTAAAACCTATTATTTTAAATATTTATAAGAAACATAAACTAGAAATAGTAGGGCTAGGAATTAGGATCCGATTATTATAAAGTAATTCTCCAAAAAGTTTTCCTTTTTTATTTCATTTATAATTAATAGTACAACCTCATGAAGTACACTAATTATTAGCATTATATTTTGACTATATATTTCAATATTACATATTTAAAAAAAAAAACTTCAAATAAAATGCATAATTAACTCAAAAAAAAATCAAATGTTATTTGTTCGGTTAAAAAAAACATAATTGTAAAAATAGACCAATTTAAAAGATTATTTATAATAATAATAGGTAGTCTAACTTTGAACCACCTATAAATAACAAATGACTTGTAATGATAAATGATCACAAAAGATTATATGTCGTTATTCAAAAAAATCAATCGGATAAGAATTGGAAAACAAATGATTTCATTAATGACTTATTTTTAAAAAGTAATTTGATTTATAATTAATTAACAATGAAAAAAAATTGATTATAATTAATGTACGTATACTAATGGAGAATGAGCCAAGTGACATATCTTTAGCATATAGTATTGATATTGATATTAGTCAAATAAAAAAATTGATTGTATATAAAAACAGCTAATTAAATATTGTACAAGATTAAAGGTATCTGTTAATATAAAAAAATTATGGTTTGTTTTGTTAAAAAAGATTTGAATATTTGAAAAAAAAAAAAAAGAGAAAATTTGCGCCTTTGTAAAAATTGCAAAACTATACATTGTTTTAACCCTAGTCTCTCTCAATCTCTCTCCACTGCCGTTCCTTCCAGATCTGAGATCTCAATCTCGCTCTCCCATGGTCGCTCGTCCATGGCTACCTCAAGATCTGATGCCCCTCCTTCCCTCCTCCTCTCTCTCTCGTCCTCGCCCTCGCCCTCTCGCTCATCGCCGAATGGAGCTCGATCTTCAATGGAGGGAGATCAGCAATCGCCAGAGCATCATCCGACAACAATCGTCCGCGGCGGAGGATTTCGAATGCGTCGCCTCCCTCACCACCACCACCACCGGCGACGCCATTGAAATCGTTGCCTCCTCCACCAGCAGAAAACGCTAATGGCGGCGGTGAACCAGATCTTCGGATGAAGACGAATTCGGCGGATGAACAATGGCGGCTGCGATCTCCTCCTTGGAGACTCCGTGGTCCGGATTCTGGTTGCGCTCCTCTCTTCCTCGATCGCTCGCTCTCTGATCTGTGTTGGAGAAACTGGAGGCGAAGCTAGCGGTCGACGCTTGCTCTTGGTGGCCATGGCGGAGGAGACGGATCTGGATCTCTTCCTCCTCTCATGCTCCTCTTCCGCCTCTGCATCTTCATTGCTGACAGCATATTGAAGCTTCCGATGATGCCGGAAAAGATCGATTTTGGAACCTGCTGAGTGTACATCATGAGCTGCCGACCTCCATTGCTGACAGTGCTTCCTATATCGAACAAGGAAGGTTGGATCAGTTTGACCGTGAACCAACATTGGTTGAATGGCCTCATTCTGTTGGGTTAAGTGTTAGGGTCTTGCAGTCACAACTCCATGTAGGTTACAGCTGTCGAGAAAAGTTGATTAATGCCAACTGTTCGATCTAGGGTTTCTCACTTCGAATAGCTCGCGATAAACTCAAGTAAAGCGATAAACATGCATAAACGAGAGACACAAGGCTTTGTTTACACGGTTCGGTTTCCCTGCATCCGTGGAACCTCGGGAGGGGAGGTTCACCCAATTTCACTAAGCATCCAAAGGTTCAAGACAGATTACAGAGGTTTCAGATGCACTAGCTCTATGACGCGATTCTAACTAAACAAGGACAAAGAAGATAAACGAGGAATAGGGTTAGAAATCGTCCGTGAAGGACACCGAGAAATCTCAGGGGAGATTTCTCCTTGCAGAACCCTCCATTCTTCTTCTTCTTCGTCAAACAACCAGGCACTCAGGTAGCATCAACCCAGAAGAGCACCCTCGAAGAGAATCGCCGGCGTCAGGTGGCCAGAAAGCCAAACCCTAGTGTTTTTCTCCCAAACCCTAACCCAGTCGCCCCTTGGCTTACCAGAGAGAATGAGAGCGATGCTACAGTTCTCCGAGGTATCCAGAAGAGAGCTTATATAGGCTAGGGTTACAACGTTCGGAAATAAGCCAAGAGAGAATGGGCTCAGATTTGGGCCAGATGGAATAGGCCCAAATCTGTATGAGCTCAAACCCGCAAGCATGAAACACAAACGGACCCAACAATGACTATAAGGCATCATACATACTTAGCTTCACCTTATGGTTCAAGGCTAGCCATTGGTCCCTAACATGGTGCAACCATGGGTCCAATGTGCTTTTCTTTGACCATGGCAATGGCTAAGTCCTGTAGAGCCTTTAGTGAACCTGTCCTAGTAACTAGTGCATCTTACAAAACCAAATAAACCAATGTCTTGTTTACAACTTATTACAAGGATTACAAACATAACACCAACCTCTGTATGGTGGTTCACATAGCTAAGCAGTATCTTGGGCGTGGTCTTAACTTCCATGATTTATTGCAGGTAAAGTTAAACTTGTTCTTAAAATATTCCCCCATTTTCATTTCATTTCCTGTACGAACAGTAGTTCATACTTGGATATGGTTAATTGATCTAATTGGATATGGTTTATTGCAGGTAAAGTGTGTGATTTTGAACTGAAATTTCTTTGTTTGATTGATCTAATTGTTGCCTTTTCCCCCTCTTGGGAATGGTTTTGCTTTGCATGATTCAGCAGTTGTTCAATGTATATGATTATGCTGTAATCTTCATTGTAGATTGATTTGATTGTGGGACCTGAATTTCTTGCTGATCAGGAACCTAATTAAGTCAACTGTCTGAAACTGTTTTCTGATCGGTTGATGAATTTGATGAGTTAATTTCATTGCCTACTTGAACAACACCCCATGTATATGTTCAAAGCCACTGTCTGGATTACAAATATAAAATTTCCATTTGTGTATAATTAAATTTATAATCTCAATTCTCAACTAGACTTCTACATCCTTACACTTCTGGAAAGAGTTAAGAAGTTACAGGATTAGCTCAATTGGAGAGTATACTATAATATAATAGTTTGTTTCATTAAAAATCGGTTTGTTTTTTAGTGTTGACATCGATTTTATGCATATTTTTTTAGTGCTGACATCGTTTTTATACTTATTTTTTAGTGCTGACATCGTTTTTATGTATATTTTTTAGGGCTGGCGTCGTTTTTAGTTTGATATTATATATGTAGATATATATGTATGCTTGAGTCCTTAAAAATTGGTTTATTTTTTAGTGCTGACATCGTTTTTAATTTGATATTATATATGTAAGTATATATGTATGCTTGAGTCCTTAAAAATTGGTTTATTTCTTAGTGTTGACATCGTTTTTCTACGTATTTTTTAGTGCTGACATCGTTTTTACGCATATTTTTATGTAGGTATATATTTGCTGACATCGTTTTTGCAATATAAGAGATGGATGAGGAAGGAGGTCAGCATCGTCGGTGTTGAAAAATTCTTTATTTTAATTGTTTACCGTTATTCTTTGTTTCTCACTACCAAAAATAAAATAAAATATTCGTTTCTTTTTTTTTGGTAGAACATTCCTTTTTCTCTTTGTTCTCCCGCTTTTATATTTTATATAAAAATTTTAATGTTACTTGATTTGTGAAATCCAAATAATTGGTAATGACTTAATACGTCAAATATATTGATCTTTGATGTCATCACCGTCGGCGTCAGCATCCTCGTAGAGGGCGTCAGCAATGCTGACGTCAGCATTCCCGACGTCGGCGTCAACATCCTCGTAAACAACGTCAGCACTGACGCGCAAAAAAAAAGACGTTGGCGTCAGCATTATGTAAACGGCATCAGCATTTCCGGAAAAAAAAAAGAGTTGGCATCAGCATCCGTTAAACGGCGTCAGCATTCCTGACGCCGGCATCAGCACTGACGCGCCGAAAAAAAAAATCGGCGTCAGCATCCCTGTAAACAACGTCAGCATTCCCTACGTCGGCGTCAACACTAATGCGTGAAAAAAAAAGACATCGGCGTCAACATCCCTGTAAACGACGTCGACATCCCCGGTGTTAGCATCGTCGACGTCCTCCGCATCAGCGTTGTCGGAGTCTGCGATGTCAGCGATGCTAACGTCAACATTCTCGACGTCGGCGTCAGCACCGACGCGCGGAAAAAAAAAAGTTGGCGTCAGCATCCCTTTAAACGGCGTTAACAATGCTGACGTCAACATTCCCGACGTCGGCGTAAGCATTGACGCGCGAAAAAAAAAATGAAAAACAAAGAAAATGAGAAATAATATACTGGTTAAAAAATAAATGGGGGAGGAAAGAAAAAAAGAAAAAGTAAATTAAGAAAGAAAGGAGGGAGGGATTACGTGTTAGCTGGGAGAGAGGTAGGATGGTGGGGCAAGCCATGGGGAGAGGCTTTTGAGCTTCACACGCGCAGCTCTTTTTCTTTTTTTTTTTCTTTTACACGCGCTAGAGGTATGAAAGGGGATATATAGTTGGGATGGTTTGCAAACTACACAAATAAGGTGGCCAAATTAGCAAACTATACATAGTTTGGGAAAAATTAGCAAAGTATACATCCCTTGTGCCCCTCATGTGCGCCCCCACCTCTCATGCGTGCCCCCCCCCCCCCCCCCCCCGTGCCCCCCTCCGCGGCAACATTTGTTTTTTTTTCGTGCGTCAGTGCTGATGCCGACGCCTGAAATGTTGACGTCGGCATTGCTGACACCGTTTATAGGGATGTTGAAGCCAACGTCGGATTGTTTTTTTTTTCGCGCGTCAATGCAGACGCCGATGTCGGGAATGCTGACGTCAGCAGTGCTGACACCGTTTACATAGATGCTGACGTGAGGGACGTCAGCACTAGAAATTTGGATTTCACAAATCAAATAACATTAGAAATTTCATATAAAATATAAAAGAAACAAAGGAATATTTTATTTTATTTTAGGTAGTGAGAAACAAAGAATATCGGTGAGCAATTAAAACAAATTCAATATAGAAAACATTGAAGCTATTGAAGTCCCAATCCCCTTCTCAATCTACTCAAAAGTAGTTTGCTACCTCCTCCTAGTTCCACCGACCGTGACATTGAAGGCTTCTCCGCTGACGCCCGCCGATGCCACCGAATAGCTCAAAATCATTGTACATCCTACCTCCTCCATCTCTTATATTGCAAAAAGATATCAGCACATATATACCTACATACAAATACGCATAAAATGACGTCAGCACTAAAAATACGCATTAAAACGATGTCAGCAATAAAAAAATACGCATAAAAACGATGTCAGCATTAAAAACACGCATAAAAACGACGTCAGCACATAAAAATATGCATAAAAACGATGTCAGCACTAAAAAACAAACCAATTTTTAATGACTCAATCATATATATATATATATATATATATATATATATATATATATATATATATATATATATATATATATATATATATACCTACATATATAATATTCAACTAAAAACGATGCCAGCACTAAAAATTAGCTTAAAAACGATGTCGGCACTAAAAAATAAATCAATTTTTAAGGACTCAAGCATACATATATACCTACATATATAATATCCAACTAAAAACGATGTCAGCACATAAAAATATGCATGAAAACGATGTCAGCACCAAAAAATACACATAAAACCGATGTCAGCGCTAAAAAAACCATTTTTTAATGACTCAAGCATACATATATATACCTACATGTATAATATCCAACTAAAAACGATGTTAGCACTAAAAAATAAGCATAAAAACGATGTAAACACTAAAAAATACGCATAAAAACGATGTCAGCATTAAGAAACAAACTAGTTTTTAAGAACTCAAGTATATAAATATACATACATATATAATATCCAACTAAAAATGACGTCGGCACTAAAAAATACGCATAAAAAACGATGTCAGCACTAAAAAAAATACGCATAAAATCAAGTAGGAACCAACCGGACACGCAATCGTGCAAAAGCGAACAAGTGAGGTGCCAAGCATTAAAACTAATGACGTAACAGTAGCAAACTAATGATTCATTAAAACATTCAATAGCAACACTGATCCATTGGTTATAATTTTCTAATTGATTAAAGTCACCAATTGCTATTAATGTGAGATACCAATTGCTGTCAATAGCAACACTCTAACTACGCAGAATCAACAGATACTAAATAAAACAGTAGCAAACTATATGACAGCAATTTGAGTACCAATCAAGAGAGTTTTAGAAAGACTAAGATAAAAATCAACGAACAAGGAGACAGTCAAATGAGACACAAGGTAGGGTGTAAAGATCAAAATCAACGAACAAGGAGACAGTCAAATGCAAATAGAGCATGAACGGAACCAAAACAAACACATATCCATTATTGAACTCTCAACTCAAGGTCGGTCAGAAGAAAGAAAATCAAATAAAATTCGCAAACTAAAAGGACGAAACCGCCATGGACGTACCTGATCAAGCTTCGTTTCGTAGACGCATTAATTGACAGAACTTGTCAAATTCGTCCACGGAAAGGAAAATGCGTAGATTCTACTGGAGAGGAAAAGTATAAGCGGAGGCAAGAAAACAAATCACATGGAAAATCAACGGCATCTGCAATGGAGATCCTTCCATAGGCTGTCAGCAATGGAGAAGCAGAGGCGGAAGAGATCCGATCAGAGGTGGCAACACAATCGAACTGCAGCAAGTACGATTGCACACAGATCGGACTCCAATCGCACACAGATTGACCATCGTCGCCCTTCACTTGCAATCGCAATCGACGGAGTAACAGATCTGCGATATCCGGCAGCCATGGCTGATTCAACCTCATCCCGAAGTAGCGGGAGCGGGACTCGTCGTTGTTGAGGAGTGAGGACGGCTCAATTGAAGATGCAGCCGGCGGCGATTCCACCGTCAGATTCCACTCGTCGCTGGTGAGGAGCGGAGGAAGATGCAGGCGGCGCCGGGAGGAAGACAGAGATAAGGGGAGAGAGGGAGGAGCGTTCTGAGGCGAAGGAAGAAGCATGAGAGAGATGGACGGGGGCACATCTGAGATTTGGGGGTTTGAGATTAGGTTAAAAAATATAAAATGTATAGTTTTGCAATTTTTACCAAAATTCAAATTAGGGTGAAAACTGCCCCGCTTTTATAATTTCGGCTGGCTATTTTACGATTTTGCCCTTCCATCCTCTTTTACCGTTGTTCGACTTCAACCCAGTGGAAACTGCCCCGTCGATGCTCTATGTGCTATTCCTGTCAAATTTCGAGTGAATCATCTTCAAAGGAGTGATTTTTGCGGTCGATTATTGCATTTTCTTATCATAATTGCTCATATGGCGGAAATCGCTGGTAGTTCAAGTGCCGATTTTGCTTGAACGTTTTTCCTGTTTGTTAGGGTTTGTTTTTCTGCGGTTTATGTAGCTTCTTGTTCTACTTTTGCGGGATTTTTGTTGGTTTAGTGTTGGGTGGTGTCGTGCTAGCGAATGCTGGAGTGTTGTTCGTGTTTATATTATAAAATATGCGATTTCTACTGCAGATTTCTACATGCTCCCTTCGTTTTTCCTTTTCTGATTTCTATGTTTTCGTGTTTATCAGGTTCACTTACTGATTTAGTCAGATACAGAAGGCAATTTGATGTGAGTTTTTTTTTTATATTGATATTTTCCTCCTGTCTGTTTATATAGTGTTGTTTACTTATATTGATATGCATTTATTTTTGACATTTTTGCTTGTTTTTAAACAGAACATTTCTTATTGTATTCCTGAGGATGAGTGGTTCCATTCTAGATCAAACAGATATTCTTATCCTGATGTTTGTCAACTCATCAAAAGTCATCTGTCAGATAAACACTATGAGATATTGTGCAATAGTTGTGTTGGGTGGGTGCTGACACAATGAACCAATATGGTTTCTAACTTTCAGCTCATGCATCAGATGATGTTGCGTCGAGTTTCCACCAAAAAGAAGATGGAGTTGTGGTTTAAGGTTGATGGATTTTTGGCTCGGTTTTCTCTTGCTGAATTCCAGGTTATTACTGGTCTACCATGTGAAGCTAATGATTGCAAACCACCCAACCATGTTTCTTCCATTGATTTTTTTGGGCAGAAGAAATGCTCTTATAAAGAGTTAGTACAGTGTTTTAAATCTGAGAGGAAATCTTCCAAGAAGAAGTTGATTATGGCTAAGCTGCTTATTATTGAGAAGATCCTATTATTCAGGAGATCAGAGTTTGCCAGTGAAGAAAACTTATCCCTTGCTTGCGCTGAGAATGAGTTTGAAATTTATCCCTGGGGTAGAGCTTCCTACACGAAGTTGGTGACGACATTAAAGAATATAGATCTGGCTGATCGTAATGATGATAGAGGTTGTTATGATATACATGGGTATAATCTTGCTTTCCAGGTAGTGTTTAATGTCGCATATTTATTGCTTGTTATCCTTTTTGAAGTTTGTCAGCATATTTATTGCTTGTTATCATATCTTACTCTTCTGGCTCAATATTTCAAATATTTTATGTTTATTTGCATCATTCATGGATTATAGAAGCCTTCCCATCACTAGCTGCAAAATTTGACTGTAATTTCAAAATGGTTGCTGGAGATCCATCCTCTTTGCACTGGGAATGTCGCATTAAACACGTATATGATACTGCTTTTGCACTTTTTGATGATGAGTTGGTAAGTTTATTATGTTTTGTAGTTGTTAGTGAATTAATTTAATATCTGTTTTAGGCACCATTGTCCACTACTTTTGCTAAATTTGCAAAAAATACCAGAGACGTCAGCAGAAACTTACAAAAACACCAGACTTGTCAGCAGAACTACATTTTTTGCAAAATTTTTAATTTTTTGTATCAGGAATGATTTTTGTTTGACACTGATCATGTTTGTTTTTGTTTTTTTTTAATATATATCTTAACAAGTAGGAACCAAATTATTGCATAAGTGTCAATATATTTTTATTTATATCACATGTCAGCAGAGTAATAGATTGTCATTTAAATATAATTGCATAAGGAAGGTTTGGATGTGCATACTCATTTAAATATTATTGCATAACATATAATCCTATTTTATCCTTAAAAGCTAGTAGGTGCATATGTTTTATTTGTCTTAGTCATTTTATGTCAGCAGTCCCAAAGTTTTGCATACATATTAAAGGTTATTAGCATAGTTGTTGTTTTGTTGTAAATAATTCCTCTATTTTTGTGTAGGCACCATTTTTCCCTATTTATGGTGAATTTGCAAGAACACTAGGGATGGTTTATAGCGAAGAAGTTGCTGATGAAAGAGTTGATGACATTGCTCAACCTGTTTTCCCCAAGCTGGCTGATCGTCTGTATGAAAGTCATCGATTGCGTACAAAGGCTTATAATAACAGGTTCATGCGCAATGATGCTTTAGCTGTTGTTGGGAATGACGGCGGCAATTTTGTTGAGAAACAGGATGTTGTAAATGATGCTGATTTAGATGATGTTGTTGGGAATGATGTAGCAATTCGGAGGTAAAACTTGATGTTGTACATAAAGGAAAGAAGATGACATCCTTGAGAAGGGGTCGCTCCGCAGGTACCTTTCATTCCTCCCCTGTTTTGTCTTTAGAGGATAAGAAATCAAATAAGAGGAAAGCCACTAATATGCGGAAGTAGAAAGAGTCAGGCAAGAAGGTTCGGTTTTTAGGTGCTGAGACAGATGTGCTAGTCAAAGAGTCTGTTATACCTATTGTTGCTGGTGACAAGGTTGATTCAATGGTTGAGTGTGAGAAGCTTGTACCTTTGAAGATTGTGTATCACAGTCTGAAGACGAGGAAGACTGGTGATAAAGAGCCTAGGAATGTATTCTATTCAGAATGTGCTGAGAAGTCTGTATCTTTGCAAGTTGGTTCTACTGCAGATATGTTGGTCCCTGATGGACTGTCTAATGAAAAGGCTGATGTGTTTGGTTCTGATCGTGATACTGGTGGGGTACATGACGATGCTGTTGACTCTGAAACTGGTGGTGCTCTTGATGATGACTTTGGTGGAACCCATTCTGTTGACTCTACTGGGTCAACTGTGTCTCCTATTGGTTCTCCTCATGCCCATGTTAATTCATCTGGTCCAGAGATTCAAGACACACCTTTGGGAGTTGATTCTGACGCAAAAAAACCTGGTGTTTGCATTGAAGATCCGATGGATGCTTCAATTCCTGAAGCTGATACCTATTGCCCTGTACCCGGGAATGGGTGTGGCGTGGGGCTGTCGTCTCCCACCAAGGGTGAAATAAGGGATGAAATGGGAGATGTTCCTTTTAAATTTGTTGCTACTGCTCCCGCCCCTGTTATTGATAGTTCATCTTTGCTGGTGCAAGAAATTTTTAGGCGTCTTGATAAGCTAGAACAGTTGCCTGAATGTATAAAGGAGTTGGCTGCCAGTGTAGGAGAAATTAAGACATGTATGGGGAAGTTAGATGGGATTATTAACATGTTTTCTGTTATTGGGGAGAAGTTCACTTCCCTTGAGAATAAGGTTGCAATGCACGCATGTACAGTTGATGTCTCCCAGCCATTGCATTCCATACCTAATAATGATGCTGGTACAACAGTTAATAACGATGTTTCCCCTGATATACTGGCTGATTTGCCTGTTGCTCACGGAATTGTTTTCGATTTCAATAAAGGAGATGAAGTAGGTATTCCAAATGTTGATCTAAATTTACCCTCTAATGAAATGTCATCTGAGTGTGGTGTAATACCTGAAGCTGACATTGAAGGCAAGCGTCGCATTGAAGTTGATGATTTGAATGATGTTCACCCCGAAGTTGATGGGGAACATTCTGATGTGAAGGAACCGAAAGTAGTTATTGGCGATGCAGTTCTGATGGATGTTGATGTCATTCCAACCGAATGTGAATTTGGTGTGTCGCATTGTACTAACAGTGATCCACAGTGGTTACAAATTGCATGTCCTGCCACTGAATATGATGGTGTAGGTTCTGATATGGAGGATTCGATTAAGTCTTGTGTGGGAGGTGATAAAGATGGCGATGTTATTACATTCATTGGATCGGAAGGTTGTGCTATGAAGCCTCGCCTGGATGTATTTGATGCTCTATGCCCTCCATCTTCTATTGTTGATGTTAAGTTGGGTCTCTTTTCAAAAAAATTTGCTGGCGATGTAGATAAAAACGATGGTGATATCTCTTTACTGGGGGTGGGTGCTGGAGATGATAAGGATGTTCCTGATGCTGACATCCATATTAATGCTGACATTTCATTGGGGGATGTGGTAGGTAAAGATTATGATAGTGGAGGTTGTAAAGTTTATTCCACTGAGCAGGAATTTTATGCCGTTCAGAATTGCTTTGATTTAAGGTGGAGTGGTGAAGCTGGTGATTTGAATGTAGCTCAGAAAGAAGATGTTGATGTAAAGACTGTGAAGGGAGTTATTGAGGCTGCAGGTGGGATGGATGTTGATGGGAAGCAAATGAAAGGTGGATTTATTGATGCACATCGCCCTCAAGGGGATGCACAGAATGAAGCTCAGAATGAAGATTCTGATGTCAAGGAAGTGAAGGGAGTTAGTGAGGATGCCGGTGGCATGGATGTTGTTGTGAAGCCAATTGAAGTTGGACTTATTGATGCACAGCGCCCTCAAGGGGATGCACAGAATGAAGCTCAGAATGAAGAGTCTGATGTCAAGGAAGTGAAGGGAGTTAGTGAGGATGTCGGTGGCACTAATGTTGATGTGAAGCCAATTGAAAGTGGAATTATTGATGCACAGCCCCCTCAAGGGAATGCACAGTGCTTAAAAATTGTGTGCGTTGACACTCAGATGTCATTAGATTTTAATGTAATATCTGAGGCTGACATCGATAGCAAGTGCAGTGATGAAGTTGTTGATTTGAATGCTACCGAGACTGAGTTTTATGTTGGAATTTCTGATGTGAAGGAACGAATTGAATATATTGAGACTATAGGTGGGGGTGACGTTGATGTCAGGCCATTGGATGTTGATTTTGTTGATGCACAGTGCCCTTTAGGTGATGCATAGTGTATAAAAATTGCTTCCTCTGACACTGAACATGACGTGGGAGGTTCTGATATGCAGGATTCAATTACTGGTTGTATGGGAGGTGATGAAAAGGATGATGATATCATACTAATGGGATTGAAAGGTGGTAACACAAAGTTGCAATCAGATGATTCCGATGTTCTGCGTCCGCCATGTAACGTTGTTGCTCTTGAAATTTATCCCCCCTCAAAAAATGTTGGAGTTGCTGTTGAGAATGTTGATGACATGGGGTGTGGGGCAGTATATTCATATCGAAAGGAATCAACGTTTGATGGTGACGTGCACAATTTAATGGTTGGTGATGTAAATGCAGTTGGTAATGATGCTAAATGCAGTGCAAATGCTTGTGAGATGTCATCATCTCCATCTATTGTCATCAGTGAGGTTCTTTTGTCATTAAAAGATGTTTTTGAGGGTGGTCTGTGTGATGTGAAGGGTACTGTCGTTGGCGATGCAGATGGGGTTGGTAAGCCTACTGACATCTCGTCCACGGAAGCTTGCGATGCTTCTGTAAAGGGTTCTGCTTCTTCTATTCCGTCTGTATCAGAGAGTCTTGTTCTAGTTCCAGACGATTATGTTCCGCCACGCTTTGTTGATTGGGATTCATATGCAAATGATCCTACTATATTGAGTGACATTGAAGAATTAAAGCAAGCCAACAACATTCCTATGGACAGTAGTTTTTTGTTCGGTCCACGTGTAGAAGAAAACGAAAAGAAATTGGCACAGTTGTAACACCCCCTTTATAACCCGAGGGAATGTCACAGCGCCAGTGATTACTCGGACTTTAATGTCTTTGTAACCACCTTAGGCTTATAGGGACATGCAACCATGCTCCCATAAACAAGATGATAATAACTAATAAATGAAATACAATTAAATAGCGGAAGACTTAAAATATAAAAATAACTCTTTATTAACATTGTCCTCTCAAATTGAGGATTTAACTTTACAAGTTGACAATATTACAGCGAAAGACTTTTAAATGAAATAAAATATTTAAACACACATACAATATATCTAGAAAATTTAAACTTAAAATACAATGTTTAAAAGTAACTTAAATGTCTTATCATCTCCTCTTATCTTCTCTTCTGAGACCCGACCTAAACCTGCGAAAACTGGTCTGGTATCCGTAATGAAGGACACCAGCCATCCAAATAGAGGACGGTTAGTTCACAAGAACTAGCAAATGACGGCTCGAAAACTGGGACTTCTCTGAATCCAGACCCAGTGACCATAATACGGTATGAATCTAAACTCAAATGCGATTATTGAGAATATTCTGTAAAGGCTTAACTTTTTAAAACACGACTCATGTGACACGGATAATCCAGAAGGATTGAGTAACAAAAGATGCGAGTGACAAGCACTCTTAGGAACCATACTCCGATTATAGATGGAATATGATATAGCTTGAATTAATTGTGATCACTATAAAGCTTTGTTCTTACTTATGTTAACAAGATGTATATATAGCACAAACTTCACTCGCTTCCTCACGTTTAGTAGTTTAAAATAAATTGATATAACACACTTCACTCACTTCCTCACATTGAGTAGCTTAAACACAGGTTTATATGCTTTACACGTTTACCACTCTTAATAGAAATAGAATGTTTCACAAAACACACTATTTGTTATAATATAATACCGGCCCCGCTCTCACTAGCAGATAGCGGCCTACTACCGGAGGTAGTGTAACATTTCTCTACGGAAATGTGTTAGTTTCATGAAACCTTTAGACCGAGGAGAAACGGCCCCGACCTGACTCTACAACATCACTTTCACTTGACTTCACACATTACGGTTCACATTTGGTTTACGTTGATTGATACGTTTTACTTTCATTGATCTTGATTTAATTGAGTTCCAATCGTAACACACAATCCTCACATTATTACTATTTTATTTAGATATCCTAGGTGATCACACAACACAAAATAACCCATGTTATTTATAGGTAACATGGATGCCAAATGAAATGAAAGCAATTAAAATAAAGGATGGAAACATCAAAGAAATAACATGTTCCATTCCTAACCAATTAGCATGAAAGGACAAAAATAAATCATGCTTTAAATGATCGGTGGGTAACTATATTATTATTATCTTATTAAGGTCACCCAATTAAACTTGCCAAATTCAAACTGAACGGTAAATAAATCACACAAGCAAGTGAATTGTGATTTATTTTATTTAACTTGGCAAGCAATCAAAGACAGGAAAACAAACAAGACACGAAGGCACTAATTGAGCAGAAAGGCTCGGAATATCACTTGCCTGATTCGTCTTGTTGGATTTCGATACCAACTATGGACATCAAAGCACTTGGCGGCAGGGTTAACGAAGTCTACGAATGAATAATGCTATCTTCTTTGGAATCTTGACTCATTGTGGATGGGTAGGGATTTGACGATAACACTGCGGATTAAAGATATTACCCGAGTTAGAACAACATCTAAAACTGCAGGGTAATTTCTGAAATTTTAAAAACTAAAACCAGGGCACATTTTGTAAAGATGGAAAAGTTGGGAGGTTAGGCGTAATTATACCATCTCCTTCAACAGCTCGACAGGTCCCTTCGCGCAGATTCGACAGTGGGTTTTGGCGATGTTCTGGCGGCTTGTTCTCCTTCTGTTTGATACTTATGACCTATCAAACTGACGAGTGCAAACTCTACTTCAGCGTGGTTATTTTCGTTTTGTCGGAAGATAAATGATAATGTCCAGACAATTGCTTGAACAGAGGCTGCGAGTTAAACAAAACAGCACACGCCCACATGTGCTTGGTTAAGTAAGTTCGACCCCAAATTGATACGGTTTAGGATCAAAAAATTGAGTTTGTTTTAACTTACCGATTGAACATGGATATGTGATGTTTGATACGCCTAGGGTCGCAGTCCCAGTCGACGACTAAAACCGCAACGTCTGATGCATAAACATCCTCACTTGATTAATTTCAATCGGTTCTTCGATCCCGAAACAAAAACTAAGGAATTAGGGATCGACTCACTGACTGATTATAGTGAATGGATCTGCAAGGTTGATGTTAATTAATCATCTGATGTAGTCGATTAATTGACGGATTGAAATCTGAAATGATATTCGATTGATAACATCTCACCGAGGTATATTTGGGGACCTAGGACGGAGGCGTCAGAACACCAAAGGGGCTGAGATCAGTGGCGTTGGGAAGATGGTACTGCAAGCTTCATTCTAGAACCAATGGTGGTCACGGTGGTGCGTTGTGAAGGCGGCGACCGCGTTCGGAAAGTGGCAATCTGGCTACTGTGGATGCCCTGGCTGCAGGCTTGTACGGGCTGCTGCGTTCACTCCGGCAGTGAAACACCTCTCCTGGGACCTAATCTTAGTGGTGGTGGTTGCCGGCGTTGACAGTGGCTACTCCGGTGACGGTCTTCAGGCCGACGGCAGATGGAGATTGATCGAGAGGAGAAGTTATATGTGGATGCGATGGCGTGGGATAGAACAGGCTGATCGAAGGTAATAATTAATAATTAGATGGGGGAATTAGAGTTGAACAGGAGAGGATTTGGCTCTATCCACATGGAGATTCTATGAAAGCAACCGGATATGGTCGAGCTTGAGGATACGGTGATCGCGTCGAAACCGGAACCAAAAGGTTGAAGATGCCAGCTGATTACTTATGTTCCTTACCTTTCCATTGAGCTGCTACTGGGCCGAGGTTGGGCTCCACATCACATTGCTCAGCCCATTTCCTCACATCCCCACATATATAACAACGTATGTATATATGGGTACATACTTGTCGGTTTTTACCTATTTTTATTTCATTTCAATTGTTTACCTTAAATAATTAGAATAATAAGGAGTCTTGTCACCTTAAATAACATCTTATAATTTTACTTGGAATAATAATGGAATTTATTCCAAAACTCTATATTATATGCTTTATGTGAATTGTCATAAGTTGAAAATGAATCGAACTTTTTTTCACATAATATAATATAAAGAAATTTTATTTAGTTCAATTAAAACTGAAATACCCAAAAATATTTTGGGGTATTTCAACAGTACAATGCCAAGAAGTCACCGATCAGCAGGAAGGATCACCAGTTTATGTATTCTATTATAAAGAGCAAACGGTATTTTGTTTTTACTATATTATTCAATTACCTAAATATTAATATGCTTTTATTATTTATTGCTCTCTCTATGATTGTTGTAAAGTTATGTGTAATGTATATTCCTTTTCAGGGATTTTTCTGTTGCTACTCTTTCTGGACGGTTTGGGAAATCATTTTTCCTGAATATTTTAAGTAGGTCCAAGTGGTTGGATTCAGAGGTAAGAACTGCTGACATCAACCAAATATGGGGATGTTTTCCCTTTTAATCTGCTTGACAGTAGTTTGTTTTTACAGAATCTTGAAGCAGGGTTATATTATATGAGAAAGCGAATTTCTGTAGAAGCGGACAAGTACAAAGATTGTGTTCTGGTGGATTGGCTTTTTGCCGTTAAGTACTGGCCTTCATATGCTTCAGATTTTGTGGAACATGATAATGTTGACAAATCTATTGAGGATTATTTCATGGGCAATTGTCCTGACGTGTATCCTAAAGCCTGGACGTCAGCAAAGAAGATTTATACACCTTTCAATATCCACAACATGCATTGGGTAGCCTTGGAGATACTAATTGATGAAAAGGTTATAAATGTGTATGATTGCAATGTTACTGGAATTGATGCTGGGTTACTTGAACAATATCTGGAACCAATTACTAAGTGGCTTCGAATCCATTTGGTGAAATCTGGTGTGTATGAAAATTTCACCTCTTCCCCCTTCAAGTTAATCAAGGTGCCTGATTTAGTTCACGATCGTACTTCGTAAGTGTTCTTCCTTTGTTGACATACTTTTTTTATTTTTATCATATATTACACTTTTTCACCTTTTTATTTCCCCCTCATTGTGTTTGAATTGTAGGTGTGCTTGTGGGGTGTTTGTAGTAAAAGCAATTGAAGCGCTTATTTTTGGAGGAGATGTAAAGGCAATCACAAGTGAAAAGCTCTTCCGATATCGAGAACTTATATGCTTAGATTTGATAAAGGAGCGATGGATCTTTATAATGTAAATATGTATTGTCATTAGACATATAATGGCTGTGTTGTTAATTTTGTATTTTTATTGAAGATTTTGTATTGTTTCACAACGTTTTTATTTGTATTTCTTGTCAGTTTGGTTTAAAACAGCAGTCACTTGTCAGCAGATCAACAATTTGTTATAATTATTCAATTCATTCAAAGAGGATAAGCAACCTTTTGATGTACATAATCATTTCAATCTAACAGAGACATCACATTGCAATTAATCATTAGAAATCTGTAACTTAATATATTAGATTTAGCTAACTGTCTATATGTCATCAGCGTTAACTTATGCATATTTTAATATTATACCTGCGTATTAGTCAAATGTAGTTGCACACCAGTAAAATATTGTTGCATATCATACTTGTACATTTGTCCACACCTAATTTAAGCTAGTTTGCACATAAACCTATGCGGGTGTCAGCATTAAATTTCAGTAACCCAATACCGTAGATTTAAGCTAGTCTCTATATGTCAGCAGCATCAAGTACAATGTCAGCAAACCAACATCTTGCTATACTAATTTAATTACTTGCTATAGACATAGCAAGGCTTTGATATCCATAATCATTAGAAGTTAGAAGCACACCATCTCACTGCATTTTAGCATTAAAATTCACATACCTAATACCTTAGATGTGGTGTAGTCGTTATATATATCTATTGTTAGCAGAGTAACAAGTTGTTATATTAATTCACTCCATTTAAAGGTGGGAAAGCAAACTTTTGATGTGTATCATCATTACAATCTTTCAGAACATAACCCTGCATTTAAGCATTAAAAATCAGTAACTTACTATGTTAGATGTAGGTAAGTCTGTATATGTCATCAACATCAACTTATGCATATTTTAATCTTACTTTGCATATCAATCATATGGGGTTGCATATTAGTAAAATATAGTTGCATATCATAATTTTACACTTGTACAAAATTAATTCCAGTTAGTCGCACATCACCCAATGCATATTTTGGATGTGCATACTCATATCAAGCCAGTAGCAAAATATATCAGTGCACTTTAGCATCAAATTTCACAAACCCAATACCTTAGATTTAACGCAGTCTCTATATGTCAACATCATTAATTTTCTGCATAAGTGACATAGGTTCTAGATTGATCCGTTCTATAACTCGGGTTTGACCGAGTTTTGGGCGGGTTGGGGTCGATTTCGGGTTTTAAATTTTTTGTTTTTTTTTAAAGTAAAAAATCAGCATGTCAATCGGGTCACCATGTTAATTAAATATAAAAAGTTTTAAATCTATTTAATTATAAATCAACCGGGTCGATCGGGTGACTGTGTCAATCGGATCAACATTACCGGGTCAATCGGATCGCCGGGTCGAAACCCACATTACACGGACATTTTCTGGGTTTTTGGGTTCGAGTTGAAAAAAATTTCCGGGTCCCAATTTTCGCTTCAAAGCCTAAAAACTTTTTTTTGGTCTAGTCGAGTTTTCGGGTCGGGTTATGTTTTCACAGATCTAATAGTAGGACATTTGGTATAATTCCTAGTAATGTTATTGGGCTTCATTCATAATTTGTAAAACAAAGGCCCGGCCCACATCAAAGACGTATGCCCACATTCATTATCTCTACCAATTCACCCCCTCGGCGTTTCATCTCCCTCCATTTTCCCCTTTATTACGGTTGTCAGAGATTGTTCTTCATCCACACTCCACAGTCCACAGGCATTTAGAGTTTGAGTTAGTCTTCTTCTTCCAAAAGGGGTTAGATTGTAGTTGTTGTTTCTGTTCTAGTTTCGTATTTATTTTTGTGTTAAAGTGATCCGATTATAAAGATACTACCTTTTGATTGTTTGTTTTGTAGGGTTTTCTTCTTGAATGGCATTGCACGCGCACGCGGTTATGGAACAAGGGTTTCACCCCAGTGTTGGCCATTTTACTGTAATGATCTTCCCCTTGCCGTCTCAAGATTATGGACACAGTGAAGTTCGGGTGTCCATCCAATCCGATTACCATCCGGAGACCATTGAGCAATTTTACCTTTGGGATGGGTTGCCATGGAGTTTACAGGACTGCGATGTAAGGTTGGATGATGTGGGGTTCCCAGACGTGGTTCGAAATCAGTTAGGAAATCAGATGCTAAGTGATTTCACGAGGTCATGGTATCCGCAAGACGCTGACTTGGTGGAGTATGGGTTGTGCCCTAACATCAGGGTTAATTTGTACTACACGGAAGTGCCTGAATCGGATTCCAGCTTTGACTCTGACTCCGACATGGAGGTTCCTATGGAGGTTCCTATGGAGTTTGAGTATGAGTATGAACATCATCCAGCCCCAGCAGATGTTGTTGCATCCCTTCGGGAGGTTTCTGATCTAGAGCGGGATGGGGACGAATGTACCATCTGTCGTCAGGTGATGTCGCAGTCAATTCCAGTCATAGTCCTGCCATGCTCACATTCTTTTCACCCAGATTGTATTAGAGAATGGTTGAATATTCAAAGCTTTTGCCCCTTATTTCGATTTGCAATGTAACTGTAGTTGTAATGAATAGTCGACGCAATTAGAAGTTAGTTTTTATGAATGTTGATTGCATAGTCGACGCACTTATAACTTGTGTTTGCTGTAGTATCGGCATTGTTGCCCTTTTTGTATAGGATCGACACGGTAGCAAAAGACTATGTAGTTGAACACTTTTGTGGTATTCGTGTAAGGGAAGTTGTAGTATATGTTGTTAGGAGTTGTGGTAAACATATTTATGAAATGAATGGAATTTTGTGTTGTTCATATTTGTCTAAGATTTGCACTCCATTATATATGTGTTGATGGTAATGGAATTTTTAAATTACAGTTTAGGAGATTCAGAACAGTTTCTCCTTGCTTTGCCCTATTTCTTTAGTTTCTCATTGGTTTGCATAACAGGGTAGATGTTTGCATATCAGTCATATGGTGTTGTATATCAGTAAAATATACTTGCATATCATAAATTTACACTTGTACAAAATTAATTTCAGTTAGTCGCACATCACCCTATGCATATTTTGGATGTGCATACCCATATCAAGCCAGTAGCTAAGCATGTATATGTCATCAGCATCAGTTGATGCACATAATAATCTTAATTTTGCATATCAGTCATATGGGGGTAGCATATCAGTAAAATGTAGTTGCATATCATAATTTTACACTTGTACAAAATTAATTTAAGTTAGTTGCACATCACCCTATGCATATTTTGGATGTGCATACTCATATCAAGCCAGTAGCAAAAATATTCAGTGCATTTTAGCAACAAATTTCACAAACCTAATACCTTAGATTTAACGTAGTCTCTATATGTCAACATCATCAATTTTTTGCATAAGTGACATAGGTTCTAGATTGATCCGTTTTAATTTTTTTAATATTGGTTTTAAATAGCAGTAACTTTATTAGATTGGATCTAAATTCTTGGCTTTTGGCACTAATTATTATTTTTAAATTAAAATGTCAGCAGAGTAACAGATCCTTATACTTATTTAATTCATTATTACAGACAAAGCAAGGTTTTGATGTCCATAAACATGACAACTTGTAAGCACACCATCTCAGTGCATCTTAGCATTAAAAATCACAAATATAATACCTTAGGTGTAGTGCAGTCTATATATGTCAGCAGCATCAGAGTTTTGCATAAGTGCTAAAGGTTTTAGTAGCATACCTACCTTTTTTTTTTCTGTTGATCACTTTTAAATTATTTTAATTTTGGGTTTAAAGAGCAAAAACTTTATTAGATTGGGTCTAAATTCGCACCCTTGGCAGTAATTATTATTTTTAAGGTAAGATGTCAGCAGAGTAACAGATTTTTATAAATTTTCAAGTCATTCTTGGTACAGAAAGCAAGGATTTCATGATCATAATCATTAAAAGCTATCAGCACAATATCTCAGTGCATTCTATTATGAAAATCCACAAATCTAATATCTTAGATGGTGTGCAGTCTTTATATGTCAGCAGCATTAAAGTTTTTATTTATTTATACAGGGTTTCGTAGCATATCTGTGGTTTATTTCTGATTTATATATTTTAATTTCTTTTGAAGATTGGTTTCCAAGAGAAATAACTTTATTATTTTGAATCTACATTCGTGCTTTTGGCACAAATTCTTTTTTTTTTAAGCCAAATGTCAGCAGAGTGGCAGATTGTTATATTACTTCAATTCATCACAAGAGACACACACCATCTCAGTGCATTTTAGCATTAGAATTCACATATCTTATACCTTAGATGGGGTGGAGTCGTTATATATATCACATGTCAGCAGAGTAGTAGATTGTTATATTAATTCAATCTATTTAAAGGGGTGAAAGTAAACTTTTGATGTGTATCATCATTACACTCTTTTTAGGACATCACCTTGCATTTAAGCATTAAAAATCAGTAACTTATTATGTTAGATTTAGCTAAGTGTTTATATGTCATCAGCATCAACTTATGCACATAATAATCTTAATTTTGCATATCAGTCATATGGGGTTGCATATCAGTAAAATGTAGTTGCATATCATAATTTTACACTAGTACAAATTTAATTTAACTTAGTTGCACATCACCCTAGGCATATTTTGAATGTGCATTCTCATATCAAGCCAGTAGCAAAAATATTCACTGCATTTTAGCAACAAATTTCACAAACCCAATACCTTAGATTTAACGTAGTCTCTATATGTCAACATCATCAATTTTTTGCATAACTGACATAGGTTCTAGATTGATCCGTTTTAATTTCTTTTAATATTGGTTTTAAATAGCAATAACTTTATTAAATGGGATCCAAATTCTTGGCTTTTGGCACTAATTATTAATTTCAAATTAAAATGTCAGCAGAGTAACAGATCCTTATACTAATTTAATTCATTATTAGAGACAAAGCAAGGCTTTGATGTCCATAAACATGACAGCTTATAAGCACACCATCTCAGTGCATCTTAGCATTAAAACTCACAAATATAATACCTTAGGTGTAGTGCAGTCTATATATGTCAGCAGCATCAGAGTTTTGCATAAGTGCTACAGGTTTTAATAGCATACCTACTTTTTTTTTTCTGTTGTTCACTTTTAAATTTTTGTAATTTTGGTTTTGAAGAGCAGTAACTTTATTAGATTGGGCCTAAATTTGCACCCTTGGCAGTAATTATTATTTTTAAGGTAGGTGTCAGCAGAGTAACAGATTTTTATAGATTTTCAAGTCATTCTTGGTAGAGAAAGCAAGGATTTCATGATCATAATCATTAAAAGCTATCAGCACACCATCTCAGTGCATTCTATTATAAAAATCCACAAATCTAATATCTTAGATGGTGTGCAGTCTTTATATGTCAGCAGCATTAAAGTTTTTATTTAGTTATACATGGTTTCGTAGCATATCTGTGGTTTATTTCTGATTTATCTCTTTTAATTTCTTTTGAAGATTGGTTTCCAAGAGAAATAAGTTTATCATTTTGAATCTACATTCGTGCTTTTGGCACAAATTCTGTTTTTTTAAGCCAAATGTCAGGAGTGTGACAGATTGTTATATTAATTCAATTCATCACAAGAGGCACACATTTTTTAGTAGCATAACTATTAATCGTTATCAATTTTACTCAACAATTGTTGTCTTTGCATTTTTTTTGTAAAGAAACAAATTAGGGAAAACCAAAATACAGTAAAAATAGGTGATTATTAGGGGGGTGTATCTGGTGCTCTGTAAATACAAATTAGTTGGGAAACTGCCCTCCTTAATAGACGTAATAATTACAGTTACTCTTTACCTAAGAGATAGTAAATCTGATCTAATTAGTACAGTTATGGGGAAAGGGAAAGGTTACAATTCATTGGGTAACCGCCCTCTAAAACGGGTGACAAATTGTTGATGGTGGAAGTTGGATAACCGCTTCTTCCTATATAAGGAGACCCTCACCCGTCTGTTTCTATTCATCACAAAGTCCCCTGACCATTTTTCCTATCTCTCACCATCTACTGAAACCCCATTCCTTTCATTTCAAGTCCAAAAATGGATTATCTTTTCTACCCTCTCTCCCTAATGGAGGACTACTACAAGACCTGCGACGAACTGGACAAAAACAGATACCCAGGGTATCATATGCCCCTCCTTGAAGATGCTGCGGAGACCAACACTGCAGCCAAGAGGAAGGATCTGCTCTACGCGATTGAGCAATTTCAAGGTTTCTACTTCACCCTGTACCAGGAGAAAGATCACATCTCCTCTCTGATCAGGCGGGCCCTTGCAGATGACGATCAGAAGACTGCTGAGATTGTAAGTCTATTCTGTTTTACATAATATTATTTAATAAGTAGTTAAATATTTAACTTTTGCATTAAAAAATGATTGTAGAATCAAGGAAGATTACCGGAGCTTGAGGAGCAGATGCAGATGTTCCGGGTGAACGTGTTTGAGACGATCGAGGAAATATATGAACAGGAATAGAAGAGGCACGAGAAGATCGCAGCCTTCCTTGGGAATTAGATGATTAGGTTTCCGTTCATGTTGTTTTAGTATTATGAAATAATGTTTCTGTTATTTTTCTGGTTTAATGTAAGTTCTTTTGGGTATCAAACAATATAACTGTTATTGCTTCTGTTACTCTAATGTTTTATATTTTACCTCTTTTGCTTTATGTTTCTTTTATATTTTACATTTCTGTTTTTTTATTTTTGTATGGATTATCAGTAAGTTTAAATTTTATATTTTATGATTTATAAAATCTAAAATGTCTTTGTGCCAAAAACAGAAATTATTCACCATATTTAAGTTAATAATGCATCATTTTAAACAAATGGTAATGATTATGGTAGATTCGAAAGTCTTTCTTTTTTTTCAATACACATGCATTGGAGTGTTGTCTTTTCCAAGAAGGATGGGACATCTACTTTTATCACACTCAATCAATTTTCTTGCATAAATAGTATTTGGGTTTGCATATCAATACGTAATAAATGCATATTTAATAGATTATGTACTGACACCCCTCTCTCACACATCTTAGACTAGTAATCATGATAATATTCATGATCCATTTGCAAATTGACACATACCCCTAGAAATAAATGTGATGGTAAAGGAAAAACCAAAGGAAATTTTGTAAACTTCCTAAAGAAGCTAAAATTTCTGATCAGATCTATTCCCCTCTACCATCTTACACATAAGAGAGAGTATTATTAACTTTTACTGTATTATAATTGAAATTGTAATTTTATTCAGAAAAGCATTGTTGTCTTTGTATTTTTTTTAAAAAAAAAATAGGGAAAACAAGATAAATTAAAAAAAGGCTATCATTAGGGGGGGAGGGGGGATATATCTTGTGCTCTGCAAATACAAAGTACTACTGTATTACTTAATAGAAGTAATTATTCCAGTTAGTCCTTAGTACTACAGTAGAGAAAAATCTCATCTAATTAGTACACTTATGGAGAAAGAGAAAGGTTACATTGCATTGGGAAACCGCCCTTTAAAACGAGTGACATATTGTTGATGGGGTAAGTTGAATAACCGGTTCTTCCTATATAAGGAGTCCCTCACCCGTCTGTTATTAGCCATCATCAAATCGCCTGATCCTTTTTATTCTCTCTCACCATCTTCGAAACCTCATCCCTCTCATTTCAAGACCTAAAATGGATTACCTTTTCTATCCGACCACAATGGTGGAGGAGTACTACAAGATGTGTGATGATCTGGACAAAGAAAGATACCCAGGGTATCACATGTCCCAGCTTGAAGAGGCGGCCCAGCCTAACACGGCAACCAAGAGGAAGGAACTCTTGGAAACGATCGTGGTTTTCCAGGGGTTCTACTTTGAACTCCACCATGAGAGAGATCACATCTCTTATTTGATCAGGAGGGCCCTTGAAGACGACGACCAGAACGCTGCTGAGAAGGTAAGTCGATTCTGTTTTACATAATATTATTTAATAAGTAGTTAGATATTTAACTTTTTCATTAAAAAATGGTTGTAGAATCAAGAGACACTAGAGGAGGTGGAGGAATAGATGAAGGAGTTCAGGGTTAACATATTTGAGACGATCGACGAGGTGTATGCAGAAGAAAAGAAGAGGAAGGAGAAGATCGCAGCCTTCTTTGGCAACTAGATGATTATCTTTCTATTTGTGTTATTTTGCATTTATCAAACAATATTTCTGTTGTATTTTGGGTTTAGATGTATGTACTTTTGTTGCTTATCAAACATTATGCCTGATGTTGAATCTATTACTTAATGTTTTATATTTTACCTGTTCTGTATTATGTTTCTGCTATTTTATATTTCTATCATTTTGTTACAATTATATACCCCATCTGATCATCTTTAAAAGGTGTTTTGAAGAAAGTTTTTCAAACTTCATTGCATATATAATCGTTTTCTTATTTTTCATTAAATCTCATATTAAATACCTTGTCATACTTTTCAAAATGTTTTTCAAACTTGCCAAGGAAGTTTTCTTATTTTTCCTTTAAATCTCATATTAAATACCTTGTCATACTTTTCAAAATGTTTTTCAAACTTGCCAAGGAAGTTTTCTTAATTTCCCTTTAAATCTCAATATTAAACACCTTGCATTTTAAAAAATTCAATGATTATGGTAGATTCGAAAATCTTACTTTTCTTCAATACCTATGTAATGGAGTGTTGGTTTTTTCAAGAAGGATGGGATATCTACTTTTATCACACTCAATCAGTTTTCTTGCATAAGTAGTATTTCAATTTGCATATTAGTACATAATATATGCATATTTAATATAAAAAATCCATTTGCAAATTGACACATACCCCAAGGAAATAAATGTGATGGTTAATGACAAATAAAAGAAAATTGTGTAAACTTCCTAGAAAATCTAAGATTTCTGATCAGAGCCATCCCCCTCAAACATTTTAAAGATAGGAGGGAGTATTATTAACCTTTTTAATTGAAATTGCAATTTTTAATTAGAAAAGCGCCAATTAAAAGAGCATTACAGATTGTGGGACGAGAAAGGGCAGGCGGAAGGTGAAGGTTTAAAAGTGAATCATTGTAAGATATAAAAACATACCTTTGTCAAACTTGTTGCATATCCTCTCATTTCAACTTTTGAATCAGTTTTTATCCTTCCCAAACAAACCTGTCCTCTCCTTATTGATATCAAGTTGGATTTTGTTATGTGTTTTGTTTGTTGGAAACTTACAGAACACAACTGGACGCTTGCATATCAGGCGATTATTACTGCATATGATGTTTAAATATGTGTACTTGTTGAAAAAGGAAAACAGGAATTTTGTAACTCTTATACTAAAGATATATATAAGATATTACTATCAGTACTTTTGCATAACATAGTAGTCGGATTAAATAACGTTGTAAGTTGGTTGCATATAGGCACAGTATATTTGCACATCAAAATTCTAACGATGACGTTAAAAAACAACAAATGAAGGAACATAACGTAGGTAAGTCAGTCAAGATACCACATAAGTTCAGAATACTCAACATAGGTAAGTATTAGTAGTTATTACATAAGTCCAACCTAAAGAAACATAATGTCTTAAAAGTTATCGACAATCAAAGGTTAAAGAGTATGATCAAGACACAACCCAGCTTTGTCTTTCCATTCTAACCCAAGTTTAACTTTTGTGGTTTGACACCCTTCATTGTCAATTTTGCATGTGCTCTTGCTGCGTTTACAACTTCTCTCCTTTTTTCGTTCACGTCTGAGCAAATGATTTCAGCCAAATACTTCAACCGCAGCTTTGAAATATTATTCTCACTATTTGGCTCGAACCCGCACTTGTAGCCTTTTGCAATTCCCAAAAAAGTTTCCATTTGACGCATAGTGCATATTCCTGAATGCAAAACCTTGTCCTCACCAGCCCATGGAAGTTTCAGCACATCTGTCTTGGAATATGGGATTATATTTGCCTTTGCCCTTAACCCTTTTCTGAAATACTCATTCACTAGGTCTGCCTGCAGAAGCCAAGGAAAGGGAAATTAAAAATAAAAGCAAATTAACAATCTATAAATTTTTAAAACAAAAAGGAACTTTGAATTTCGAAATTGGCAATAATATGACTAACCAAATTGTCAACCAAATTGTTAGCCAAAGGGGGGTAGTCGCACTTGCAGTTTGGTTCATCACAGCAGGGAGTTACATCCAAGATCTGTGTGATCTTGGTCTTCAAGTTGAAAACCACCATGTAGATGTAGTCTTCAGTGTAAATGCCAAATACCATCTATACACCAAATTCAAAATTATATCAGCAACTTAAATGTCAGCAGTATAAATTTTAGAGTGACAGACTAACTATTATTCAACCCACTACATGTCATCAGTAAGCATGTCAGCTGTACATTTTTTTACAAGTAATTCTACAACTGTTTCTAAATACTTATGACATGCAGAAATAATCATTAATATAGGTATTTAAAAACAACTAGAAATCAAGAAATAACTGCCATAGGTAAAAATATTTCATAAGATGTCTATCAGAAGCGATTTTTTATTATTGGTGTTGACATCTATATTAGTGTTGACATCTGAAGTCGGTCTTTGTTATCCCTTATATACTTACAAAATTATATTAACATATCGTATGAAAAAACAATACTTATTATTAATGTATGTATATTCATATCATATGAATACATATATGTATTATTCAACTCACTACATGTTATCACTAAACATGTCAGCAGTACATTTTTTTACAGGAAGTCAACAACTGTGTTTAAATACAGCTGACATAAAAAAATAAATAGAGATATAGGTATGTTATTGCATTTAAAGTTTATATAAAAAAACAATAGCTCACTTTAATATACATTGTCTTTCATATTATTACAACAAAGGTCAGTATTATATATCAGAATATATGTCAGCAACTAGCATGTCAGCAGCACAAAATTGTGTTATTAACATAAATGGGAAATTAAATTAAAAACAAAAGAAAAGAAAAGAGAATAACTATGTAATTACCATGTCCAGTTTTTTCAATTTAATGTGAGGAGCAAAGGACAATGCTTTGTCAACTTGAAGACAAAACTTTTCTATTTGGTGCGCACTTTCAGATAACGATACCTCCGTTTGAAATTTCTGGATGGGAAAAAAATATTAGAAGAATGGTGGTAAAATGTAATATTTTAACTTGGTAAATTTATAAAAAATACACATGAAATGGAAAATAAAATAAAAGTTGCAATCTTACAGAAGAGTCGATAAACAAGAAAAGCCTTGAAGGAGACAAATCACTCTTGTGCTGCTCTTTGTGATTTAGGATTACTGCCCAAGCATCTATAATAATGGGAGATAATTTACAATCCTCCTCCAGAGTTCTCATATCAGCCCTAACTAAGCTTAGAGAATTGCATCTAAATAAGGTTTCATTGCAATTAAATGCATGTAGAACACAAAACAAATGTGGATAAAACTAAGTTAGAGAGTATATATTAAAATCTAAAGTAAATAAATGAATGGGAATAAACATACGTGTCAGATGCTGTTCTCCTACTAACACTTGCAGATAGAATCTTCTCAAGCTCAGACATATTATCCCCGATGTCAACAACACGAGAATAATAAGGGCTTCTTAAGGAAGCAGCTGGTTTATGTTCCTTTTTCCATCTCCATCTTCCTTGTCTACATGAACTTTTTCATTATCACCCAAAACATTAGCACAACTGCGAGTAGATCTACGTGTTGGCATAGCAGCAGCTAGCTTGGGTTTCTTTGAATACACTATGGTTTTAACAGATGTAGCATTGTCAACTTTTTCAGCAGGCAGGTTTTCAACAACATCAGCTTCTTTTCTGGCATGGCCTTCCTCTTCAATATTTTTTTGTGCATCTTGTTGTTTTTTAGAAACATGCGTTTGGCCTGCATGAATATTTTATGGATGCACACTGTGAACATTCTCTGCAGCTGATCCAATGTGAACTGTTGCATGAACAACCTTATCTCCAACTTTACTTGCACTGCGAGCCGCCTTTGACGCATCACTAACACCCTTCATTGCATCTTTATCAACCTTCTCTGCACTATTTGACAAGAAAGCAGGATCAGAGCCAAACAAATCAAAAGTTGGCTCTTCAGAGAGAGGGGCTTTTCCTTTTCTCTTTCTCTTCTCATCTAAAATATCTTTTTTCTGTAAATTTCCAAGATGCACTTCTTTGTCACCAGCAACTTGTCTTGCTGGAGGTTCAGTTGTTGTAGTTGGGCAAGCAACAAAAGCGAAGTCATCAACATGCCCTTCTTCAGGGAGTTTATCCTTCATTAGTTCCTTGTTCTGCGCAGCCAATTCTACCTGTGTTAGGACATCCAAAAACATTGGATCTGTCCAAAAAGGATGCTGAGAGTTACTAAAGATTGTGTTGGGAGAGTCATCCATATAATTAGGATGATGATCTTCAGGTGTAGCTTGATCCGGCTTGTTTACCAACCCCAGAAGATTATTTGCAGCATCAATGAGAGCTTTGACCTTATCGTTATCTTGGAACTCAGACGGAACCTTTGTAGACATACTAGCAAATTCAGATATTGCAGATGCTAATGCAGTTGTCTTCTGAGCCAAGGCTTGTATGAACAACTAAATATAGATGAAAGTAAAAGAGTTTAAATAATAAATCAAAATTAAGTGATGCAACAAAACAAAAATCAAATAATAAAAAAGCTACCTCAATAGGAGTTGGCTCATTATTTGGGACAGGTTGTTCCATAGGGGGAAGAGATGTTGGAGCAGTTTCTGGATTACTTGTTTCAGAGCCAGGGATGCATTGACGAGGTTGAATTAAACCAGAACCAAAATCTCCTGCTTCAATATCATCCTTTTCACGCTGACGAAGCATTGCTGACGTCAAACCAATGAAAACTGGGATTGATCTAGCGAATCTTCTGAACATAATGCTCGAAAACAGCTTCACCCTGTCAACATAGAACAACTATAATAGGAAAACATGATGTTATTTATATATTACAACCAATATTATATTAAAATGTAGAATTAGATATAATATTTTAAAAATAGATACTTACGTTTAAAAACAACACAGGACCTCTGAGCTGCCCTTGTTTGGTTTTCTCCCAACTTTTTTTTTGAGTCAACCAAACATTCTAATAAGAATGCACACCAGTTAAACTCCTTGAAATCTTCTTGGCCAGTAAACACTCTAACCAAACTCTGGTTTATGTGCCCACTCTGATGTGTGTCCAACAGCAAAGAATGTAACAAAACTGCAAAGTTCAACCGGAACTGATCACCAGCATCAACATCGTTAATTATCTTTTCTATCAAAATAGAAGGTTGAATCATTTCCCCAGCTGAAAGAGAAGCACACCACTCTTTGATAGCCTCAAAGTTTTCTTTACAGCTTTTCTTGCTTATCAACTTCCTTCCCATTGGCAGGCCCAAGGAAATGTGCACATCCAAATCACTTATCACTAACCTATCTCCATTAGGTAGAATCAAAGAGCATTTGTTTGCATCAAAATTATCAACCAACCAGTAGGGAAGCGATAACGGGAGATTCTGTATTTTCAAATCAAGGAGATGTCCAAACCCACTCTTTTTAATGCACTCCTTCTGTTTACTACTGAGCCTCTCAATTGCAGAAACAAACATCTTCGGGTTGGATCTTGTCTTCAGTGTAAGGAACTTCTTGTAAGACCGGGGTCTTAAGAGGCGCCAGCCCATGCCACCTAGCCCTCTCAGGTCCGTTGTCCTCACTTGGAGCCTGAAAAGAAAGAGCTCTTCCTTTTCAGGCTCCAAGTGAGGACAACGGACCTGAGAGGGCTAGGTGGCATGGGCTGGCGCCTCTTGAGACCTCGGGTCTTACACTTCTTACCTTTTGGAATTCTTGGCTTCTTTGACAACATATCTCTATGAGAAGGACCAGGCTCTACATCGGATTTGTGAGTTGGAATATCAGAGGAATCAGTATGCAGATTCGGATCTTCAAGAAACCCATCATCACTAGAAGTCTGTCTTTTACTAGGCTCTGGGCATCCACCAAAAGAGACATTGACATCAATATCCATGCCCTTGACAGTTTGTTGTTTCTGATGCATATGGCCCATAACATGTTGTTGTTCTTCATTAGCATCAGTCTTCAAATCAGCATTAGGTTGGACTTCAGTAGATTCCTCTTTATCAGCCTCTTGACATCTAGTAGAAGACACTGGGACATCAGTCTGTTTTTTACTATGCATATCATCCATAACATGATATGGTTTTTCAGCAGCAGCAGTCTCAAAATCAGATGCAGGTAGGACCTCATGAACTTGTTGATTTGCATTTTCCTTTCCAGAATCTAATATAGTAGCACCATTCACAGAAGGGAATGAATCAGAAGATATATTTTGAGGTAAATTAACACCAAGAAAAGAACCAGAGAGAACTTCATATGCTGCACCAGTTGCATTTTGAGAATCAGAATCCAGATTAACGGTACACTCAACAGGCTCAAAAGGATGAGGTTTCTCATTAACAATATAATCAGCAGTATTAACAGGATCTGTAACTCTTGGAGTGTCATCTGCTGCTGCACAAGTTGCTTCTTGAAATTCATAATTCAGATTAACCGTGCACTCAACAGACACAAAAGGATGAGGTTTCCCATTAAGAGTATAATCAGCAGTATTAACAAGATCTGTAAACCCTGGAGTGTCATCTACTGCTGCACAAGTTGCGTTTTGAGAATCAGAACTCAGATTAACCGTGCACTCAACAGACACAAAAGCATCAGGGTTCTTATTAACAGTACAATCAGCAGATTTAACCGGATCTGGGTATCTAGTTGATAGAATTTCAGGACAAATTACGGGAGATTGCGAGCTTGGATCAATAGGCGTTCTAGTACCAACACTCCTTCCATCTTTGCAAATAATTTGTTGCTGTTCTTCAGCTTCTACTGACCCAGTAAGCTGTGATAGATCCGGAAAAACGGGAGAGTCCCTCGACAGATCAACTGCCTTCTGAGCAGGACGAGAGGTTGCAGATCTCTTAACACGTTTCTTACTGGAGGTAGGAACAGCATTTGAACAGAAATCACCTCTAGTTCGTAATCGTTTACCTAAGAAAATACAAGTAAAAAACGAAAATAAATATGCGAAAAATCAACGAAGGGTTAGTTACCCACATCCATCTAGCTATAAGCTCTATCAATTACCCCAGTAAGCATTAATGGCAACAGAAATTCAAGAAGCAGTGCACTGTAAAAACTCGCGTAATAATTTCCGTAAAAACTTGCATAACATTAAACCCTAACCTAAACAACGAAGGAAATTTGAAGATAGCACATATTTACCAGATGAATTGGAAGACATGGCAACAGAGAAGCTTAAAATTAACCGACAACGCTCACTCGAACGAAGAAATCGTTGATCAACACAAAAAACAATCACCTCGAACGAAGGTTATTGATGAAGCTTGTAAAAAGTGAAACTCGTAAAGCGAGAAACCACCAAAAATAGAAGGGCGGTGCTGTCTCTATTTATAGTACCACATTTAATATTTATATTTTTAATATTTTATCTATGCCCTAAATGATTTTATATTTACATATGATCAATTTATAGTTGCATATCACAGTCTTATATTTGCATATCATCAAACTATATTTGAATATCATCAACTTATAATTGCATATCATGAATTTATATTTGGATCTCGTAATTGTACATTTTGCATAATATCGGTGTATTTATTTTTACCACCACATTATTTATATTTAATAATCCTACATACGCATTAGATGATTTTATATTTGCATATCATCAACTTATATTTGCATATCATCAACTTATATTTGCATATCATCAACTTATATATGCATATATTTTGCACATCTTCAATTAAGTTTTGCATATTATAACATGCAAGAAAAACCAATGCAAGATGGAAAGAAACCACTGTTAAGACAGTAAAAAATTGAAATTGTTCGAATTTAAAATATAAAAGTCAGTCAATTCATATAGTAGAAGATTTTAAATCGTAATGTTTCAAACTTGTAACCCTAAAAAGTGCATATGTAGTGATGTTTACAAAATGTATCAGTTTCCTAAAAGATGGCACAGAAGCTGTGTTGCTGAGACAGTTACTTTGAGTACTTTATTCTTCTCTTGAACTCCGAAATAGAAGGTTTTCTTTTAGACGGTGGTCTACCTGCCCTTTTCTTCACAACGGGGGGGTAACATTTGATAAGTTTTATAGCATCAGGGAGAATTTCCTCATCATCACACAACACTGGATATATCGTTTCCTGATAGGTCAATGCCCAAGCTTCATTCGTGTAAAAATCTGCTACAAAATCTGATATATTTGCTTTTATGTGCTTAATTGCTGCCAAAGCATGAACACAAGGTATTTGCTCAATATCGAACACCCTACATGTACAACTCCTTTTTGACAGATCAACTATTACCTCTGCTCCTTCTCCTGTGACTTCAAACTCATATTCATTAATTTTCACCACCTTGTATGCTCCAATATTCTCCTGTAAATTGCTGATCACCTTCAGTATCTCTGGGGTTATTTTGTCTGGGTTTTGCAGTGCCTTTTCTCTCCTTTCTTGAAACCAGGAAGTGAGCTTTTCTCGCACAAACTTTAATAGGGCTACAAGTGGATAATTCTTCTTCCCTGTTATCACAGAGTTCAGGGTTTCAGCATTGTTTGAAGTCATCATGTTGTATTTGTTTGATCTTGCATGGACCCTAGCCCACTTATCAAAACCTGCATCCTCTAAATATTTTGCTAGCTTGGGGAAATTTTCTTGTATGTGCCTAAATTTGATGTTGAACTCTCCAATAGTGTAACAATCTGCTGCGCTCTGAAACCAGCCTGACAGATACTTTTTCTTGAAGGTCGATTTGATGTTTTGCTTTAAGTGCCAAGTACAAACGCAATGTGTAGCAGTAGGATAAATCAGGGCAACAGCTCTTGAAATGCTCGCATGCCTATCAGACACAAAGACTAGATCATTTTGTTGAGGCAAAACCTTCAGCATCTGCTTAAAAAACCACTCTCAAGAGTCATTATTTTCAGTGTCAGCAATTCAAAATGCAAGGGGGAAAATTTGCCTATTTGCATCTTGGGCAGTTGCACCAAGTAAAGTCCCTTTATACTTCCCGGTTAAGAACATGTCATCCACAACAACTACCTGGTTAAAAGAATTCAAAGCACAATTGGTTGTAATGAATGATGTAAATAAAAAAGGACAAGACCGTATGCTGACACACAACAGGACATACCTTCTTTAAAAGAGGAAAAGCACGGATGCTAGCTCCAAATGATAAGAATAAGTACTTAAATCTATCCTCATTATCAGTTGAGATTAATGCAATAGTTCCTTCGTTCTTCTCCCTCAGCATATGGCAAAACGATGACAGATCAGCATAATTAGACTCTGGTGTCCCCCGAACCTTTTCCTTTGCTATTTGTGATGCTCTCCAAGCTATTCAGTAGCTAACTGGTATTTTTTTTTCATTTCTCATTGTATCGATTATCTGCTTTGGTTTGAATCCACTGTCGACACTTTATAATATAATTGATATGTTAGAACAAATGAAAATAAATATGGGAGCAATTAAGTAAAATTTTATTTTGTACATAATGCGCACCTAGATTCAATGATTCTTGCAACAACTGGGGATGGAGCTTTTTTGCAATATTTTGTTCTAGCATCCCACGCGCAAGTGTGTTCCTCATTGTACACTGTGACTACATAACAAGTCTGAGAAACAGTCTTTAGATGCATTTTCCAGTTGCAGTTAGCATCCATGCAATGCACTCTAAAATACTTCGGCTCTGATTTCTTCACCCTAAACCCAAATGTCTGAGTTAGCGACAGAATTGTCAAAGCATCCTTTGCTGCTTGTCTTGACACAAAAGTTTTTCCAACACACAGAATTTCACTCGAGTTGTTTGGTAAAACTGGATCACTGGATGTGGAAGCGTCCCACTCTTCCTTTAATGTGTCTCTTCCCTGCATTGAAGAGTATAGATTTCTCCAAGCCTCGGCATCTGATTCTGTTTCACTTTCAGAATATTGAGACCAATCATCCTCTTCCATGTTTTCTACTTTTACGCTCTTCTTCTTCGAGTCAGACATCACTGATCTGCTATCCTTTTCAACAATATTTTGAACCAAATTCATATCATATTCAACTAACTGCAATTGTTCAGATGTAAAAGATCTCCAGCTTTCTCTGTCATCTGCATCAACTGTTGACACAGCTAAAAACTTTTTGCTAACACACAGTTCAACAGCAAATTTCACATTGGCAAGTGTTGTCAAAGCCAAAAATTCTTGAAAATCAGCATCATAATCAACTTTCAGCGGCGATCTCAGCAATCTGAAAGGGTGTAGGTGGTTGAATTCTAAACCAACTGCAGTATCAATATTGAACCCACTACGTACTTTTTCTTCCATCCGCTGAAAAGTGATTGAATTATTTAATATAAAGACCTTGGAAGTTTTGTCTCCAACAAACGAAAGCCCGGTCTCAGAAAACCTCCATCCTCCACCATATACTACTGTAATCACATATGGAGCCATATTTTTTCCCTGCCTATGATAAAAACAAGACAACACACATCAATATTACAGCTAAACACATCAACTCAATTAATTTCAGTACTATTATAAGACAGATAAAATTATGCTTTGCAATTACATTACATGTCAACACAATAACAAATTGCTATATTAATTAAATTACTGGTAAAACTAAATATCATTGGAGAGGCGCATTTTCATTACCAGATTGAGTTTAACTCTTACATGTCAGCAGTACAAGAGTTTTGCATAAGTATTAATTAGAAGTAGCACAACTATTGTTTATTTTATGGTGATCAATACTAATTTCTTTCAATTTTTAGACCAAATTAAAATAACTCCCTAAATTTAAATTTAAATTTGTGGTGATGGCACAAATTTTATTTCTTACATTATATGTCAGCAGTGTAACAGATTTTCACAAAAATTCAATACATTATAATCAGATTTTTGCATAATTATTATTTAGAAGTTGCATAACTATTCTTTAGTTTAGAATAATAACTACTAATTTCTTTTTAGTTTTAATACAGAAGAGTAGTAACTTCATAAATTTCAAACAGAATATGTGCCCTTTGGGACAAATTTTACTTCATTACGTAAGATGTCAGCAGTGTAACATATTTTTACAATAAATTAGTTCATTCTGAAATCAAAAATCATAGTTTGGGGGTGCATAATCGTTACAAACTATTTACACAACATCTAACTGCATTTTTCATTAGAAACAATTCAATTAAAACGTTAGATTGAGTTCAACCTTTATTCGTCAACAGCACCAGATTTTTGCATAACGATTAATTATACTTGCACATCTATTCTTTCATTTAGAACAATCACTATTAATTTTTTTTAGTTTCAATACAAAAGGGTAGTAACTTCCTAATTATTCAATCTGAATTTGTGCCTTTGGCCCAAATATTACTTCATTACATAAAATGTCAGCAGTGTAACATATTTTGAGAACAATCCAGTTTGTTTTGAAATCAAAATCACAGTTTTGTTGTGCATAATCATTAAAAACTATTTACACAACATCTAACTGTATTTTACAGTAGAATCAATTTAATCAACACCTTAGATTGAGTTCAACTATTATTTGTCAACAGCACCAGATTTTTGCATAAGTATTAATTAGTAGTTGCATAACTATTCATTCTTTTAGAATAATCACAACTACTTTCTTTTTCAGTTTCAATACAAAAGACTAGTAAATTAATAAACTTCAATATGAATTTGTGCCTTTGCAAGAAATTCACTTCAATACATAAAATGTCAGCAGTGTAACTGATTTTTACAATAATTCAGTTCATTCTAAAATCAATATCCACAGTTTGAGTGTGCATAATCATTACAAGCTATTTACACAATATCTAACTGCATTTTACATCAGAATCAACTCAATCAACACTTTAGATTGAGTTAAATTATTACTTGTCAGCAGCACCAGTTATTTGCATTACTTTCACACAGTGGTTGCACAACTATTCTTTCTTTTAGAATAATCATAAATAATTTGTTTTTAGTTTCAATACAAAAGACTAGTAACAATTTCAATATGAATTTCTGCCTTTGGCAGAAATTTTACTTCAATACATAAAATGTCAATAGTATAGCAGATTTTTACAATAATTCATTCCATTCTAAAATCAATATCCACAGTTTTAGTGTACATAATCATTACAAACTATTTACACAACATCTAACTGTATTTTACATTAGAATCAGCTCAATCAATACTTTAGATTGAGTTAAAATATTACTTGTCAGCAGCTCCAGTTATTTACATTACTTGCAAACAGCAGTAGCATAACTATTAAAACAGCAGGTAATTCATCAACTTCAATCTAAATGTGTGCCGAAGGCACACATTTAGATATCAGATTATATGTCAGCAGAACTAGGTCTTCGAAAATTAATACTGTACTACTGTTTTTCTGTCGAACTGGATGAATTTCAATCAAAAATTATGTCTTCGGCGCAAATTTTGATTTCAATGATTATTTCAAGTATATATCGTTAAATTTACACAATTAGTAAGAACATATTATCGTTAGATAGCCCCTTATTGTACATGTTTACTAATCGCTGGTGAAAGATCATCACTTCAAAAGGTTTAATCTGTTTATAGTTGCATAGTTGAGTAGGATATTGTGCGATTTCATACCTTTAATATGCGAGAAGGAATGCTGATCTGATGTTCTCTTTCTTCGAAATACACTGCAGAAGGACAGAGGATGAACGACAACCGATGAACAACAGCCGACGACGGAGGAACGACGGCGACGACGGAAGAACGAAGATGGAGGAACGACAGCGCACGATCTACGACGGAAGAACGATGGTGGAGGAAGGGGATGGGAGAACGGTGAAAGAAAGAGGAGCGACGATGGAAGATTCAACGTGGAACAACAATGAAGGAAAGCAATGGACAGTTTTGTAATATATTCAAATTTATGGATACTCCTCTAATTTAGGTAATAATTTTGGATATTTACCTAACTGCCCCTAATTTTTATCCAACTATGTATAGTTTTCTAATTTGGCCCACTAATATGTATATTTTACAAACTGTCCCAAAAAAAATCAAGCAATTAAAAATGAACAAAAAAAAAATTATTGCAACAACAAGAAAACTATTTATTATATATTGACAGTATGATAAGTAAAATGTTAATGTAAATAGTAAAACTAAATAGTAATTATATGTCATTGGATTCATTGATTGATATTTTTTTCTACTTTTCGCATTATAAATTTATAATTCAGATTTATTGTATTCATTATCATATGTTTTATAGAGTTTTACTAATTTTAGAATATTGTTTTAATATATTGTTTTAATATTGTTTCAATCCCATCCTTTTGTATGTTCCCACATAATACCATTGTTCATAATGGATGTTTGATAATACAGTATGACTTGAATGGCATTTATGAGTTCTATTTTTGTAGTCTTTTTTAAAATGAAAGAATGGGGTAAATACCCTGCCAATTCAATTCTAATTGTATATATAGCTAGATGACTGATTAGTAGGATTTCTAATTTATGGTGATGTAACTGAAGTCTGATACAAACAGCTACCGAAGAATGTAGTTATACCAAATTAGATTTAGATTTTTCTAATTGTATATTAGGGGAAAAAAAGGCTTGCTCCCATTGTAGACAAGCTGAAGATCAACCTTCCCGATGTGCAAGGTAACATTGAGATACTGAGCAAATCTTCGCTGTTCCTTACAGTGATATATAGGAATATTTTCCTTCATCCAAATCTTTCTCTTTTTGCTCAAATCCTGGACTGAATATTGTTTCCTCTCAACGGATATATGATGAGTGATCCTCAGTAGGTAGAAGTCTCTTAGCCTTTGGCGCTACTGGAAAATCATTGGGTTATGCAGTTATTGGAAACTCTTGTCTTCTGAGACATCTTATATTATACTGTGTATATTGAATGACGGACAGCTGGTTTCATATTACCCGTTCTGTTTCCACAAATCCATGAATTTGGTTGGTGTATAGATGCCAATGGATTGTCTTTATGTTTGGGTGCGCACATCTAAAGGAAAGCTTCAGTGCTACTAGGGGCTTTAAATCATTAGATCGAAATAATAGCTTAAGGACTAGAATTCTACCAATTTGGGGGGAAACTTATAGTGTATCAATTTATAGTTTTGATTACCATTGTACACGGTTGTTGCAAGCTTGTTGTGTATGGAAGCGCTAGCAGCAACAACATCAAGCTCTGTTGCAACAAGCTGCTCTCCTTCAACAATAGTCTCTCTATCATCCCAGCCTCTTGGCTCCTCCGCAGGTTCTTTCCTCTCCCTATCTATTAACGTTCAGCAAGCTGATTTGTATTGTGATCGAATTCGCGTTTTTTTTCTAGAATAGGTGATCTTTAACTTCCAATTAATTTGGGGAACCTAGGGTTTTTCATGAATGTCTTCGTTATAGATGTTTTTCTGAGACGAATTTTTGTTTGAGTGCTAGGTCGGTTGGATTTATTTTTTGAATCAAGGTATTGCAGGATTGACTGACTAATTTCGAATTAAAGTGAGACAATAGGATATCAGAATGGTTAGATATTTCAAAGGTAGTGGAAAGAAATTCCAAGACAACAAATACCATTCCTTCTCTTTATGACAGTAGTTCTCTTTATGATAATCCCTTTTTGTTGTTGCTGCTATTATAAGAAGGGAAGGAAAAAGCGTCGATAAAAAAAATTCATAACTTTTTCCATATAGCATCAATTCGAATGATTTTAAGTCTCATGATTTTCTAAAAAGGTTATCTACTAATAAATAAAATTGTAGGAGAAATTATACCACTAATAAATAGTATAATACTATCTTTACTAAGATATATTTTAGTTAGAAATTGTCAAAATATTATATAGATTAACGTATAATATTGTTGATTTTTTTTTATTTTATAGTTGGTGGATAGATTTATAATTTTATTAAATAAAATATCTATATATAGATAGATTGTGTCTAGTAACTTTTCAGAAATTAAAACTTGATTTATACTTCACATATGTGTATCATCTTCTTCTTCTTCTCCTTTTTTTTTCCAAAAAATTGATTAGAACACACACCTTTAATTTATTAAACGAAGACTTCTTTCGATTTAGGATAACAAATGAGTCACCAATCAACATCTAGCATTACTAGACAAAGGTTGTGTTATGAGTGGGCCAAATGGATGGGAAAGGAAGACCTCACCAATCGACTAGACAAAAGTCTTCTTCATTTTCTATGTAACTTCTCAATAAAAATGACAGTTCATGTATGGGTTGTATTTTCGGATCGAAACGAGGTGTAGAAAAAATTGCTTTTCTATGTAGTTTTGCTGTAAATGTGTAGCTTTTCGTTCGTGTATGTTTGGGTTTAATAAACTTTCTAATTTTATTTAAGATCAAAATTATAAATTTATATCTATTATCCGTGATTCAATGTACAAATATTATAAAATTATAACACAAAAAGGGTAAAATAGACCAAGACGACTCGCCTCTATGGACCTCCGACATCCATTGTCCTCTTCTCTAACTGTCCACCGGGCCACAGAAAATGTACATATGATGAGCCCAAAGAAGAAATCCAAGAATGCCTATATTGATTTATAGCATAAAGCTATTTCATTTCAATCGTTAGTCAGTTAAAAATTTCTTAATTTATTTCATTTGACGGATAACTTACATGTCAAATGGAATAAATTAAGAAATTCATAACATATCCCATTGATCGCAGCTAGCCCAAAAATACATGGACTTTACTATTCACGCACGCTTTTTTAAAAAGGTAAAAACTATATAAAATATTAACTTTTTTATTAATTTTTTTTAATAATTACAAACTTATTATCAATAAGTTTGTAATTATTAAAAAAAATTAATAAAAAAATTAATATTTTATATAGTTTTTAGCTCTTAAAAAAGCGTGCATGAATAGTAAAAGTCCATGTATTTTTGGACGGAGGGAGTAAGAAACTAGATCTTTTAGAATTTTCTAAGGTTGTTGTTCATCATATTATCAGAGAGTCAAATACGGTTGCTGACAGGATCGCACGTCTTGCTTACAAGATCCCTAATAGCGGATGAACATTTGAAGATCGATATAACACTTAGGATGTGTTTGGTAACACAAGTAGCGTTTCGGAGCTTTTTGATTTAATATTATATAGTTTGAAATGAAATAAAGCTAATATTATTTGTTAATTAGCGTTTTGGAATTGAATTTTCACCAGCTAGCAGTTACCCACCCAAGCTTTTTGGAGCTTTTCCTTTTATATACACAAATCTCCTCTTTTATAAGCTAGTTTTATCAGCTATCCATTCAGTTAAGGTTACCAAACACATTACTAGCTTAATTTAACATATTTTACATAAAAAAAACGTTCAGCTTCAGCTACACATTCAGCTATCCATTTAGCTTCAGCTACCTATTCAGCTACAGTTACCAAAGACACCCTTAATTTTCTTGTCCGAAAGGACGCTTTAGGAAGGTGCACCGCATCGTAGATTTACTTCCTAATTGTATCCTTGCTTAAAAAATAGACGAATTAAAAGATGATGAAACATTTGTTAACGTGTATTTCAACGTTCAACCATGACTGGCCTTAATTTCTTGAATTTTTTTTCGAAATAGTCAAAAAACTTAAAATTATGATGAGAATAGCCAAAATCCGAAAGATTTTAGAAAAATAGTCAAAATAGGGTAAAATCGATGTTTTAAACAACGACTTTACCCAAAAATTTTTAAAAAATTAATAAAATAATTTTTTTATAAGAAAATGTTATTTTAAATTAAAAAACAAAGAAAAAAATTATAAAAAAAAACATATATGGGAGACTCTCCCTTTTTATTTGGGTTTTATAAGAAAATGTTATTTTAAATTTAAAAAAAAAAAAAAAAATTTATAAAAAAAAAAACATATATGGGAGACTCTCCCTTTTTAGATGGTTACCCGTCTTCCGACTTTGTCGGTCCCTCGAGGTTTCGGGTTTGGTCGGCCTTGAATTATTTCCTAATCAAAAAAATAATAATAATAAAAATTTGGGTTTTCCAAACCCGCTTGCCCTTCCGAAGTAGCAGCAGAGGAAGCCGGCGTCGAAAGAGGCCTTCCCCTTCGCCTGGAATATGTACGGAGGAGCAGAAGGTCCTCCTTCGCCTGTAATATGTATGGAGGAGCAGAGGAAGCCGGCGCCGCCAACGCCAACGAACATGAGAGGAAGCCGACGCCGGGAGAGGACCTTCCCCTTTGCGCGCAGTCGATTTGCTGAAATACCCGCCACCGCCGGGAAAGCAATTCGATTTGCCGAGGAAGCCCAATTCGATTGAGGAGACCACCGCCAATTCGATTTGTCGAGGAAGCCGCTTTGCATGATTGATTACAATCCACCGCCGGAGAGATCGAACAGGAGAGGAATTCGAAGGCGAGGAAGCCAATTCGGAAGGAGTCCACCGCCAATTCGGAAGGTGAAGAAGCCGAATTCGAAGGAGTCCACCGCCATGTCTGAGCTTTTGGAGTCCACCGCCAATTCTTAGGGTTTGGTTGGCAATTCGTCGGGATTTAGGAGTCCACCGCCACCCTCAATCCAAGATTGAGGAAGCCCAATTCGGAAGGTGAAGAAGCCGAATTTGAAGGTGAAGAAGCCAAATTCGAAGGCGAGGAAGCAGGAGGAGGATAGGCCGGAGGAGCGCTTCTCCATGTCTGAGCTTTTGGAAAACAGGAGTAGGGACATCGACTCTCCCATTATGTTTTTTTTTTTAATTTTTTCTTTGTTTTTCAATTTAAAATAACATTTAAAAAAAAAAGAAATGATAAGTAGCTGTTATAAACAGCGACTTACCTATTTTATTAATTTTCAAAAAACATTGGGTAAAGTCCTTGTTTTAAACAGCGACTTTACCCTGTTTTGGCTATTTCTCTAAAATCTTTCGGATTTTTTTTGAGAAAATTGGGTAGAGTATACCCTTTTAAAGTTTTTTTTTACTAACTATACTTCTTGAGTTTTCTTTTAGGTAATTGTACTATTTTTTAGATGGAGATTACTTTTATACCATTACAATCAAATTTTATCATTTTAAAAAGTAAAAACAATTTTTTTAAAAAATAAATTCTATCCTTTTAAAAAGTAAACGGTTAAATCATTGGAAGATTTGGTAGATTAAGATATTTTTCTCAACGTGAAATTGATTAGGGTTTTAATTAGTTACTCTTGAATCTTCAAATTATTTGGTTAGAATTGTTTATTGACGGTTGTATTTTACAAACTCTAATTCATGTATGGAGTCGATTTTTGTAAGGCAATATCATTCTTGTATTACAATCTTGTATTAGAATATTATTTATGTAATAGAATAGTGTTCTTGTTACAAAATCATGTAATACAATCTCATTCTTGTGTTACAATAACATTCCTTTAATACAAAATTATTCTTATATTACAATAGTGTTCATGTAATACAAGATTGTAACCACGTTCTTGTATTGTTAATCATCAATTAACCTTGCGTAATCAAACTCATGTAATACAAGATTTGTACTGAGTGAATTCCTGTAATGAGTGGAGTCTTGTACCTATTACTATATCCGTAATTGAATTGTGGAGTTGAGTTACAAGAAATCACCTAAATGAATCGATTAATGTAACAATATGTAGCGATTATTGTAACCTACAATTATTGTAGTCGTAGACAGCGATTATTGTAGCCTAAAATTATTGTAACCAAATAAGTGCTTCATCAAATCACAATAAGGGATTATTGTGAATCTGTTCTTAAATGAAATCATAAAAAAAAATCTTAGTTGAAGGAAGCGTTGCATCTAATTATGAATCACGACATAAATCACAAGCAATTCATCAACCTTGGTTGATCTCATAATCGATTCGTCAAAGACAAATTTGGTGAGTTTTCAAATTATAGTAATCGTGGAAGTCATATTAGCAATCACTTGAATAAATAACACAAAACCAACCTTCAATATCTTCACAAGCAATACCCGTGCTTGAAGGGAGGTGCGTCTACGAACCTTTCTTGAAGGAGGAGCGTCAATTAATAGAAGAAGCGTCAATGGAATAAGAATTAATTAGGGATTTAGATATTTATTGTTACAATCAAATCATGGGCAAATCTGTCATTAATAAAACAAAATCTTCAAAGGTATACGAGTATTTACTAAAACAAAATTGAAAAAGGAATAGTTACCCAATTTAACCTTTTTTTTATTAGGTAAAAATTCGAAGGTCAGACAGGTCTGACTCATCAAGAGGCCGACAAAGTCGGCAGACGGCGAACCGTCAAACAGAGCAACCTAACAACAAGAATACAAATAACAAGCGAAATGAAACAAACAGAAATAAACTCTACAATAAAACGTTACAAGAAGACCATGCAAACACCCAAAAAGTTGAGGAAGCCGCCGAAGAACGCAGCCAAGCACCACCAGACAGTAGCACCGCGGGCCAGTAGCTAGTACAGCAGGACACTAACTCCTGTGGGTAGTGCAGACGAACTCCAAGGAAACTCTATCTCGGATACGGAGTCGCCCTGAGCACACCACCACGACCCCAGCCAGACCCGACTACAAACGTCAAGAATTCTGACACCACACACACTGACAGCCTGTCACTGACAGGAGAGGCCAAACAGTAGCGGCCGGAGGCGATGCTAGCACCACCGCCAGGCCACAACGACTAGCCGAAGGATCACCGATGAGGGAGGGCGGCAGCCAAAACCGACCGATTGGGACGAGGACCGCCAGAAACAGCCCGATAACCACCAAGAGACCGAAGGAGGCTCCAAAATGACGGATACGACATGGAAGAGCACCGGAAGTCGAAAAATCGAAAAAGCCCCAAAATAATTTTACACAAAAAGGGAGACCCGATACCCCGGCACGGACCGAACGGGACACTAGATCGGACAAGGGAAGGAGACCAGGAATCCAGCACAAATTGAGTGACAACTCCACACAACAAGAGGAGGAGGATGGATTCAAGAGAGGGGGGACAAGTACCGGCGCCGACGGAGGCCAGAGGAGTAAGATGAAGAGGAGACGAGACCGGCGACGAGGGAGCCATGGAAGGCAAGCCGACCACGCCCACGAAAACCACCAAGGTCGAGGGTACTCGGATTGGTTAATGAGATGGCGGAGGCTGAACAAAGGAGGATTTAGGGGAGATGGTGGAGGCGCGTGGGGCAAGCCCCATCTACACAAATTGGGTTTTCTCAGAGGATCCGAACTCTGTTTAAAATAGTTGTAAAAAAATCTTTCGAAATTTGGCTATTCTCATAATAATTTTATGTTTTTGTAGCTATTTCGAAAAAAAATTCTAATTTCTTCCGTTTCAATCCGAAAACACAATCAAATGTGTATGACTAACTTTGAGGTCTACCTTTCACATCCTTTTGTCCCCATCTTTTATACGCATTAACAAGGCAAGAGACTTGTGTGGTGACTAATTTATTCGAATTCGGCGCTACGGCAAATTGCCCCTGCGCTAATTCTAAACATAAATCGTATGTGTATATATAAACCCCAATCTAATTCAAAGCTATCCACCCTTGAAATTAAAGTTTGATGAAATACTCCAATTAAAAACACTAGTACAATATGAGATTACCTTCCTCTTTCCTCCTCCTTTTCCTATTTTATGGTTCCACCATCAATGTCCATTCTCAAGCCCGGTGCACTGACAAGGAGAAACAAGCCCTCCTTGACTTCAAGCTTAGCTTTGACGAGGATTCCCTTGCTTCTCTCTCTACTTGGAGAAATGACAGTGTCGACGATTGCTGTCATTGGGTTGGAGTTGCATGTGTAGGAATTGAACATGTGACTTCAGTCACTTCACTCAAATTATGTGGCGCGGGCTTGAAAAGCAACAAACTTCGGCCTTCCTTGCTTGAATTGCGACATCTAACATGGTTGGATCTCAGTAATAATCAATTTCCTATGAAAATCCCAAAGTTCATAGGTTCTCTCACCAATTTAATCCTCCTTGATCTCTCAGAATCTGAATTCTTCGGTGAGATTCCTCCTCAACTCGGCAATCTCTCTAAGCTGCAGTATCTCGATCTCAGCCAATATTCAAATGTTATGTTCCAATCAAAAGGTTTGTACTCTAACAGCTTGCAATGGCTTTCTGGCCTTTCTTCTTTAGGAGATCTCAACTTCGGATATGTAAACTTGAGCAATGCCGTAGATTGGGCTTCTGCGCTGAAAAAGCTACCCTCTTTATATTCGTTTAGATGCGGATCATGCTCCCTTCCAACAGCACTTGTTTCATCTTCTTCTCATGTTAATTCTTCCACCTCTCTCCAATTCCTTGGCATTCCTGGCAACAATCTCAATAGCCTTCCTTTTGAAGAAATGATGTTCCCATTATTGGACACGTTGGATGCTTCCTCCAATAAAATAAGCCAAAGCCTTCCAGAAATCCTCCGTTATCTCCCAACAAATCTTTCGACATTGGATCTTTCTTCAAACTTGTTAAATGGTGTCATAGTCGATGCACATTTTTCCAGGTTTCCTGGGCTAGAAATGTTGGCATTATCGGATAATAACTTTCTGACATTCAACTTTAGTAAGAGCTGGGTTCCACCATTCCAACTTCAATCCTTATATTTAAGCTCTTGTAAAGTTGGTCCTAACTTCCCACTTTGGGTTTTTACACAAACAGATTTACAAGATGTTCACATTTCTAATTCTGGGATATCAGGTGTTCTTCCCGAATCTTTTTGGAAGATCTCCAATTTTTTTATTTTTAATCTTTCTCATAACCAGATTAGTGGTATGGTACCAAACTCAAACAACGTATCAAATTCTGCTACTCTATTTGTACTAGATTTGAGTTATAATGCCTTAAACGGTCCTATTCCTCTTCCCCTAACCGGATCGTTCTTGTTTCTGTCAAATAACAAATTCTCCAGTTTCCCCTACTTCCATCATCGAGCAGTGGATGTTGATATCGAGATAATCGATGTATCCAATAACAATCTATCAGGTACACTTCCCGGTTGGCTTTTTCAATCTCCAGGACTTAATATCCCCAATCTTGCAAACAACAAGTTGTCCGGAGCTCTTCCTGCAGAAATAGGATCTCTGCGACAACTTGTTGCATTACATTTAAGCAACAACCTGATTTCCGGAGAACTACCTTTGTCAATGGAAAATTGTACTCAGTTGGTAGTCCTAGAGCTTGCAAATAACAAACTCTCTGGAGTCGTTCCATCTTGGTTAGGGGAAACCATGGCAAACTTGTCTATTCTTACGATGAGGTCAAATAATTTTTCGGGGAACCTCCCTGTCAGTTTGTGTTATCTTCAAAATCTTCAAATAATAGACCTCTCACAAAATAGATTATCTGGAATAATTCCAAGTTGTCTTCACAACTTCTCCCTGTTGCTTTGTTTCACTAGAGAGTTTGGGTTGCTAGATAGTAAGGAAGTCTAGAAGTGTGTAAGTCTTCTAGAGGTTGTATCTAGGACTCATAAGGCAAAGTGAAATAAAGTGTGTTGAATCCTACGGGTTGGATAACCCTAGGCGGGGACGTAGGCGGTTGGGCCGAACCTCGTTAACAAGTATCGTGTGCTTTACTTTCTTGCTTGTTTTTATTATTGCCTTTGCTTACTTGCTCACGTTACTAATCGCTCTTCTCTTCTCAGATAAGGTCTTACAGCTTGCGGTAAGATCTTACCTTTGTGGTTTGCAAAAAGTTTCCATACTCTATCCCCCCCTTATAGAGTATTTGCGTGCTCCTTTTCTGCCTATTCCGCACTTCAATGGTGATGCAACTGAAGTCTGATAGTCTGATACAAACAGCTACCGAAGAATGCAGTTTGTATGTCTAATAAAATTTAGGCATTCTCTAAAAAGATGGGGCAAGGAGGAAGGTCATGATCAAGTTTCGTGTGTTTCCATTAAGGATGTACGAGATGCCCAGGAGTTGCAAGTGGTGAAAGCATTTAGACAAACGCTACTTTTGACGGGAGTTTGTACCTTCGATCAAGACCTGATGATATTGCAGATAGATGATATTGTTGTTACTTTATGAATTTTACCGTGACATTCAGGATGAAGATAAGCAAAAGATTAGATTAAGATAAAGAAGAAACCCCATTTAATTAAGCACAAAGTGGAAAATGCAAGCTATATGAATTATTTCCACTTGAAAAGGGAGACACCAACAAGTGAGGAATAGGTTTCATTTCTACTTCTTTTTCTTACTGTCATGTTTTTGGGCCACCAAATAAGGCATCTCTACTTCTATGGGGAAAACCACCTCTGCTGAGGAAAACAAACTTCTTTCTGGCAAGTCCGGGAAGGGGGAAAAAAGGCTTGATCCCATTGTAGACAAGCTGAAGATCAACCTTCCCGATGTGCAAGCTAGGTAACATTGAGATACTGAGCAAATCTTCGCTGTTCCTTACAGTGATATATAGGAATATTTTTGTTCATCCAAATCTTTCTCTTTTTGCTCAAATCCTGGACTGAATATTGTTTCCTCTCAACTCTATGTTTGTTGAGGATTGAATATTGCCTCTGGACATCTCAGCTACAAATTCAATGTGATTTGGCTTTGAACAAGTGTTGATTATTAGTTATCAACAACAGTAACAGAAACAATCTCATATGTCTATCCCTTTGGTGTGGAGGCATAAAATTTTCAAGTCTCTTAGCCTATGGCGCTACTGGAAAATCATTGGGTTATGCAATTATTGGAAACTCTTGTCTTCTGAGACATCTTGTGTATATTGAATGACGGACAGCTGGTTTCATATTGCCCGTTCTGTTTCCACAAATCCATGAATTTGGATGATGATGGTGTTAGCCTTGTGCAATCAATGGATATATGATGAGCGATCCTCAGTAGGTAGAAGTAGTGTCCTTGACTTAAATCCCAACCTGAGTCTGGATATGATTCACATTATGCAGCCCTGCTGCTGGTTTTCCCATGGCTGGATAATATTTCTTAACAATCATCGAGCAAAAAGTAACTGGAGTCCTCACGAGTTGTGGCATCAACCCTTTCTGCGGACTGGGAATACAATTGAACTACACTGGTGTGCACCAATCCTCGGGTCTTCCGGGTTTTTATATGCATCACTGCAAAATGCTTGGCATGGGCGGATCTTTAGGTAAGCCCACCCATCAATTGCTAGGGTAAAAATTAATTTAGAGTGTGTTAAAAAAAATTATTGCTAGGGTAATTTTTTACTCTGCTAAGTTTAATTTTGTTTGGTCTAAATGAAAGGACACTCACATACTCACTCACCTTCAATTCACTCACCTTCAATTGTACGTACACAATTCACACAATTTTACCTCCAATTGTTGTGCCATCTAAATAATTATAAATTAATACAGGTGTAGAAAGTCGAGAAACAACATCTACTTAATCACTTAAATCTCTTTTGGATTCGGGATCATATTTTAGCTTAGCAAAATTTTACTTCTTCTCCGTGCATATTTTTTCGCTCACCTAACTTTAAAACTCCAGATCCGCCACTGATGCTTGGAGTCATTCATCTTTAGTCTCTATTGGTTGTTCAAGGTACGCACACAATAGAGAACTAAATGTAAGCATATTAAGTACGGTTTTTCTATCCTATACCCTTAGGACATAGGATAAGACTCTAAATTGAGAAATATTTCCTATAAAAAAAGGCAAGCGACCCTAAGAATCTAATTAAAAAAAATACTAAACTAATTTAAATTTAAATTTTTTTTTCTAAATCTAGGGTCTTAGGCATAGGATAGAAAAATCGTATAAAAAAGGCAAGAGGTAAATTAAATACCAGTTACTTCAACTACAATCTAGAAACATAGAAAAAATCAACCCTCCGCCAGTAGGGATCTTAAAAAAAAGAAAAGAATCTGATTCATAAAAAGAGGAGCTACTTCTCTTCCAAAGTAAGTATTGGAACCAAGGATCTAAAACAAAACACACATTAAGCTAATAGAAACAAACACTTCCTATTTCCATAAGGGTGCTACGGGAAGAAGGAATAGAAAGATTATCCGTTCCATTACTACAACTAATGGACCTTTGTTAATGGGAGAAGACAATATTAGAATGGAAATAAGGAGAGATTTTGAAAAGAGAGGTTTAAAAGTGATCCGATAAACTATGAAGGACAACGGGTTGCTTTAGAACTTATCACTCCCTCCGTCACTGAAGATCGAGGAAAACAACTCTTTAGTCCAACCTCTCTCTAATGGAGAAATCAAGGCTACTCTGTTCGGCCTAGGGGCTAATAAATCCCCGGACCATGATAGGATGACGACTGAATTTTATAAAGTATTGGGACATTGTTGGTACTAGTATAATTCGGGCGGTAAAGAGTTTCTTCTACTCTGGCAAGTTATTAAAGCAGATCAACCACACGTTCATTTCTCTCCTTCCAAAATGTGACAATCCATCCATAACTGACAATATAGACCAAGACTCGCCTTTATGGATCTCCGATATCCATTGTCCTCTTCTTTCCCCAACTGCCCACCAGGCCACAGCCCCCACTAGGCCACAGAAAACGTACATATGATGAGCCCAAAGAAGAAATCCAAGAACTGAAGAACGCCTATATTGATTTATAGCATAAAGTTATTTCATTCCAACCGTACGTTACGTTAGTCAATTAAGAAATTCTTAACATATCCCATTCATCTTTTAGCTAGCTAGCTAGCTGGGATCCTTGTTAATTAATTAAGACATCGATTGAAACAAAGATGTTGTTTTCGTTTAGTATAACAATATTTGGCAGATAACATTGATCTCCTTTAACGGGAGATCACTTAATACCAAGACCTACCTATATTTAGGGTTTTCTATTAGGCCTAATATGAGTGTGTGATGTTTGTGTAAAATGTGAACCTTAGGCTCAACTAACACCATCACACACGGGCAAAACAGAAGGGCAATTTCGTCTTTTCATAAGCTGTCAAATTAGCTTTATTAGGCGGGAGATTTTGTTAGAAACGTTGTAACAAACCATTTTTGGTTTTGTGAAGCTGAGATTGAGCTCCTCCATTGGAGGTGGTTTTCGTTCTTCAATTGATTACATAGATCTAAGATTTTAGTTGATTGATTTGCATAGAATTCAAACCTAATTAATTATAAGAGAAAATTACTGGACAAATTAAAGTTAAGATAAAAAAGATGCTACTATACCCAAGATTAATTTTTTGTTAAGTTGGTAAATTATCTATCGATTTGAAAAGTCGGTATCAAAAGAATGCTTTTATGCAAAAACGCATATCAATTTCAAAAATCAGTATCAACCTCGTGTAAAATAAATTGGATATTTTAGTCCTTGCAGAAACTAAATTCAGCTGAGCCACCAACTCAATCCCTCTATACAAGAGCAGGTTTTAATTATGCTCATCATATTGCCTCAATTGGAACAAAAGGTGGTTTCTGGATTTTACTGAAGACATCTAAATTTACTCAGTCTTTTCAAAAAATATCTACATCAGATAAGTATAGTATTTACCTGGTTAAAATTGATAACTTCAGTTTTATTCTTACTTTCATTTATGTTCCTTCTAATCAAATTGAAAAAAATAGATTCTGGAATGAGTTATTCATTGTCATTCAGAACCAATCTCTCTCATGCTTGTTAATGGGAGATTTCAATGAAATTGAAGTAGGCTCTGATAAAATTGGAGGTGTTCTTCCGCAGGCTAATAGATTTCTGCGAATACAACAGATTATGAAAGAATTAGATGTTCATACGATCCCTTATACAGGAAGTCCAGTTACGTGGAGGAAAAGTCAAAATCCTATTAATAATATCTATGAACGATTAGATAGAGTAATGGCTCATACATATATCTTAACTCAGTTCCCTAATTTATCAGTACACAATCATCATTTTACAACTTCTGATCACGCTTTAATGTCTATGTCGTAAGTTTTCCACTCTTTTCATAACAAGAAGGGTAAATTTGGGTGGATGGCATTAAAGCTAGATATGAAGAAAGCTTACGACAAAATAAGTTGGAGTTTTATTCGCATTATACTTAACAATTTTGGTTTTGATTTCTAGATATGGATTGAGTGGGTTATGACCTGTTTAACTAAAACTAGCTTCTTAGTTTTAGTTAATAATTTGTCTGGCCGTACATTTCAAACCTATAGGGGAATACGACGGGGAGATCCTCTTGCACCTTATATTTTTGTATTGGTTATGGAACTATTGGGGAGAATGTTGCAACAGGAATCATTGGAATGTGACCCGTTGGTTGGAATCAAACTTACAAGTAACAATGATCCTATTCCTTTCCTCTCTTTTGCAGATGATACACTTATTTTTGGACGTGCTGATGAGTTAAGTGTTCATACAATTAGAAATCTCTTGAATACTTTCTCCAATATGTCAGGGCTTACTATTAATTATAATAAAAGTTCGTTACAAGTTTCTAAAAATATTTCTGTCAGTAAAGCTCAATCGTCCCTTGCTCAACAACTAAATATTTTAGTTACCAAGTCAATGGAAAAATACCTTGGTATACCACTTATTAGTGGAAGGGTTTGTAATGCCGTGTTTGATGAGGCAATAACAAGCCTTAAAAAAACCCTGTCAAAGTGGAAATCTAACACTCTCTCACAAGCTGGTAGATCGGTTCTCATTCAGGCAAACCTAAATTCTAAAACAAATTATTTAATGCAATCATTTCTCCTACCAAAAGGAGTTCTACAAAAAATTGATCAGATAAACAAAAATTTCTTTTGGAATAAACTTCAATCTGATAAGTATCATCCTTTAATCAGCTGGAATCATTTGTGTACTCCTAAAAAAGATGGAGGATTAGGTTTTAAATTAGCTGAGCAAACTAATATTGGCATGCAAATGAAACTGCTGTGGAGAATAATGACTAATCCTGATAATATTTGGTCTAAGGTAGTCACGGATAAATATCTCTCGAAAGAATCTCTAATGGAAAGAGGAAAATTCAAAACTTCTTGGCAATTTGGCATGGTTCTTAATGTCACAGATCTATTCGCTAAAGGACTGCTCTGGCTAGTGGGTAATGGGAAAACTATAAATGTATGGTCTGACATTTGGGTAAATGTGCAATATCTTCAAAACTTTCGGAATGATCGTAATCCTAACTTAAAAATTTGTAATTTATTTACAAATACCAACTCTTGGGGATATTGATAAATTAAATAGTATATTCCCCTCTCATATTGTTCAAGCTATTACTAATATCCATATTCCAATAATTGATATTCCTGACAGGTTAATTTGGATTTATAGTAGTAATGGAAAATTCTCTGTTAAATCCACATCTTATAATTGTAATACTGGGAATACCAAGAAAATTCCAGCAGACTGGATTTGAAAACTTAATATTCCTCCGAATATTAAAAATTTTATTTGGAAAATTATTTTAGATATCTTACCTACCACGGCCCGTCTAAATAGATATATAAATAGAGTTCTTAGTACTTGCTCTCTTTGTAATTCTGATATATAAGATACAAATCATTTATTGTTTAATTGTCAGATCACAAGATCCCTTATTCAAAATCTGGGTATTAAGTTGGGAAAATGTTATAATATTCCAAATTTAACTAGTTATGTTTCGAAAAATATTTTAAATACTAGGGCTCTTAATATAGATTTTACAGACTTATATCATTTATGGCATTCTGTTTGGGAGCTCAGAAATAGAATTATTTTTCGCAATACTTCTGATACAAGTATTATCTATGCCCTAACTCAAACTATAGATAAAATCTCATGCTGCAATAAAGAGCAGGTAAAAACGAAGTTACCTAAACATGTTAGTGCTCCTGATAAATTGATTTGGAAATGCCCTCCAATAAATGTTATTAAGATAAATGTAGATGCTTCGGTGAAAATTGATACTCAACCGCAGGTTGGTTGTATTGTGAGGAATAATGACGGTCTAGTTCTTCGGATTCATAAATGTAACTTTAGGATGAGTTATGTCATTCTAGCAGAAGCTTTTGCAGTTTATACAGGCATAAGACTCGCAGCGGAGATGGGGATTCGAAGAGTGAGTATTGAAAGTGATTGCACAATCATCGTCAATGTCATCAATCAAGTGAATAATACACCATGGGAGGTCGCTCAAATAATCGAAGAGATCCATTCGTCAAGCAATGATTTTGAGAACGTCACAATTCAGCACTGCTACAGAGAGGCAAATGGTGCAGCTGATTTTCTCGCTAGATCTCAGTTGAATTGTAATTTTATTTTGAGTTCATGTTGTTCTGAGTTTTAAAACATCATCTTGCGAGATGATCATGGATATCAATAGTACATCCAAATTTTTGCATACTGTAAAAAAAATAAAAAAATTATCAAGCTCGTGTATTTAACAAAAAAAAATTAACCGTGCGAATATGAAGCAGAGTCATTCATATGATGCTTGTAACAAGTGGTAGAAAAATTATGCACAAGAGGGGCCGGGGGACAGAGAACGGAAGAACGAAGACCAAAGACCTCACAATTCACAAGTCCACCTTTCATTTTAATTTTCTATTTTCTCTATTTGCTAATAAATGTTACTTTATTTTTTTTACATGTATTTTAAAGAGGTAAAATTCTATAAAATATTATTTTTATTAATGATTTTTTTAAACTATTATTAAAAAAGTTAATGAAAAAAATATTTTAGAGAGTTTTTATCTGCAAACAACCGTGTACATAAATCCAAACGATATTTAATTTGAGACGGAGCTAGTATCAAATTTCTTAATGTCAGACCTCCCTATAAATTGTAGTGTACTGTAGTCTGTATATGATTGTGACTTCTACTTGGAAGGATGAGCGGTGCAGCTTTCTGATTTAACCTTGAGGATTCTCGCCCAGCCCCCACGAAGAGTTTTTGTACGCATTAACAAGGCAAGAGACTTGTGTGGTGACTAATTTATTCGAATTCGGTGCTACGGCATATTGCCCCTACGCTAATTCTAAACAGAAGTTGATATTGTATATATAAACCCCAATCTAATTCAAAGCTATCCACCCTTGAAATTAAAGTTTGATGAAATACTCCAATTAAAAACACTAGTACAATATGAGATTACCTTCCTCTTTCCTCCTCCTTTTCCTATTTTATGGTTCCACCATCAATGTCCATTCTCAAGCCCGGTGCACTGACAAGGAGAAACAAGCCCTCCTTGACTTCAAGCTTAGCTTTGACGAGGATTCCCTTGCTTCTCTCTCTACTTGGAGAAATGACAGTGTCGACGATTGCTGTCATTGGGTTGGAGTTGCATGTGTAGGAATTGAACATGTGACTTCAGTCACTTCACTCAAATTATGTGGCGCGGGCTTGAAAAGCAACAAACTTCGGCCTTCCTTGCTTGAATTGCGACATCTAACATGGTTGGATCTCAGTAATAATCAATTTCCTATGAAAATCCCAAAGTTCATAGGTTCTCTCACCAATTTAATCCTCCTTGATCTCTCAGAATCTGAATTCTTCGGTGAGATTCCTCCTCAACTCGGCAATCTCTCTAAGCTGCAGTATCTCGATCTCAGCCAATATTCAAATGTTATGTTCCAATCAAAAGGTTTGTACTCTAACAGCTTGCAATGGCTTTCTGGCCTTTCTTCTATAGAACTTCTCGAGTTGGGATATGTAAACTTGAGCAATGCCATAGATTGGGCTTCTGCGCTGGAAAAGCTACCCTCTTTATCTGTGTTTAAATGCAGATCATGCTCCCTTCCAACAGCAATTGTTTCATCTTCTTCTCATGTTAATTCGTCCAACTCTCTCCAAGAACTTTACATTGCTGGCAACAATCTCAATAGCCTTCCTTTTGAAGAAATGATGTTCCCATTATTGGACACGTTGGATGCTTCCTCCAATAAAATAAGCCAAAGCCTTCCTGAAATCCTCCGTTATCTCCCAACAAATCTAACAAGCCTGGATCTTTCTTCAAACTTGTTAAATGGTGTCATAGTTGATGCACATTTTTCCAAGTTTCCTATGCTACAAATGTTGGTATTATCGGATAATAACTTTCTGACATTCAACTTTAGTAAGAGCTGGGTGCCACCATTCCAACTAAATTCCTTAGATCTAAGCTCTTGTAAAGTTGGTCCTAACTTCCCACTTTGGGTTTTTTTATTTTTAATCTTTCTCATAACCAGATTAGTGGTATGGTACCAAACTCAAACAATTTATCAACTTCCCGAATCTTTGTACTAGATTTGAGTTATAATGCCTTTAACGGTCCTATTCCTCTTCCCCAAGTCGGATCAGTCTTCTTCTTGTTTCTGTCAAATAACAAATTCTCCAGTTTCCCCTACTTCCATCATCGAGTAGTGGATGTTGAAATCGTGATAATCGATGTATCCAATAACAATCTATCAGGTACACTTCCCGGTTGGCTTTTTCAATCCCCTGGACTTAATATCCTCAATCTTGCAAACAACAAGTTGTCTGGAGCTCTTCCTGCAGAAATAGGATCTCTGAGTGAACTTGTTGCATTACATTTGAGCAACAACCTGATTTCCGGAGAACTACCTTTGTCAATGGAAAATTGTACTCAATTGGTAGTCCTAGAGCTTGCAAATAACAAACTCTCTGGAGTCGTTCCATCTTGGTTAGGGGAAACCATGGCAAACTTGTCTGTTCTTACGATAAGGTCAAATAATTTTGGGGGGAGCCTGCCTGTCAGTTTGTGTAATCTTCAAAATCTTCAAATAATAGACCTATCACAAAATAGATTATCTGGAATAATTCCAAGCTGTCTTCACAACCTCTCCTCCATGGCTATCAAAAATGATTCCAGATTTCTGGAAAATTATGACACTGAAATCTTCAACGATCGTTGGTATGCAGCGTATGCTCATTCAGTGCGATACAATGACTCTGAATCAATCATGTGGAAGGGATCCCTAGTAGAATTGAAGAGTGGAAACCTGAAGGAGCGTAATGTTATTAATCTCTCTGGAAATTATTTAAGAGGTGAAATTCCGATTGGAGTGACTGCTCTAAAGGAGTTGAAGTCTTTGGATTTATCAATGAATTACTTAAATGGAACCATTCCAGATCAGATTGGTCAACTCACATCGCTCGAGCTTCTTAAACTATCGTCTAATAGACTTTGTGGAGAAATTCCAGAGTTTAGCTGCTTTAAACTATCATCTAATAGACTTTGTGGAGAAATTCCACAGAGTTTAGCTGCTTTAACCTTCTTGGGCACATTGAACCTCTCAAACAACAATTTATCCGGTCGAATTCCCACTGGCCCTCAGTTGCAACTCTTTGATCCTGCTTCGTTTGCCGGGAATCCGAATTTGTGCGGCCAACCACTCCTCACTAATTGCCCTAGAGATAAAGATGATGTTCACAAACAACCTCAAGCCACCAGTAAGGGATGTCCAAGCTTTGATATCCAAGCATTCTTGGCTGCTTTAGGAATGGGATTTGCCGTCGGCTTCTTGGGAATCCTTGCATCATTGCAGTTCAACCGTCCATGGAGAGTTGCTTTCTTCCAGTGTTGGTCAATAACATTGCTGATAAAGTCATTGTGACAACATATATATCTTTGAGAAAGGTACTAATTAATCACTCTTCATTGCATGTCTCTTAAATTTAGTTGTGGATTTGATCCGGTGTATTCAGCCCTTAACGTGTATTATGTACACAAATCTGAGCCGTTGATTGAATGAAATTGATGGCTGAGATTAAAAATTAATTTTAGCTTTTTTTTTAATTAAAAATCAGTGGGACCCACGTTTTTCCTTGCTCACTTGCTGAATTGGGGGCGTGTGTGATGCACTCTCTTGACATTATTCGATGGTATATCTGGATTATTCGATCGTATCGACGGATTATGCAATGGTATATCTGGATTATTCGATCGTATCGACGGATTATGCGATGGTATATCTGGATTATTCGATCGTATCGACAGATTATGTGATGGTATCGATGGATTATTCTAATTGGCTACCACCTTGAAAACGCCCTAAACTTTTAACTAATAATTATTCGATGATATCGCTTGATTATTTGATGATATCGCTTGATTATTCGATGATCTTAAAATATTATTCGGTTGTCATTTTAACAAATAACTAAATTATTCGATGGTATTGCTGGATTATTCAATGGTATCACATGATTATTCGATAGTATATGCATTTTTCATTCATATGAATGCCAACCTAAAAAAAACCCATATCCTTAAACACAAAATCGGTTCATACACCTGAATAATTCGCTTCATACACCTGAATAATTCGGGTTTTCTACCGAATACCTCTGACATTGAATAAATTGCTGGCAACTTTAACATTTAATATTCAACATTCAACCTTCAAAAATAAAATTGCAGGCAACCTTCAACCTTCAGGGACTCTTTTCCGGTTTGTGTAACCAGGGTTGCTGAAATTTGTGTACTGAAACTGCAAGAGTTATAACAAAAATGAAAACCCTAAATCGATTTCAACATTTCCCCCAAATTGAAAACCCTAAATTGTGTTGAGGACATGCATATACGGATGTTATGGTTCATTTGATTAACACTTTTGTGCGTTTTGGTTGTTTTATTTCATTTTATCAAATCATGTTAAAGTCAGTTATGTGTCGGCGTGTCACTCATTCTAGTATCATGTTAATCGAAAATATGATTCAACCAAGTGACAATATGACTGTAGAAGACCGTTTTTAACCTTGACTCTTTCCTTCTTTATTCTTTTTTTTAAAATAAATAACAAAATAAACATCCTTGCTTCTTTTGGGTTTAAATATTTTTGAATTTTTCTTAAATGTATAATATGATAATATTTTCGTTTGCTTTTTGTATTGTTGTCGTTTAGAAGTTTGTCACATTTTAATACTCGTTCGAAAAACATTGTATATTTCCCAAATAAGTAGTACTATGTTATATACATTATTTAAACGCTTTGATTAATAGGCTAATATCCGAAAAATAAGATGAGTTTATTTAGATATATGTTAAAAATCTCGTGCTTGGCGCACGGACTCTAGGTTAGTTTTTTTTGTTAATAAGCATAAAAATAAATATTTTATATAATTTTTATATTTTAAAAAATAAACGGTATGTTTACCCGTGAATTTGATTATGGACTCCTTTTGAGTAAACATGTTATGTGAACACGAGTAGCTTGAATTGGACTCATACTCGCTCGATAAAAACTTGACTTGAGCTCGTTCATTTTCTAAACGAGCCGAGTATGAGCACATTTTTAAGCTCGGTCTAAAGCTCGGCTTGTTCGAATTAAACTTGAATAACTCGAGTTTTATGGAATTTTTAAAATTTTATTTAAGTTACTGTATAATGAGCAAGTAGAGCGGGTTAAAGCTCGAAAAAAACTCGGCTCGAGCTCGTTTATTTCCTAAACGAGCCGAGTATGAGCACATTTTTAAGATCGAGCCAAAATTTAGGCTCAGCTCGAACTCGTTTATATCCTTAATAAACTGAATTGAACAAGCAATACTCGGCTCATTCGGCTCGAATAACGGCCTTTCTTTTGAGTTTTGAGTAGGGGTGGGCACAAATCCCGCAAATCCCGGGCCCGTCCCGGTCCCGTCCCGATCCCGGTGGGATTTGAAAAAAAAATAGTGAATCCCGTCCCGGTCCCGTCCCGCAAAAATTATGCGGGACGGGACGCGGGAAGAATATTTCTTATCCCGCAAATCCCGTCCCGTCCTGCATATATTTATATTTATATTTGTATTTATATTTATATATTACTCTTTTATATACATCACATGCATACAATATATATACTGTATACTTAATTTGTGTGTATACACACATTGTATACGCATTACACACACTGTAAACGCCGCTTCAAATGATTTACCGCTTAAGTAATACGTAGTATGTGTATAAAGTACCTGATATTGTCGACCAAAAAAAAACTACAGTACATATGATATATTATATATAGTGTATTTATATCAGTGTTTATATATACATTAAGTGTAATAATATGTATGATGTGTCTAGTCTCTCTATATATATAAAGAAAATCATAAAATAATGTAAATCTATATATGTTTCGGCTTTGAAAACCGTAAAATATATAGGAATTTTGAATTTTTTTTATAATGTTTTTTATTTGAGGGACAAGGCCCGTCCCGTGAGGGACAAGGCCCGCACGGGATTGAAAAAAAAGTAGTGAATCCCGTCCCGGTCCCGTCCCGCAAAAATTACGCGGGACTGGACACGGGACGACCCTCGTCCCGTCCCGTCCCATCCCGCGCCCACCCCTAGTTTTGAGGGTGAACGGCCTTTCTTTTGAGTTTTGAGGGTGAGAGAAGGGGTAATAGCCTTGTTGTGGCTTCGTTCAGCTCTCTCGGTCGAGCTCATATATATACAGTCTACTGTCTACCTACCCCCGTGCGTCTGAAATACCCTGATTTACAAGTGGGTTTAGAGCGAGGCGGATCCCCAGTTTCTCTCCCAATCTCAACTCCATTAAAATTCAATTCAGGAGAGTCAGCAATCCGAAATGGGCGGCGAAGGCAAAGTCTTTACCTTGGCGGATGTTGCCCAACACAACACATCCAAGGACTGCTGGCTTATCATCGATGGCAAGGTTCAAATTTCCCCCCTTTTCAATTCTCTTGTTTTGTTTCCCCCAAATTTATCTTCCTTACCGGCATGTGAAGCGTGGATGTGGTAATCTTTTTTGTTTTTTCGCTCGCTTTTCAGAGTTTTTACCTGTTAGATTTGGTTGAAATACCGCAATTCTGGTGTTGGATCTGGTATAATACTTGATTTCTCATCTGGGTGCATTGTGCGTGCCGCTGATTTGTCGGATTTGTAGTTCTAGGGTTTTAAGTCGCCAAATTGATCTGGTAAATCTGATGAAATTGTTTGATATCAGCACATGAATGGCCCGAGATCACAACGGGGCTAGATCTCCCACTTAGCAGTGGAGATTGATTTTGTATCAGAGATCAGCTAGATTTGGTAGTTGGTACACCTCTGGATTTTGAATATGGATTTGATAAACCGGTCAAATTAGAACGGTATATGATGCAAGAATCTCCCAAGTACATTCGATTTGGCATCATTTGTCTTTGTATATTCTTTCTACCCAATTAATGCATTTTAGTAATAATTTAATCTTGCTGAAATTATTTTTTTAAGAAAAGGATCATCCAACTTCAATGGAAAGTTGGCGTCATGAGAATGTTTTATGAATTATGCTTGATTATGCACATGAGCCATGGCTACTGATTATGAAGCATCAGTTATGTCTGTTGCTACATTGTTCATGAATGTATCTTTTGTGTTTTGTGCTTCTTGGAATAATAATTTCTTTAAACTTCCGATTTCTATAGCTTCAGTCTCTACCTTTAAATGTTTTCGACAGGTGTACGATGTGACTAAGTTCCTTGAAGACCATCCCGGTGGTGATGAGGTTCTTTTGCAAGCTACAGGTACAAATTGCGCGCCCCGTCTTCTTTTAGAATGATACCAATTGTGATAGATAATAGTAATTAAGAATGCTAAACTTTTAGAGGTCGTAGTGGCATTCATGATGTTTAGATTGATTGATCAGTGCACCATGACAAAGATGAAAACATGGTCATAGGAGGTTTTCCATATTTAGAGGATTCAGCTTTGGTTTTGATTGGTTATCGTCTGTAATATTCTGATGTTTGTGACCATCAAGATTCTTGAATATCTCTCCTTATAAACTCTTCTTCTTTCCTGTGATCTCGAAGATAACATGGTGAAATGGTGCAGGTAAGGATGCAACAGATGATTTTGAGGATATTGGTCACAGCAGCACCGCAAGAGCAATGATGGACGAGATGTATGTTGGAGATGTTGACTCAGCAACCGTCCCTTCCAAGGTCAAGTACACTCCACCCAAACAGACACTAGACAGCCAGAAGAATTCATCCGATTTCTTCATCAAAATTCTGCAGTTCTTGGTTCCGCTTGCAATCTTGGGTTTGGCTTTTGCCGTCCGTGCTTACACCAAATCAGCTTGAAAGATCTCGGCAATTAAGGTTTGACAAGAAAAGAAGTCTGAAAAGTAATTTTCTTATGTTTGTTATTGATTGAAAGACATATCCCCTTCATCATCTCACAACCCTCATGCTCTGGGATCATAGAATACCTGGTTTCCATGATTTTGTATGGAGATGTTAATCTGTTTTATGAATATTTTCCAAATTTGGATCCCTTTTCCGCAGCAAACAGTGGGTCAAAATTTTCCATGTTCTGTGTTCAGGTCTTCGAGTATGCATTCTCTGTCGCAATGCATTATGTTATGAGAGTAAACACTACTATATATGCCTGAGAATCTGATCAAGCAATGGATGTTGCCTTAACCCTAATACTTGATTATGTTACACTGGAACGACACTGTCAGGAAATCGCCAATTTCAAATATAGTTATCATATTTTTGCCCAAGGATACACATGCCCATGTTTCCGAATTTTGCTAGGAAACGATGTGCCTAAAAGAGTTCCAGGAAACATTGACACTTGATACAATATACCGGGTGCCCCTTTTAATGTTGTTTCAGCATTATTAAAATTGGCAGCAATACTTACTTCTGTTGATCAATCGTGGTAGATGACTGACATTGACAGCAATGCTTTTATGGATAGATCAGAGTAGATAACCGACATTGGCATCAATACTTATGAAGATAAATCAGGGTAGATAACTGACATTGACAGCAATACTTTTGTCAAATTGGTGCTTAGTTTGTTTTCTTATGTTCATGATTCAACCAGGCCAATTGTGAGATGATAATTTTGTGTGGTAGATTGATTTAGACTCGCAAAAGAAGGCGAAGAAGTACGAAATCTGATAATAAAGCATATTTTCTTACATGAGAAAGATAGCATATGAGACTATGACAGTAAAAATCACACAAGAGTAAAAGACTGTCATTTTACAACGTAGTGAAGGCTTGCTGGTTCATTGGTTCAAATCTTTGGAGGAGATCTCTACGATGCCCTTGAAGATCTGTGTCCAAGGAAGCTAGTTTGAGAAATAGCCCATGAACATACGAGAACCTGTCGTCCCCATGCTCCTCTTCATTGAAGCATGGTCTTTTTCTAGATCATCTAGCCTCATCCTCAAATCTAGCCAGCTCTAGCTTCAAGTCCTGGCTCTCTCTTCTCAGAGAAGTGCAGTTGTCCTTCGGAGACATGGAAGCGCTGACTGCACCACTATTCACTGCATTCTGAAGCCTCAGCTGCTCAGAATAAAGTCCTTGGACTATAGGTTGCAGAAGCAGGCACTCTTTCATGGCTGCCTCTGCCTGTGCACCCCCTTCTCCCAAGAGCTTTTGGAAGTCAATCAGCTTGCAAAGCCTTCTCCTTCCTTTTTTTCGATAAACCTTGATGGGTCTGCAAGAAATAAAGACATGAAGTCATACAAGCAAAGACACAAGCAGCTTAACAAGTAAGACAATAGCCGAGTGATGTACCATTAGATATTCATCTATAGCTTGATATAATTGATCGTGGACAGTACGTGTGTGCGTAGTTCATGAGTGATGCACCGATGCTCTCTGGCCGAAGCCCTCTGCATTTCATGGCTGTTATGACTCTTTCATACAAGTCAATCTTAAGAACTGAGAGATCCTCTATCCGCCAATCTCCTTCACAATTGACAGCAATCTGCTCAACACTAGCCTTTGAAACTATGGCATCAATGCATCGGTTGACTATCCTCAGCTCGTCAGCAAGGGGAAGGAGGCTTTCACACTGTTTTAACACGTCAACGCACATCTCCAGGTTCTTGCAGACAACGGTATCAAGGTACTCTTTGGCGTGAGCCCCAAGGTTGTCGTTAAAGTATTCCTCGTGCATTCCAAGCTAATCAGAGACGCAACAAAGCTGAGCTACATTGGCTGGTGTGATCTCAAAGCTAAGACCATAGCAGAACTTTGCTGCCAACTTGAATGACTCCGTGCCACCAGCATAAGGAACTCAAATTCATACAGATCAGACTGCCGGTGCTCTGCTACTAACTTCCGGATTCATCAACTTCTTGAGACAAGAGGCAACCGAGTTCAACAAAATGAGCAGATTTCTGCATCAGCGCATATGTACAGTTTGCATCGCATTCGCATATAGTAGTAGTAAAGATGGGGGCAAAACTCACCTTGTGAAGTGCAAATGTCTCTCCAGACACTTCAAGTGTAATATCACTGGGAACATCATGGAATCTTCTGCATTCAGAAACGGGCAATGGACAACTCAGAACAGTGAAAATACGTCTATGTATGCACAAAGTTTCAGTGAAAACGGGCAATGCAACTAAAGATTCAATCCATAGAATTGTGCACATTTTCTTCATCTCAATCTTGTTGAATCAAGCTGTAAACTTGTAAGATAAGAAGCAGATTCAAATCATGTGCCTTTTGTGACTGTGGTCCATGAAAACACGTCTATTTATGCACAAAGTTTCATGGGATTCGAAAACAAAACCCGCAAGGGACTCCTATATATGTGTTACTTCAAGTACTTAGAAATTGAACTTTCATGAAGAAGCTTAGTTATGAAAACCAACATGATGAGAAATTGCAAACTTCTAGGACACCTTTGCTCATAAAAATCTTTGTTTATCAAGCAACCATTTTTATATGAAAAAAGCAATAAAAGCAGCAAATGGAGAAAACCCTTCAAGTAAACAACAAAGCATGCTTAAATGTACGATAAAGCACGGATCAACTAAGCCCTCTCGTGAACTTGCTTAAGAATAAACAAGCAAGCGGAATCTGATGGAAGTGCGTGGAACAAACTGATGGCTGAGCTCAACATAAAACCAAACTCATTACGCTATTTGGCTCGAACATGGAGTGACGATATAGCGTGCATCACTCCTCCTCTTTCAACTAACTATACGTACAAATCAAACAAAGACGCTAGTTTAGTGATCGATCATCTTCCTCCATTTAATATATATACCAAGATTGAAAAAACTAAACATAAGGCATGTAATCACTAATCATCAATCATACATACCAAGTTCTACTTAAGCTTTCCAATAAAATCAGACTTGTCCCATTGCCAAATATGTGCGAAGAAGAAGAGCATGGCAAATGAAACATGTCCAAAAGCAAGCCAACCTCTTGGATCTCCATGAAACACAGCATCCCATTTGGAAGTAGTACGTTCTAATTCAGGACTTTCAAGCAATATATTGAGCACTTTTGCCTTATTTTTTAACAATAACAACTTATAGCAAAGTCATTGTATCGAGTCGAGAGAATATATTATCAACCAACTCACCTCACCTTGCCCCTTTTTATACTCCATACGTTTCAAAATACTAATAAGTACTCCCTCCGATCCAAAAAGGATGTAGTTTGACTTTTTAAGACGTATTTTAAGGAGCTAAAAACTATATAATATATTAACTTTTTTTTTATTATTTTTTGATAATCTAAAAAAAGTTGTTAAAAAATATTAAGTTGTAAAAAAATAATTTAAAAAAAGTTGATATTTTATATAGTTTTTACCTCCTTAAAATACGTGTTAAAAAGTCAAACGACATCCTTTTTGGATCGGAGGTAGTATATTTATATATAAAAAAATTGATTCAAAAAATAATATTTTATATAGTTTTTATCTTCCTAAAAAAATGTGCACAAAAGTTAAACGACATTTATTTTGAAACGAAGGGAGTAAAATATAAGTCGTTTGACTTTATGACACGTTTTTTAAGGAGTTAAAAACTATATAAAATATTAAATTTTTTATTAATTTTTAAAAATAATATTATACTTAGTATTAACTTTTTTTTATTAATTTTTTAAAATAATATTATACTTATTAATACTAAGTATAATGTTATTTTTAAAAAATTAATAAAAAAAGTTAATATTTTATAAGTTTTTAGCTCCTGAAAAGAAGTATCACAAAGTCAAACGACTTATATTTTAGAACGGATGGAGTCAAGTTATAACTTGTAATGTTTGTTAACTTTAGGTTGAATTAATTTAGGCTACGTTTGGCAAAATAAAAACCCATCAGCTAGCTTATTGGACCTATTGATTTTGATATTATATAGTTGTGAATGAAATAAATATAAAATTTTAGTTTAATTAACTTTTGGAATGAGAGTATTTCAACAACTACTCACTGAATCTTTTCGGAGCTTATGATTTTCTATTCACAAGTTTCTATCCGTTACTCCAACCGTTAGGTTTCCAAACATCATACTAGCTTATTAACAAATATTTAGCACAAGTGATCCATCAACTTCAGCTACCCCGTCAATTAGTATTTTGTCAAACGAAGCCTTAGTCTCTTTTGACTTCTTTGTGAACAAACAATTTTAGGATTCTAGGTTTTGGACTGATTTTATATGAATCAGGAACAACAAGTAACAACCCAAAAATTTTGTAGCCCAAACTGAAAGCCCAGATGCCCACCTAAAAAGAAGCTTCAGCCTTTCCAATGGGTGACTGAGTGGGTGAATCTCCATCTTCATCAACAAACAAACAAACAAACAAGAGAGGTGTGCAACTGAGCAAATATGTATTCATGGTTAAGGCGAAATCTTTCATCGACGGGTAAAACCCAGAATCAGGAATCGCCCAATTCATCAACCTCCGAAGAAGAACTGTACGGGATCACCAACCAGTTGGTTGAATTTGTCAAGTCCTTCACAGTAGACACCTTCAAGAACTTCTCTCTTTCTGGTTTTTCCTCTTTCCTGTTACACCTCCTCTTTTCCAAATCTTGTGGGTTTTAGTATCAAAGAAATAGGTTTGATACAAATTTTGACTTAATTTTGGCTTTCCCCTTTATGTAGAGGATAATCCCAATGGTGAGGCTCCAAGAACAGCAAGTGGGGTTCAAGTGGATTTGTCTGAATGGCAACAGAGACATGCTACCCTTGTCCTGTCTAAAGTCAAGGTCTCTTTCTTCCTATCAACATTTCATCTAAAATGCAGATGGTTAAGAAACTGTGAATCCACTACCTCGATTTTCATTGATAGGTCATTTGGTGTTGGATTGGGAGTTGAATTGATTAGAGGACAAATCTTGCTGGAATATTTGGTGTTGGGTACGACATTGAAATAGATCAGCAATGCTTGATAGTTGGTGGTGTAAATTAGTTATAGATGAGGAAGATGAGTGTATTGATGGTTTGATTATCTGATCTTAGTATTGGGGATAATCTATATACCTCAATTCTCCATGTTATCTGTTTGGAATTAGGCCAATACCAATGCTGAAATTTTTCCAAAGAATAATCTCCTTATTTCTTATTTTGGCTACCTTGACTTGTCTATTTTGACAGATGAACCATGGATTTTCACCCTTTCCTGTATATCCTTTACACAATTGCACCTACATGAAATGGTAGGTTTCTAGTTCTTCAAATAGGTAATCTAGTTGCTGGATTAGCATGGAATTTGAAAGGTCTTCTTTAGATCACTGAGATTAGGTGATATTCTATGATAGCATTGATAAGGACTTTGGACAATAAATCCTCTGTTTTATAGGATGAAATTTTGAAAGGTGGGATTTTTTGTGCCATCATTATATTGAAGGAAAATTGACCTAGAAATACAATAGTTTCCCATACTTTAGTGCATCTTCGCCATGGAGAGTTTTTGGCTTCATTTGTAGCAATGTGCTGATTGCTCATAAGAAGATGATAATGTAGTCTTTGCTGATATTCCTGATGAGGGGCCATTTATTATTTGTAAGCTGGCAGCTTATTATGGATAAGCTTATTAGCCAAACGGACCCTGTACTCTCTCTACTATGAATTCTGAGGAATGCCTCTACGTATTCTTTAGACTATTCTCGTGGACTCATTTTTGGTTTTCCACACTCATTAACCAAACGGACCCACTGTACTCCCTGCAGTCTACATGGTTCTCTTCAGTTTTCAAGGCTATATAATGTTATCTCCTGATTGAAGTCAGTGGATCCGAATGAGCTCTTTTCTTCCCTGTCTACTTTATGAATTGTTAAATTCAGCTGGATGGACCTTTAACTTGTTTCAGGAACTATCACATCTGAGATATCTGTTGTGCCCACGACATTTGAAGGACCGACAGTTCTGGAGGATCTACTTTACACTTGTGAAAGGCTATTTGATCGAGTAAGGATCTTCAACTTTTTAATGTTTACTTCCCTTGAAAGATAAAGTGAGCTGAACACTAGTTGTGTCCACAGATTTGCTTTCTTTACTAGGACATAAAATCTGTCTTCAACACCTAAAATATGTCGCTAATCTACAGTATCGTCTTCAAAACTGACAGAGGCTTCTATAATATCAACTTCAAAGAATTTTCGCTATTTGGATAAATGCATTAGCTGCCTTTAATTGTCTAGTTCAGATTCGACATCCATCTCATCTTTATAGAGCTAATATATAATGCAATTATATCCAAAAAAATAAAACATTTGTACTCAACGGTTGACATCTTTTCTTTCTGATCATTAGATATGAGCTTAGGGCAGTCCAGCTAGAAAAGCTAAGAAAAATGGCCGTAGAGGATGAGAAATCTTCCCGTACAAATGTGGTTGAGCTTGAAATGTCAGACACAAAACAAAGAAACAACACGCTACCGGAAGATGATGCGTTGTCCTCACCTGGAGAAATTAGCTAAAGTTGAAGAAGGTACACATCTGTCTAATACTTTTTGCATTCATCTATCTTGGAGGAGCAAGAAAAAACTACAACAATCAGTATTTGCTCTTCAGTAACATTTTCATACTCCGAATCACTGTGAACAAGACAGCACAGGTGATTCATGACTCAGCATACCGACTGAAACGCTCTTCAGTCTGGCACTCTTTCGTGTGTTTAGTCATAATTTAGTGTTGGCTTATTTTGGCTTGTGTAGTTTCAAGGGGACAAAATATTTTGATGGTAAATAGTTTGTGTTTTTTTATCCTTCTCAATACTTCGGTTCATATTTTAGTGTTGGCTTTATTATGGTGTTGTGTCCTTTTGTCTATACTTCCTTTCTGACTTCTTTTCTGCTTCTTTACTGTCTCTTTTTTCTTCGTTGTGACCTGTTACCAAGTGGTTTGTATGTCCTATTGTTCTGGGTCTATCAGAAACACTCTCTCGATTTCTTCGGAGAAGGAGTGTGTACATCCTAACCCCAAACCCTACTCAATTGCGGGATATACTGGGTTGTTATTGTCGTATTACTTCGGTTCATATGGACCCTGTCGAAATTTATTTCCTTGGACCATTCAAAAGCTCCTCGCATCTACCTGTACGTATCTCTCTTGTACCGCTTTGTATGCAGGCTACCAAGTTCACTGGATATGTAGTGAAGCTCCAATGTAAGCCCTATACACCTATTCTTTGTTGAAAAAAATACATGACAATGTGAATCAGATGCAGTTTGCAATTAACCCTAATTTTGTGGAGGACAAATTGTGAGCCCAAATCCAACCCTTCTTCCTTCTGTTTAAGATAAGCAAGAATCGAGTTATGAATGTGATGAAGAATGTATTATTCCCAGTTTCTCACTACATCTTTTTCGAAAGTACATTTTTTAATGGATCGAAGCAAAAACTAGATAAATTATGCAGCTATATTGGATCGAACCGTGGCCGTGAATTAAACTCGAAGAGATCCATTACGAAACACTTTTTAAGTACGTATACGAAACTTCTTGGTTGAATAGGAACAAAAGAAAATATCAATTTCCATATAACTTGTTGAAATGGGAAAGCTCATCAATGGTAACACATGGGCTCTAAAGGTGGGGGAAAAGTCCTATGACTCTATGAGCCTATGATATAGTTAATTCTCCGTCCAATCTGAAAAATATCTTGAAAGATGATTTTTTTTTTGGAAATTTCGTTTGGTGTCGCTGAGTTTATGTCAATTTTGGTTGTTGTCCTACACTTTTTTTTATCCAGAGGTACTCCTGAGTTTTGTCAAAAGTTCGGCTCATGCACAAAACTCATATTTTCCCCCTTTTAATGAATAAAATCACCCTTTATTATTATTTTCACAATAAAAAACCCTTTTACTTTTGACATTGAACAAAACTACCTATTATTTGACTAAATTCAATACAAAAGTGACAAATCCACCTTTATTTTTTAAATTATACAAAATCACATATTATTTCCAAAAATTTAATCGTAAAATCAACCTTGTTTTCAAAAAAAAATTAGAACAAAATCACCCTTGTTTTAAAAAATCTCCCTATTATTTGACTAACTTCAATAAATAAAAAAAAGTGACAAACCCACCTTTATTTTTAAAAATGTACAAAATCACATATTATTTCCAAAAAATTTATCGTAAAATCATCCTTGTTTCCAAAAAAAATTAGAACAAAATCACTACGATTTTTAAAATTATACAAAAGATCTATTATTTTTTCACACTTTGCAAAAAAAAAAAAACACTAATTATTTTCCAAAAGAATATATAACACCTATTATTTTCCAAAATAATATTTAATCTATATCTCACTAACTTTAAACATTTGTAAATGTGATTGATCAATTTAACCAAATAATCGATTAGAATAAAAGAAAAATATAATAAAAGATTAATCAGTCTTATCTTATTAGATTTTATGTATTCCAAACAAAAGAAATGAATAATACTTTCTTTTGTGCATTTTTTAAAGCATAAAGGGTTGTTTTACGCAAAGTATGATTTTATGAAGTATTTTTTGTAATTTATAGGTTAATTATATTTGTTCACATAATAAGATGATGGATTTGTGCAAAGTTTTGGTAATAATGGATGATTATGTACATGCATTTAATGTTTGACAAATAATGAGATTTGTGTTTTACAAACTATGAAAAATATATAAAGGGGTTGTGTAATGTTAAAAACAATGATTGATTTTCTTTATAAAAAAAAAGGAGACAATGAGTATTTTTTGCTAAAACTTTGGCAATAATGTATAATTTTGTTAATTTTTAAAAGTAAAAGGTGATTTTGTCACTTTGTGTTGAATTTAGTTAAATAAGAGGAAATTTTGTTCAATATTAAAAGCAAATGGGATTTTTTTATGAAAAAATAAAAAATAAAGGGTGGTTTTATTCATTAAATGAGCCGAACATTTGACAAAACTCAGGGGTACCATCTGAACAAAAAAAAAAGTGTGGGGCATCAATTGGAATTGACATAAACTCAGGGGCACCAAACGGAATTTCCCATTTTTTTTATATCAACAATACTTTTTTGTTTTTGTATACATAGGTTCTAAGGGTTGGTCGACTAATATCCACGGATCCAATGTTTTAAAAATCGTCACTTAATGCTATCTAAGCACCGCTAAGGCGCTAAATGATGGGTGCAAATCCCCTGTCACTGAGTTTGTCTCCTTCTACTGTTCCCTCTCACAAACTTCCTTTATTTTTTTTATTGTTTTTAATCTATTTTTTATTTTTCTTTTCTTTTTCTTTTTCTTTTTAACTAATTTTTGTGAGGGGGACGGATGAGGGGGGACAGAGGATGTGAATCCCTAGATGACCCCTGGAGCCATATCCTCTGTCCCCTCCCCCTCCCCCGTCCCCCTCACAACATTCTATTTAAAAATAAAAAATAAAATGGAATTGGAATTGGAATTAAATAATAAAAGAAAAAGAAAATTAAAACGTTTGTGAGGAGGGACAGGATGAGGGGACAGATGATTTGGACTCATGACCTCTTCCCCTCCTTTAATTGATAAATAAAGAGCGGTCATCCACGTCTAAACTGTCTAGACGCAAAGCCGCTAACCATAAACATCCTCATAGTTAAAATTAAAAAAATATCAAAACACTTCCTTACACAATTTAAACACAATTTCATGTTTTCTTGGTTGATTCCAAATACAATAAGCATCAATTAGACCTGTCAATACATGATCTGATCCGAAAACTCAACTCGTACGCCCGATAATTTTACGGGTTTGAATTCGGTGTTTTAGACCTCGTGACCCTAAATCGACTCGAACCCGAATGACCCAGGACTTTTAGGGTCAAGACCCGATGACCTGTTTAGTCAAAATTGACCCGGTAAGTCAGCATTATGTAGACACCACACATGCACCGGATAGACTCCACGCAGATTAGTCATGTAATTGTGTCTGTTAAGGTCGCTCACAACTCATAAGTTATATAATGTATATATTTTATAATTATAGTATGTTTAGAATACTTATTTTTATAAATATGTTTTTTATGCTTAAAATATTTATATAATAATATTATTATTATAATAATAATAATTATAAATTTAATTATTATTATTAAGTTTAATTGGACATATTTATATTTATATTACAATTTATTTTTGATAATATTTTAATATTCATAAAAAAAACTTTAAAAAGTTAAGAGTTTTTTGACCCATTGTGTCAACTCGAACTCAAACCCGATTTGACTCGACTCAAAACGACCGGTAACCCGATTGACACGAAATTCAATCTATCCAGAACTCGAATGACTCGAACCTGATCCGAATGACACGATTGACATGTCTAGTACTAACAATGGAGTTGAAATGAATGAACCCGAAATAAATATTTTAATGTTTGCTAAAGAAATTAGCTAGTGGAATATTTGCAAATTAAATTATGGATGTGAATTGGAAAATAACTTTTTAAAAAAAATATTAAAAAATGTCAAAAAAAAGTAAATCTCGTAAAATATTTTCAAATCGGCAATTTGTAACATGAACAGAACTAATTTACCCCTGATTTAAAGATCATCACAAAAGGAAACTGGAATTTACAATGCAATGAACGTGCAAATTGCAATAACAGCTAGCAGTTTACGCGGGAAGGAGGGTATGTAATTGTGAATGTGATCTACTATCCCAGCTGTCCGCATCAATCTTCACAACTCGCACAATCGGTATCCGCCGCCTACCAAAACAAGGGTCTGTAATGATGTAATCTGATCCCACCATCACAAATCCAGCGGACCCAACTCCGGCGGCACCCACCTTTGAAAAACTCAGGTCAATCAGTAATAGTTTGTGTTCTTGTTCAATGCACTAGCTAATCCAATCCCTAATTTCCTTTCATCGGCATTGAATTGACTCCCTCTCCCTTTCAATCTCCAGCTCAGCTCTGATTCAACAACAACAAAAAAAAAAAACCTAATTATTTGCTCTTATCTCCTTACCTGTTTCCTTGTCATCCAATTACTCGTTTTTTTTTTTTTCAATTTAATTGAAAACGACGCCCATCATATAAATACCTTCAATTTCTGTCCCCCTCTAATTATTGCTCCTCTTTTTCTTCGGTAAGTTTGCATCTTTTTTTCGCCCCTTCTCTTCTGCTTTACCGGAAATATATCATCTTTTTTTTTCTGGCTTGATTTTTTTTTTAATTGAGTTTGCTGAGTTTCATACTTGATTGCGTTTTCAGCTTGTATTGTTAGATTGAGATTAAAATCCCTCGATTAAGAGAAAATGGCTTGCGAATTGGAGACCCAGATTTGCGCCGGCGGATCGAATCAGATTGTTGGAGCTCAGCCAATTGATGATAAATGTTGTATGAAGTTTGGTTCTGGCAATTACGGGTACTTAAATCTCTCAAAGTTGCAATCTTTTCCCCAATTGTAATTTTGCTTAGAAATCGCTTCAGAGGCTAACCGTTCTCTGTACCTGAATCTTGTTTGCTACTTTGATCAGCTGCGCACATTACAGAAGGAGATGCAAAATCAGATCACCGTGTTGTGGCGAGATCTTTGATTGTAGGCACTGCCATAACGAAGCCAAGGTTTGTTCAATTCACCAATTTCATTGTGATTTGATATTCAACTGTAGAAAACATGATTGGGGAAATTAGAGTAGAAAACTTGCAGTTCATTGATGTTGTGCTGTCAAATTTACTGATGAACAGAATGCTATGGACGTCGATCCTCGAGATCGCCACGATGTGCCGAGGCATGAGATCAAGAAGGTAGTTTTTTCCCCTCTTGAGCTGCCAAATTTCACTTGATTAGATTGTCACATCAGTATAGTGATGTTTGAATGGTGATTGATTCGGCGAATCCATCCAATTCTAAAAACTAACATGTTGCCAATTTTCGGCTTTGGAATCCAGGTCATATGCTCTCATTGTGACACAGAGCAAGATGTAAGTCTCTTTGTTTTGTTGCTTAATCATGTGATATAAACTTATGGACGAAAAATTACGAATGAAGACTGATTCAATCGTTGACTGTGCGCTGAATAATTCAGGTCCAGCAATATTGCATCAAATGCGGAGTCTGTATGGGGGAATACTTTTGTGGAATATGCAAATTTTTCGATGATGATGTAAGTGAGCTTCATTGAAAATTTCAGTGTTTTTATCTGTCTCTGTCATACTTTACTTACCAATGAAACTGATACATTCCAGGTCACAAAGCAGCAGTATCATTGTGACGATTGCGGAATTTGCAGGTTCATATCTGAACATCTTTATCAAGAACATGGCTTTTTCTTCTGCATTTTTATGATATGTGAACCTCATGTGATTATATGATGTTTGTACAGGACTGGTGGAAAAGAAAACTTCTTCCACTGTAAATCATGTGGTAAGTCCTAGTAAAATAGATTTTCCGCTAATAGCCATTATAAAGTTTATTTTGTTATAGTTCAATACTTCAATGTATATCTGATAAACGTCGACCTTGTTTAGGATGTTGTTATTCCAAATTGATGGAGGGTGCACATCACTGTGTAGAAAAGGCAATGCACCATAATTGCCCAGTTTGTTTCGAGGTATGAACCTTTGCTCTCTTTTTCATTGAATATTGTAATTTTCTTTTAATATTTCAGATAAAGGATTTTTTTTTGCTCCTGCAGTATCTTTTTGATTCAATGAAGGATATTACTGCGTTGCGCTGTGGGCATACAATACATGTAGAATGCGCCAAGGAGATGGAGCAACATTTAAGGTAAGCTCTAACGAATATCCTCTTACCAAAAATGTCTCACCAGCTGAGTTTGATTTCCTGAATTGCATATATCTTCTTTCTGCCTCTGAACCAATCCAATAATGGTTGCACTTCCTCTTTCGACAATCACTTCGCCTTTTGCTCGTTCCTTCTAAACTCTTCTTTTGGGATATTTTCAAGATTTTTCCTTTCAACCGTTGCTGACTTTTTATTTATTTGTTTTTTGCACCTTGTCTGGCGCTTTTTTAGCCAGTTAAACATCTAAAAAAAACAACTGTTGGCAGGTACTCATGCCCCGTCTGCTCAAAATCTATCTGTGACATGTCCGATGTTTGGGAAAAGCTCGACGAGGAGGTTGCTTCTACAATTATGCCTGAAATCTACCAGAACAAGATGGTAACTTTTCCTTAATTACAATGAAATTTCAAATAGCAACTTTTAGATTAGTCAAGTGCATCTTTAAGACCGTTTAACGATTGACAGGTGTGGATTCTGTGCAACGATTGCACCAGAATGTCTGAAGTTCGTTTCCACATTGTGGCGCAAAAGTGCCCCAGCTGCATGTCCTACAACACTAAACCGATACAAGGAGCACCGGCATCATGTTCCGCTGCAGTGAGATGATCGGTACAGATTGAAATACAAAGGATCAAAGTGCAAAACACTTGTTTTCATGGCTGCGACGAAAACAATATGATGCCTCATTCTTCCAACATTGTTGATGAAATCCTAGATTGCCGGTTGGCAATGCCCCAAGCTTGTGTTCCTCTTTCCAGAATTTATTGCACACCGTTTTTGAAGGAATGGATCTCATCGAAGATTCATGAGGCTTTCGGAACGGTATTTAGGCTCACTTCTTCAGGAATGTTCATCCATGGATAAAGGGCTCAACTAGGAGAGTAGGAGGTAGTGATGTTCATTCAGGAAGAACTGATGCAAATTATGAGTTCCGTCTCTAGCAGGTGATGCAGGTGAAGGAAATCATCCTGAAAGGGAAGCATTTCATTGTTTACATGTTCTGAATCTGATTTGGTTGGGTCAAGTGAATGAAAAATTAGTGTTTTCCTGCTTGAATTTCTTTGGACCTGTTATTGTTCTTGGATGGGACTGACCCTTCCAAACCCTGGGAATGGAGCACCTTGAAAACCTTTAAAACTAATAAGAATGCATAGCTTTGTGAATGAAGCATCTTTATTGAGCTATTGCAAGTTTGAAAAAAGAAAAAGGAAAAAAAATTCTTACTACCCTCCAGAAAAGGAGAGAGAGAGACTGTTTAAACCAGTAGCATGAATCTGTAGAGGATTGGTTGAAGTCCAGAGGTGGAATAATTGCCTTGTGACTACTTGTGAACATCTGAATCAAGAAGCTCAATTATATGAGGATAAGATATGATATTTATCTCCCTGCAGTAACATACATACATTACATGCCCTTTCAATTAACCCCAACTTGGTTGTGGGTGATGACTAGATTGATTATTACATACTTTTCATGGTGAATAAGAGCAACACAAATTCCTGGGTTAGGCTGTAGATATATTTTGTTTCAAAAAATGCCACAGCAAAATCAACCACTTTGTCCTCTAGGAAGCAAAATCAAACACCACAATCTAGTTTGATTTGTGACTTTAGATACCAAATTGGATGGCTGAGATTGCAAATACATTTAGATATTTTTTTAAATCTTTTTTTAAGGCTTATAAATTGTTATTAGGATAATAGTAGGAGGGACCTCAATCTAACAGTTTCTCTAAAATTTCACCAAAATTGAGAAATAAAATGCATATATTCTTCAAATTATTTTTGTTTTAACTCCAATAATCTTCGATCTATCTATCTATGGGTGTGTATGGTAGAGTATTTAAACTGTTAAAAATTAAGCATTTGTGGGTGTTTATTTTTTAAACAGCTTTTTTGGTTGTTTTGATGACCAAAATAAACTAAAACGTGTTAAAAAATTGTGTTAAAAAAAGATAGAAAATGGATGTTATTTTGGTGTTTATTTTACAAAAGTATTGTTTTACCCATTTCCTTTTATCTTATTTGGTTTGAAAGTACCACAATACCCCTAATAACAATCAAATAAACTCCACTTTTTACAAATAAACTGTTTTTCGCCTCATACGGAGATTATCTTGTTGTTTAAAATTTCAACTACTTTTTCCAACAGTTTATAAATTTTACCCTGTTTATAATTTTAATCAGTTTATTAACTCCGTCCCATACGAAAATCTAACTATTAAAAGAGAAACATTTTTGATGAGGTGTCATCACCACCATAATTATAAGGTTTTCAACCAATCAAATTAAAATAGATTTTTTCCCTAATCAATTTATTGTGGTGTCATAAATCATAATCACCATAATTATAAGGTTTTCAACCAATCAAATCATTTTTTTCTAATCAATTAAACATAAAAATAGTATATAATTTATTCCTTAATATATTACCCATATAGTATTCTCTAATAAATTGGTTCAAATCAAAACATTGAATCATATATACATATTTTATTTAGTAATTTGTTGTATTATATGATTTTATTTATAAAAAATGTGCGTCGTGGCGTGGGGATGGTACTATTGTTCTTTAAAAGCAAATCTGGGTTGGGACTTGGGAGTGATTTTGTAAAATTTCTTAATTTACAATTGATTTTATAAAAGTTAAATTAAAAGAAAATACCCCATTTTGAAACTGAACTTGCTAAAATTCCTTGTTTTTCAATGTTGTTTGTATCCAAAACTATTGCACGTATAGATCTTCAAGATATGTGACCTAAAGAAGTTCATTACAAAAGAAATCCACTAACCTATCAAAGGGTGGTTTAAACTATATTAGCTATTTTTTCAGAACTTATGGATTTGATGTTATATAGTTTTAAATAAATAAATATAAGATTTTAGATTAATTAGCCTTTGGAATATGAGCTTTTCAACATATGTTCACCCAAACTTTTCAGAGTTTTCGGTTTTTTATTCACAAGTTTCTAATAACTACCTTAACGGAGATTTACCAAACACTACTAGCTTAATAACATATATTTAACACAAATAATTCACAAATTTCAGTACCCAACACCATATACTGTAAAGTGAGGGCAATCAGGTGCACCAAACCAAACACCATCAAAACTGAAAGGTGACTGGATTCATAATATCATAAACCATGTATACAATATACTCATTTGGGAAGTACTGAACTACTGATCAAACAACTGGTAAAAAAGACTGTACACAGTGACCCATGTGAATAACTGGCCAGATTTGAACCTGCACAGAGAAGAAAAAAATGCTCTTTCAAAGAGAGGGCTCTCAAATGTTAAGTATCTACCTCACCAAGCTGAAATTGAGGAGCCCTTAAACTTTTCAAGTTGTCATTAAGAGTTTGCAGTTATTGCTTGTCTGGGAACTGACTAAGAGGAACCCTTTGTTTAGGGATGGTTATGCATCATTTCCCAATTGAACTTACTCCAGTATAAATGCCCACTTGCTTAGGTCACTCAGAAAGTCAGAACCAACACACTGACAAATTTACCCCCAAGTTCAAAAGGTTGCATGAGATTGCCATGGAAAGTAATCTCATGTATTCACACTTTTCTATCAGTTCAGCAGTAATAAGATAGAACCTGTAAAAGTATGCCTGAATAACTGAACTCAGAATCTTGTAGACTACTTGTGAGCACCTCCTCTCTCCCTCCCTCTCTCACACACACACACACATCAAGAAGTGAACAGGAATCAGATTCAGCAGAGCCTTTTTTGGAGGAATCCAATGTCCCTCTTTTTCAGATTTTTTTTTTTTTAAAAAAATTGATCTATGTGCTTGACAAAGAAAGGGTAAAAAAGTGTGTAACCATGCAAATGATTAAACTACTGATAGTATGTGATATCATGTGACACATCTAGCCAGGAGAAGTCTCTACCCTCCTCTACTTTTAGGGTGTAGCTGTGACATAAGCATATGGGTAAATGGTGCAAAGCTCCTAGGTTCACTGAATCCAAACCCCATGTTCAGGAGACAGGATAGGATGCACAGATGAAGACATGAGAAACTGGATTTAATCAAAATTTAGCAAAGATGTGAAGTGAAAGTCTAGGGTAAAATGGGTTTTTTTTTCTTATCTTGAATTGATTTTTGTTTCTTCATTTTGAGGCCATGTTTTTGGCTCTTACAATGCAAATGGGAGGAGTCACATTCAACAAAGACAGAGACATTCACCATATAAGCAATAAGCCAAAGAGTAAGGATACAAGCTTATAGATAGTGGTAGATGTCAACATCAGAAGCTTGGATTTATATGTAATGATGTCTTACACAATTGGGGTAAAAAACCCACTTCAAAAAAAAAGGAAAAAAAAAGAAGCTAACAAGCTAAAGTTAGGAAATTAGAGAAAGGTAGAAACCCAGACAAACCTAATATCCAAGGGGGAAAACCCAATGTCACTACTAAGTACCAACTAGTAGTATATACTATGATTATGAACAAACACTTGCCATTGAGAACTTGAGAAACTTTTGGATTATCCCTTGAACAGATTACAATGGTGTAACCCTGAGAAGAGCACTAATATCTGATCTGATCTTAAACCTACCATCTGATCTCTGAACGATCTCCAATGTCTGGGTAATCAGTCAGGGTATAATTAGTTGGGTTTTCTTCTCCTTCTACTCTTATATTACAAACATCAAAAGGTTAAAACTGAATATTCCACCTTCTTCTCAATTGTTGTACTTCTGATAACCCCTTTAAGGATCTACTCTTACCCATTCATAGCGTCCAGGGAGAGGTAAATTGTTCACGACGTCAAAGTTGTACCTGCAATAGCAGAAAGACGCAAACAAGTTAGGCCTATAGTCGTCTGCATATCCAAAATCCCTTCACAAAAATGAAAAGGAGTGAAGATATGGAAAATAAAACACTACATACTTCTCCATAAATTGATTTTGCTGTTGCATCTCAGCATTAGCAAAGAAGTCATCCATCTCTTGCGCTGAAGGGATGCTTCTAAGCACAGAGTTACGGGGTCGTCTTTGGTGGGCTGCACCGGAGCAGGTGGACCTCACAGCCGACACTGGCATCCCAATGCTGTCCAAATCCCTTATTAAGCTACAAGGTGTGCTTTCCCGCGTAACCCTGTTCAACAATAACATACATCGAACTCATTCAGAAAGTGATAATAACTTATTTCAATATTGTACACGATCAAAAGTTATAAAGGAATGATGAAAAATGCACCCCACCACGTTCTCCAAATAAACTTTACAACAAGACCCCTTACAATTTTCTATTCTGTACGCGTCTCAGACCAACGCACAATCTCATGTCAACGAGACATGAAAAAGGAAAACGTTACCTTAAAATTAATAGAGTTGATGGGTATGGCACTATGACTAGTAACATCTCATCTCCCTCTTACCGAAAGAAAGAGGGAAGCCATCAATGCAGGTATTTCCTTATGTGTGTTTGGGGCTGCCATATGGTCCCCATTAAAAGAAGATCATTCATAACAAATAAGATCCACATGAGGCAGGTAGAAGTTATTGCACCTACATTCCATATTAGCTCTATACGAATCCGTCGTCACATGTTTTAAGCAAATGACATCTCAACAGATTTTCACAAAAACAGAAAGTATTGGGAGCCACGATCTCGAGGATCCGATATCAAATTGCACCTCCAATGAATCTAATAACTTCTAAAGTTCTATTTCCCAATACCCATGGATTTTTACCTTCGTAGCGATTAAACGAACACAAGTACAACCCATTACTAGCATCTAAGTACCCATAAGGAGCCAGCTAACTATATCCTAATTCATTTTCCTTAGTTTAGCAAAAGAAAATCTCAAAGAAACCAATGTTTCCAGGCACATATATTGCATTATTGTACACACTAACTGCTCATCTACACAAGAAGAGTACTTATAATTGATTTCCTTCAGATACCGTACCCTCTAAACTTGCAACATTTAATGAAGAAGGCAACAAAGATGCCCTTAGACTAAAGTAACAGGGTTGACACATAATTTACTCAACTTCAGAGTTTACAATTTTGTCCATAATGAAATTGTACAATAAATTTGAAAAAAAGATCAAAAGAAAGAGACTACACGGCACATAAGGTACAAGCTTATACTACCAATTAAACTTCAAAATACTATTTTTCTTTTGTTGGTCCAAACCAAAAATCAGCACACCAAGGCAAAACATCTATTTTCATACTGCCAATTAAACTTCAAATCTCAAGAGGAAAAAGACCAGATATGAAGAGATCCGGTTAAATGAGTGGGAAGAAAAAAAAAAGATTGTTTCTTTTGCTGATTTTGAAAATAAAATGGTAAAGTTTTTTTTGTTGCTGGAATGAAAAAGAGGAGAGACGTTTTGGTTCACAGCTTTTTCAAGGGAAGGAGAAGGAGATATATAAACAAAAAAAGGCACAGAAAGAAAACTAAAGGAGAGTCCTTTTTAAATGGTGAAAGCTCGAAGCTTAAAGGCCAGAAGAAAGCAATTAGCAAAAGACGACCTACCCACTCAAGAGAAAGCACCAATTGAAGACGGAGAGAGAAATTTGAGAGGGTGGAAAACAAACCCTTGGAAGAAATTACAGTGAAAATTAAGCTGAGTTAAGGGAGGAATTCAAACCTTCCGGTGCCGTCAAACTCCAAATTGTTCTCTCCAAAGGAGACCTCGACACCGAAATCATCCAAATCGGTACCAATTGCACCTCCTTTCGCCCTCTCCAATGGCGTTGCCGACCGAGACCCGAGTTTAGCGGCATACTCTTCGGCATCTGCCTCCTCATCTCCCACTTCCAATTTCTTTGAACGGCTAAACGACGGCGAACCAACAGGGACCGAGTTCACCGAGGCAACTCGCAACCTCGAACCGGCCCTCTCGCTCTGACTATGAACCGGCTGAAGCACATGGACGCCTCGGTTGCAGAGCTTCTCCTTGTCCTGCCGCTCCGGCTTCGGCGGGGAGGGCGGGGGGAATTGGGGCTTCTCAAGGCGGCGGCTTCGGAGCTGGAGGTAGCAAAGGTCCGGGCTTTGTTGCAGAGCTAGGGTTCTAGCTCTAGTACGGACACCGAGCGCGGATTGAGGAACTTCCATTACAGCCAAGTCGCCCGTGATCTTCCCCTTCTTCATGTACTTGCCCATCTCCGATAGTTTCTCCCAAATTTCAGACCTCGAGTTCACCAGGAACTCATCAATTGCGCAGACAGCGAAACGGAAGCTAAGAAACAGAGGCAACAGCGACAGGTACAGCGATGGAGGAGGAGAAGAAGTCGAAGAAAGGCCGAAGCTTGGAGAGAGGGGGTGGAGGAGAGAGAGGAGGGAAAACAGAGGGGAGAGAGAAAATGGGGGATTGTGGAAATGAAAGGGGATGAAATTAAGGTGAGAGTTTAACATCCTAAAAAAGTTAGGGTTTGAGAGAGAGAGGGACAGAGGATGGGGTCGAACGGCGTACTTTGATTTTTATTTTATTTTTTTTATTTTTTACGGATTTTTTTTAACTAATTTTTTTTGGTCGAATTATATATTTTTTTATTTATGGCCCCGGTTTGGCTCACAATTGAAAAAATGTTTTAACTCAGTTTTGTGGTGGATAAAACAGAAAATGTGTATTTTCATGAAACTTAACTTTCTTCAAATTAAAGGTGATTAATTAAACAAAATATTTATTATGGAGATTTCCCTTTCAATAAACTTAATTGAATTTTATTTTATTTTTCGTGTTTAATCAAATAAGAGAGCATATATTGGCAGATTTAGGGAAAAAATTAGAAGGGTGCTAAAAAAAATTCTGAGAAATTTAATTTTGCATGTATATATAGAAAATATTTTTTAATATATTAAAAATTCTTAAATTTGTGATTTAATTAGTTATTTTTAATATAAAATATTTATTATAAAATAAAAATTGTCAAAAAATGATAACTTTTTTGTATGTATATGTGAAAATGAATGTTTTTATTTTTATATTAGAGAAAAACTTAAAATTTTTATTTAATTAGACATTTTTTAGTAGAAAAAAACTAAGAAAAACAAAAAAAAATATTGTGAGGCTAGAGAGGTTTAACCCATGTCATCAATGTAATAATTAATAAATATCTCTTCTTACCAACTAAGGTATCTTTGTGATTCTATATTTTTAAAAATTGTTTTATCCCTAAAATTAATTTGAAAAATTACAAAAAAAAAAAGCCCATAAAAAAAATTTCTTGGGTTTTTCTTCCTGACTAGGGGCTTCAGTTATCTTGAGCCCCCTAGATCCGCCTATATATACATACATATGATCCTTTTTCCTTTTTATAATCTTTAATTCACATGATCGAATTTAATTACTTTGATGAATAAAGTAATACTTTAACATTATATAAATTTGTTCTTTGAAAGAAATTCAAATTTATGGATAATTTACTCTTAATGTACGTAGATATGATTTTTTGGTGAAGCAATAAATATATTAACCTCAAGGGAGAAAGCGATCATACAATGGTTGTTAATCTAATCGTTAAAGAGTAAAAAATAGTCATAATCGCCGAATAGCGTTAGATTTTACTTCTTTTCTTTCATGGTTAAAACCAGCATCCTAATGGATTGGAATCTATACATCAGAGTGAAAGCATTTACATGCATCTTCATTTTAGGAGAATTCTAATTAATAAGAATTTAATTTATTTAACCGTTTAATAGACAACTCCATTCTCTTTTGTAAAATGCAAAAAAGCTAGTCAAACAAAGGGTTATCTATACTATGACAAAATCCGAATGGGATCACTTGTGCCTAAACCGCCTACCTCATAAATGTCCCTAACTCCTCACCGCCGAATTAAAAAAAAAAAAGAAATTTATTTAAAATAAAAAAGGTTAAGGGATGGGAGATTATATGTGAGAGGGATAATCAGAAGACAGCGTGATTGGGGATAGCAGATTCTCACTTGACAAAATCTAAGTCCACTATTCCTCTTACATGAATTTTCCATTAAACTGCACTCTCGTGCTAAACTCTGTCAAAATTATATAGAAGCACACTCCTCAGTTCTTTACAATACCACAAGTGCATCAATTTTGAAAGGCCAAATCAGGTAGTTATACCCTTTTCAAGTTTTTTTGTTGGTAAATGTACCCTTAAAGATTTTAGTTTTGTTATGACATATTTACCCTTAATTTGATTGTAACAACTAATCGTAGAATCTCTAATTAATTCTAATTCCATGGACGCTCATCTCATTCCATCAACGCTCGTTCTTTTCCATTCCTCTTCTCAATTAAGTGACGCTCAGCCCATTGCATCTTCCCTGAAGCACGGTGATTGCGAAGACATTAAAGGTTGATAAATTTGTTTTATTTGTTTATGTGATTTTCACTGTAGCTTTCATGGTACAATAAAGTCTAATTTGAGAACCCTAATCAACCACGGGAATTTGGCGCCCCGATATAGACAAAAACTCATCATCACCGTTTGTGATTTTCAAAAAAGAACGACGATGCAGGGTAGATGAAAGAACGAAGATGTATGATAGATGGAAGCTTCAGGGAATTGATATCTTACCTACGGATATTGTATTCGGTTCTTGTTAGTTAGGGACAATAATTGAGGTTATAATAATCGTTATCTATTCTTTACAATGATTGTATGCTACTTTAATTGACACCTGTCTTTACCAAAATTCGGTCCCTACAGGAAATCCAAAATCATTCATTACAATAACTGTATGCTATTGTAGTTGGTTATAGTAATTGGTACAAGAATTCGTTCATTACAGTAAATCATTTTACAAGAATTGTATGCTACTTTAGTTGATTACAGTGATTTCTTGTAATACAACTCTACAGGACAAATATAAGTATAGTAATAGTAGAAGATTTCATTCATTACAGGAATTGATTACATGAATGTTATTGTATTACATGAGTGTGATTTCTTGTAAGTAACTCATGATATTGTATTACATGAATATTATCGTATTACATAAATGATTAATAAAATGTTTACTTTTATTGTAATACATTGTTGGATTGACACTGCAATTTGGAAAAGGAAACAAAAATTGTTACAATAAAATCATTTGCACACAATAATTTAGGTTAGAATTGATCGATAAATGATTCTAATCAAATAATTTGAAGAGTAACGTACGTTACTTGTAACCTAGAAAATTCTTGAAGTGGTACCCTAGAAAATTCTCCGTTGATAATAATCCTTTCATCCATCCATCCATCTGCAGTAATCTAACTAAATAGTTTTTAAAAGGATAAACTCTGTTAAAATATCTTCATCCATCAATCCTTTTAAAAAAGGATAAAAAAGTTAGGATAAAATTCGACTTGTTAAAAATATCTTCATCATCAATCACTTTAAAAAAGGATAAAATTTAAAAAGGGTAAAAACTGATTTTAAGGGTAAATATATAATATCCATATATATTGAAAAAATACAATTATCTAAAATAAAATTGAAGGAGTACAATCACTTAAAAAAAACTTGAAAGGGGTATACTCCACCCAATTTTCTCATTTTAAAAGTACATCATTTTCTTTCCAAAAAAAAATCATCCACATATGCTTTTTTGTCAAAGAAAAAAAATCTGATTACCAAACCTAGGAAATTATATTAATCACTATAGCCAATAATCGAATAACCTAATATAAGAGCTAGCATAACAAAACCAAACAACGAATACATTCTAACAAAAAAAAAAGAGATAAAAACGAAACAAGGATAAGGGATGAAACTAGGATCATGGGTGAACCATAACCCATCAAATTAGGATAAGTTATGGAGTTAAAATAGGTTTAAAATACTTGTAGTGAATCTTTTTAGACATTTAGTAGCCCTTCTCTCTCACATCCTTTAAATTCACATTATTATAATGTAAAAGGTTATTTATAGATCAATTTCATTTTAAAAGCACGCACACAAAATTATGTTTGCCCCAATATATACAATTTATATACTCCGTTATTATTAGAATTAATCTTTTCATTGGTAGTTGATATAATGGGGGAGTTAAGAAGCATAGTTTTGCCACCTAACACTCCATTGGTGAGGGATGTGCGGAATGAAATGAATTTGGAGAATCTCAATACCAAATTTAATTGGTACTTTTTTATTGGGTTTAATGTTTAAATTTAATTGGTACTTTAATACTCCATGGTAATTATGGTCATAATTATGTTCATAATGATGGTGATAATAATTCAAATGTATTAAATAATACTCCCTCCGTTCCAAAATAAAAGTCGTTTGACTTTTCTGCATTCATTTTAAGGAGATAAAAACTATATAAAATATTATTTTTTTAATGAATTTATTTTTACAGGTTTATACTTATGAATACCGACTATGAAATTATTAAAAAAAATTGATTGAAAAAATAATATTTTATAGTGTTTTTACCTTCTCAAAAAGCGTGCAGAAAAAAGGCAAACGACACTTATTTTGGAACGGATGGAGTAGTATTCAATTGCAAAAAATAGGAAATGTATCAAATGAGGTATGATATGATATACTTACAAACCCTTAACAAATTTGACATGATTTTTAAAACCATGGTAATTATGGTCATAAGGTTTATGGTTATAATTTTAAAGAATTATTATAGTAGAAGGAGATAGTTTCAGATTCTATTTCTCCCTTCACTCTTTTCCTTGGGTAAAAATTCAAAGTTTGCCTCACTCCCTATCAATGGGTCGAGTTGGTCGGCAAAAACCAGTTTACGCAATGCATTACTCTTACGCGCCCGGGATTTACCACCAGATTTTCATTTTAAGCTAAAGTAAAAATATGGGTTAATATGTGAAAGGTTTCAAACTCTCAAAACCAAGAGTCCTCCATAAACCCTTGATTACCACTAATCTAACTTGGATATATATTAATTGCATAGTCTTTTTGACGCAATATAACTTGGATATATATTAGTTGTAGAATCATTTTTGCTTATTTCTTAGCGCCTTTTTTTTATTTTCATTATATGTTTAGGCGGTTTTCGTCTGTCAACTCGTCGGCATCTCGAGAATCAGACTTATCTGATCTCGAATTCTTACTTAATAAAATAAATAAATTATAACCACAATTTTTGAAGCTATAGCCTATAGCCATCAAGTCTTTCCACGATTTTTTAAAGTCGTCACAATTTTATCCAATTTTTCACGGTTTTGAAAACCACAAGCATAAAACATATATAGTAATAAAATGATTGTTTATATAGAAGCCCTAATACGAAGGAGGTAAAAAAACTCAAAAAAAATGTGACAAAATTAGGACAAATGTGTTTTGAATTCTAAACTATATTTCTCTATGTGTTGAATGAAAGGATGCATGCAAAACTGGAGAGAACAAAAAGTGTAAGAATTATGATGCATGAATATGCAAGTGTGAAAATGACATGACATATATGGTTCTAAGCTTAAGCCGCCACATATATAGAATAAGATAATTTTACCCTATCTTATGATTTGTGAACTTTCTTACCCCACCTTTCCGGGAGATACTATATAGTATACATATATTGTAGGGGATATGCTTTTCTATGTGGTCACTTCAAAGTACAGTAAACTCATGTGTGTAAAGAGCATATACAACAACAAAAAAATTTGTTGGAAAGTATATACTCCCTCTAATTAATCTACTTCTTCCAACTTTTCTTGGGTCGTTCTCCACTATGTTGTATATTATCAATCACTATATTATCGCAAATATACATTGGCTCACTCGGATTTCTTCTCTACACATGGCCAACGAAGTCTTAACTTGTGCATCTTACCATTGATATTGGCCACTCCTTTTTTCTCACACAAAACCTAGCTCATTTCTAATCGATCTTATCAAGTCTAATATCTCCACACATTTATCTGATCATTCTCATCTCTGCTATCATAAACCTCTCTTCCTATGCATTTGTGATTTCCCAACATTTCCTCCAGATAACAATTAGGCGAGTGTAATCACCACTTTATAAAGTTTACCCCCCAAGTTTTGTAGGCACTTTTTTGCCTTACAAAAACCCCAAAGCATCCCTCCAATTATGCTACCCCACTTGAATTTGTAGTTGATGGACATATCCAAACCTTTGTCACTCTACATCACCGACCTCAAGTACTTAAAATTGTCTTTCTTTTGTATGACTGATAATGCATGATTTGCATAGGCATTTTAGGCAGTTTAGGTTGCATTTAGATATGTTTTTAGTATAAAGTGCATTAATTGTCTCTTAAGTTGAAAGTTCGGAATCTACGTGTTTTATGCCTATTTATGCAGATTCTCGAAACCAATTCAAGCATAAGGAGAGGAGCGAAGCTACACTCTGGAGCTATGGAAGCATAAAAAGAGTCAAGAATCAAGATAATTAAGAGAAGAAGCGGTGAATCCAAGGCAAGAAGAAACGAAGAAGAAGAGTTCTGCAGGAGCGGCGCCTACGGCCAACTAGCGGGGCCCGCCGATCTTGCAGCACCCGTAGAAGATCCTGAGCATCCGCTAAGTCGGCGCCCGCCGATCCCATATCCTCGCAGATTTTCTCAGTGACTTAATCCAACCCATTGGACTTTGCTTCTATACCAAGAAAGCTGACTCCTAGGAATTCTAAGAACTATAAATAGAGGCCTCTCCTCATCCATTTTACGCATCTCACATCACATCTCAACATACCTCTCTCATCTCTCTTTCCTTTCGTTGTGTTTTAGCTTTTAGGCAAGCCATGCTCGACTAAACATTTTCTATAGTTTTGTTTATATTCAATGCATTGGTTTAAGGACATGTGAGAGTTGTTTCTATACTATTTTATAGTTAATATATGGTTTATGCATATTGGTTATTCATTACTCTTTGTTCTCCACATGTTTATTCATCTTAACTAGCCATTAGGAGATATAAGCAACGTGCTAGAGATTATAGTTATTCCGCTATTGTGGGCCTTAGTTCTATAGACTAGCCGACATATCTTGAGGGACAAGTTGAAAATCATGCATATGTAAGAGTACTGGCATGTGATTAGGTGTTATTCTTAGCGGAAGCGATAGCTGGGTTAACAGCTACGTGACAAGTCAAATATGCGGGAATTACATGGGTTACATGCTTAGATGATTAGGGACTTATTGCTTCTCGAACCTCATGCAGTTAGAGTTTAGGGAGTTGATTAGTGATTGAATAGGAAGCTATACAACTTTGTGCACAAACCGACACTAAGATAGCCAAGTATAACTAAAACAATCTGATGATCATGAAGTTACCAATGTTGCGATTATAAGTAGAACTATATATATATTCTCATCATCATTCTCTCTTATTACAATCATTGCTACTATTACTCTCATCTCTCACTTACTATTGTTACGATTCTCTTGCTTACACACTACGCTTAGCCAAAGTCACACACATTCTCTTGTTTCAATTTTGTCATAGGTTAGTTCAAGATTATTATTCGATAAAAAAAACTAACAGGGTAGGGGAATTAATATACACACACAAATCAACTTTGTTGCTTATTTTTAGATAAAAGTTTTGTGCTTTGTCATTGGGCGTACGTCATGGACCCTGATGACCTGATGTATGCGTTCAAAACGAAATTTTAAATAATTGAAAAAAAAAGTAACCTGATCGATCTCTTTTTTCTACGACAAACTTGTAACCCTATATATGGATGATTTTTTAGATTAGGGATCAAATCCCGTATAAGATTGTGTTAGCTTTGCCGGAGACACGCTAGATAAACAAATTCTATCAGTAGATTTCTGCCCTAAAATAGGAAATAGTACTATCAAAACCTCACAGGGTGGTTCATGTATGTTGTTTTTTTTTGGTAGAAACATATAGGCCAAATGGCATAAAACCACCCTTTATTCACTCTTCTTCTCAACTAACCACCCCTTACTAAAAAAATTTCATTTAACCACCCATTATAGCATATCTATTGCAGCTAACCACCCATTTTCTCTTTTCGCTATTTAAAAGTCCAAAATGGCCCCAATATTAATTACTAATGTTTATTTATTTATCATTATTATTTTGGTAGAGTTATTCTTTTATATTAAAGCTCAAGTACATGTTTTAGAATGGAGCTTACCGCTTGCTGCCTCGGTCCCATAATCTCATCGCCAGGTCCTTACCCAACTTCTTCTACTACTGTAAATTTATCAACTATCAAACATTTTCTACAGCTCCACCCAATATTATATTTTTAAAAATCACAATTCGATTCTACAATTCTAACGATCCAAAAATGACAGAACAATCCTTTTTTTTTTTGCGATACTAACAATTCTACAAAATGTCTATTATAAGAAATTTCTAACATTCACATTTTAAACATAAGAATTTTTTAATATAATTGGTTAGTCTAGATTATTTTTAGTTTTCTTTCAAAATTTTAAAACCTATATAAGTATTTTTTTTATTATTTAACATAATACAGTATTTAACTAATGTAAAACATATTAACTTCATTTTTAAAAAATTCATCCATACGGTGGAATCTTGCGTTCAAAACCATGGCCATGAATTTTAAAGCCGAATATGTTTTAGTATATTTTAGTATAGCCATACATGCTTTAAAATTTTAAAAGTAAGCTAAATATAATATATAATCTACCAAAACATTTACTTGAGATTTAATAATAAAAAAAAAACAACTCTACCAAAATAATAATCATAAATAAATAAACATTAGTAATTAATTTTGGGGGCATTTTGGTCTTTTAAATAGAGAAAATAGAAAATGGGTGGTTAATTGCAATAGACATTCTATAAAGGGTGGTTAAGTGAAAATTTTTGAATAAGGGGTGGTTACTTGAGAAGACAAGTGAATAAAGGGTGGTTTGATGCAATTTGACCTTTTATGTTGTTGTTACAATTTGCACACATATCCGAGTAGATAAAAATAAAATTAAAGAATGTGAAAATGAAGAATGAGCATCGGATTCTTTTATAGGTGGTTGATTTTGACAAATTATGATTAGACACGCGGGGGGAGTACTAACATGGGTTGTTCCTCTTCATGGTACGTAGTAATACAATTTGACAATTAACGGAGTAACTAATTGCATAATTTAATCTAACTCCCTTTTGACTTTTGTCCTTCCACGAGGGCTTCAACAGATTTTTATTTTTATAACACGGAAATTTTGAGGTGAACAATTAATCCTCTTGTTCCTAAAGGTGTTCATCATTCGAATGGGATTGTGAGAAGGTAAATTATGATGATTCAACCGATCACAGAGGCCAAGATCAGTGCTCACTGTGCACAAGAAGCCCCTCATTTGAGAGGTTGCTCCCACACTACTGCTAGTGAGATTCGATCCTTGACCTCTTATTACAAATTTCACCTATGTGATCAGTTGAGCTAAAACTCATATGGGTGGTGATCAATTACTTCTCATGGTTAATTAAGTATTGTAGAGGTTTTTGGTTTAAATTTTTAAAAGGTAAAGAAAAATGAAAGGGACTTAGGCTCCATTTGATAAAATACTAGTTGATGAGCTAGCTGAATTTGATGGGGTAGCTGAAGATGATGAATTATTTGTGTTAAATGCATGTTAATAATTAAGCTAGTATGATGTTAGGTAAACCTACCGGCTGGAGTAGCTGATGGAAACTCATGAGAAGAAAATCATAAGCTCTGAAAAGCTTCGGGAAGTAGTTGTTGAAATACTCTCGTTCGATCAAAAAACTAATTAAACTAAAATCTTATATTTATTTCATTTACAACTATATAATATCAAAATCAAAACGTCCAATAAGCTAGCTGATGGATTTATTTATTTTGCCAAACAGAGCCATAGTCTATTTATAGTTTAAGAAACATTTTTAAAAAAATTAATTTTTACCATCTTTTTCAACTTTTCATACAAAATTGGTTTTATTTTCACTTTTTTTAATTACACATTTGAATAAGGGGTAACTATATCACTTATGCTTTTCTAATCACTATCCCTCCTATCTTATTTTTCATATAAAAATAGCATTTTTTTTTATCATCTAGACTCACAAAACTTATATACAATATATTTTTTCATACAAAATTTGTTTTCATTTCATTTACCTTATACGAACTTATACCAAACGAGTCTTTAGTGTGCAATACATTCGAATTGCGAATTAAAAAGCTAAATGACAAGTCACTACAAAGATTCGGACGTTTTACGTGCTTCGGAGAATCCGAAGGTGGATTTATCATCATAAAAAAAAAGGAGGTAATTGGTGACTGATGAGGACTAAAAAGTATAGTTATAATTGCTTTAATTTGCTCTTTTTTTTTTAATATTCAGCTATCCCAAGCTTACACTTAGACTAGTCCTCAACCCCAAGTCTCCGGCCCCTCATCGACTTGGGGAGATAAACCGCGGGATGTGCCTCAACAATGGTCCAACTACCCCCTTTATATCATTTGGCTCCAGGAGGCTCACACCACAAGATAAACATATTGTAGCATAATTTGCTCTTAGTTAAGGGTGCGGAAGAGGAACAGTAAATGAATGGTCAATTGCTCTAATCGTAAGGAGGAACTGTTCTTTTGTGCCTTTCTACCAAAAATTTAATTGTTTAAATCTTACATATAAGGTGGGTGCTCATGTATTAGCATGAATTGAGTTTGTCTTGCAACTTGTCACTTTGTTTAACCAGAGTCGAACCTAAAATGATATCATACATATATACTTTTGTCTCGGGCTCAATAGCAATAGAGGGCCAAAAAAAATGGTAAAAAATTATGAAGGATGTAAGTGGCTAGTGTGGGGTGCTAGCTCAGCTCGGTTAAGAGTTTGTTAGAACCCGAGTTGGGAAACGGTTAGCTGTAGTTAAGAGCTTTGGTTAGATTAGCTAGAGTTAGCTTAGATTGGGTTAAGCTTCTGTATATATAGGGCCTGCATCTTGTAGTATAGAGTATGGTGTACAGATTACATTTGCAATTCAACATAAAATTCACAAAACCTCTCGAACAAGCAAGCTAGATCAGTTTGATCTCGCTTGCTGGTGTGAAGTGCAAATCTCAGCTTGGATTGTTGAGATTTGTTATGGTATCAGAGCGACAGCAGCTCCAGAAATCATCAATTGATCAGATCTCATGGCAATCAAAGAAGGTGAAGCGAGCGACGCTCAAGGAGGATCTACATCAAGGCGAGGAAATCGGAATCTCGGAGCTAATCATGTCGATCCGTTGTTCCTTTCGAATTCCGACCATCCAGGGATGGTGCTGGTCTCGGTTCCGTTCAATGGATTGAACTTCCATAGCTGGAGCCGTGCGGTGCGAATGGCACTCGGAGCTAAGATGAAGCTCGGATTCATCAACGGCAAGATTGAGCAACCAGCAGAGGCGGATGAGGACTACGATTGCTGGCTAAGGTGCGATTTTATGGTTACTAGCTGGATAATAAATTCTATGAAACCTGAACTAGCTGAGAACTTTGTTTATGTGAATTCGGCGAGAGAATTGTGGGAAGAGATCTTGGAGAGATTCGCTGAGTCGAATGCTCCATTGATCTATCAGATCAAGAAAGAAATTAGTGAAATCAAGCAAGAGAACACTAGTGTTGCGACCTATTATGGAAGAAGGAAGAAAGCCTGGGACGAGCTTCAGGAAATTGAAGCGATTCCCGTCTGTAAGTGTGGAGATCTGAAAATGTGTTCCTGCGCAATTTTGAAGAAGATCCTGGAACGAGAAGCCACCACGAAGCTTATGCAGTTCCTGATGGGGCTTTCGGATACATATGAGGGAATTAGGAGCAGCATACTGGCCATGGATCCATTACCATCTGTGAATAGAGCTTTTCACATGGTAATGCAGATAGAGAGGCAGAAAGGGATATCAGGAGGAGTACATTCCAACCATGAGGTTCTGGCGGCTAAGTCCTTTGGGAATTTTGGAAGTGCAGGAGCTAGCACTTCCAGATCTGCACCTATTAACAACAATTCAGGGAATATTGCATCAGGCAATAGTGCAGGAGGTTCTAACTCGGGACAATGGAAAGGAAATGATCAGAAAAAGGACTACAAGAAGGCCAAAATGGATATGTTTTGCAACTATTGCAAAGAAAGGGGACATGTGAAGGACACTTGCTTCAAGCTGGTGGGGTTCCCAGATTGGTACACGGGACCTAAACGAGCTCAAGGTGACAAGATGGTGGCCAATGTTCAAGATGTGGTTCAAGCTGAGACTCCTCTCAGTTTCAGAGATGCTGCAGGTATTGGATCTTCTTCAAATGCAGGTGGCTCAAGTGCAGAGACTGGACAACATGACATGGGACTAGTGAATGCAGTGGTTGCTGAGGTCTTGAGAGCTATCAAAGGGAAGGCTCCCATGGAGCAGGATTCATTCATGAATTCTGGTTCAGTGAACTTTGCAGGTATGGTCTTAGACACTGAAGCTGATCAGAAGTTGGCCACAAACTGGATTGTGGATCCAGGAGCGTCTGATCACATAGCCTGCACCCCTGATTTATTTCAAAAAGTAAATCATCTTGCAAGGCCTATAGTGATTGGATTTCCTGATGGTAATACTCAGCCAGTGAAGTATTTAGGCAACATTCAATTGAGCCAGGATATTTCACTAAAGGAAGTGCTGTACATGCCAACATTCAAGTATAATTTGCTGTCTGTGAGCAAGTTGCTTGATGATGGGAACTGTTTGTTTGTGTTTTCTAAATATAAGTGTTGGATACAGGACATTTCAACTAAGTCAATCATAGCTGTTGGAAGTAGAGCTGGTGGCCTTTACATATTTTCTGGATTTAGCTGCATACCTGGACAAACCTGTGGGGCTCGACGACTGCTTCCTCCTAAGCATAGTACAGAGGTGAGTGGAGTTATTGCTTCTGTTGCAAACACTCAAATAAATTTGAATCATGCCAGACTTGGACATGCTTCTATGTCTAAGATGAAGTTTTTTGATTGGGCCAAGGGGTCTTGTATGAAGAGTTTTGACTGTGATGTGTGTCAATTAGCTAAACTGCACAAGTTGCCTTTTGCTAAGAGCAGCTCTATTGCTTTGAATGTGTTTGATTTGTTGCATATGGATGTTTGGGGTCCATTTGGTGTCCATAGTTTGTGTGGGGCTAGGTATTTCCTCACTATAGTGGATGATCACTCTAGGTCTACATGGACCTTTTTGATGAGGGACAAGGGACAAGTGAAGGGATTGATCACTGGTTTCTTGGCTCATGTTGAAACTCAGTTTGCAACAAGAGTCAAAGTGATTAGATCAGACAATGGGTCTGAGTTTGTGAACAACCAACTGGCTGAAGTTTTCAATGCCAAAGGCATTCTACACCAAAGGTCAGTAGCTTATGTACATGATCAAAATGCCAGGGTAGAGAGGAAACACAGACATCTCATTGAGATGGCTCGTGCTATTAGGTTGAATGCTGGCTTGCCATTGAAGTTTTGGGGAGAGTGTGTCCTTGGAGCCACATATCTAATCAATCTCCTTCCTTCACCTATTTTGAACTGGCAAACTCCTTATGAAAGACTGTTTAGAAAACCTCCAGAGTACAGTCATCTGAGAGTGATAGGTTGTTTGTGTTTTGCTCATGTTCCCAAGCTCTTTAGGAACAAGATGGAAGCCTTAGGCAGGAGATGTGTGTTTGTAGGTTATCCACCTGGACAGAAGGGTTACAAAGTATATGATTTAGAGACTCACAAGGTCAATGTGTGCAGAGATGTGATCTTTAGAGAAGAGATGTTCCCTTTCAAAGGAAATGTTCAGGATTCACCCTCTGGTTGTGAATTTCCTTCTTTGCCAAGGGTGATATTTGGAGAAGATGAGGGTGGGTCACCTCCATCCCAAGGTTTGCCTGTACATGGAGATATGGAGATTGGCAATTTGGATGAAAGTACAGATCAAAGGGAGTTGGTGGTCAGTGATTCCATTGACACTCAAGAATCTCCACCTTCAGTGACAGCTCCTGAAGTTGAGATATTGCCTAGAGATAGGCATACTGTGGTAACTGGAAGGCATGAAGACAGGGCTCCAAGGAAAATTACAAGACCATCAAAGTTGCAAGACTTTGTTTGCCAACAATTACCCACTAGGAGGGTTAATGAAGGAAATGATTCATCACTGTCTTCTGTCTTCTCTGTTGTTCAGCCACATGCCTTGGTTGAATATTTTGAGAATTATGTACACTCTTTGTACAATGTGCTATCAGTTGTTGAACCATCTTCCTTTGCTCAAGCTCAGAAAGTGCAAGAATGGAGGGAAGCAATGGCTAAGGAAATTCAGGCTCTAGAAATCAATCATACATGGACCATCACTTCTCTACCTCCTGGACAGCAAGCTATAGGTTGTAAATGGATTTACAAAATCAAATTTCGAGCAGATGGCACTGTGGAGAGGTATAAGGCCAGGCTTGTAGCAAAAGGATACAGCCAGGTCAAGGATAGAGATTATAAAGAAACCTTCTCACCTGTGGCTAAGTTTGCCACAGTTAGAATATTGCTGGCTTTAGCATCAGTTAAACAGTGGCATTTACATCAATTAGATGTAAATAATGCCTTTCTTCATGGCTTTCTAGATGAAACTGTCTACATGAAGCCTCCTCCTGGATATGACAAAGCTGCTCAGGGTCAAGTTTGCAAGTTGAATAGATCCATCTATGGCCTTAAACAGGCTAGTAGGCAATGGAACTTTGAATTGACAAAGCATCTGACAGGGTTGGGATTCTCTCAGTCCAGGCTTGACTACTCCTTATTTGTTAGACAAAATGGAGACCAGATCACAGTAGCTCTCATCTATGTAGATGATATGCTCCTAACAGGAAATGATGAAGGGTGTATTGCTTGGGTGAAAAGCTCTCTGGATAAAGCTTTCACCATTAAGGATTTAGGATATGCTCTGTATTTCCTTGGCATGGAAATTTCCAGATCTGTGGATGGGATTAAACTCAATCAAAGGAAGTATGTAGTAGACTTACTCTCCAATGCAGCAATGCTGAATTGCAAGACTGCCAAATTTCCTATGCAAAGGAACTTACATCTCAGCATTCATGAAGGAGAGGAGCTTGAGGATCCTGAGTCATATAGAAGGTTGGTTGGAAGGCTGTTATACCTCACCTTAACTAGACCAGACATTGCCTACACTGTCCAACAACTCACACAGTTCATGTCCAAACCTCGAGCTCCTCATCTACGTGCAGCTTTGTTCCTACTCAGATATTTGAAAGGGACTGTAACCGCTCTCTCTTCTATTCTAGCAAGAGCTCACTAGCAATCCGGGCTTATTCAGATGCTGACTGGGGCTCTTGCAGAGACACCAGCAGGTAACTAACGGGATATTGTGTGTTTTTAGGGGATTGCTTGGTTTCATGGAAAACGAAAAAGCAAAAGACAGTATCCAAATCCTCCATTGAGAGTGAATATCGCAGTATGTCGACAACAGGGAGTGAAATTGTGTGGATAGCTGGAGTTCTAAAAGACTTGTTTGTTCCTTCTTCATATCCAATTCCATTGTGTTGTGACAATAAATCTGCGCATCAGCTGGCACTCAATCCGGTTTATCACGAACGTACAAAGCATCTTTGGATTGATTTTCACTACATCAGAGATTGGGTGGATGAGGGGCTCATCTCCACAGTCTTTGTGCCCACTCATGTTCAAATTGCCGACATTTTCACTAAACCCCTAGGCACTCATCAGCATTTTGTGCTATCCAGCAAGCTGAGACTTGTGTTTCATCCCACACGCCCACCTTGAGGGGGGGATATGAAGGATGTAAGTGGCTAGTGTGGGGTGCTAGCTCAGCTCGGTTAAGAGTTTGTTAGAACCCGAGTTGGAAAACGGTTAGCTGTAGTTAAGAGCTTTGGTTAGATTAGCTAGAGTTAGCTTAGATTGGGTTAAGCTTCTGTATATATAGGGCCTGCATCTTGTAGTATGGAGTGTGGTGTACAGATTACATTTGCAATTCAATAGAAAATTCACAAAACCTCTCGAACAAGCAAGCTAGATCAGTTTGATCTCGCTTTGCTGGTGTGAAGTGCAAATCTCAGCTTGGATTGCTGAGATTTGTTAAAAATATTTCAATCTGATATTGTCTAATTTATTCAAAGAGTAATTAACCTGAAATGCCTATATATAGACGTGGAAATTTTTAGAGGTTGAGACTTGAGAGAGTATCTTCTTGGAACTCCAATAACTTAAAAGTTGTGTTTGGGTAAACAAAAAAAAATTAAGAACTTGATAGCTATACTATAATTAGAAATATTTTCGGATTTGCTATTCGCACGGCGGAATTTCGCAATCCGCACGGTGCCTACCTGGGAAGTCGGCATCGACAGAATGCCTACCTGGGAAGTCGGCATCGGCAGAGTACCTATCTGGGAAGTCGGCATCGGCATAGGAGGCGACTTGATCCAACGGTGATCTTCCACTCAATGAAGGGCTGGCAACCAATGCAATGATGCCAACTAGGGAACTCGGCATCGGCAGAGCGCCTACCCCGGAAGTCGGCATCGGCAGAGTGCCTAACTGGGAAGTCGGCATCGGTACCGTGCGGATGGCGAAAAAATTGCCGTGTGAATAATAAGACCCAATATTTTTGTAGAAAGACTGGATTCGGATCCTCTCCTAATGAGAGGCTTCCTAATATTTACCTAATAAACAAATCTCAATCATTAGATCAAATCAACGGTTAAGATTAAAGACTATAATTAATTAATAATTAAACTAATTGATTTTTGTTTTGAACCCCTCTTTCTCCTTCAACACTACACATCTAACGATCAGTTTGAATCAGTGACTTAAGTTTTTAACAATTAATTTGGGCACATTAATTGTTCGTTAGAGGTCGATCTGTTCTACCCTAACTAACTTCCCTAAGGTTTATGAAAATCTTTGTAATTTGACAATCCGTGTACCTTCCTTGATTTATTTAATTAGGGTTTAAGTAGCTTATTTAATTTAATTAATTTAGTGAAGACTTGGATTCAAATTAACGAAGATCAGAGGCCCGGATGCAATTAGATTCAACCGATTGGATGCACTAGAGGGGTAGACGCTCTTAAGAAGATTGGTGGGGTGTCAACGATGCAGAGGCCACTGTAAAACCGGAGTGGAGGGAGGGGAAGGCAGCGCTATCAACTATCACGGGAATTCAATGGCCGATGTTCGAAGAGAGATGATGCTCAGGGTAGTGGATCTTGTAATTTGGGAGAGGGGAGTGTTTATGGAATTTAACAAATTAAAAAATTAGATTAAGTATTAGGAAAATAAATCTTAATCATTGATTTTAATCTAATGGTTGAAAGTTGTTTATTAGGTAAATATTAGGAAACCTCTCATTAGGAGAGGATCCTGATCCAGAGATAGTAGTAGTATCTCATTTTAAGCTGGATAAGCTCAATAAAGAAATTAAATAAATTATGAAAAGGCATACGTTTAAGGAGATAATTAATGATGGAAATTGATTTAAAAAAAAAAAAAAATTAATGATGGAAATTTCTTTAATGCCTTTTTTTTATAAGAAAGAAGATTCAGTAATAGTAAGGCCGAGTTTTCTATGAACAAAGAGCATTTTGATGAATGAGCGGGGTTGATAAGGACCAGGTAATTCTGGACATAATTTTTTTTTGAATAAATATATGGTACATGCCCTTTTTTTTTTGTCTTTATTGGGAGAGTGTTCCCAATGCTTTTGCCCCTCTATCTAAATCTAATCTCATATCTCTCTAACTCTCTTCCTCGCCGTTTCAGATATCTCGCACTCTTCCTCGCTGTTTCAGCAACTTTGTTGCTCAGACCTGGCAGACGGCAAACCTCCTCCTTCTCTCACTCTCTTCCTCGCCCTTCTTTCATTACCCTCGTTCCTTCTCTCCCCACCATTTCTGGCCTGCCGCACCATCAATGGTGGAACTCCGTTGCAAGAGAGGTCTGTCGCGGAGGAAGACGAAGCTCGATCCCTCCACCTACGTCGTCAGGCGCTCTAATTCCGCCTCCTCCGTTTCTAATTCCGTCAGACGAAGAGCTTTGATTTCCGTCGTCTCTCTCCACCTATGTCGTTTCCGATTCCGCCTCCTCCGCAGGATTATGGATCTCATATCTGATTTCGCTCTGCCTCCTCCAAATCCTCTCCTTCCTCAGAGCCTGAATCGGCGATCAATATCTCTGAAGAAGAGCTCGTTGCAAGGGGAGGCTCGTCACCTCCTTCGATCCCTCCCAAAGACCTGTTTCCACCACAAATCCGAAGCCTCTTCTCACTCAGATATGAGGCGTCCTTCTTGCATCTTTATGGAAATCTTGTGGAGATTGAATTTGATTGTCATCGACTTAATTGGCTGGTTTTTTTTACCTTATTTAGGGTTTTGAGATTTAATATTTGTGCAAAGAGTCGGAGGTCCTTCCATGGTACAAGAGAGATTTATGAGTGTGATTAGCCAGCTTTTTCAATACGTAAGTGAATTCGGTTTCATCATTGGCTGCTTCTTGGATTATGTTTGATTGTGAACTGGGAAGAGCTTTGATTAAAAAAGGTTCACTAAGAGCGGAATCTCTTAGTGAAATATCTTAATTTGTTGCTGAAATCTCTTAATTGGCTGAAATTGTTGTTGTAATTGCTGAAATTTGTGTTGAAATGAGGCAACTCCGATTTCAACAACATCGGCGTCAGCAACTCCGGTTTCAGCAACGTCGGCGTCAGTAACTCCGGTTTCAGCAACATGGTGGACATTTAGCTATATATAGATAGGTTGGTGGACAAAATATTAATAAAGGCGAAAAATATGGACATTCTAGTAAGCACCCCTTTTTTTGATACAAAAAAAAAGTATAAACCCCCTTTTTTTTATACGAGGCAAGGATTTGGGGGTGGTCAACCACAATTGACCCACCGCCCAATAGCGTCCCGACGGACGAAGTTGTCAATGTCAGCAGACAAAAGGTATTCGCTCAGTGACAAACGACGGAGAGAAGCCGATATGTGCCATCCTATCGGCAATCTGATTCCCCTCTCTGAATGTGTGTGAGAAGCTAACACTCTTGAATGTGCAACAACGGCCGAGGGCATCCGAGACCGCCATCTCAATCTCCCAAGGACATTGCCAGATCCCCTTCAAGATGTTGATCAGCACCAAACAGTCTCCCTCCATCTCAAGCCGAGATAAACCCCTCCTCGAAGCAACCTAGAGACCGAACAAAAGACCACGGCATTTTACTTGCACAACGGACAAACAACCGAGGTCCTAGGCGCCACAAGATATAACTGACCCATGACAATCGCGAATAACAAATCCTAAGGCAGCAAGACCCGAGTCAGCCGTAGTCCCATCAAAATTAAGTTTGACAAAGTCTTCGTCATATTTTTTCCATTTAATATTTTTTTCAATTTGTTACCAACGTATATAGTAGGGAGACGTTGACAAGTTTAATTTACTTCATATGCTCCGTAGAATTTATTATTTTGTCCACGTTCAAAAAACATAGCGATTTATCCAAGTAACCTACTACAAATAGGAGATATAGATGTATACGTTATGAATCAATCAAGTTTCCTGTCATTCTCAAACTAAAGGCAACCAAACACATCGAGTCGGACACAGGGGGACCATCTTGCCACAGGTGAGTTATTAGGTTGTGTTCGATCTTCTTATCTAAATCTTCATTTTGACATGTAAAGATTACTCCGACTTTCAGAGTACGTAGATATTTTTAAGGGCGCTGCAAAAAACTTTATCAAAATATTGTAGGATCATATCATGACACCGACTTTCAGAGTACGTAGATATTTTTGCTTAAAAATAGCTTATTAGTACCGGTTTTTGAAGCTGGTACAATATTGTCAAGTTACCTCCCTCGAAAAATGGTGTTAGAGGATGGTTTTCAAGCAAAAATATATATTCATTCCGATTAATTCAGCGTGTTTGAATATCAAATTGATTAATTTAATCACTTCACAGTCTTACAATAAATTAATACTCCATCCGTCTCAAAATTTAAGTCGTTTTAAACTAATTTAGTTGTATCAAAATATATACTATCATTTTAGGTTTTCTAGATAGGGGATAGTAATGATTTATATTGATTTATGTGTTATTGACCTTTTTAAAGGTTTTGATTTGGTTAAAAAATTTAGTGGGCCGATATTATAAAAAAACAAATTTATGAAAAAAAATTAGTGGAATGATGATGTTGATTGAAGGGTGAGTGTTTTATTAAAATTTGTGCACAATCCTAAAATGACTTAAATTTTGAGACGGAGGGATAAGATGTTATTATATTCATTTCAACAATGATCAAGGTACGAAATTGTGTGCATTTAATGGTTACATCTAGTTATGCATATTACTACATATAATATAACATGTTAGTGACGAGAGGGTTTCTCGACCAAATAAATTTGTAGTCAAGACCCCCGCTATAGTATAGGGGAGTCAGGTTCGTCCTCAGGAGAGAAGTCAGCGGTTCTAGGTTTAGTGTGTTTTGGGGTTCAGGGATAGCGGGAAGAGGTGATGAGGGTGGTTTCGACGTCGACTAAGACTTGGTCGATGTTGAGGGATGGAGAGAGAATGGTGGTTTGATATCGAGTAGAATATGTGCCGAGTAAAAATAATAAAATAAAACAAATAAAGATGCAAACTTCCAAGGTTAGGGATCACCACAAAAATAAACAAATGTGTAGATCATAAATCACATAAAGATGCATGCTTTATATCAAAGAATCGACTTTCGCAAATTCCAACAATTTAGGTGATAGAGGCTCTCGCATAAAAACCTAATTTGTTTCTACCTTTTCTTAATTAGGATTAGTAGACTTTCGCAAATAAACCCTAATAACTATCCAATTCATAATAAGATCACTTTCGCTTCAATATCATGAATAAGGAATTTCCTCAACTCTCGCAAAGGATTAAGCACATAGGTAGATGATGATAAAGACATATAAATTGATGGATTTATAAATCAAACACACGTATCTATGTTGGGATCACCCCAACCCTAGAAGAAGGAAATTAGAAACAAACCATAATAAAAGAAATTAACTTTAACATAAAATAAACTAAAACTTACAACCGTTCGTCTCCTTCCTTCTCCTTCTCTCTCGCCTCCTCTCTCTCTCTCTCTCTCTCTCTCTCTCTCTCTCTCTCTCTCTCTCTCTCTCCTCTCTCGCCTTGCGCCCTAAGACGACTTGACTTGAATGAATGAAAATCAGCCCCCTAAGCTTTATTTATAGCCTTCTATTCCTTGCTATTCAAGGTAAGAATATCTCTATCTTTATCTAAATCTATATCTAAAGACTTAAAGATAAATAAATTAAATAAAGGAATTAAATCTATAAAGGAAATTAAATCTAAAATAGGTAAAATATCTTCCATGTGTAGGTAGGTCTTCTCCATAGATAGAACTTGATATTTTCGGATAGATCTCGGCAAAATTGGATAGAATCGGATCCAATGACTCCCAATCCGAGTAGGAAAGCAAACTGCGTAACGCGTCTTCAGAAGATCTCCTCGAGATCGAGTAACGTGGTCGTCGACTATGGCTCGGCTGGGCGTCTCGGGTAGCTGGTGCTCGATCCGGCTCGGTCAGGTGCTGCTGGGGTCCTCGAGATCGAGTAGCTTGGATGCTCGGTGTCTTCAGTCCTCGGCTTCTCGACTTAGCACAGCTCCTCGACTCCGAACATGGCATCAGGAAGTTGTCGATCTCGACCAGTTTACTCGAGCTAGAGTAAGACTTCCGGAGTCGGGTTGTCTCTGACTCTTAGTTCCTCGATCATGCTCTGCTCGACCAGGTGTGCTCGGACATCTTTTGTCGAGATCGAGTAGATTAACTCGAGATCGAGTAAATCTCTCAGCTTTCTGCTCTGTTCTTAAAACGCACTTTCCCGAGTCCTCGTTCGTCGGATTGACGCATATGACCATGCGTTGGAAAGCTCTTTCCGAGGGCTACAACTCTCATGAAGACATCAAAGCTTGATTCAGAATGATGAATGCCGAAAAATGCCTTTTTCTCCAGCTACACCATTCTTAGCTTCTCCATGAGTTTTCTTTAAGCTCCAAAGTGCGTCCGATTTCTGCGAAATATAACAAAAACTTGTGTAGACCTCCATATATTGCAAATAAACATATACTACTCTTGATTCTGTATTATTCTAACCCAAATGAATGAAATGCATGCAGAAAACGATATAAAAGTAACTATAAAACATGGCAAATTAGGCTCACAACAGTTAGGTTTAGGTAATGTTTTTTTAATGGGTTGAAGGTAAATTCGGTTCTTGTAGACCCAAAAAAGGGTAATTTCATGGGTAGACCTCGAAAGGTAATCCCGAGAGGGTAGGCTAAAAAGACAATCTCCACCGAATTCTTTTAGGCATCAAAACTAATTAGTGTTTAAGCCCTTTAGAATAGCTATATAAAATGTCTTGGATAATGACCAACGAGTCACTCAAATAAATCGAGTTTTCCTTCAACGTTTATTTCCCATATTTATGTCAAAGAGTTGCACTACAATATCATTGTACGTGGAATAAAACATTTCCTATACAATAATAGGGTGCCGTCCCATTTTATTATTGTACATATATATATATATATATATATATATATATATATATATATATATATAGGGTCGCGCTCCGGTGAAAACCAATATTGTGGTAGAAACCGTGAGGAGCGTTTTGATTGGTTGACACTGTGGGGCTCACAGGTGGGGCAATTCTGATAGTAATTTGCAACTTTACCCAAGCTTTATAGAAATTACAAATTTGTTCAAACTTTTTATAATTTTATCAAAGTGAAATAACGAAGATTTATAAATGACTTTTAGTGGTACTAACTACCATAATCTACTAGCTATATTATGAATAATAAGTTTTCTGTGGTTTTAAGCCCACCACGCTCTGCAACTAAAACTTTCAAGCTAAAGAGTTTTGACCCATACCTGAACGTAGTTACTCTGGACCACCGGCGTTCCTTAGCTTCCGGCTTTCTAGAGGTGGCTAACCTTCAACCAGGCCTCCCTTAGTCCAGATTGAGCACAGATCTGTTTCGTTTCCTACCTCAGACCGTAGTCTCTAGCTTTTGGTTTTGTTTTGAGAGGGTGAAGGGATTTGAATCAAGAAAACAAAGTATTCAAAACATAGTGTTCAATTAAGTAGCTTTCCCTTTCTTAAAAACAAACTTTATTGAATCTGGGAAATATTACAACACACAAGCACTCTTAACTTAAAACTTAGACATACTTAACACTCATATCAGAAGATCCATTGAAAGGTTTTGAACTTTAGAGTGATGGAAACACCAATCTACTCAAATTCAAAACGTTTCTACTTCTCTTTCTGATTTACAAACTCTCTTCTTTCTTCTCCTATGGTTTCTCTCTCTTTGGAATTGTGTCTTGAGAAGTTGGAGAATGGCTCTATTTATAGAGCTAACTAGAGAGCATTGGATACCTCTTCCAACGTCTCTTTTACAAATGGCCGACATATGGGCCCCTACGCACTCAGAAAAGCACACAGTACAACAATTATTTTACAGGTTCACGTGATAAAAGCAAAAATAGTAAAAGAAGAAAGTACAATAATTGTGCTTGGTTGATGATGATGGCTCTCAGTTGCCCAGGTTCTGGACCCCTTCGTCTCCCATGTTGGCTTCCAGGTCATCATCATTGTAATCTTGAACTAGATCTAGAGTATTATCAAACTCTAGATCTTGATCATTGTCTAGATCGAGATCAAGCATTAATCCTTCAGTGTATTCTCGATCCCATGCAATCAGTAAATCGATCATCCTCTCGTGTCCCCTTTTATCTAGAAAGTGACCGGCCTCTATCTCTGCTAAGTAAAGATTGATGGATTCAGTCTTGTTTATGGCTTGCTGCATTAGTGGATTGAGTTGTGGGGATACGATGAATGTTGTATTTCCGACTTTGAATATCCCACAATCTGTCTGTCTGAACTTGGTGATATAGTAGTAGATGTAGAAGAATCCCTTTGCTCTTGCCTCCCAAGTATGCCTTACTACATCGATTCTTCCTTCCATTACTGGATCTTTCATGTACCAATAATCTTCCCTCATTAGTAGGAAGATTAGGTAATGTGGTAGCCGGGTTTTTTCCCTGGCTAACATCTATGCATGCACTGATAACACGGCAACAACTTATGTCTTGTATTTTTTCGAATGTTGCTGCTCTGAGGAAGACCTCCTTCTGGAACTTAGTGAAATACTTGTACAAGATGCTTTCTTCTTCTTTCTTTGGCCATGGTCTCCTGTTATTGTGGTGGATTCCATTGCACATTCCATATCTCCACGAATTTAAAAAGTCTGCATCTTCATTTGGCATGATGGGTAAGGATAATCCTCCTAATCCTGCGCCAGTGGTTACACAGAAATGGTTACACCATTCTCTGATCGTTGCTGGAGTATCGTGATCTCTCAAGGTTACCATCCAGTAGAAGTTGTCGAAATCTCTCATTTTCCATCTTCTACAGATGTCTTCCTGGAGTTCAGTAGGTAGCTGGAGAACTTTTATAATTATCTCTAGAGTTAACATTCGTATAACTGCTCTGTGTCTCGCTTGTAGGAGTCCACGACGGAATCTATTCTCAGTAAATCTTCCAAAATCAACAGAAATATGAAAACTTGGAGGGGAAACCCATCCTTGGTATCCTCTTATTTCTCCTAAGAGATTAATGTCCCATGGGTGGAACACCCATTGCGGATTTTCCCACCGCGTTTGATTTCTCTGATCCATCAGCTAACTCTCTTGTTAAGCTGTCAGCAAGAGAATTTTTGGATCCCTGCACATGTTCAATGGTAAAAGTAAATTGATTAAGGGCTAATTGCCAACGCAGGAGTCTCCCATGCGCTTTCATATTATCAAGATTGTTATTTATGAAACCTAATATTCCTTTACAATCTGTTCTGACTGTAAAAGGTTTAGGAGCTAGGAAGATTATAAATTTCTGGATTCCCCGATAAATTGCAAGAATCTCCTTCTCCATGACAGTATAATTATACTCAGATTTGTTGAAGCTGCCACTGCTATACCTGCAAAGCTTGTTATCTTTCTTTATTTTTAAAACAGCTCCCCAATGATAATCACTAGCATCCGTTTCAAGAACTAATTCATCATCTTCATTAGGTAAAGTTAATATTGGAAGTTTTTCACATCTTCTTTTAAGTTCTTTGATTACTTTAGTATCTGATTGAGTCCAACTCCAAACTTGATCTTTCTTTAATTTTATCTGAAGAGGTTTTCTTAATTTGGCTAGATCTTTTATAAAATCAGACGCTTAAGTAAGACAACCTAGAAATCTTTCTAGTTGTTTTCTATCTTTGATTTCATCAGGAAATTTTTCTACCTTTTCTAGAATATGTTCTTGCAAAATAATTTGACCAGCTTTAATCTTTAATCCTAGGAACTCAATTTCAGGTTCAGCATAAATGCATTTTTTCTGTCCTAAAATGATTCCATGGTCAATACATTTTTGAGTTATAGCTTTCAAGTCATGCTTATGTTGTTCTATAGTTTTAGAGAAGATTAAGATATCATCAATGTAAACAAGACAGCAATGTTTAAATTCTTTAAAGACATTGTCCATTCTTCTCTGAAATATTTGTGGTGCATTTTTTAAACCAAAGGGCATGACTACCCATTCATAGTGCCCTTGTGGAGCACTAAATGCAGTAAGTGGAATACTTTTTTCATCCATTCTTACCTGTCAATAACCACTTTTACAATCCATTTTAGAGAACCAAGTGGCTCCCTGTATTCTATTAAATAAAACTGTCTTATTAGGGATATAATATCCATCAAAAACAGTATTGTCATTAAGCTTTTTATAATTGATAACCATTCTAGCTTTTCCTCTTTTTTCTTCTACATGATTCCTGACCATAAAGGCAGGACTAGAATGAGGACTTTTGCTTTCTCGAATTAAACCTTTCTTTAAGAGTTCATCAATTTGCTCTTTAAATTCTTGTTGATCCTTATAAGTGTAAACCATTTGTTTTACTCTAATGACAGCCTTTGGATCTATTAGCTCTATGGTAGCAAATGATTTATCTTTTTCCCAAAATTTTAAAGGATTTTCAGAATATAACTCCTTACACATTTTTTCTTGTTGTTTAAGGATTTTATCTTTTAATGTTACCTCACATATAGAGAGTGCAAATTCTCTTTGTGTAGGAAGAATATATTCCTCACCACGCTTAGTGCGCGTAAACTCTATTGCTTGGTGCGTATAAGCCTGTTTAATCTTTTTAACCCAAGCGTCTTCTCCATTGATGTTGAAGACCATCATATCTAAGTGTTGAGTTACTGGAACATGGAGTCTTTGGAAATTATTTCCAATTAACATATCATGTGATGGCTGATTTGTAGCCCATAGTGTAGGAATTACACATTGAACTCCTCCTATCATGATAGGTACATCAGAAGCTAATTCCGAATGGACCATGATACTATCATCAGCTATTCTAACTTGAATTGGTCTACGAGACTTTTGCCAAATAAAATCAGGAAATAATGCCTTCTTTTCAAAGCATACTGAACATCCAGTATCTACAAAGGCACATAGCTCATATTTATTGAACCCTTCTAAGCAAATACTTATCGGGATATAAATGCTATTAGGATTGGTAATCCTATAATTTTTCTTTAGTGATTCTCTGCTGACATGTTCAAAGCTTTCTTCTACTCTCATATTCTCTCCATAGAGATGTCTAAGGTCTATTACTTCCATTCTCATACTTACTTCGTCTTCAAATAAAGAATCTGTGAGAGATTCTTTTAAATCTTTAGCTCCTGGATCATTCTCATAGATAGGTTCACTAATGGTTTTAGTTTGATAACCTATTATCTTTCCTTTTTGTTCGGAACTAGATGATCCTTCTTGATTTTCTCGAACCTTGTGGACTATTGGAGGAATTGATGTCACTGTTTCCTTAAAAGAACCTAGATCTACACTACGTCTGCTTGGTTCTGTTATAATCTTATTTTCTAACCTTTTGTTTAATGCTGCTATCATGCTCACTATGTCTTCATCTACCACAAACGATTTGTCTTTTCTACTAGTGGTAGCTCCCTGATTCCTTGGGGTAATACTAAGATTAGGGTTTAACCTAAAACTAGAGTTTCTGGATAGGCTTGGACATCTAGAGAGATTGACTGGTGGTTTAGCATTCGTATGGATTCTACCTTCTTCATCTATGGTTAAAACCTTATTATTGCTAGTACCCGTAGAATTTTCAAATGCGTTTATCCAAATGGTCTTAAGTCTTATTTGATCAGGTTTTAGCTTAACAGGTACAACTTCTTTGCTTGGACCTACCACCTCGTGTTTCTCAGCTTCTACTATATGACATTTTTGTGGAGGATTTTAAGTATTTTCAAGTTTATAAACTACCTTCCACTTTAATTGTAAAGGACAAGTTCCCTTATGCATACTAATACCTTCTGTTAACAATTTTATAGCTAAGAACTTAGATGCATAATGATCTTCTAGACTAACATAATAGTTAGGCCTACAGATCCAAGAAACTGCTCCTTGACTCAAATTACAAACTATACCACTGATACATTGATCACTAAACTTTTTATGCCTAATGTCACAAACAAAATTAATGCATTGCACATCTTTTCCATAGTCTTGTAATGGAGTTATTATTACTTGGATGCCACATATGAAAATATATTTAAATTTTTTTATCTTTGTTATGCTTCTGAATGTTTGCCCAATTGATTAAATTTACTTCAGTTGCTTGATTTTCATTGTTCTTGACAGTTACATCTCCAGACATTTCTTCGCAAACATATTTAGCATATTTAGAGAATAACGATTTTTTAACAAACTGTTCTTTAGCGATGATCGGGAAATCAACCCCTGATCTCGTCATTTCTTCAACTTGTTCTTCATCAATAGAGGTTTCAACTTGCTGAAGTTGAGCTAAGGTGGTCATTTCATATTCATCAGAGAATTCACTAGGAGATTCTCCTTCCATCATTTCATTAATCTCTTCACCTTCTATTGACTCATTTTCAGATTCTATTTCTTCTTCAAGTTTTTCCTCTATTATTTCTACTATCCCTTTATTATTTCTTAGGGCTAGATCTACTGCTTCATTTTCAGATAGTTCGATGTAATCCAAACTACCTAGGGCTTCCGCTAATCTATTGTTCTTCTTGTTTTTGCATTCATTAGCATAATGACCTGATTCTCCGTATGCCCAACACTTGCAGTTTTTCTTTTTCTCGGGACAGAACGAGGCTTTCTGGAAAAACCTTCTGTTTTTAGAGAATGGTTTTTTATAATACTTCTTATAATATTTTTCACCTCTCTGTTTATTGAAACTTTTTCTCTTGTAGTTTCGTTTTCCATGGTAATCTCTATTATTACATCCCCATTCTGTTGGCGTCTCCCAACAAGTTAAGAATTGTTTTTTCATCCTTTGGGTGCTTCTTACGTCTCGACATTTTTTCTCAACCCATTTCCTAACATAGGAAATTCTGTTACCAAGAGTATCTTTATCTCCATTTTTAATTAACTCTCGATATTCTTCACTTATTTGTTCATTAATTGGGACAGGAAGTTTATCAAAGAACATTTGTAGATTAGTGCTGTTTTCTCCTATCTTATAGTAATACTTCTCGAATTCTGTTATATAATTATCGACATATTTCATGTTACAGATTTCAAGATTGTTTAAGGTTCTTTGCCATTTTAAAGCTTCCTTATCTTCATCTTCCTTTTCTCCAATGAATTCGTCTTCTATTAATTCACATATTAAGGTGAACATCGTCACTGGGCTTGCTAAATTTCTAAGCTCTTGTTTTGGTTCATCACCAATAGCTCCATACCAGTCGGCAATACATCCATAGAAACTATGTTCTATGTAATTAAGGAATTGAGAAGAGTTCCATCCTACGTTCATGTTTAATACACTCATCATACTTTTCTTCCAGAACTCTATGATTTCACGCCTATTCCTTATACCATCTAGGTTTAATTTATAACCTGTTTCACTTATGGGTTCTAGATTAATTTCTCTTTGATTTGGTCTATGGTTTGGCATAATGCTTACTCCAAATCTTTCCTTCTTCTCCAGAAATTCTCTAGGTTTTAACCTAGGTCTGTAATTACTAGTTGAACCATGTTCATACCTTCTGTAATGTCTTCTAGCTTCATTTTGTTCTACAGGTTCATTCTCCTTCAGCCTTCTTTGTCTTAAAATTTCATTTAACCTTCTTTGGACTTTAGATATGGGAATGTTTTCCATATCTTTTAGGTTAATTAATCCCATTTGTTAATACACAGCTTCTTCATCCGAATTCTTTTCAGACTCGTCTTCGCTCATGACCTCTTGGTTCATAAAGTTGGTTTCAATGGCTTTTTGTTTCTGTAATTTTATCTTCCATTCTGGGTCATCCAACTTAGTGCTGAATCTCCTTGTTTGTCGAAGTGGATGGTGATTCATTTTTAAGATTTTCGTCTTGGTCTTCTTCTACTGTTTCCTTGTTCTTTATATTATCTAATTTAGTAGAAAACTTCTTTTTGGATTTTTTAAATGGATAACTGTATTTAAAAGGATCTCCTTTCTTAATTTCACCGCCTGATGTTAGGCTTATCTGATGGCTAATTTCGTTAATGGCTTTTAGATTTGTTGAGTGATGTACTTCACCTGTTTCTTTTACAGTCTTAAATATTTTACTGCTAATCTCAATATATAATTGTTCTAATTTTTTAACTTCGAGTTTTAAATCTATAAGTTGATCTGAAATGGCATTTAAAATTGCTCCAAAATGCTTATCGTTTATATCTAAATGTAAAGCATGAGGATAAGTCTTATGGGGGCAATTAGTAGACACCTCCAGATTGTCTTATAGATAAACACAGATTAATTTTTTAATTAACTAGGCTCTGATACCAAATTGCAGGATCACTCTTAATATAATATAAATGCGGAATATTAAAGATAACTTAAAATAATACACAAATTAAAATTCTAAAACTAATGGCTATTTTATGTAATTTTTTGGTTTTTTGGTTGGATTTTAGTGGAAAAGTGGAGGGGTCCACTGTTAAAAAGCAGCCAATAGGATTAGTCCTTTCGGTTTTCACTATAAGAAATGGTCCTCACCCGAGTCAATCCCTATATATATATAGGTTAGGTCATGTGTAAAACATCCCTTAATGTGTTTTATGTTAACAAATATAGGCCGTTGATTGATTGCAAATGGAAGGACAAGATTAATTCCCGAAATTAATTAATTTTAATATGAAAAGATAAAAACTACCCTTTTCTCCCAACACACGCGCGTGATATTCTAACCTAAATCCCCTTTTTGTGGACGTTTAGAAAACAACCGTCTTTCACCTTCTTCATCGCGCCTCATACTAGGGCGATTTCGGCGAAATCAGAGGGCGATTCCGACGAAGAGTGCTCATCCGAGAGTCGCACCTGTGGCTATAAGTGAACCTAGTCGCGGAGTCGATCTGTAGACGACTTGAAGGGACTTTACAGTGACACAACTGTAGCGCACCATCGAATTCGCCCCGGGTTAGGGATGAACGCGAATTTTCATTAGAGGGGGGTTGAAAGGGGATTTTGATTAATATTTATTGTCTTGATATGAATATTGTAGAAATTTGAGTCACTGGTACGAAATAGGTCCTGTTTCATACTCTGGGGCGTGATATGAATATTGGTGAAAGGATTCTTGACTTTGATGAATAATTGTGTTACTGTGATGAATATTTCTTAAATGTTGCTGAATATTGATGAATATTTGGGAAACTGTGAATAACTGAGTTACTATGATGAATAATTGAGTGACCGTGATGAATATTTGAGTGACTGTGATGAATATTTGATAAATTTTGCCGAATATTGATGACTACTTGAAAAATTATGAAGTTTTCTCATATTCGCTTGGGGAATAGAGCGTCGTCAGATGAATAGTTGAGTGATTGTAATGAATAATTGAGTGACTGTGATAAATATTTGAGTGACTATGATGAATATTTGATAAATTTTAACAAAAAATTTGACGAATAATTGAGTGAATGTGATGAATACTTGATAAAATTTGCCGAATATTGATGACTACTTGGAAAATTATGAAGTTAAAAAAATGTGAAGAATCTTCATCTTCTTCACCGTCCGCTTGAATGAAACCGTCACTGATTTTCAAAGATTTCACATACCAGATTAATAGATCATGATCTTGATTTGTATGACAAAAAATCTTTTCAAAAAGGAAATTGGAGTAAATTGGGGAAAAAAAATTAAGCGTCTTCCATGATTTTCTCTTTGCAGGATTTGAGCAGTTACATGCATGTGCACCACACGCCCTCCCCTTGTGAGAGTGGAGTAGTTTGCCCCATGGGTCCCACTTTTTTTTTAAAAAATAAATTATTAAAATCATTGATTAATCCTGGTCTTCTATCTTCATTCAACCAACGGCCATTATTTGTTAACACAAAACATGTTAAGAGTTGTTAACATTTGATCTGTTGCCTATATATATATATATATATATATATATATATATATATATATATATATATATACCTTGTTTGTGTTTCAAGTGTTTGTTTTTCCGATTGAGAGAACTATCGAAAAAAACAAATGTCTTTCCAAGGGGATGACAAAGGCCTTTTATAAGCAAAATAAGGTGGTGGTTTTTTGGGTAGTTATTGGTGGTTATGTTAGTTATGGTGGTTGGGCGGTTACCCCCAATAATTATCCTAATCAAGCTCAAGATTAGATCTAGATCATTTTTGGAGTTCCAAAGCTCCGCTAGCTCTCAAATTATGCACCAAAGCTTTAGAGCTTAATATCTTCCTTTACAAATCATGAGACGGTGATTTAACTCACTATAAATGTTCAAAACTCGATCATAACTATATTAGATCGAGTGCCGAGCATATCTCTATTGCTCACTTTTATGGAAAGTTTTCGAACAAGCTCAAGACCGACTTTGTCGATGTTGAGACTATTTCATGGGTCTTTCCTCATGATTTCCTTTCCCTTAAAATCTTAGAATTACTAAGGGCCAATCATATGGGTCGTGCCTCCCGCACACCCTAAACCCGAGTGATGCTCTTAGTAATTCTTAGGGCCAATCATACACTTAACAGTTATGATTTTAGACAAATGGATTGATGACTTTTCACAAATCACCAACATATATGGACTTATTAAGATTAATTGGTGTTCGACTTTGACAAAAATTTTTTTCCTACAAATCAAATTAAATAACAGTATGTTAGTCCAAAAAAATGAAACTTATTAGGAAATTAGCCAAAATCTGAAAGTATTTTGTGAAATAGCAATCGGGGCTAAGTTGCGGTTTAAAATAGCGACTTTAGCCCCAATCTAAAAAATAATAATATAATAGGAAAGTCGTTGTTTCAAACAGAAACTTACCCTTTTTTATTTTTTTTACAGTATAAAGATAAAATAATACAATGTGGAAAAAATATACAAATAGAGAGAGTCGCCGTTTAAAACATCATCCTTTTTATATTTTTTTTAAGGCTGATTAAGAGAGAGAGAGAGAGAGAGAGAGAGAGAGAGAGAGAGAGAGAGAGGGGAGTGATCAGAGTGTGTTGGGGGGGGGGGGTTGGGTGAGAGGGAGAGGGGACCTGGAGAGAGTGCTCAGAGCATACACAAATGTGTACATTTAGCATATTCTTAAGAAAAAAAAATAATTAAAAAATAAATTAAAACTGAAGTACACAGTACAAGTGTAAGCCTTTGGTTCAACTTTCAACTTGTGTAAGAGATAGGTCCAATGAAACAATGCCACATGTAAAGTTGGTTTGCCAAATATCACTGATGAACAAATATATGCATATCATTGGATGAAAAGAAAAAAAAAACAAATAATTAAAAAGCGGATGAAGTGCAAGAGCGTGGAGTACACGGATGTGAGTTGAATTCATAAAAAGTATAAGAGGATTTTTTATGCTGACATGACAAAGAAAAAGTGAGTACTATAAATGTAAAATCCCCTTTCGGGGTTGGAAGAACGCGCGGGGCTTCTTGCCCACGCGCCCCCCGAAAAATTCCGCTACCCTCCTCCTCTTTGAGCAGGTCACACCACCGCCTTCATACCCACAGCCGCGTCCCGGCTCTGACCACCTCCTTTTAGGCGTGACCTCTGTCCTTGGGCACTAACTATAGCATAATCCCTTCATTTTAATCACCTTTGGCATCAATTTGGTGTGTTTTGTCCTGGGTTTCACCCTTCTCTTGCTCCCTAGTGTCTCTCTTGATATGTGGTGTGCGAGTCGAGTCTCCTCGTTTTACCAAATTGATTTGGGGATTTCGATCTATGGCGGTTGTCCTCGTGGCTCTGGTCGTCGTTGGCGTTCCCGGGATTCTGTTGGTCCCCGCTCGAGTCTTCGATTCCGCTGGAACCGCCTCTGGTTTCTTCGTGCTGCTGCCGTTGGTTGGCCTCGCCCCCGTCATCGGCTCCGCCGTCGGCTCCAGCCTCGCTCTCTTGTCGAGCCTTATCAGTTGTCTTCTCGGAGGTGTTGTAGGGGAAGCCGATTTTCCCCGTTCACCTCACTCACAAGTTGAAGCTTCAGCCCAACCAGATTGTGGCGGCTTGTGCGGCCCTATTTTCGTACACCGCCTTCGACTTTCTATCGTCGGCTCCGGTTTGCCTGGAGCTCAGATGCGCCGTTGCGTGTACAAGTCAACTCCTTGGCGTGCAAGTACACAATACATCCCTTGCACGCCACGTTCTGTTGGAAAAATAATTAATTAAATAATTAAATTTAACCCATTGCTTGCAAGGTTCAATACCCTCGTCTTTTGAAAACGGGTTCAAACAAAATCTCGAAAGGGCTCGATAAAATTCCCGAAAGAGTTTTGATAAAATTCTCTAAAGGGATCGAAAAAAATCCCGAAAGGGTTGAACCAAAATCCCGAAAGGGTTTTCAGGTGCGTTGTACTTAGGTGGCACTTGGTTGCACTTTTGGTTGGTCTCGGTGATCCTTTTCTTAGTTAGGGCTCTGGCGTCTCGGAGTCGGGTCTGGCTGGGGTCGTGGCGGTGTTTATCGAGGCGTCTCCGTAATTCGGAAATTTCCTTGGAGGTTCGTCTTCACTGTCCACAGGGACTCCTGATGTACCGCTGGCCAACGGTGTCGCAGCTTGGTGGCGCTTCGCTTCGCTTCGTAGTCTATGTTGTCCCCAACATATTAGGATTAGGTTTGCTAGGTTTCCCGGAATTGCTTGCTTTTTACTGCTTGGTTGGCATCTTGTGCTATTTCGTTGTATGTTTTGACGACTCGCCGTCTGCGGACTTTGTCGGCCTCTCGATGTGTCAGACCTGTCTGACCCTCGAATTCTTATCTTATAAAAAAACAAAGAAAAAGTGGGTGAAGTAATGAAGAAATGTACATGGATGCACATGGCCTCACAGTGTGTGTATGTGTGGGGCCCTTGTGAGAGCTGAGAGAGAGTGTGAAAGTGAGTGATTGATTAAAAAAAGGGCGAGGCGTTGTTTCAAACAGCGACTCTCCCTATGTATATATTTTTTTTGCATTGCATGATTTCGCATTTAAATTATAAAAAAATAAGAAAAAGGTAAGTCGTTGTTTGAAACAACGACTTACCTATTATATTATTATTTTTTAGATCGAGGCGAAAGTCATTGTTTCAAACAACGACTTAGTCCCGATTTGGCTATTTCGCAAAATCCTTTCAGATTTTGGCTAATCTCCTAATAAGTTTCGTTTTTTGGCTAATTAGAAAAAAAATTCAAAATAAAATCACAACTGCATTATCTTGGGGCTCATTTAGTGTAAAATCATGTAAGGTAAAAGAAGTTGAAACAAACATATTTTGTATGGGAAAATATATTATATATAAGTTTTGTGAGTCTAGATGAGAGAATAATGCTATTTTTTATATGGAAAAATAAGATAAAAGGGGTAATGATTATAGAAGTATATAAGACGTGGTTACCCGTTATTTAAATGAGTAATTGAAAAGGCAGAAAACAAAACCAATTTTATATTAAAAGTTGGGAGAAGAGGAAAACGATTACATTTTAATAATGTAACTTGAATTATAAATGAACTACATTCACTTTGTTTAACTTTTGCCTTTTCAAAATTTAAACCAAAAAGACTTTTTTTAAACGATTACTTTCGAATTTGTATGCTTGAAAATATAAGTCAAATTCTACCTCCGTCACTGATTAATCAGACTTAGGGGTGTTATTCGAGACGAATTTGACATGTTCAAGTTTGGTTCATTTGTTAAATGAGCTCGAGTCGAGCCAAACCTAATTTTTAAACGAACTTTCTTTTTTTGTTCAAGCTTGGCTTGTTTTAGTAAATGAACGAGCTCGAGTCGAGCTTTTTTCGAGATCTAAGTAGTTTTACTTGGAGGTACCATATTAAGTTAATTTTTTTTTTTTAGAAATTTCATAAAATTCGAGTTATTCGAGCCTAAATCGAACGAGTCGGGCTTTCAACCGAGCTTAAAATCATGTTCAAGCTCGACTTGTTTAGGTAAGTGAACAAGCTCGAGTCGAGCGTTTTCGAGCCGAGCTCGAGCTATTCAGCTCATATATCAGCCCTAATCAGACCCATAGTAAAACACTCTATTGGGCGTTGTCATACATGTTGGAGACCTAAGCAAAGATGGGCCAACCCGCCCGGTCCGTCCAACCTGCCCGGAAAAATATGCGGGCTTGGACAGAGTAGTTGGCTCAAGCCGGTCTGGTAGGCCCTGAGGGCCGGGCTTGGGCAGAGGGTGAAGCCCAAGTGGGCTGACGGGCCCGGCCCGATTATATAATAATATCATATATAATTATAATTATATAAGTTATATAGAGTATTTTAAAAATATAAACATAATTTCTATAATTTATAACTATATTACCGATGTCATACTACTACAAAAGTACTAAGTACTAACTATTCTCAATCATAAACGCTCGCATCTTCAAAACCAAATCCAATTGAGAAATAAAAACCCTAAATGCGCTCTCTCGCATAGCCCGAGTGTCGCTTGAAAGTATTGGTACACGATAACGTTGATTTTGCATTTGTTAGTAAGCTAATATTGTCCAGATTTGTCTCACATTTTAAAGTATTTATACAATGTTGTGATTTGCCATATTTTTTAGTTCGATTTCGGACAGAAAATGAATTTGAGATATTAGGTCCGCTTGGCCCGATGGGCGGCCCGATCCGACAAAGAGGACGGGCTTGGACAAGGCACTAGACCCAAATACCGGACCGGTTTAATGGGCTGAAATTTTAGTCGAGACCCAGTTTACGCCCGCCTGGCCCGACCCATGCTCAGTAAACTAAACAAAAACCCTAATCAAAATGATCGAACCAAAAAATAAACGAAGCATTGGATACTATTTTTATCTTTTGACTTTGATAGTACTGCAAATACTATATTCAGCCCTAAATTGACATTTAAAGCATGTTACTGAACACGAATTTCACTGCTGCTTACGTGTGCTATACCTCGGGACATGCTGTTATTGTTTAAAAAAAATTATGAAAAAGATGCTGTAGTTAAGCTGATTTTTTAAATAAATATAGTGTCTAACTAAGTACACATGTTAGTTGTGGGGTTTTGCCGGTTTGGGTGGACATTAATTACTTATGCCTAATCTTCATGTTTACCATAGATTTTTTTTTTTTTAATACAAGTAAAGATTTGGAGGTGTTTAGATCCTGTTAGACCACTTTTTGGATGCAGTTGTGTATATTCCTATCCTGGAGTGGCGACGTAGAGTCATCGGTCTCAAAAAGATGAGCAATGCGGTATGCACAGTGGTTGATCTCCCGAAAGATATGGGAGACACATATCACCTCGAACTGCTGAATAGTATAGAGACGTGAGTGGTGATCATTTCAATCTCCCAAGGGCACGATTTACCGCCTTTGAGGCCATTGATCACCACCAAATTGTCACCCTCGATCATAATACGTTGTAGGCCCAACTCCTTCGCCTTTTGAATGTCGATCTTTAGTGTCATTGCTTACGACGCCAGGGCATTCGTCGCGCAGAATTGAGCACCCCCCGAGGCAACTAGCTCCCCTAAGTAATTACAAATGATGAATCCCGCGAAAGCACACCCTGAAGGATTAAAACACCCGTCAAAGTTAATTTTGTACGTTCTTTCTAAGGGAGTTTTCCCATCTCAGATTTCTTCTTCTCCTTGGTACTGTAGTGTCGTTTATGATTGACTGGTTTTTCTTCTCAGTATTTTCCGTTCTTTTCTAATTATCAAGAGTTTGTGTATATCACAATGAATAATTAGTCATGGTGGACACTGATTGGTGCTTGCTCATTATCATGTCCGAATTTTGGGGGATTCTGAGTAGTATAAGGCTAGCCTGGGACTTTGGCTATCGGAAAGTCATTATCGAGACGGACTCCATGCTCACCTTCAAGCTTGTTCAAGGGAATATTGATGACAGGCATCCGGCATCCCCTCTCTAGTCTAGTTCGTCAGTGCAAAGGCTCTCTTGCCAGAGACTAGGAAACTCTGCTTCGATTTGCATGTGGGGAAGTGAATTTTGACGCGGACTCCCTTGTCATGGTTGCTTGCTCCTTTCTGTTAAGTTTTCATTTTATTCTGGAGCTGCCTATTGGCTCTATTTTGCTTATTAAGAAAGATATTAGAAGAAGGGCTACTCCCCGCCTCGTTCATTTGTAGCCCAGGTTTTAGTTTCTTGTTTTTATTGCATGAGAGCCTATGCTCCAGTTTTACCGACCAAAAAAAAAAAAGAATAATTAGTCATAATACAAATACATATTTTGTGTGGAAAGATTAGTTAAAATCCAGAAAACTCCAGCTGGGCAAATACAAAACAGGAGTCATATCGAGTTTATTTTATTTTTTATTATAAGATCAAGATCCATCATTTTATCACAAAAGTCATTTTTTAATAATATGGAGTATTAGTTAGGGCAATAATGTAGGGCTTTTTATAACTCTTTTTATCTAATGTTAATTATCACATATATTTGAAGTACGTTATCATATATGGAATGCTGTTTTTTGTGCTCTCCCGATATTTAATCAAGTTCATGTGTTGTTTTTTTTTTCCTTTCAAACATTGTATTTACTTTGGTTTTCAGTGTTTATTTGATTTATATACTCTCAATTGCATTGTCTATTAACTTGGTCAATATATCAAACATTTCTTTGTCCAACTAATGTACCAAAATGTCTCATATACGAACCTCTTTCCCAACCCTCATCCAAAATTTAAAAAAAAAATGCACTTATATTGTACTAGTATTATCCCAAAATAAAATAAAATAATATTTATTTACGGAGTACAATTTATTTATATACTATAAAAAAAAGTACTACAAAATTAGCTTCTATTTTCAATATTTTGATTGTTTTGAAAAAAGGGGGCCAATCACCTTGTATCTTGTGGTGGGGCCTACAAAACGGAACACGGTTCTCAAGGGATTCTCCCGCCTTATATACCTACAACAACAAAAATAAAGTACTTAAAAATAAATTAAATAAGATTAAGAGAATGGTATTTCACGTCCTCCCGCGCTTTTTTCAGGTGTTTTCCCGCCATCCTTACGACACCCGCATCCACTTCATCCCGTGGGGCATTGGGCCCCACCCCCACGCGTGTATTTCACGGTCTCCTCACCACCGTTATCTTTAACAGCTGATTCACTCTTCGCCTCTTCGGCCTTCGCCCACCAACAACAGTAAGTGCGCCCGCCGGGCCGGGCCGGGCCCCTACAAGGTTGTTTTGTGAGTTGAACAAGTGAAATTAAAAAGGATGGCGGTGGGCCGGTGGCCATGGCGGCAGGCGGCTGGGGAGAGGGATCGTTTTAATTAGGTTTAATTTAAAGCTAAAGAAATTGAATCTGTTTTGGGATAAATTGGTTTTTTTTTTCTTCTAAGATTTACAAAAAAATAGACGATTTAAACCTAAAGAATTTCATATCCATTGATCGACGACCTATATGAAATTGTCAAATTGATACTATTGTGGTGGAAGAAGATGAAGCCTGAAGGTGGGGCAATTACTCTTATCAATTTTAACGGAATCTTAACACCACAGGAGGCGGGGTTGGGTGGCCTTTTGCTAACAGTAACAGATCTCATTTAACCGTTATTTTGTGTAATTTTTAATTTTTAATTAGGGTGTTGTTAGGTACAATATTCCGTAAATCTAGATTAAGCAAATGGAGGTTCTTATTTAATATATCTATTCAATCAATCAATAAAATTAGATATATCTATTCGATCAATCAATATATCTATATATGCATAAGATAAATTTTGACCCAATTTGATTAGATATGGATATATTTTTAGAAGATATTAACCAAATTTAAATACTATTATTTAAGATAAGATTTAATAATTAATATATGCATAATATAAAATTTTATTCTAAATCAATTTAATCAATATATCTATATATTCATAAGATAAAATTTGATCAAATTTGATTAGATATGGATATATGTTTAGAAGATATTAGTGAATTTTAAATACTATATAAGATAAGATTTTACCTATTATATAGATAAGATTTTACATATGTAACATATGTAACCAATTTTAGAAGATATATAATAGATATAATAAATGATAAGTCGAATGTAACATATGACTTCTTCTTCTTATCTTAATAGTATTAATCAATCAAAAAAAAATTATCTCCACCTTAATCAATTTTAAGATAATAATTTTCATAAGTTTTTAGACATAGATATATTTTGGAAAGATTTTACTTGTTTTGGGATAATATTTTTATTTTATTTAAAGATTTACAAAATTTCAGATATTAATGAATCAATGATCTAGCTTATTAACTTAGGGTTTCATATCCATTGATCGACCTATATTACTATATATACTCGCAAACGACGACAAAAATCAGATTCATTAATATCTTTAATTTCCTATTGGGATCGAGCTAATTTTCAATCCTAAAATTTGTTGTGTTTATGATATTGATACTATTGTGGAAGAAGATGAAGCCTTAAGGTGGGTCAAGTACTCAATAAATTTTAACCGAATCTTAACACCACACGAGACAGGATCGGGTCGCCTTTTGCTAACAGATATATCGATTAATCGTTATTTTGTGTAATTTTACAACTCATGAAGAACCAAACATTCAATCATAAATTAATTGGTTAATGAATCAATGATGTTACATGACACCCACAAAATACTACTCATATGAGATGAAATGATTTAAAATAGACTTATAGTACAATAATATTTTGAAACATCATAAATTGAATTGATTAATATGTTATATGATTATTAATTGTTTAAATTCATATATAATAATAAATATTATAAAATACAATTAAGTATCTTTTTTACCTCCAAAACTCTTTAACAACTCTATAGTGTAACTTCTCAAGAAGTTGCGGTACTACAAAAGAGAGAGAAATAAACAATTTATAAATCAAACATTAATTTAAATAATCGAAGGTGCATATTTACAAAAACATAAAACTCAATTTCAATCGATCAAATTGTGAATTAATTAAGTTAGACCAAGAACCAGGAAGATCGAGTGTGCTTTCCAAAACATAGCGCCTCAAACTCGCAGCGATGGTATATCGAGATGAAAACATCTTGTATTTCCTTTATAGCGATCTCCTCCCATTATGTGTATCAATAGCTTTCTAACGAGATACAATTAACCAAGTGAGGCAAATTGAATTCGTCGTGGACAGCTATTGATACGCATAAGGGAGAAGAAAGCCATAAAGAAAATAAACGATGCTTTCAAATGCTCTTCGATCATGAATCTCCCAACCAATTTACCTATCTCTAAAATCTGTGAATTATATTGTGATGGGTTCACAATTTATAGTAGAAGTTGTCGATAAAAAAGGAAAACAAAAGGTTGATAATACTTTCCTCATTAAATATTTGGAAATATATCTTTAATATGGAAAAACTTACCAAAAAACAACAGAGATTATAAATGCATTTTACAATCAACCTATATCTATCTCTACCAAAAAAAAATCAGCCTATATCTATATCTTACCAAATATATCTACTTATGGATATATTATTTTATTAATACAAAATCTTCATTATTGGATATTCTTTTGTATTAAAAAAATTCATGCAGTATCTTATAATAGAATTATATATAATTTAAATATTTTTTTATCTAACACAAATTAAATATAATTTTCCTTGTATATAGATATATTTTTATTGATTTTATGTAAGCCTTCTTCTAAGCCAAATTGAGATTATAAAACTATTTTCAACTAGGATGTACTATTAAAGAAAGCAATTTTTCTCATCTATATCTTAATGATATAGATTAAAAATCATGATTTGGAAAGAAAATCCTAAATAGAAATCTATAGATCCTCTAAATAATTTTTAAAAATAAAAAATCACCAAAATCTTGGAAATTATTTAAAAAATCTAGAAAAAAAATATTTTATATTTTGTTACTTTTTAGAATGTGTTAAAACCAAATTGGCTAGTTTACAGTAGTGTAGAATATAGTTAAGAAGATGTTGGCCCTTAAAAAATATTTTAAGGGCTAAAGATCTATCCCTGATTTTTTTTATTGGGTAAAATTTCAGGTAAGAAACAAATCTAGTATCCTTTCGGATGAGACCAGGATGATTGAAAAAAAGATCTATCCCTCATATCCCTCTTGTAAGAAACATTACTGATATATCGAAAAATATTGAGTAATTAAAATTAATTTTTTCTGTTCATCATTATTTAGAGTATAAAATTAAAACAACACATTCCTTCCACAAATGGACATGCAAAAAGAACAATAAGCACGATTCCTAGCACAACAAAGTATAAGAACGTCAAGTGACAGAAGCTCCAACTAAGCAGATTAAGACTTAATTTGGATGATTCATGTTCCCCGGCCTATAGGTGAAAGTTGAAACCGTGAAAGTGTCATTAGATACATCATCAGAGATTGGAAAAGCCGCTCTATTGATTTCGACTATAAAAAGTATAAGAATGTCAAATGGCAGAAGCTCCATTTAGACAGATTAATTAAAACTTAATTTTGATGATTCATGCTCCCCTATACATCATCAGAGATTGGAAAAGTCGTTCGATTCATATCGGTTATGCAAAAGTTGGTAAACATACTCTCCTAAAAGTAGAAGCTCTCGTTCTTTTACATGCAAGATTCCTTGATGATTAAAAATTGCTTAACATGAATATGAAAATGGTTCAAAGAAAATTGAGATTATAGTAACCACCCGACATACATATCCATCTACGCTCAATCCTTGAGATTAGGCATCCATACATCATCCACTCAGATAACATAGATAAAGTTGCACATCTTTTTTACTTTACCCACAAAGCCAATTTGTGGAGCAACCAAAGTCTACTCGACTTCATCCTTACAAATGATCTCCAAAGACCAAGGGCTCCGCCTTGATGTCCTCCGAATTTTTTCCATTAAAAAAATCGGGGGTTATTATTTACACGGTCAAAAATTCGCCATTTACACGTCGCAACCGCGCACTCGCAATGCGCGGTTGCAGTTTTTTTTTTTTTTGACTCGCCTGAACATATTCCCCATTGCCGTCGCTTCAGATCTGGAAGAAGGGCTTCGACTGCAGCAATTTCCCATCTTCAGATCTGGAAGAAGAAGGTATCGATTTGGAGAGCGATTGTAAGGTGTCTTGGGCTTCGATTTGAAGAAGTGTTGCAATTTCTTTAGATCTGAAATCGAAGCCCTTCCCCTTGCCCAAGGCTTCGATTGCTGCAATTTTCCATTTTCAGATCTAGAAGGCACTGTTCTCATAGGAGGAGGGAGAATCGGCCAAATTTCCGGCAATGGAGGAGGGAGAAGACGTCGGGGCTACCGGCGGGAGGGGAGGCAGAAGGAGAGGAAGAGGGAGGAGATGAAGCCGGAGATGAGGAAGGCAGAGTGCTGGTAGGAGGCGGCGACGACGCGGGGGATTGAAGTCGTGGTAGGAGGCGGTCGGCAGTGGTAGGGGGCAGTGCTGGTAGGAGACGCCTTCCGCCTCCCCTCCCGCCGGCAGTGGTAGGAGGCGTCGGGATTGAGGTCGGCGGCGACGCGGCCGGAGATTGTGAGGAAGGGTGACCACCGCCGCGACGATTTGGGGACAACGAGAGAGAGATGTGGAGACTGAGGAGATTGTGAGGAAGATTGCCATTGTTGAGTTAGAGAAACTTCCAGCGCATCCGTACTCCGCGAACGCAGATTTCTACTTTCCGTGTAACAAGCGAAAAAATCACCGTGCGAATATCAATTCTGAAAAAATCTTTATTTTATTTTTTAGTTTGTAAAGAGATCGAGGACAATTCTCTTGCGTAGTGTTTCAATTAGTTAATTAGTCAACTTATGACCGGTTTGATATGACTCACTTTTTAACCTAATTTAAAATTATAATTTGGATAAAAAAATTTAATGAAAGTCTAAAATAGATTAGCCTCCCATGTTTTTTTTTGGTAGCGAGAGGTAATGGTATATCTTCATGAATCTATTCTGTATTTAAGTTAAGACTCATTAGTCACTATATATTCTAACTATCACTTTCCCTCTCTCATTTTTCATACAAAATTATTTATATTTTCCTACGTCTCAATGGTCTCATTATCTAATTTTGGGGAGGGTAATCCGTCGTTTCCCACTTTGGATCTCATGGAGTTGCTAAAATAACTTTATATAGAGTTGGTTAAATCTTAACTACTCAATTCTAAATAAGTGATTTAGATTTAAATTAGTTTAACCATTTTTAATTTATTTTTTAGGGTCTAAAAAATTCTATAGGGTAATCCTATCAACTCTACGAGATCCTTACCGTTATCTATATACATATAATAAAACCGATGCATTGTTGCCTGCGTGGCGGCTTGTGAGTGAATCTGCTTACGTGGCGGCACGTGAATGCATCTCGCAAAACTTTCTTCCGTCAAAAATGAAATCTAATAAAAATAATTAGATAGTTCTAATCTATATAATTAAAAATAATTATTTTATTTTACCATTAACTCATATATAATTGAATAGATGGAATATCTTATAAAAGAGTAAATATTATATAAGGAAATAACTATATCAATATAATTAAACGCAATAATTGTAATAAATTTGGCATATACAGATATACAAATTGCCATATAAGTGTATCTCCATCTGGATCATAAATAATCTATCCAATGGACAATTTATATATAAATTACACCATATGGACGGGACCTAAAAAAGACATTAGGTTCACCCAATTGCCATATAGACGAATTTTATGGCGGGTCTTTGGGGTCTAGGCGGGTCTTGGTGATCTTGAAGGCCTTGGTAGAGGGGTGAGGTAAGGGGTGTAGGTGGGAATCTAGACGGGCCTTGAAGGGTTTTTTTAGAACAGTGATCATAATTACCAAAAATATTAATAGATACATAGTAGTAAATATTTGATAGGTGTTATCGATTATTTTTTGTGGAAAGAATTATTTATATCAAAATTAATTATTTATTTATATCAAAATTAATTATTTCATAGTTATTTTATTTGTATCTATATTATTTTTCAGGAGAATGAGTTATTTAGATCTAGATTAATTTTAATCTTATATTTTCAGTTATTATTTTAATTATCATAATGTAATTCATATTTATTTATTTATTTATTTATTTATTTTCATATTTAAAATAGTATTTTTTATAGTTAATAAATATAATTTTATAATATTGTGTTAGCATATTCCCGTGCAGGGGACGGTACATATACTAGTTTTTCCTATAATACTCTAATCATTTCCCCACCCTCTAACCTAGACTCACAATACTTATGGATTATCAAAACGGGAAGCGTTTTTATTTGCTATCTTGGTCTTCATCAACCTTTCAACCTCGGTAATAATCTTGTAAACTCCTGCATGGATAATACACTAAAATTTAGGGCTCGTTTGTTTAGATAACTAGGGAATGGAAAGGTAAGGTATTAAATTTTAGACATAAAATGTATATGATCATCATTTTTTGTGAGCTTGGAGGAGAGGATGAGAGGGATTATTAGCCCATCCTAGAGGTATTAGTTACCCTCCTTCAAATTAGGGAATAGAAGGCTAACACATTTATATGAAAAATGGGAGAAGAAGGGGAATGATTAGAATAGTAATCAATGTATCTTAACTTAAATATGGACTACATTCATAAGGGTAATCATTACTTTTCTCTACCAAAAAACAAACGGGGGGTTAGAGTTTTGTTGTTGTTGTTGTTGAAACTTGAAAATGAAAGCAATTATGATGTGCTAATTAAATTACCTCTAATGACCTTCAGGGTTGTCCCTTTTTATTTGGACCCGTATTTGATCAACTCTAACTTACTCTTCATCAACCTTAATTTCAACCTCGGAATTACATTAGGCTTAATTTGTGAGAGTGGATTTAGCACAAATAGGTAAATTAAAGAGGGTTGTCAGTCAACATGTATTAACTCAATATGTGTGTGCAAATTTGGGCCAAACAGAAATTCCACCAAACAATACGGGTAGTTCGGTCGGCCCACCCGTCCATATTTACGAGTATGAAGTATGAACAACAGAAATACATAAATTTACAAAGGTTCGATTACTTAAGATACATGAGTATAAAAGCCTAGTCCCGCCCATGATCAAGTCTACTACTTTACGAGTTGAGATTTTTTCTCTTTCAAATTTGGGGTTCGCAACGAACAATTTAGAATCTGAACCGAACTGAACCAAACCAAACCGAGACGAAGCAAACCCGGGCTACCCATTTGGGTAGTTAGACAAAATGACAAGAAAAGGGTCATGTTCTCCAAACTTCACTTAGTGGTGTATTTGAAGAGGGACTTGTATATAAGTGGAAGTACATTGGCCGGCACCGAGGACACGTAGAAGCCATGCACTTCCTTGTTTTTTGCACCTTCAACCCCACATTTTCCCTTTTTTCAATATTTGGCCCCTATTGGCAGACCAAAGTGGATGGTATGGGTATGGGCTAAATAACAATAACTAGCTTGTTGACTTTTACATGTCAATAACCATTTTCAATTGTTAAAACATTATTCAAGTGTCTTTTTTACTTAATAAATGTCACACTATGCCACTATAGGATCAATTTTGTGTTTACTACTTGTATGGAATTTTTGAAGTGCTAATTTAAGTTATTGTCCTTTTTTTCTTTTTCTTTTTTTAAATAAAATAAATTACTGCAATGCATTCTATAGGCTAATCCATTTTCAAGATCAGACTCCCACTTTTGGTTCAAGGTCCTACATTTGTGCATCAAAGGCCCCCTAAATCGATCCGTTAAGTTGATCTGAATATCTAACTGCTATAATTATAACCAGAAAATGGGATTGTTGAAAGATGGTAAATGTTTCAGGTTTGCCCATGAAACTTGGTTCATACCATCTCTATAAGTTTAGGTGTGTGACAAATATAAGACAATACATTGACACTCCAACACACTAGACAAGCTATATATGAATCTGTTTCCGCTATTTTTACTCTCTCCAAGGCAACGCAAAACACCCAAACACTTTCTCTTGAAATATTTCTATGCGAGCAAGGTTGCGTAAATGTTTAGACTGTTTCAGACAGGAGCTTATCATAATGGAAGATACAACAATAAGCGACGAACTAACACATTATGACGCTATGACGATTTTTGCATAGCATATGATACTGGGTGTGGGTTGGAAGGCCTTCATATAGTTGGCTGTGCCATTTATTTCCCACACTTGGAAGGACATGAGGGAATGAGGCCAGGGCGCGGTATGAATCAGAAACGCTCAGCGAAAGATGTGTGGTCCCCTCATTTCCACAGCTTGACAGAGCAATCATGTCCTGCAGATGCAACCATTCCGGATACGGATGTGGCCAACGCTGATATTATGTTTTCGTGAGCTGGAACTGTCATACTCTTGTTCTCAGCCATGTTCCACAGCTCTATAGACTGTAAATGACAGGCGGCAAGTAATGAATTAGAGGTATAATGCAAATAAAAGGAGAAAAACAATTTCTTCCTCGGCTAATCACAAAGGTCAACAGTTCATGTCATAGAGTTGAGTGATTTTCTTTGCCTGTTCCCGATTACTAACTGTTATGAGAAATCATTCTGATCCCTAATATTCAAAGTGTTGTCTATTTAGACCTTGAAAAGCATGGAATAACACACTAATATTAGGACATCAACAGACAACAGCTATTCTAGACGTCGGCATGAGAAGTCTTAACAATTCACCGGTAGGTTTTGAAGTAGGGGTAGATAAATCAAGAATGCGACTTCTTTTCATCAGGTGATTGATGATAGAAACTCAAGACTGAGAGATGGCCAAGGAATAGAGAAATCAAAGGCTCAAGTTAGCGTAACGGCGAACCACATTTTGACTGCCACAGATCATCTATAACAGTACGCAGGAAAGAATTAAAGATAATTACCCGTGTTCCTCCAATCACCAAGAGAGTCGAATAACTTGGATGAAATACACAAGAATGGTATTGGCTTCCACTAGAGCTGAACTCATGAACGCAGTCTCCTGAGGATAACGACCACACTTTTACACTGTCCCGGCTAACACATGAGAGTAAATCCCCACTGGCATCCCAGCAGATATAATTCACAGGTCCAGAATGTGCCTATCAACATAGACAAAGACTCATTATTGAACAAAATTCATGGACCACAGATGTGATGCTGAATTTTAACACGTCAGGAGACACTCAAACCAATAATAAATGGTACAACCACAAGACCAACCTGGAAGGATTGCACTATCCTGTCAGTTTCAACATCAATGACGGAAACAACTTTATCTGATGCAGCGGCAAGTAGCTGGCCAGACCTGGGTTGGAATCTCACTTGGGCAGTACCACCCTAATCCAGTCAGGAGAAAAATTCAAATTCACAACTGCAATTTTTTTTTTTTTAATTAAAGGACAAATTAAGGATTACTGGACAGATAGAAGAAACAAACCCTAGATATGTGGGCGCACGAGAATGGATTGATTTTCCAATAGCGAATCTCATTGTTGCTGTCGCAAAAACAGAAAAGATCGTTCTTCTTAGGATGGAAATCCAGGGACATGATGGGGGCACCATGTCCAGAGTACATATTTAAGCAGTGGCTTGGCTGCAATAGGAAATGCTACATGTGTCAGGAGATAAATAAAAAAACCACAAATGAAACAAAAGTTCAATAAAAGAGAGAAAACGTACATTAGCTGCATCCCATAGTCGCACTGATCCATCAACTGAAGCTGTTGCAAGGTGAGTAGAATTTGGCCTAAACCGCACATCTGTGATAACATGCTTGTGTTCTTCTGGTGTGTTTTCCGTTTGTAGGTTGTCCATGTTCCAGAGGACAGCCTAACAGACAAGATCAGTATATAAGAATTTTTGGTAGCTACTATTCTCTTGGGCTTCCATTTCATTTTAGTAACCAAATTATGGATCCTAATTTAAAGAGCTGATAATACATAATCCCACATTAAGGTACTACTGCAAAATCATCATCTATTACATGGGAACAGTGGGTAATTTTTAATTGTAGAATGGAAACGATGCAAAATGGCCTTTAATTTTCAACACATATACTGCTCAACGTGTTAACATGACAAGGATTTTATCACAGCCACGTTTGCGATCTCACCTTCTGGTCATGTCCAGCACTAGCCAAAAATTTTCCATCAGAAGAAAAGTGGCAACTCGTAACTTTATTCCTCGTACGTATACAGCCAACTTCAGCAAACGTGAACCCTGAAATAGAGACAGGAAGGTAAATTGCAGAGCTTTAAAAAAGGTGAGTTCCAGCTCAAAACAGAAATTAAGGATAATCTCACCCTTTGATGCTTCGGGCTTTTGTTCTGTTGTTCCATAGAGATCCCTACCATCTCCTCCATCATGTGTCAAAAAAGATTCAACATTATCATCCAGAGACCCAACATCTCCAAAATGTTCTATGTCTTCCTGATAAATACAAAAAGGAGTAGATGAATAAGCTGAGCAGTTACCTCAAAATCATGTAGAATAATGCAGAAGACAAAGTTACAGAAGCAATGAAGCATACAAAAGAAAGCATGACTGATGGACAAATAAATCCTTATAATCTAAATTATACACCTTTTGACCTTTCTAATCAGTGTTCCTTCCAGTTGACCATTTATTTAGCGTAAAAAAAAAGAAGCAATTATGGTACTTTTCAAGAAAGAAAGCAGAGATATGCTGCTATAGATCAAATTCAGGATATTCGGTTAGTGGCAGAGGTAAACAAAATCTCAGCATGATATCACATCATTCCAGTTATAATGCAATATTAACTGAATTTGTAAATGCATACCAGATGATTTGAAGATGTTGCCAGACCACCAGTTCCATCAGGACCATACATCATCATATTCTTAGCCCCACTGCCCACCTGGGGCAGACTGTTTGCTGTGCCTATCCCGTCTCCAGGTGTGTGAGTAGAGGGAGGAGAATTAGGTGAAGGGCCAACAGTGTTCCCTGTTCCAGTGCTATTAGCAGGCCCGGAGGAAGAATGCTGTTTCCTTTTCCTATTGTTCTGTTGATTAAACACAAATGATTACATATTGGTCAGCCTAATCAATCACATTCATCAACGCAAGACAGTTTCAAGCAGGCAGCATATTGTATTATTGTTATAGAGAAGTAAAAAGGCAAACAAAAGGTAAAGAATGTAAATATGACACAGAACATGTATTTGTTGTAATATAGCACCACCTGCTGTAGTTGTTGCTGCTGCAACTGGTCCTGTTGTAACGACGAAGACTGTTGTTGCATCTGGGGCATCTTCATCTGCTTAATACCCCCACAAAGGGAAATTAATATAGACAAAGAAGAGCATAGGTATCAAGCATAACGTAATAATGAACCATCAATGACTATGTGACAAACAGATGTATACATACTTAGATCTTAGGTGACAGTTAGAAATTCAGATTAAACCAAAAACATTTAGTAATTCATCTTGCCAAAACTCCAACAAAGAAAGTAAAAAGACACCACAGTGCAGTTCACTGAATGATCACAAAACCTTTCGAAAGAATAAAATATTCAGTTGGCTTCTTTTGATGTTGACATCTTCATCAGGTTATTACTAGGAAAAAGTATAAGTCAGATGTATAGAACAGCATATAGCAGGTGACACCCTAAGAAAGAAGATCAGCGTAAATCAATAAATAACATAACAAAGATGTAGTTTCTCCCAGCACCTCTAGGCAATAAGATGTGAAATTTGACTAATACAAATTTTTTCAAGGACGGACAAGAAAACTTTGGAGAGATCAATAAATGTTTTAGATGCTCATCATGTATATAGAAAAATGAAACGCATTTTGGGATGCCAGTCGTGATGAACAAGAAAAACCCAGCAACAAAAAGAGGGACAAACAAAAATAAAATCGAAATACCTTATTGATGCCATTACATAAAACTTGTCCTTATTAAACATCTTTCAACCTATGTAACACTCCCATTTGCATGCATATAATAATTGTGAATTTCTATTCACTCCCACAGTACCATTGATTCGCTTAGAATCTAGAGCATAAAGATATATTTCTTACCTGTGGTGAACTTGACTGCATAGGAGAGCATACGTCATTTCTCGCAGATTGAGCTTCTTTTGCACTCATGTTCCCCTTGGGTAAACCACCATAGTTTTGTGAACTTCCTAGGCTGTTTTGGGATTGAGCATGTGACAATGCCTGTTGCTGCTGAGCTGCCAAAAGAAACTGATTTTGAACAGGAAGATTTGGCTTTTGTACTACACCCAAACTTGGTCTCAACTGATCAATTCCCTGTTTCCCAACGGAAATGGATAATAAATGTACAAATTTTCAAGACGTAAACAGAAATTCCAGATCAATAAAACTAGAAAGAAGACTTACCGTTAAAGGCCATCCCTTCAGCGGAAGACTGTTAATGCCTTGATTTAATCCTAAAACGGTAAGTTGATTTTTTTGGTCAGAAAACGGTAAGTTGATTTTTTTCGGTCAGAAAACGGTAACTTGATTTAGTTAGGCACAAAACATCATGTGGCTCATTCGTAACAGGAAAAAAAATCCTGATAAGACAAAATTATATACTGCCCCAATCTGCGGCCAAACACCGGGTTTGATAAATACTAGTAATAGATTACATTTTCTATACATTAATTAATAGATTACTGAATACGTCAATACTCCATACATAGTAATGTCAACAGTCAACTTAAAGTTCAGCTGAATACATCCAATCGAGAGAGATTCTGCCAAGGAAATTCCATAGGGATAGAAATGACGCAAAAACTTAAATGGCAAGCATATATGTTAAGAGACATTTCACCTGCACCCCCAAGTCCAGACTTTGACTGCAAAATGGCTTGCCCATAAATTGACGAAGGATCCATGGCCATAGATTTTTGACCAGCACCTATATTAACTTCACTTTTGAAATCCTAAATGTGCAAGGTTGTCATCAGTCAAATATGAAGTGATAAAGGTTGTATGTTGGAAGCAAGGAAGGCGACAACATAGGAAAGTAAAACTGTTAAATAGAGACCAGAGCTCAATTCACATAATTACCCCCGTCAAATGAGGTCGCGCTTGGATTTGCTGTAAAGCTGCAGACATGCTCCCCGAACTACCTTGCACCAACTGGCTGAATCAATAAGAAAAAAGTGTGGCAATGATCTCAGCACACCAGCAAATGAGGGGGAAAACAATCAATGAATTTCTATACTGAATGAATTACCCTTGCTGATTGGTTGCTGATTTTAGAAGCGCCATCCTGTTGGCATCCATAATACCTGAAGATGCTTTTATACCAATTGAAAGTGGACTAGTTAGGTGAAAATAATGCATTTTCATAGCCAATATACCAGCTGATGGCTGAACCATCATACCTTCAGAGGCCATACCATTTACAGGGCTGTTAAGTGGAGGATGATTTGGACCCCCTCTTTGCAATTGGGCACTTCGTTGCTGCATGAGTTGTAGTTGTTGCATCTGCAGGTGTTGCTGTTGCTGTTGCTCCCTGGCCTTCATTTGCTGGGTCTAAAATCAACATAGAAACAAGGTTTTACATAATTAAGGCATCCTGCTGGAGAATGAGAATGACGCGTGTATACCGTTAACCATAAAAAGATCCAAACCTCAATATAAGAAGCAGCAGGCTCCGAGTGCTTTTCATTCGTTCTCGCAATAAATATATCCCAAAAGACAGACCACCACTCGAAGAGAAACCCTCCAGGTGCATCAATAGCTAAGAATGATGTTCCATCTTAAACATAAGAATACCATCCACCTTCATGATACAAGATAATGGAAAAACTAAAAGAGGCAAAATTACATTACCTACTGGATCAGTAGCAACCTTCCCTTCTGCCATGAAAGCTTTTGCCGAGTTATGTAGTTTCCTCTTAACTAGGTAATCATGAATGTAAACATCCAGCCTGCCGGAAAAAAAAAGAAGCAAACTATTAACAAGAAATTTGATTATGATAATATGCATAGTTTATACCTGTCTACAAAATTTATCTGCTCAAATTCTTCTTTAAATTAATCAAGTATAAAACTGGACTATATACATTTGGTGCCAGAATCTAGGTTAAGAACTGTGCATCTCAAGAGAAGCAAACAGTCCCCATCAATTAGGCCAATTTTCACGGCAATCAAGCAGAAAAGAATAATAAGCCTTTGAGAAGAAGAAAATTCACACACTGTGAATCTAAATTGAAGAAAAAAGAATCGAAAGAAGCGCACATCTTATCTGCTTCCCAATTGCTCTGTGCCATTGCTTTGCTCCAGCAAAAAACACAGCTTCCTCCTCTTTATCTCTCCCTCTATCTGCAAATTTAACAGTTCAGGCGGTCAAAGTTTAAGCTACTAAGCGGCTCAAATTTCTCATAAACAAAGACCAAAGACCAGACTCAGCAACCAAAAATCCCGAGCAAAACTATAGAACTGTTCCGCGAAGATAGAGATCAAAAATCCAAGTAACCTAGTCGGCATTACACACAGAAAAAATCACAGTAACAGGATCCAGAGCCACAAAAGCCCACGGAATCGAAACGAAATCCACCGGAAATCAAAACATGCGCAGGCGATGACTCGGACAACGCATTCCACCAAAAATCAATTAATTTTCCACTTGAAGAAACGGGGGAAAAATAAGAGAGAATAATTCAACGCCTTCAGGCGAGAGATCTCGGCGGAAAAAATGCGCAAACAGAATTGAGTAGTTACCGGTTGGAAATCGGAGACGATCAATCGCCACAACTGATCCGTCGAGCACAGAAATTGATTTCTGTGGGTGCGTTTGGCAGTAAAAAAAAAATAAAAAAATAAAGGAGTAAAGGAAAAGGCGAAGAAAACAGAAACGCACTGAAAGTGGGAAGAGAGAGAGAGAGAGAGAGAGAGAGAGAGAGAGGGGGAGGGCGATGAAAAAAATATCGGGAGTGACAGGTAAGCAGGACGTGATTCCTACCCAAAAAGTAGCCTAAGGGTTAGTAGTAGGTCAGTGTGTATCCTCTGCAACTGTGTAACATGGTTGCATGGTTAATCAATTGGGTCAATTTAGGAATAGGAAGTTGATAGGGTAGTCGAAATTGATAGGGTAAGTGTGTTATGTTAAATTAGAGTTTTTATAAACTAGTAAGGTTTTTGTAACTCAACTAATAGAGTAGTTGAAACAAACTAGTTGATCAAATAGGAGAAAATAAATAGAATTATGAAAAATTTGGAGTGAGTAGCGGTTGAAAATTCAATATTTCAAAAGCTAATTAAACTAAAATTTTATATTTAAACTAATTAAAAATATAAAATGTTAAAACCAAAAGCTCCGAAAAGCTAGCTGCATTGTAATACGGAGCCTTAATGTACCATTTAATTATTTTCAAAATAATGGTTAATAATTTTTTAAAAATTATTTTTTCTATCAATCAATATCATAAATAACAATCAATCATCAATTCATTCCATTATTTGTAAAAGTATATAGGTTAAACTGTTTTTTCTATAAAAGTATATCATTTGATGAAAAATTCTATCAAATACATAATTATTTAGATTAAGCGTGTGTTTGGCAAAAAGATGATTTTTTTGGAGGTGGGGTTTATTTTGTGTATTATGGAGGTGTGGAAGATGCAGATTTTTTTAAAAAATAACCTTGTAAAAATAATGGTGTTTGATGGTTATAAGGTTTGGAAGTTGTATTTGTGGCAAAATGTCTAAAATACCCAAAGCTTGGGGGAGGAAGGTGTGAAAAAAGGAGGGCAAAAGGGGGACAAATTGGATCACTTTCTAAATAAACTCCCTAAAGCTACCCCCGCTTCCAAATTAGAGAAATTAAACTCCACCCCCAGCCAAAGATGCATCCAAACATGGACGAACTTCCTTTTTTTTTACCTCTGAAACCTCTTGGAAGACGCTTTCAAACACGCCCTAAGGGTGTGGATGGGGATAGTTTTAGTAGTTTTTAAACTACTAAAATGAAGGGGTTAAAAATATTATATATGTATGGGGCTTGTCATAAATCTAAGGCTACAGGTACATACTTGTAGTCAATTTGAACAATATTCGATAAATCGGTAGGTTTCTTATCAACTCACTATCACCCTCTACTCCAACAATGATCTAGGGTTATGGTGTCTCAATACTTTGGAAGAACATGGGACATGTCTCATAAACCGGGTCAATGGAGGTTTGAGATGAGAGGGAAAGGAGGAAGAGAGTTTAGAGAGAGAGATCGATAGATGAAGAAGATAGGAACTGTATTCATTGATGATTTTCCGCGCTTACAATATATAGATATTTATACCACAAAACCCCTCTTTCTAATATTTACACAATTAACTCTATATATCTAGTTCCTAACACTTTATCTCAAGGTATACCTTTCCATTTAGTTGTCTTGTTTTGGTTCCATAAATTTGTAATAAAAAAAAAACTCTATGCATAAAGTTCGAATGATCTCAATCGAATCAATAGTTAAAGTCATACAAACATTTCCACTCTCTCTAGAATTTGCCTACCCCAAAATCCCAAATTCCTCCTTTGAACCACCATCCCAAATCAACACGGCAATCTCCTTTTCCAGGATCTTCATCCTTTTAGTCTACTCCATTCGACCATAGCTGATGTTGTCGTGGTTCGATTTTGCCCAATCTGGCCACTTCGTCTCCGACCATCGTCCTCCTCACTCTCGCTCACCTCCTCCGGCTTCCCTCGTCGGCGGGTCTTGCCCTCCTTTGCCACCATCGCTCTCGCTCTCCCTCTTTGGCCGCCCTCGCCGGCGATTTTTGCCTAATAAGATCCGATTCGTGCTCTTGTTTGCCAATCTCCGTCCGTTTTGATGTCGTCGTCGTTGGTTGCTCGTCCTTCTCTGGCTTCCTGCCTTCAATTTTGATCGGTGTGGGTGAGTCGGTTTTACCTTGCTTTATATAATTGGTTTGGGGCTCTTCTAATTGGAGCTTTTCTCTTCTCAATGACATGTTCGGTTGCCTAATCCGGCCGGTGTCTGAGTGGTTTGTGGTGTTGGGTTGTTGGGTGGGTCGTTCTTCCTGCTGTCTCCCTCTTGTCCTCCATTTCTCCTCCTTTGTTATCGCCTCGTCCTCGCCTGCTTGTTCTCTTCCTTCGAGCGCTTGTGCCGGTGGTGCTTCTGGCATCGTTGGTCGTCGTCGGCCGTCTGCATGCAGTGCCATTGTCATCACTTTTCTTCCTTGCCTTGGCGTGCACGTACGGGTGTTTCATCCTTGCACTCCACGTCTTAGTTCATTACCCTTGTACGGCAAGATACAAAATTTGGGACAAATAAATTTTTTATATACATATTGTTGTTGTCTTTATGTATATAAAATAAATACAACCGTTCGAAAGGGATAGTGTAAAATCTCGAAAGGGCTAAACAAAATCCCTAAAAGGGCTTGTGCAAAATCCCGTACGAGACTCGTTTAAATCCCAAAACGGGTTTTAGGTGCGTCTTACTAGGGTGGTTCTCGACGACGTCTCTAGGTGTTCGCGGCGGTCCTATTCTTAGTTGGGGCTCTGGCGTCCGGTGTCGAGTTTGGCTGGGGTCGAGGTGGTGTGTATCGAGGCGACTCTGTGATCCGGAATTTTCCTTGGAGGTTCATCTTCACTGCCCATAAGGACTCTTGATGAACCGCTAGTCAGCGGTGTCATTGTTTATGGTGATTGGTGTCGGGTTGTAGTTTATGTTGTCCCCAACGTATTAGGGTTAGGATTGTTTGCTCGATTGAATTTGTTTGCTTGCCACTTTTTGTATTACACCTTTCTACTTGAGTTTGTATGTTTGATGGTTTGCTGTCTGCCGACTTTGTTGGCAACTCGAGGTGTCAGGTATGTCTGGTCCTCGAATTGTTACCTTATCAAAAAAAATAGTTAAAGTCATACCCCTCCTTTTGTTGAGATCCGCCATTAGAGGGGGGGAGAAGAAATCAAGAACGCGAGAGAGAAAATCTTTATGTGTTTTCAGTTTGATCAACAACTTACTTCTATACATAAACAGGTTTGTTACATAACCCATATCAGAAAGAAAAGAATTTACAAAATGGACCCAAAAATAAATAACTCATCACAAAAGTAAGCCCGAAATTATAATCCCCCCCCCCCCCCCCAAGTTGGAGGATGAGAGATCATGTCTATATTGCCCAAAACATTTGAATAAACATGACCTGAAAGAGTCTTTGTGAGAACATGAGCCCGTTGAAGATGTGTGGGAACATGAGAGATGGCGATGAGACCCTCAAGCAACATGGTTCGAACAAAATAGAAATCCAAGCCTATGTGCTTGGTCCTCTTATGGAGAACCGAGTTTCTAGCAATATGAATTACAGCTGGATTATTGCATTTGAGTGGAATTAGAAGAATGGAAGTAATTCCCAACTCATGAAAAAGTCTTGATAACCATGTCAAGTCTTCAGTGATCCTCCTCATACTCTTGTATTCGGCCTAGGACAAGGAGACCACTTGTTGGTTCTTTTACTTCCAAGACAAAAGGCAACCATCTAGAGTAATGAAGTAACAAGAAATAGATCTTCTAGTGTGTGGACAGTGAAAAGACTCGAAATCAAAAAGGCCACCATTTTTAGTGGGACCCGGGAATATACCCAGTGGGGCTTTCGATATTCCCAACGGACTTACCTGACCCGCATCGACATAATCGATGCGGCCCAACCTGTGCCACGGGAACAATCTGGCTATGAATTCTGAAGTATCATTCCCTTATCGAGTTTTCCTCAGACAATTTGGGAATCAGATGCTTACTTGCTGCCGTTGGTTGTTTTGGGGACCAACAACAACAGATTCTTGATTCAGGCGTCTGGTTTTCAAAGGGCGAAAAAAGGTCTATGTCCGCGGGGCAATTCCTTCTTCCCGAGAAGAGGTTTCTTCTGATGTGTTCCACCTTACTCTCTCTGTTCTGCTCTCTCTTGTCCTCCCTTTTTTCAGGTTTGCTTGGTTTTGATCCGCTCCTTTTTCCCTCTTCTTCCTTCCCCCCCCCCCCCCCCCCCCCGTCCAAAAAGTCCCTTTTCTTTATGTAACTTCTCCCTTTTATAGGCATTAGGTGATCTTTAAATGACATGCCACGTGGAGTCTGTTGCTCGACACGTGTTCTACTCGTGGGGAGTGGGCATGTCCGCCAAGTGCCCCTCTTTTCCATCCGCGGATGATTTCGTTCGAGTGAGTTTGCAGTTTTTTCAGTTGGATGTCCATCCGCGGACGACCTTGATAATCTGTCTGAGATGACCTTTGTGATAATCTTTTGCTACTTCTTGCCACCTTGTTGAGTTTTATTTTATTTTTATGTTTTTACAGATGTTTTTATTGTGGGTTTTGTCAGACAGGAGGCCCAATCAAAGTTACAATAAGTTTACAGTGTGAATCAGGATTAGAATTGATGTGAAGATCAATATCTGCTTTGCCTTTGAGATACCTCAAAGTGTGCATAACTGCTTAAAGACGTTCTTCTGAAGGAGCTAGCTTGCGTGAACTGAGATAAATGTTGCACTGTGAAGGAGATGCTAGGCCTTGTATGTGTGAGGAAATTTAATTTGCCAACAAGCTTCATGTATTTACTTGCATCAACTAACTTTGATGTGGAAGTAGAAGGCACCAACTTGGTTTGAATGTCTAAAGGAGCCACAATTAAAGTGTTGTTTGTACACTCAAATTCTTCGAGAAGTTCTTGTAAGAATTTTCTTAGAGAAACAACCAATTTTGTAGGAGATATAATGAATTCCATAAGAAGTAATGAAGTTGTCCAAAATATTTGATTTTGAACTTGGCATCCAATTCTGACTTCACCCTTGTGATCTCATTAGGATCATCACATGCCATTAAAATATCATCTACATATAAAGCTAAAAATACATGAGAAGATTCAGAGCATTTTGTAAATAATGAATAATCATCTTTAGAAGACTTATATCCTTGATCTCTTAAGATAACTTGGCACACCATTGCCTTGAGGCTTGTTTAAGACCATATAAAAACTTATTCAATTTGCAAACTAGCTAAAGAAAGATAATCAATAACAAACCCTTTAGGAGGCTTCATGTACACATCCTTACCCAGATCACCATGAAGAAAGGCATTGTTCATATCTAATTGTGAAATACCCCAACCTTTCTTCACAACAGCTATTGTAATTAGGGCTCTAATTGTTGTGAACTTGACTATAGGTGAGAAAGTCTCAGTGCAGTCAATTACAATCTTATGTGTACATCCCTTTATAACCAATATCTAGCCTTACATCTCTCTCCAGTACCATTAGCTCTAAGTTTGAGCTTATAAACCCACTTACTTATGATTGGTTTCTTTCCTTTAGGAAGTTTAACCATGGACTAAGTATTGTTCAAAGCTAAAGCTTGGAACTCTTTATCCATAGCCCCTTTCCATGAAGGATGAGAAATGACTTCCTCTTAACTAGTAGGTTTAAAAGAAGTACTGAGATTAGATAGAAGTTGCTAATCAGTTTCAAAAAAGCACAGAAAATGATATAGAGGGAATCTAATCATAATCAATTGAGTACATTGCTCAACTGGAAGGCCCAGAATCGAAGGAATCTGATGCCTTCAAACCCTGAATATATCCACCCGAGTTGTATATTTGCGAGGTTTCTCTGAGCCCTATTTCGGAGGAAACCCATGAAACGTGTAGCATTTAGTAATCAAATGCCCTATTTTCTTGCAATAACTACAGACTTGAGACTTGCAATCATCATACTTAGGCTTGGATCCAAGAATACGAGATGAACTCGCTTGAAAGGAAGCATTCTTAGAAGAAGAAGAGGTTAGAAGATGACACTTCCCTTTGCTTCTCTTTTTGAGCCAACATAGCATATACTTGAGCAATCGACTGGACTCATCATGAGAATGTTACTACGAATCTGAGAATAAGAATCATTGTACCCCATCAAGAACCCAACCAAACGCTATTCAGATTCATACTTTTGTATAATTGCTATTTGCTGCAAACCCACATGTGCAGATCAGAGGAATCTGCAAACTGAACAGCTTATCCCATAGGCGCTTAGTGCAAGTAAAATAGGCAGCAACAATATCCGAACCTTGGGAAATAATATTGATTGCTTTCTTGATTGCATAAATCTAAGCAAATTTGAATTGACCAAATCGATTGCACAGATCAACCCAAATATTAGAAGCAAGTGAGCTATATAAGACACGGTTTCGGTGTTCGCCGCCGGTGGCCTATCCTCCCCCGTCTCCGTTGTAGTGTGTGTCGCCGTGTGTGGGCCTGCCGACGCCGGCATCGGTGGTGGTCATGCTTGCTGCGGGGGGTCTGTGTTCCCCAAGTTTTACAGATTCAGCACTTAAATTGATTTTGATTACATGAATAAGAAAATGTTGGATTAACAAAAAAATCTCTCTTTTGAGAGCCTTTACCCCTCCTCCAGGAGTCCAAATCTCCTCCGGGAGCCACCACTCCACTGATACTCTCCGTCGAGAGCAATTCATCGCGCTTAACACGCCTGCGAAATCCCCTTTAATAACCCTTATTTGCGCAGCCTTCAAAACCAAACTCTCATTCTTCCTCTTTTTTTTGGTCTTGATTTCAGACCTTTTTTAGGTTCCCGACCTCCGTTCTTCCTATTTTAGTTTCCACTTTGACGATTCGGTTCCTCCTTGGTTATTTGCAGCTTGTCTTCTACCCCGGTCTTGTTCCGTTGGCCTGTTGCCATGGCGGTTTCGATCTGGGTTCCCTGGCTCGGGCTCGGTCGGCCTCTTTTGGTCTGGTGGTGGTTTTGCTCCCGCCGTAGTCCCTTCGACCGCTGCCAATAACACAATTGGGGTTGGGGTGTTGGCTTCGCCAACCCCCTGCTTCCGTTCATTGCCTCTTTCGGGCGTGCGGTCTCCATCTTCCGCCACCTTCGGGGTGATGGCTTCTCGCCGTCCATCCGCCCATGACACCTCGGATTTTTCTTGGAACATTTTCGTCGGTGTCCTTTGGCCTGCCCAGCCCAGCTCGTTGCATGGGCCTCATTTCAGTCCTTTGGGCCCAAGGCAATTCATTAGGCCTAAATCTAGCCTAATCCCTTAAATAATAATAATAATAATAATAATAATAAATAATAATAATAAAGCACTACATATACAAAATATTACAAAATATAATTTAACTAGTATTCTATTTTTACTAGTCCTATAGTCCTGCAAAGATTTGAACAAAAACCTGAAAAGGTCCGGACCAAATTTCCGAAAATATTGAACAAATCCCGAGAGGGGTTGGAATATAATCTCATAAGTAATCTGCACACAAATTTTGTTGGATGTTTGATCTTTCCTTATTGGTCCATTTTTGTTCGTTCGTTTGGCGTCGGGTCGTTGCTTTGGTGTGGTGGCGTTTAGTTTCAAGTTGGGTTGCAGTATCGGGTCGCCTGTATGATCGAGAAGATCGTGGTTGTGTTCGTAGTCTTCGAAGATCCCTCATCTAGGTGGGGGCAACGTCGGTGATCCTCAAACTTCGCCCTTTCCGTTGGTGAGTTACTGTTCTTCGCCTTCTCGGTGTCGAGTCGCCGTGTGAGTTGTCGTACTCCCCCGTGTTCTCGGGATTCGTGACTTGCCCAGGATCTTCCTCGACTTCTCTGTCGTCGGACGACTTTTTTGGGTTGTTTGGGCTTTTTCTTTCATTTGTGTTTATTTGTGTCTTTATTTTTCAGTTTGTTGACGGTTAGTCCGTCTATCGATTCGTCGGTCTATCGAATATCAGACTTGTCCGAGCTCGAATTTTTTCCCTAATCAAAAAAAAAAAAACAATGATGTGTAAATTCCGAACGTGTTTGTTGGACCTTGCGGCCCCCACCAAAGGCCATAGAAATATAATTAGTGGGCCAAGTTTGTTCACACTTCACATGCCAAAGTTTTTAATTAGATTAAATTTGGTCTAGTAACCCTATTGTTTGAAGTATTTTGTATAGTTTTAATATTGTAAAAAATCAATAAAAAATGTAATATTTTGTATAGTTTTCATGTAGAAAAGTAAAAAGTGGAAGGGAAGTAGTTTGATACGGGTATATTTTATGCCATAACATGAAGTCTGTATAAATTCACATTGTACCCATTTCCTTAATTTTTGGGCAATAAGCCAATAACGTTATGTTTTAAAGTTCTTAATAAAAAAACACGAAGGATTTATATTTTATTTCTGATATATAAACAATTGCCAAGCAATATTTTAAAAAAATGTATTCAAAATCAACGTTAAGCTTTAGGTATTAAGATATACTACTGTGTTTTGTTTTCCAAAAACGTTTAAATATTTATCACTTTTATATAATAATGTATATTTGAATGAGGCTATTGACCAGCGACTAAAACGTCTATTGACAAGATGAATATTGGTAAATTGCATACAAGTTTTTTTTTTCCATCTCAATCTTAACCCTAATTTGAGCGCATCGTATAACTCCCTTAACTACTAGATCTGTCTCTCTTGAATCCAACTATGAGAAACATATGACAAGAGTCAACACCATGATCCTAAAACTCGGTGAAAGTCAAAATTTGTGGTTAGTCATCATCAAAGAAAGGAAGATTCAAGGTGAGATCGTAAAACATGACTCGATGAGTTACATAACCATGTTAATTAGAATTTGTGGCCGAGCTTGCATATTCATTTCAAAATTTCTTATATATATTAGTACCATGGACCAAAAAAAAACTAAAATTTGTAAAATTAGTTTGATTGAAACACCAAATGTTGCAAAATTTGAAACATATTCATAAACCAATCCCCTTATCAAGTTTATTTGTTCATAAAAATAGTGTATGACGAATCCATGGTACTAGATCTAACTTCATCAAGAAACACCATGGTCGATCTCGCTACATGCTCTCAGTTGAAGGCAATGAATGGTGAGTTTACGGGTAATCGCGAGGCACCATGGTCTAGCATAAATTCGTAAAAGGGAGAGGACGAAACATGCAACCCCTATGGAGATTGATCGAGATGGAGAGATTGGAGGAGATTGAGAGAGGGATTGAGATCGATCAAGATCTAGCGATAACTCACGATTTGAATAAGAAGATTAAGAGAAACTAAATAATAATTGAATAGGAATTTGTCAAACTTTTCATCGGGTATCAAATTATGCAAAATCTTTTGGAATGATAAGTGGATTAGGGTAGTAGAAGGTTGACCAAGTATCCCCCAAATTCTATTGGGGCTGAAATGCATAAATTAGGGTTAGGTAAATTGGAAAAAAGTTTGAAACACAGTTGTTTCCAATCGAATCACCACATTCATCCAATCAAACAACCCATAGTAAACAGAAGAAGGCAAAAACACGAAATTTCTTTTGGTGAGGTTTTGGGGCATTTTGTAATTTTTTTTACAAATGAGATTGACTTGTGGTGCAATTTAGTAAAATTTATCTTATTAATAGTCATTTCGAGATCTTACCAATATCCCTTATGTATATATTTCTTGTAGATTTACTAAAAATCAACATCAAGTTTTAGCAATAAATATATTTATTTATTAATGAAAAAAAAAACATCTTTTGGATTCTTAAACTATCTTGAATAGCTTCCCAAAATTTATTCAAATTAAAAACAAAATACATGTATTATTTAATTTATTAGAGATACTCTTAAAAAGCAAAATAGATGGAACTGGTGGGATAAATGATGTTTTCTCCATTTAGAAATAAGTGTCGTTTGATTTTTTAACATGTTTTCTAAGGAGTTCAAAATTATATAAAGTATCAACTTTTTATATAATTTTATATTTATTAGTTATAAGTTTAAAATTATTTAAAAAAAATAACTGATGGAGTAGGATGTATTGTAGCGTCAGTGTGGATCCACTGTCACAATAAACCCCCTATCCCCTTCTCACAAAATTTCACCATTTACCAATTTTCCTTTTTTTAACAAATTTTAATCTTTTTCTTTTTTCTTTTGATTTTGGGGGGAGGGGAGGCCAAAACAGGGGGATGTCCCTTTTGGGACAGCAGAACAGATCCCATTCCTTGTAGCGTGGGCACCCCTTCACAACTGCGATTGGACGGCAACAACAACATGCGGAAGGAAGCAGTGTGGATCTGCTGTGACGCACGGTGTACCACTTGGTGCATCACAAAATTATTTATATTATAATTTTACTTTGAAAAAAAATTTAAAAAATATATTTGTGTTTCATATACTTATATTTACATATCTATAAAATTTCATTATGAAAAAATATGTTTTAAAAATATATATAATTAAAAGAACGATTATATTTTTTATATTTTTAAAACATATTTTTTCATAATGAAATTTTATAGACACGTAAATATATGTATATGAAACACAAATATAATTTTTAATTTTTTTTTCAAAGTAAAATTATACCGTAAATAATTTTTTAATGCACCGAGTGGTGCTACGGGCGTCACAACAGATCCACACTGGGAAGGAAGGGTCTCCCTTGCCCATTAAGGATTAAGTGGACCACATTTGGGCCCCCTTCCGAGAGCTGCACAAGCCATTGAACCAAATCAAGGAAGACTTGAATTATGTCATACTCTTGAATTTTAATAGAGGATTAGTCTACTATACAATTTTGAATTATGTCATAAATGATTTATTGCAAGATACACATTTATCGCAAGATTTATTTTAACTGCACAATTAATGTGGGATCATAATAGAATCGGTTTTTTTAATAGGAAATAAGATAAAACTCTAAATTGGAAAATATTCCTATACAAAAAGGCAAGCGACCTTAAAATCTAATTAAAAAGCGGCTAAATTAATTAATTTTTTTTTTAAAAATTCAAATTTAGGGTCTTATCCTATACCATTGGGGTATAAGATAGAAAATTCGTAATATAATATATATGAAAAACTTAAAATGATAAATGATAAATTTTGCAAGGCTAGTTAGAGTGATATTTTTCTAAGAGAAAACATATTCGACTAAATAGAAGCCGAAAAATTGATTTGAAAATTCGAACTAATGACCTTTTTTATTTATTAATATTACAAGGGGGGTTGAATGGTCGATCTACCAAGAGATAATCAAATCGAGAGTTATTGAACCTGCGGTGATTCTTTTAGGCGGTGCTTGACTTCGTTCTTTGCCGACGTCTTCAACTTTTGGGTTTTAGTCTGCTTAGGTTCATTCTTTTCAGAGTACATGTTCATGTCGAGTGCGCCCTTTTTTCTTTATTTTTCAGTTTATTTTGTATGTTCGATGGTTCATCCGTCTACCGACTTGTCGACCTCTCAAATTTCAGGTATGTCTGAACTTGAATTATTACTAAATCAAAATAGAAAGGAGATAATCAATTATTTGATGGTTATACAAAGGAGAAAATAAGTGGAGCTATCTTGTTGATGATGTATCAAAGAAGAAAATAAGTGGAGTATTATTTCCACATTTTTCTATCCTATGTACTAATTTGAAATGTTTTTTTTTAATTTTAATTAGTTTAGTTTTTTTTAAATTAGATTCCTAATATCGTTTATTTTTTGGTAGGGAATCTTTTCTAATTTAGGGTCTTATTCTATACTGTGAAGAATCAAGGAATCTGTAACCGGAAATGGAAGAACACAACAACTGAATTGAGAGAAAACAAAGTTTACAACAACTGAAATCATCACCTACACAACACTACCAAACTGTATTTATAGAGGCGGGAAGAACTTCTAACAACCTAACATGAAAGGACTATAGTACCTGTAACGGCCCAGAATTATGATTTCCGGGTTACGTTTCAACGGATAAAACCCCTTGTTCGGATCTTGTAATCCAGGTACGGGTCGATGTTTCAAACTCATTTTTAAGGTCAGTAATAAAGAGGGATTTCGAACCCTAAAAGTATCGTAGGGTCGTTGGGTACCCTTAACCGGTCCTAGGGGCTATGTCGCGAAAATCAATTCAAATGGAAGTAAAGTGGAAACAAAATTAAGATACAAGGTGCCACGACAGAGTCGGGTCAAAACCAAATCATAAGTGGGTGATTACCATTTATAACGAGTTAGTGAATTAGCTAGGTTCTTCGATTCGCAAAAAGGGAACCCCGTCATATAGACATCGAGCACTCAAAATCTGCAGAAAATACCTTTAAAAGAAGAACGTGGAAAGGAGTCAGATCGAGCCACTCATGCGGGACCGGCAGTCCTCGCTGAGGCCACATAGTATGTGTTATACCTAATAAAGATGCTCTAATGCAATACGAAAGTCAAACACACTAGCATGCTCCTAGTCATAATAATGTGTAAAAATACTATAAAGGGCCCAAGACAATGCCAAGTGGCATATCCCTCTCCTACCTCCACCCCCTTCCGATAGGGCGGAGACTGGCCAGCTCGTGAATGCATTCCATCATAATCGGGCGGCACGCATGCCTAACCCGCTCCACAATAAAGCCCGCAGGCATCTCATAATATAAGGAAGTTCATGACTCGATTGACTCAGGATACCCGATGAGGCTGGGTTACCCTATGACCCTAGCAAAGACCCTAGGACTATCACAGATAACGGTCGTTCTGTTTCAAACGTAAAGTAAGCAGATGCTCATTCAATCAGTGCAACCTAAACAGGATACTACATGACATGCTTTATGCATATGCAACACCTAACATAAAATGGACCAACAGACATGAATGTCCAACCTGAGTAAGCCCCATAGGGAACTTACCTGAAGATGCAGAACAGCAGGATAATACAAGCAAGGGCCCAAATGCAACTCCAAAGCAATCCAAAAGCAATACACACCTATCATCAAGCCATTTCCATAAGCTACCGTGCCGACATTCATACATAGGTAACCCAAGTTCTCAACATACTCAAAACCAACCGATAGTGAAACCGTTTTCCAAAACCTTTCCGATACGATCAACATCAACCAAAATCATTTACCTCCAATCAAACCTATTGACAAAATCGTACTAACCATATTTTCCAAACTCTTAAATCCCAAATTAGGTCAACTCATATTCAAAATAATTTCTCAAATCATACTTGGCCAAATTCCGACATTTAACATTTAAACCTTAAAACCAATCTCTCAAAATCATATTATAGAAATAATTCTGACATTTTATTTCAAAACCTTTATATAAATAAATTCTGATATTAAATCATCAAAACAATTCTATTTTAACAACCATATTTATAAATCAAAACCCATGGTTCATTTCAAACTTCCTAAAATCACAAATTAAAACATCACTAAATTCATAATCTAATTAATGTCACTTGTAACACAAATTAAGATAAATAATAATTTTCAGAAAACAGAATAATAACTTAACAACAATTATTACGAACATAATATATATAGCCACTTACATATAATAACAACAACATTATAACCCAAAATAAAACCCAGCAGGCCCAACCCCATACTCACCAACCCGGAAGAATAAGCCCAAAACCAAATCCCCACTGAAAAGATCCAACCCGGAATAAGGCCCGGATCCAAGAAGCTAAACCCGGCCCAATCCCAAAAGAAAAGACAGAAGGAATAGAAAGACCCATCACCCAGCCCAAAAGAAAAGAAGGAAGGGAGGGCTCGTCTTCAACCTCGAACAAGAGAAAATGGGCGTGGAACAGCGACGCCAGAAACAGAAGGAGAAGAAGAACCCAATGCCGGCCGCCGACGCTCGCCCTTACCTCGCTCCCGGATCCCGACAATTTACCCACATGAGGAAGGAAAAACAAGGAGAACGAGCAAGAAAGAGGAGGATGCGGATGCTCACCAATCGTCTCAAAGTTTCACCGGAAAGGGTTCGTCGGAGCTCCAATCGGCTCTGTTGAAGGTGTTTCAATGTCGGGATGACCTAGGACAGAAGAAAAGGTCAAAAAGTTGCACCTTTAGGAAAGAAGTGTAAGAAACGAGAGAAAGAATGGAACCGGCCTTTCTCGGATTCGGAGACGAAGGCGATCAGATCCGGTGATGTCTCTGGCTCGGCTGGTTGGGGGCCCTTCCTCGTTTTCAATTTATGGGAAAAGGAGGGAACCGCTGCTCCAGTTGAAGGCAATGGAGGAGTTGTGGGTTGCGGACGAAGACATAGGTCGACAGGGCTTTTTGGGAGAGCGGCTGGAGGTGCTGCCTCGTCGGCTCGGTGGTGGCTCAGAGACGGTCGGAAAAAGAAGGTGAGGGGGAGTGGTTGAGCTCACGACAACATGGGAGAAAGAAGCAAGGGAGGAAGAAGGGGATAAGGTGTGGAGTTTTTGTCTTTGGGGTTTGTGTCTTGGTGTGTTGTGGTGTTTTGAAATGAGTCAACAATGTCTGATTTTTATGGATATGAGAGGGAGAGCAGGGAGCTGATTCCGGATGCAGAGAGGAAGTAAAAGCTTTGTTTATTTGCCATTAAGAAGTATACACACATGGAGGGAGGAAGAAGACATTGTAGGTGTTTATCCCAAAGAGGTAAGGAGGAAGGTGAGTAAAAGGAACCTCTTTAATCAGTCAAAGCAAGGGAGAAAAAGGCTGAGTTTTTTTTTTTATAAGAGTGGGAGAAGAAGACAATGTAGTGTGGTCCAACTCAATTTTAAAATACCCGAGCAAAAAATATCAAAATCCGCTCTTTCGATCTAATCCCGACTCGATCAAAATAACGTTCTAAATTTCCCAATCCGAATCTAATAATGAAATCCGAACACCATTCTCTAATTCTCGGCATACGAAAGCGGGAACAAAAATCTATTTTGCATAAATTTTAAAATTTTGACGGAATCCGCTTTAATAGTTTTAGAATCCGAGTTCGCGAGTTTTCCGTTAAATTCTGATTCTAAATTCTTTTTTTTTAGTTTCCTTTTCCAAAAATTATGATTTAAAAATCCGAGCCTTTACAGTACCCTTACAGAAACCATAAATCCCAGATCTATCCTCAACTTATGTAATACCGGACTATATAGTTCACATACCCCCCTCAAGCCGGACTTGCAATAGGATTGACAAGGCCAAGCTTGGACCGTAGATACTTGTGTTGAGCAGACCCCAAAGGCTTGGTGAGTATATCAGCTGTTTGATGAGTTGTGGAGATATGAGAGGTGCATAGAAAACCATCCATGATCATATCCCTAAGGAAATGGCAATCCACATGAATGTGCTTTTTCCTTTCATGAAAAACAGGATTAGCAGCAAGGTATTGAGCAGATTGATTATCACAATGCAAAGTAATCGGTAAAGGAACCTTAACACCCAAATCTGAAAGAAGACCTTCAATCTAGACTAGTTCACTAGCAGTGGCTGACATTGCTCTATATTCAATCTCTGTCGAAGACTTAGAGACCACCTTTTGCTTTTTGGTTTTCCATGAAACCAAGGAAGATCCCAGAAAAACACAATAACCTGTCAATGAACGACAACTATATGCACAAGATGCCCAATCTGCATCACTGTAAGCAGAGAACACCAGATCAGATGATGAAGCATAAGAAAGTGACAAATTGAAAGTGCCCTTCAAGTATCTGAGAAGATACATAGCACAAGTCCAATGAGAAGTAAGAGGATGTTGTAGAAATTGACTCAATTGTTGGACAGCATAAGAGATATCAGGACGGGTGAGGGTCAAATACAACAACCTCCCAACAATTCTTCTATATCTATCAAGGTGAGGAAAAACTTCATCTCCCTCTACTGTCAGTTTCACACCCTTCTGCATAGGGAACTCAGCAGGCGTGCAATCAAGCATGTTGGCATCCTTTAAAATGTCCAAAACATACTTCCTTTGGTTCAATAAAATTCCACTTGAACTTCGAGAAATTTCCATGCCCAAAAAATATCTAGCAATGCCTAGATCTTTGATGGTAAAGGCCTTGTGAAGAACAGCTTTAGTACTCTCAATTTCAATTGCAGAGTTACCCAGCAACATCATGTCATCAACATAAACTAAAGCAATGGTGAATGACTGACCAACCCTTTTTGTGAATAAGTTGTAATCAGTGTTCTAAATATCGGATATATCGGCCGATATATCGGGGATATTTAGAACCCGTAACGATATCGGCTTATCGGATCAAATATATCGGTCAACGCTAAATATCGGGTCAACAACGATATATCGGGTCAATATCGGGTTGACCGAGATATCATTTCTTTAAAACTACGTCGTTTTGATTAAAATTTTTTTTTTACCGCAAAAATTAGAAAAATGGGCTGATTGTCTGAGAGTCCGAGACCCAAGTACAGGAGAACCAGGCTTCGATCCAAACCTAGGGCTTGCGAAGTTGCGACTTGCGAGAGGCGATTGCTTCTTCTTCGGCCGCCTCTGCCCAACCTGCTTCTTCTCCGGCCGGTGGCTGTCATTACTTCTTCTCTGGCAACTAACTGCATCAGGCGTTCAGCGAATCAGTGGTGAGCGGCCTCGACGTTTCTTCTCCGACCGCTTCAACCGTTCAGCCCTAACCCAGACGATTACTTCTTCTCCGGTCGCCCCTGCTTCTTCCCCGGTCGCCCCTGATCTATTCCGGCTGCCTCTGCTGGATAACTACACCTACAACTAACAGCATCCATGCTCTCCCTTAGTCCCTCGGCTACGGTAATCGGTACACTCTTAGTTTGAATACATTGTGAATTTGTGAGTATGTGTACTGTACGTGTACATTTGAGAGATTGTATGAGTTTTAATTTGTGATTAATTTGAGTCAATTGAACAAATGGTTTCAATTTGAGGTGTTGAATAAGTTTCAATTTATGTGAAAAGCACTAGTTGAGAATAGGGTATCTGAAAGGTAAATGATAATTTTTCATGTGTATTTTAAAATTTTGAAATATAAATATAATATTTGTGATTAAAAATTAGCGAATTCGATAAATCCGATATATCTTCGATATATCCCCGATATATCCTTTTTACCTCCAACCGATAAGACCCCGTTAAACGATATTTAGACCATTGGCTGTAATCATGTTTGGACGGAACATATCCCAAATTGCATAGAAATTTTGTCAATTCATAGTTCCACTGCCTACTGGCCTGTTTCAATCCATACAAGGACCTTTCTAACTTGCAAACCATGCCAGGAGATGCAGGATATCCAAGAGGAGGTAACATGTAAACATCCTCCTCAATAAAGCCATGAAGAAAGGCATTATTGACATCCAATTGATGCAATTGCCAATCTTTAGCAGCAGCAAGAGCCAAAATAATCCTCACAGTAGCAAGCTTAGCAACAGGAGAGAATGTATGCTTGTAATCCTTATCTTTCACTTGATTATATCCCTTTGCAACGAGCCTGGCTTTATACCTTTCTATTTCACCAGAAGGCATGTACTTGACCGTATAAATCCACCATGATCCAATAGCTTTCTTACCCACTGGTAAAGGGGTTATCACCCAAGTGTTGTTCTTTTCGAGAGCATCCAACTCTAATTCATAGCTTGTTGCCATTCAGGCTTATCCTTAGCCTGGGCATAAGAATTTGGTTCAAAAACTTTGAACACATTGAAGAGAGGAGCCTAAAAGGATGCAGAAAGGTGACTTACATCCCTTAAGCTCATAACAGAAAAGACTAAACTCAAAGAATCAAAAGAAGCTGCAGGCAATGAATCACACACAAAATCCTTCAATCTAGCAGGTCTATGCACAACTCTTTTAGACACTATTACATTAGAAACTCCTGGATTATCACCCATACTGGATGAAGAGGAGTTGCCAAAATCAAAATCAGGAACCACAATACCCACAGATTCTGTATTAGAAGGAGAATCAGTGACTCGGACATCAGAAGTAACCATGGGCAACCCACCATCAGAAGAAAGGGTAACCATTGAATGATCATTATCAAAATCAACTGCAGGAGAGACCAAAGGCAAACTATGTTGAGCATTAGCAGAATCTGTAGCAGGTTTCTTCTCTCTGAAAGGAAAAACATTCTCAACAAATTTGACATTTCTACTAATAACCACTTTCTTGGAATCCAAATCAAACAATTTGAAAGCCTTTTGATTGGGAGGATATCCCAAAAAAACACATCTCCTAGAGGTAACACCAAGCTTGTCTCTACTATGTTTGTCCACAGTGCAATAGCAAAGACAACCAATCACCCTCAAATCATCATAAGAAGGAACTTTATTATGTAATACCTCATAAGGAGACTTCCAATTCAATTTGGAAGAAGGCATTTTATTAATAAGGTGGGTGGCTCCCAAAACACAGTCTCCCCAAAAATGAATGGGTAATCCTGCATACAGTCTAATAGCCCGAGTTGTTTCTATGAGGTGCATGTGTTTCCTTTCCACTCTACCATTTTGAGCAGGAACACCATGTGTAGACCTTTGATGTACAATGCCTTTAGCCTGCAAAAAATCCGTGCACTTCTTTTGTGTGAATTCTGTTCCATTGTCTGACCTTAAGACCTTAACAGTAGTTCCAAACTGATTCTCAACCATAGTAATGAAATTCACTATGACTGTGGCCACCTGCAACTTATCTTGCATCAAAAATATCCAAGTGGATCTGCTATGATCATCCAACACAATAAGGAAATATTTAGCACCACACAAAGAAGCAATTTTATAGGGACCCCAAAGATCCATATGTATCAGTTTGAAAAGAGCATCACCTCTACAATCACTCCTTTGAAAAAGGAGAGCATGGTGCTTAGTCATAGCACATGTATCACAGAAAAAATCCCTCAACTGAATATTATTACAACCAGGAATATATCTCATCTTAGACAGAGATGAGTGACCAAGCCTGGCATGAAGAGTATGTAACAAATCTACTGAATTACAACCACTACTAGAACTCAAATCAAAATCAACATGTGTCACTTGATGTGCTTCTCTGATCTTCTGAGCATATAGCATGTACAATCCACCATGAATCACACCTCGAGCAATCTGGATCTTAGTAGTAAGGTCCTGTAGTACACATGAGACATAATCAAAACTGAACTATAATCCTCCATCACAAAGCATCTTAGACACTGACAATAAGTTGTGTCTGAACTCAGGCACATAAAGCACATTACTAAGCACAAGATTATTAGCTAGAGTCACAGTTCCTGTCCATTCAACCACTTTAGGAGACCCATCAGGTAAACCAAGCAAAATCCTTTTATCAAGGGACCTCAATTCACAAAAAAAAAAAAACATTTTTTTTCAAATGCTATATGGTCAGTAGCACCTGAATCTATTATCCATTCAAGGGAACATCCTTTCTGAGATCCAACAAGAAAATAGACACCAAGATTACCTGCAAAATGCACAATTGCATTGTTGGAATAGGCATCATAACTGCCTCCATCATATGGCTGTCTGTCCTTCATCATCTTATTATGAGGCTTGCCACCAGTACGAGGTCCATTGTACCACTCAAGATACCCAACTAACTTGAAGCAATACCATTTGGTGTGTCCTTTCTCACCACAATAATCACACTGCCTATCTTACTTAGGCTTTTTAAAATCTCTCTTTTCCTGATCTGGTTGCTTAGACTGAAACCCTAGAGAGCCCTTGGAGTTCTTATTATCACCAAAGTCCTTTCCTCTCTTGTCACTTTGAAAATTTCTGCCCACAGCAAGCACATCTGCATTTGTCTGTGTGCTAGTGCCTGCACCTTTTCCTCTCTCAACTTGAACAGCAAGCTGAAACACCTTGTTGATGCTAGGCATAGGATCCTTTGTCAACACATTATTTTTCAAGTGATCATAAGACTCATTGAGTCCCATCAAGAACTGCATCACTTTAGCCTTAGCTTCACGTTCTTGAATTCTCTTGAAAATACCACAAGTACACTGGGCAAATACACCACATTCACATCCAGTTAAACCTTCTAACACTTGTAATTCATCCCATATCCTTTTCATCTTGTTGTAATAAGCCCCAACAGCTAAATTTCCCTGCTTAAGGTTGCACAGATCCTTGTGCAACTGATATATCAGTGGATCATTAGATTCAGAGAATCTTTCTTTCACTTCATCCCATAATTGTTTAGACGATTGCATATACATGAAGCTCTCTCCTATTTTACTAGTCATAGAATTTATGATCCAGCACATGACCATAAAATCTGCTCTAATCCATTTCTCACAATCATCAGTATTCTCAGTCGGTTTCACACAATTTCCATTGATAAATCCCAACTTAGCTTTAGCACCTAAAGCCATGCAGATTCCTCGACTCCAGCTAGTGAAATTAGCTCCATTAAACAAGGTCGAGACAAGCTGCATACCTGGATGGTCTGAATTCGCAAGAAACAGCGGATTTACATGAACATTTGAATTCTGAGATCCAAAATCCCCAAATTGCATCTGATTGACGCCGATGTTCAAACCTGGAGAGCCAATTCCAGTTCCCCCAGCTCCTCGACCCATACCAGCACCTGGATTAGCATTTCCAATCGCATTCGAACCCCCTGGTTGCTGATTGGCATTTCCAGCACCTCGAGCCATCACAGATTCAGATCAAAGCGGAAGCAAACGAAGAGGAACACTCGAACGAGCACGAGCACAAGAAAAAACAACCAGATCTTGCACACGGCTCTGATACCATGTGAAGAATCAAGGAATCTGTAACCGGAAATGGAAGAACACAACAACTGAATTGAGAGAAAACAAAGTTTACAGCAACTGAAATCGTCACCTACACAGCACTACCAAACTGTATTTATAGAGGCGGGAAGAACTTCTAACAACCTAACATGAAAGGACTATAGTACCCTTACAAAAACCATAAATCCCAGATCTATTCTCAACTTATGTAATACCGGACCATATAGTTCACATATACCCATGACATAGGATAGAAAGACCGTTTTCACATCGCTAAATCTAAATGTAACGCGAGATCAAGCAGACCATCGTCTTATTACTAAATAAAGTTTAATTAACACATATTTATGTTTAACGTTTATTTTATATTTCAATACAGAGAGTACTCCTTAAATTATACTAGCACTTATTACAAAACTATCCACAGATTAGAAACTTACAAAATTCGTTTATAATTTTGGTTTTATTCCAAAAAATACCAGCAACCTTTATATTTGCATAATGTTAAACTAGTACAATTCCCGCGCCACTGCGCGATTTTTCAAAACTCAAATCTTAATAATATATATAAAATAATAATATAAAATATTAATAAAAGTTAAGATAAAAATCATAAAAATCTTTACCATAAATGTATCTTATAATTCTCTTAGAAAATTTCTTTTGAAAAAAATCTCATGTAAAGTATAATATATAAATATAGATATTTTAAATCACTCAATAATAATAAAAATAATAATAATAATAATAATATCATTGCAACTTTGTTTAAATTTAATGTGTCATAACTAGACCTGTCAAAACGCAGCCCGACCCGAAAACCCGATGTTTTTTTGGGTCAAGACCCGAAAAATCAGACCCGAAATTTTATTTCGACCCGAACCCGAAAACCCGATAAATTTTCGGGTCAACCGGGTCCGGGTCAACCCGATCGGGTCGGTTTTTTTTTTAAAAATAAAATAAAATTAGGGGCGCTACTAACTGGGACTCGTGACTACTGGGCGAAACGCAGGGCTTTGAAGGACCGCCTCCAGACTTCATCGTTCCTCAATCCTCCCTCTTCACCTCCGCTCACCTCACGCGACCTCTGCCTCCAGGCTTCACCGTCGTTCCTCCTGTTCAGGTGCGTTTCTCTGCCTTCAGCCGTCGTTTCTCTGCCTCCTATTCAGGTGCGTTTCTCGCGCGAACTCTGCCTCCAGCCGCTCTTCCAGCCTTCGCGCGACCTCTGCCTCCAGGCCTTACCGTCGTCGCCTTCGCTCACCATCGTTCCTCTTGTTCAGGTGCGTTTCTCTCTCCCTGATCTAATATCGAATCTTTTTTCCATTTTGAACTGTTTTTCTTTCTCCCTGATCTTATTGAAAACTGCAATTTCGAAGATTTGGTTGCTACTTTGCACCTCCTCCATTTCAATTTCACCAAGCAATGCTCCATTCTCTCCTTATAGGTTGTCTGTTCAATATATTTGTCGATTGGCTTGTATGAGAGCGCATATTAGGTTGAATGGTTGTCTGTGATATTCTATACCTAACTGATTTTTAGAAATTGGAGATGACAAGTTGTTTCTCCAGTCTCCATATTAGTTCGTTCGGCCAAGCTTTTGCTATAGTCTCCATATTAGTTCAATCAACCTTAACAAATTTATGCTTTAATTTGTTGATGGAATGGGATGGGAAGGGCCAGGGAGCCTATTAATTTTGTTATTGTTTCTTCAGGATTTGTTGCAAAGTGTTTAGACAGAAATGGCTAATTTGAGGATAGTATGTGGATTGAGTTGAAACATCGATCTTTTGTTTTTGCATTTTAATTAGCTATCAAACTATGGGAGTTGCAGGGTTTTTGTTTATTCATTAGGATTTCTAGTCGTTAGAGATGTGAATAATTAAAGAGCTTCAGCAAAATTATGTTATTCCTGTGTCTATAAAGCAAATGTGGTATGATTTGAGGGAAAATGAAAGCTTTCACCGTGTTCGGGAGTGGACTTTTCAGGGAAAGGCTGTCTGGAAAGAGCTAATCATGGAGGTTATGAATGAGAATTTGGGAATAATGGCAGATGAATTTCTCAGTACGATAAACCTCTCACTAGATCTGGTTGTTTATGATAAGTCCATGTGCACTGCTGATCACACTAAGAATTCTGAATCAAACTTTGCAGAAGCTGATGATGTTGTGCCTTCTGAAAAGTTTGAACGTCTGAACAGTACTGCATTGATGGCTGCTGAAGCTGGCATAGATGTTCTAGAAAAAGATTGTGGCTCTAGTTTGCACAGCAGAAAAGAAAGCTCATATTCCCTTAGTTTGACCAAGCCGCTTGGGAAACATTCACATCTCTAACACTAGTTATGGTGATCCAGTGATATGATAAATTAATTAATTAGCTGCTAGGCATATGACAGCAACTAACATACTAGAGACTTTCACACACTTTCTCAAAGTAGGACACAATGCAAGTAAGATTATATATATATATATGAAAGTGAAATGGTTTAAAGTCACAATTGACGAATTAAGTTGGACATAATTCAAGTAGGATTAGATAGTGGCTGCCCCTAATCCCTTACATATAGCTTTTCTAACCGAAAGGAGCTGTTATAAAATCTGCATTTGGGTCAGTGGGAACCGTACCATGTATATTTTTATGTTTTGTGCATTTAGCACAATTATCTAACGACTAACATTACTCGTGTAGGAAACATGCTCCCACATACACGACTTCCATCAAAAAAATGTCCAACAAAAAGACCAAGTTCTCACGAAATGGAGATCCTTTAGCATGGGAGCTCGAGTTCTCACGAAATGGAGATCCTCTCTTCATCCGTATACAGCAGACGCGCTATTGACCACTCGCACTTGGTTGTTTGGATTTCATGTCGATGAAGGTACGTTTACTTTGTGTGTCCTAACTTGATACTTTCAATTGAATAATTGATTAGAGTTTTAATTGAATATTTATTACAATACAGATAACAATGATCACCAGAATATTTGAGGGAATGAGTATCAAATGAAAGAGATGAAGATCTAACACTTGAGTATGCCGCTTGTGTTTTTGTGGTTGTATTGGGTCGTCATATTTCTATTGTAACATGTGTCAATGTCATCCTAACTAGTTTTTATTGAACCTATCTTGTGTTTGAATTTGAGGATTCTTAAACTTGTATATAGAATCTTCAAATGATTAGATATTTTGGATATTTTTAGTAATTAGTTATCTCCCGTGTACGGTTAAGTATTGTAATATTTGATGATGTTTGCATTTTTGTCATCTTATCTTGTTGTTAAGTTCTCCTTTGCATATAGGAAACATAAGACAATTGAGCAAGAATAGAAGCAACTCAAGCAAGTAACCCAACAAAAGTCACAACAATGAAACTAGCCTATATAGCGTTTTTGTCATTTTCGGCAAAACAAGCAAGTATCAATTAAAAAATTTGACAATCTCAAAAGTCAAAATCGACCCGAAATCGACCTGAAATGACCCGAACCCGGGTTCAACCCGACTTTCGATCGACCCGGTTTATCCGAGACCCGTTTTACCTGAAACCCGTTTGACCCGAAACGACTCGACTCGAACCCGGCCCGATTGACAGGTCTAGTCATAACCAATAGTTATATTGAATTTTTTTAATTAAGCCCAATAGTTAGTAAATAAATTTGAGTTAAGCCCAATAGTTATATTATATTGAATTTAATATTTTGAATTAAGCCCAATAATTAGTAAATAGGTTTTTGGTTGGTAAATGAAAAAAAAATTGAAAGGATAAAAAAAAAAGAAAAAACATGATTGAGCGAAAGGGAGAGAAGGGTGGAGGGCGCGTCACGCAAGCAAAGTCTTCTAAATTAAAGTATTATATAGATATAGATAGTAAATAGGTTTTTGGTTGGTAAATGAAAAAAAATTGAAAGGATAAAAAAAAAAGAAAAAACATGATTGAGCGAAAGGGAGAGAAGGGTGGAGGGCGTGCCAGGTAAGCAAAGTCTTCTAAATTAAAGTATTATATAGATAGTTAGTAAATAGGTTTTTGGTTGGTAAATGAAAAAAAATTGAAAGGATAAAAAAAGAAAAAGAAAAAACATGATTGAGCGAAAGGGAGAGAAGGGTGTAGGGCGCGCCACGTAAGCAAAGTCTTCTAAATTAAAGTATTAATAGTATAGTACTCGTGCCCGAGGCACGGGGGTATAATTATACATATGATATAATCGGTTGTTTTAACTTGTGATCTTGTGACATACTTTTTATAAATTTTGAATTCAAAAAATATTATATGAGACTAAGTAAATTAGTATTTTTAGGCAATCTATTTTCATACTTAGATTATTAAACATAATTGTTTCGATTGATGTTGTCATTCCTCATTATCGTCTTGATTTTCATCATCCTCTTCATCACTTTCCTATTTTATATAATATATACGGAGTATTATATTTTGTTTATAATCCTTTTTATCCCCATCTTCCTTAACCTTTTCAACTAAACAATCCTCGATCATTAGCTTCACCACACACCAAATATTGCATGTTTACCTTCTGCATGCTTGTAATAGTATAGTAAATGTGATTATATAACTTTAAATTAATTCATAAGTTTAAAGTTTTTTATTCCAAAAAAATCCACATTATTATTTTATTTTTATATGCAAAGATTGTTTCTATTCTTTTTTAATTATCTTCCCATCTTATAATCTTTTAGAGTTTGTTAGTTCTTCTTATATTCTAAATATGTATTAATCTAGTTTAAAACTAACTCCATTGTATAGTTTGACCTTGAGTTATAAGCAAACCCTATTATAATTCTTGGAAAAAATGTTGCAAATATTTGAAAACATATATAATTAAACTCGCAATAGCTTTATTTTATTATTAAAAATTATTAGCAGAGAAAAAGGAAATTGAATTATTTATGTTTTGATTATCAATGTCTCTTTGTTTTTTTTTTCAATGGGATCAAAATAAAATAGTTCTTAACAAAAATAGAAATATTTTGTTAAATACATTGTAGGAATGTTTGATAGATTAAAGGACCGTAAAAAAATGTATATTTTAAAATGTAGGATTATATCAAAATGAATATATAATAATATGATATAGAAAGTAAAAATTAAATGTGGGATGAACAACCCTTTAAATGACTTATATATAATACATAATTAACGTAGCAAATCTTACATTTAGCAAGATTATTGGAGATTGATAAGAAGAAAACATAAAATCAATACATCTGATAAAAGAATATGTGATATGGTTAAAAAAAGAATATATGGGTAAAAAATATATATTAAGTTAAAACTGATTTAAGTAATTTAATACAGTAACTAAAATAAATAAAAATTATTCATTGTTTAAGATTTCTACAATTAAGAGCTCGTTTGGTTGGCAACTTAAAAACCCAGGTAGTAGAAAACTTCCCAGGAAGTAGGAGAAATTTCTGTGTTTGGTTGATGTTTTTGAAATTAAAAAACACAGGAATTCAACTTCCCGAGAAGTTGAATTCCCCCAAAATGGAGGAAGTTCACTTACCTAATCTCCCCTAGGTAAGTTCAACTTCCCCCATTTTTAACTTGAAAATTTCCATTTCCTGCATTTAATCTCATAGAATAAAAAAATCAACCAAACATATTTTTAAAATTCCCGTCAATTGAATTTCCCGGGAATTCAATTCCCATGAAGTAACTTCCCGGGAATTTCAATTCCCACATTGAACCAAACGAACCCTAAGATTTGTTCTTATCTCATATAGGGAAAGATTATGTTAGCCTATTAAAATTTTATGTTTTTTTTTAAAAAAGATTGATCGTGTTTATCTTAACTAATTGATCCTATTATTGATTTTTCATGACTTCTTTCAATAATTATTAATAAATGGTATATTTCAATTACAATTATTTGATATTTGATTTTGAAGTTTAGATTAGTTTGATTTTTTCGGTAGAATTAGATTATATAAGATTGATAGATAGATAGATAATTCATATGGAAGATTTTCATTGAAGCTTCCAAAATGAGTGCAGCATTGGGCTATTCTCTTGAATGAGATTTGGAGAGTCAGGAACGTGTTCGTTTTTTAAGGTACGGTGAGACCGCTTGTGATGATGGTTGAGGAAGTTTGGGCTAGGCATGAGGAGTACCTGAGAGCAAGGGAGAGAACGGAGGTAGCTGCTGCGCTTGTAGTGGGTGGGGTCGGTACAAAGTTGAAGAAGCAGGAGCTGGGGCTGATCAATCATCAAAGTGAACTGCGACGCGACTGTCAGCGATCAGCAAGATTGTGTGATTGGCCTAGACGCCTAGTGGCAAGGGATGACAAAGAAGATGTATGCTTGGTGGGATCGAGCGCGGTACAAACTACGTCGATGCTACAATGGCAGAAGTAGAAGCTATCTTGTGGGTAGTAGAGGTTTGCGGACTGCGGTGAGGCCCGGATGACACATGTAGTGTGTGAATCAGATTGCGAGGCCATCATCCGACAGCTGCAGAGAGGAACAAAGGTTAAGTGATAGATTGGTATGCTTCTAGCTCGGATATATTCGGAGGTTGGCCAATGAGTTTGAGGCGATTCATTGGAGTTTTGTTTGACGCCAACGCAACTCACTTATGACTAACTTATGACTCAAATTAGACCTGGAGTAGGTTATGTTTGTAGTGTTGAATCTGAATTTCCTAGTGCTTTGAATGTTGTTTTGTTGGATTACTTACTTTAGTTAATGAGCAGGTTTGGGTGTTAAAAAAATAAATTAAAAAATTAAATATACAAATTTTTAAATTAAATTAATAGTGTTAGGTTGATTTATTTTAATAATTCTCGATAAAATGGTTTATCTTAATTACAAATATTTGATGGTTGATATGGAAGATTAGATTAGTTGTGATTTTTTCCTAATAATTAGGTTATCAATTAAGATAGGTAGATAATTGCGAAGAAAATTTTTAATTAAACAAATTAAGAAATTAAATGTATAATGGGTTAAATGAAGGTGGGGCCATAGTAAGCTTATAGTTAAGGAGAATTTGACATGTGGCTGCGGAAACATCTGTTTTAGTATTATATTAGATATTAAATATTAGATATTAGATATATTAGATGACATTAGCATATGGGCGCCATGTGTCATTTTAGTTTAACATTTGTCATTTTATATGGTTAAATCGATCATTATAGTAAAAAAAAAAAATCTTAGGAATATGTATGTACTTAGGAGTATGTAAATTATTCCCGTTAAGTATTAGTTGATTGGATAAAATCTCATCATTTTTAGCATCTTATTTAATCAAGATTGAAATGAGATTTTATTTAGCAATATTATACATTTTTCATTTTAATTCTAAGCATAGCTTTATATTCGACTTATCACCGCATTTTTTAGTAATAAAATAGATTTGATTACTGATTAATATTTTGTAGCATCTTATTTAATCAAATTTGAAAATGGATTTTTGGATGTATCTTCATTTTCAAGAAACTTGTAAAATAAATGTATTACATATTAAGATAAGTATATATATATATATATATATATATATATTAGGTAATAATAGATACAACAAATAAGTAGAATAAGGAATTACCTTCTTTTATGTTAACAACTATCGGAGTATTAGATAACACAATTATTTAAAGTATTAATAAACAAATGTTACTATAAGTATGAATAATACGATGATGAATTTCATAATCTAAAATCAAATTAAAGTATATATTTTTAGTAAAATAAAAATCTTTTTTATCAAGTTTCTTATTTGAAAATTCAAACTCTAAAAAGTTATTATAAATAACGTATTCGAGATTAATCATATTTTCTACTAAGGTGAAAGAAATTAATTAGAGACGATAAATTTTTAAATAAAAAAAAGGGATGATTGATTCAATCATTAAAAAACAAAGAAATGAAACGGATGATTAGGATAGTTATTATGGTAAATTAGGAAAACGAAAGATAAACTTGATTTAGTTAATAAAAAATAACAATAAATCTGTTATTGGGATAATTGATAGTGATTGAAATAATTAGTAGAGATTGATAAACTGAGATTGATCAGAGAAAGAAATTGATTTCTTATAATATTAACTAATTTTAAATTATGCAACTTTGATTTCACTTTTAACTGTAGTTTTATATTCGACTGACTACCTTAGTTTGTAAATAGTAGTAATTAAATAGAATTGATTATTGATTAGTATTGGATAAGGAAATCTTAACGGTTGCAATAGAATAATCAAATATCTAATAAAAAAAAGTTTTAAAAATTAACAAAATGAATTTTAAGTAACAATCATTCAAAAGAGTTTATTTAAAGAGAAAATTTGGTGAAATATCACCTTTTCCTAATCTAATTAGGTAATTAGCAGCCATTCTTTGTTTTTTAGCCGTCCTAACACCCGTTTAAAGTTTTTAAGCCGTCTAACACCCCTTCCTCTTTCTATTCTCCTTCCGTCGGATCTGAGAGCCGGCCTCCCATGGTGATTCTCGATCTTCTCTCTCAATCTCCGATTCCGATGGCCTTTGTCGGAGCGTTCCTCGCTCTCGCCCTCTCCGTTCAGGCCTGAGACACAAAACCGATTCCTCAAAACACAATACCGATTTGGCAGCAGACTGATTCCTCCCGATATTTCAACCCTAATTCCTCAAAATTCAAAATCGAATCCCCCAATTTCCTCCCGAAACCACCTTTAATCATGCCGCTGAATGGTTCCCGGTGCAATCTGCCTCCCCCAGCGCCATGGCGGTTCGACCTTTGCAGGTGGTGCTCCGTCGCCGGTTTCAACTCCTCAAGCGCCTCCACCTCCGCAAGTACTGCCATGGGAAAGTGGTGTTCCTCGGTTGCCGACTTCATCCTCTCTGCCTTTGCAGGTATCCCATCCCTCTTGATTGTAGCCAGAGTTTTCGATCTGCACCTGTTGCTTTCGATTGATTTGTTTGGCTAATAGCATCCCTCAGTTTCAGGTATCGTATTGCTTGTTTTTAGCTTCAACATTGCTCGTCTCTCTTTTAACCTAAATCTGTCAGGAATTGTTATGTGCTTGTGTAGCCAGAGATCTCGATATTCATCGCTTTCTTTCGATTTTGACTTTCAGAGAATGGTTTAGATGATATTTCGTTGCAAAAATATTGGGAGATAGATTTTTGTTGTTGTTGTTGTATTTGCTAGTTGAAAGTTGTCATCAGAATATGAGATTCTTCAAATTCATATCAGATTAAGTTGTGAACGGGGAATGGGAGGAACTGCAGGTTCAATTTGGGTTGTCGATTGCTGTCAAAAGTTCCATATAGAATTAGGGATTGGCTTTAGAATTGTGAATTCTGAGATTCCATAAAACAAAAGTCTCATATGCTTATCTTTGTTTCTTCTTTAGGTTTATATTATTTTGTAGTACGGAGTAAAAATGAAGTTTAGCAGTGACCACTTATATGACCAGACCTTGAGGTTTGGTTTCGGGGAGATCATGTAAAAATAGAGGAAGCTGAAGAGAAGAAGAAGAGGTAGTATGTAATTATGTATTGCTGTCATTGTGCCATTTCAACAGTGTCAAAGTCATTTTGCCTTGGCATCAAATGAAAAATAACTCCTAGAAATTACTCCACCAAAATAATACAAACTATCCACTTATAAATGAAAAATAACATGGGTTATTGTTGTTCTATGCCGGGATTGAAGTCATTTTCCACACATGTACATTGGTTAAGGCATCACTTTGAGATGTTCGATTCCCAGGAGCTGCTTATAAAATCTGACATGGAGTCATGTTTGTGTCATACGTTAGACTTGTAAATCATTTACAATTCGGCGTAAATGCTCTCTTTGATCATGGGCGATGAAGATGCCATAGCCTAAACTTCAACAAACAAATATAAGTTACAGAATATATATTTTACTAAAATGGGCATCCAGCCTTGTTTTGAAGGGTTCTAGATTTGGGAATATTTCAGGAAGGTAACTTTTCTACTGCATAAGATAATGAGTTATGAGAGGTCCAACTTTACAGAAGAAACATTGCCTTTGTGGGAAGTGTAGGAACATATAAACAGTTTCAGGAGGCCTAAATTCCCTATTCAACAGTACTCGATATCAATAATTAGGTGATCAGTAAAAGCACATAGACAGGCAGTAACAATAATACTAGCCCTGATTTCTTTGCTGTCATATGTTTAAACCTAATGAGTTCCATTGAATTTTACAAGGTCTGGGATGGAAATATTTGACAGGTTGTTTCCATTTTAAAATTGATAGATTTGGATGAACAATGGTTTTCTATGAAGATACCTCTTCCTCTTCAGATGAACTCTTCTTTCATCTTTTACGTATTCGTTTACCTGGATTGTTGGATATTTGAAGCTACTTGAGTGATGTAGTTGGGGATGCACTCTTGAATGATCTTCTTTTTGCTTAGGAGACGAAGTTAGAATGGGGCAAAGCCCTTGCTCAAAAGCGAGAAGCTGAAGCGAAGCTGCTTGAGTTGGAAGTTGAGAAGGATAAGCCTTTATGTGACACTTGAGTTGGGGCAGCTTCCGTGGCAGCAAAGCAGGCTTATACAGCAACAGCGGCTGATTCAAGGTTTATTGTTTCTTTATTTAGTGTAATTGGTCAAGCTGCACTTGATGGGAATCATAGATGGGTTTACTCGGATTCTTCTATAGGAAAAGGCGGTTTTAGCACTGATCGTTTTCGAATCCGAGAGGTATTTTTTATGTGTTACTTCGCATCTGTGCTTTTGGTTTTCAAGTTTCACATTGTTAATTCCTCCATCTTTTCACACTTGCCTTCTGAAGCTTCTAAATCCAACTTGTTCTTGTCTTTGACAGTACAATTCCAATTTTTCCTGCGAGTTTTCTTCTGGAATCAAGTTATATTTTGTATAGCTTCTACTTCTGCAACATATGGTTCAGCTGCACTAGATGCCGGGCTATATTGGTTGAGTTTTACATTCCATTCTTAATTTTTTCCATGAAATTTGCTGTCGCAGACAATTGCAGTGATACCCTTGGAGTCCTGCGGAGTGTTGCAATTTGGATCTCTTCTTGAGGTAAAACTCAGAAAACTCAAGTTTGAATGTTTAAATTACTCATAAAATTGGACCTGTTTCCATTAATTTTTTGGCATCTTCTGTTCTTTGCAGATCATAGAGAGTCCAGGGTTTGTGGTTCAGACAAGGCAGATTTTCCAAGAGACGAGTATTTTTGATGGATTAGTCCCTTCAGGCAATGCAACTTCATCATTTATTACTAACAACATTGATCAAAGTCGGCACTTCGCTCTCCTGGATAACTCTCTTCCAAGTGCTCACTCAGGAGCATTTGAATTCTGGAGCAATGTTTCATCATGCGCTGATCTGATTGTTGCTCCCAATAACTTTGTTCCCAGTAGCTCTTACCTTAATAACCAAATGCATTGTTCTATAACAAATGGCATGTTCATCGTGTGCACAAGAGGATATATAAAGTTCCTCATATCAACTGTTTGATACGGAGTCCTGAATTGTACAGATCGAAAGCATAGTTTGATACAGGTTGGATACAATATTTACTTGGCCAAATGGTTTGGCAGCTCGGCCTATGGACATCCCTGGCTTGAAGTGATTCGAGTTAAGTATTGCCTTCAGGTGCAATGCTAAATACAGTATATAATATAGTTTATAGGTGGGCTGGTATAGTTCGTATTTGGGTTCTTATTTCATATTTGCATATATTCATCTAATTAGTTTCATATAATTACATGAGTATATGTTAACATTTTATAAGAAGTCGGTTGGAGAGAGGCAGTAGTGGGTTTTTTTCTTGTTACTTCTTGACATTTATGTCACCATCTAAATATTTACCTGTTCAGGAATCTTGTATCTGAAAATGATTCCAGGTATCAAAACACTACTTTGAAAAACTTGTATCACATTAAAGAAAAAAATGTTATCAAAACACTACTTTGAAAAAATATGGCATCACTGTAAAAAATATGTCTCCTCTCTCGCATCCGATGACAAAAGAGACTCGTTAACAGACGCGGATTGATTAGCCCAAATCAGCCGATAAGCTGATGACGAATTGCCTATAGAAGGGCCAACAAATTAGTGAGATAAATGAAGCGTAGTCACAATGTCATCAATAAATAAAAGTCATCAATAAAATATGCCATCAATCAAGTTTAATCACACTTTACGCTCTTGTGTCATCACTTGAATAAAAATGTAATGAACATGTCACCACAAGTGATTGCATCAATGAAGTATAATCACAAACGTGTCATCAGTGAATAAACGTAGAATCGATGAAAATATATCGATATACAATTGATTAAATTAAAAAAAAGTGGCATCAAACGATTTGATTAAAAAAAATGGCATCAAATAATTACATTAGAAAAATGGCATCAAAACACTACTTTGAAAAAGTTGCATTACATTGAAGAAAAAAAATGTCATCAAAACACTACTTTGAAAAAATATGGCATCACGGTAAAAATATCATCAAAAAATTGACATAAAAAAAGTGTCATCAGTAGTCAACAGTAAAAAAAAATGGCATCAATTGTCAACGTGTCAACACAGTAAACAAAAATGTCATCAAGGTTTGTAAAAAGTGGCATTAAAAAAGTGTCATCAATCCATTTTATTAGAAAAGTGACATCAAAGCGAAAATAAAATGTAAAAAAAATGGCATCAAAACGACAAAAAATGGCATCATTGGTTAAAAAAAAAAAAAAATCTGTTGACCGGTCAACGGTCAATAGTCAAATTGGTAAGGGTGCTAGGTTAGTTAATTAATTTTGTTTGGGTGTTAGTTAGCTAATTAGATATTTATAATGTGTTAGTTGTCAAAATAACCCCTATTTAAATTTAGGGAAATTCCGTTTGGTACCCCCGAGTTTTTGACAATTCCGGATGGTGTCCCACACTTTTTTTTTTGTCCGGATGGTACCCCTGAGTTTTGTCAAAAGTCTGGCTCATGCCCAAAACTCATAGTTTCTTCTTTTTAATGAATAAAACCACCCATTATTTTTATTTTTTCATAAATATGCCCATTTACTTTTAACATTAAACAAAACTACTTATCATTTAACTAAATTCAAAACAAAATTGACAAAATCACCTTTATTTTTTAAAATTAATAAGATCACACATTATTGCCAAAGTTGTAGCAAAAAATACCCATTCTTTCCAAAAAATTTTTTGAAGAAAATCAACTATTATTTTTGACATTACACAAAAGATCCGTTACATATTTTTCATATTTTATAAAAAATAAATCTCATTATTTGTCAAATATTGCATGTACATAATCACCCATTATTTACAAAATTTTGCACAAATCCACTATCTTATTATGTGAACAAAAATAGTTAACCTATACATTATAAAAAAATACTTTGTAAAACCATACTTTGTGTAAAACCACCCTTTATGCTTTAAAAAATGCACAAAATCATTTCTTGTGTAATAAAAGAAGGTGTTATTCATTTCTTTAATTTGTTTGGAATACATAAAGCCTAATAAAATAAGAATGATTAATCTCTTATTATATTTTTCTTTTACAAGAAGAAAAATAAATAAATAAAATTTACTTTTCTTTTTCAAAAAAATTATAATCAAACATTTGGTTAAATTGATCAATCACATTTACAAATGTTTAAAGTTAATGAGATATAAGTTAAATATTGTTTTGAAAAATAATATGTGTTAAAAATATTGCAATAAAAAATTTTTGGAAATATTGCAATAAAAATTTTGGAAATAATATGTGATTTTGTAAAATTTTAAAAAATAAAGTTGGTTTTGTCACTTTTGTGTTGAATTTTGTTAATTAATATGTAGTTTTGTTCAATGTTAAAAGTAAATGGGCATATTTAAGAAAAAATAAAAATAATGGGTGGTTTTATTCATTAAAAAGAAGAAACTATGAGTTTTGGGCATGGGCTGGACTTTTGACAAAACTCAGGGGTACCATCCGGACAAAAAAAAAGTGTGGGACACCATCCGGAATTGTCAAAAACTCGGGGGTACCAAACGGAATTTCCCTTAAATTTATTTATCAATAATATATTGATTTATTATTTTTTGGAATTAAAAAATCATGGATAAAAATAATCTGCAAATTTGGAGAAGTTGTTATGATTTGGTCAACAAATTGAATATTTTAATTAATAAAAATGATTTAAGCATATTTATTTTAAATATATACAGGGGTATATTAAGTGAATGACCGCCACGTGACACTTTCAATATGAGGTCGCCATGTGTATCCTTTGCAGCTGTTTTAGTATTATATTAGATATAGATAGTTAGTAAATAGGTTTTTGGTTGGTAAATGAAAAAAATTGAAAGGATAAAAAAAAAAAGAAAAAACATGATTGAGCGAAAGGGAGAAAAGGGTGGAGGGCGCGCCACGTAAGTAAAGTCTTCTAAATTAAAATATTATATAGATATATAGATAAAAAACATAATCCGTATTTAAAATTGTAATTTTTGCATGGTGAAATTAGGTTTGGAACTAGCAATGTCTCTCAGGAAACTCTTCAAACCAGGGTTGCATTGGAGTATCAGTAACGGTAGATCCGTTAATTTCTGGTCTGACTGTTGGGCTTTTGACACCCCACTTATGGAACGTCTGTTGGTCGAACTCCCCGTGGAAGTATCTAAACTTACAGTAGGCCACTTTTATCCTACATCCCAATATCTGGGATTGCCATAAATTGCGTCATACACTGCACCAGTACTTATCCCCTAACGATATTGCCCACATTACGAATATCCATCTCCCAACAAACGAGCTGTCGGATCGTCTGTACTGGGGCCACAACAAGGACGACTGGTTTTCGACGAACTCCGCAACTAAATTGCTCACAAGCAATGTCGGTATATCTTCTTTTGACGGAGGTTGGATCTGGAAGTTAGATGTCCCTAACAAAGTTAAACATTTTCTGTGGAAGCTAACCAGAGATGGTCTCCCAACCAAAGATCGTCTTTTGAAATCCCACATCTCTGTCCCACAAGGCTGTGTCTTTTGTGGCAATACTGATGAGTCGCATGTTCATTTGTTTATTAACTGTCCTTTAGCAGAAACTCTCAGGCAGAGGTTGTGTCTGCCAATGCCTAACTATATTGTGAACAGGTTCAGATATGATCAACCGATCCCTATTACGTCTATCTTTAAATCTATTGGTCCTAAGCTCATGGCAAAACTAGCGCTAAGTTGGTGGTCGATCTGGTTCTTCAGGAACAAAATCGTTTTCGATAAGGCCTTGTCGGTTTCGATTCACGAAATGGAAATTTTTTACACTACAGTGTCCCATTCCTGGTCGGAAGCAAAGGTTCTTGAGGAATCGGGGTCTACTTCTGGGTTCCCGAAAGGCGTGACCAGGGATCGTCCTATTTTCCCGAGCGGTTGTTCACGCCCGCCTTCTGCCCGTAGGGGCTCGTTTTCCGCTCACTTGAGAAGTGGGCGTTGGGATAAGCCTCCGAGGAATTGCTCCAAGCTAAACTTCGATGGATCGTTGCGATCTGATGGTTCTGTGTTCTTTGGGTTCGTTATTCGTGACTATCAGGGCACTGTGCTTTCTTCAGGTGCTGGCCTCTGTAACGGAACTTCGGTTCTGTTTGCGGAGGCGCTGGGCCTTAAAAAAGGAATTCTTAGTGCTAAGCAACTCTGTATCTCTAATTTACTCATCGAGGGGGATAACCTCACGGTTGTACGGGCACTCCTGGGGGATTGAAAGTGCCCCTGGAACATAGAGCTCCTGCAATCGGATATATGTATTGATCTTCTTTCATTTTCTAATGTTGCGATTCGTCATATTTTCAGGGAATCTAATGCTGTTGCTGATCGTCTTGCACATCTGGCCTACAGTCTCCCTGCCGACGGACGTTTAGAAAATGATCCAGAACTGCGGGTTCTCATTCGGAAGGATGCACTAGGAACAACGATCTCTCGGGATCGTCCGACCTAATCTTTATATGCTTCAAAAAAAAAAGAAAAAAAAAAGAGGTTTGGAACTAGCAATATTTGAAACTTAACAAGACTCTTATTATTATTTTTTTTTGATTAGGAAATAATTCGAGACCGGACAGGCCCGGACCTCGAGAGGCCGACAAAGTCGGCAGACGGCAAGCCGTCTAAACATACAACATAGCAAAAGAAAATACAACATGGAAGCAGAATACAGTCACCTAATACAACAAAAGACTACATAAAATAAACCCGGAAAACCCCAGACCCTAAGCACACCAGCGAACACAGCAGCGAGAAGAGGGAGGTCCGGCATGGAGAAGTGGATAGCGAGCGCATGGGACAGCATAACTGACACGATGTCTCGCCGCCGGAAAGACGGAAAGCAGAAATCCACGTAGGGCAAATTAAGACGACACCTGGGGAAGTGTGGATCACACGACGTTCCCTCCACCTAGATTAAGGATCTTCGGAGACCACGAACACCACCAACACGATCACTTCGATCAACCAGGGCCGCATAACTGCTCCTCAACCGAAACTAACCACGGATCCAATAGACAGAACTCCAACCAACCCGAGAAAGTGAAGCACGACCGCGAGAGGACGAAGAGCGCAAGAAAGTTCCGGAATTTATTTACACGAGTTATTTTATTTTTACTTTATTTTATTTTATTTATCTTTTAACAATCAAATCGGGTTGCCCCGGGCCCAAGGCATAACCTTGGACCCAAAGCACAGCCCGACAATAGGCAATCCAACAAGCTCGGGCCACCTTCGGGCCCAAGGCAAGCCTGATGGCCAAAGAAAGCCAGAGCCCGAAAGAGGAAAAGAGCTAGGGATTGCAGCGTGCCAGCCACTAACGCAGCCCCGATTGAAGCGACGAGAGCAACCAGAGGTGGGACCAGACCGCGAGAGAGGATGACGGACGCATCGAGGCGGCGCCGGAGAAGCCAGATCCACCATACCCAGGGCGAAAGGACGCCGAGGAGGGGAGAGAGGACAACAGCTGGAGGCGGCAGCGGTGGAACCGGGGAGGCCAAACCGACCATGGATGAACCACCGGCGAACCACCAGGAAGACGCCGAGGAGGGGAGGCCAATTAGGCAGATCAAAATAGGATTTGGGGGAAGAGATCACACATAGGTTAAAACCCCCAAATCAAATGGAGTTTTGGGTGAAGATAAAAAACCGATTGATAATCAGGGGAATCCGGATGCGACAACCCCCAAGTGCACCGCGAAGATGGTGGCGACGGCGCCACAGGGGCGGTGGGAGGCGACCGGTGTGCCGAAGCCGGAGACGAGCGGCTTAAGCCGTAGTTGGAGCTCCTCGCACAAAGCGATGATTGAGGAGGGGAAGGGGGTAAGCGACGGCGGACGTCGGAGATAGGGGTGGTGGCGGAAAAAGGTGGGGCTCCCGGAGGAGATGTGTGGGCTCCCGAAGGAGATGTATGGGCTCCCGGAGGAGGTTACCCTTACCAGATGAATCAACCGGCGCAATTGAATGGCGGCGAGCGGCGACGGTGTTCCCCGACCCCAAATTAGGTTTTTATTTCCCAAGCTCAGAAGAGAGCGTTTACATCACTAATCTAACTTTGAACAATCCCATTAAACGTTTAACAGGACTCTTATTGATCAAGGTTACAAGGTTTGACTAGTCAGAACTCGGACGTTCGAAAGTATTCCAAATATTACGTCTGGACACGTGTCAGTTAGCTAGTGGATGGTACTTTCTAGAAGTCGCAGGAAAACGGGAAACCAGATTCTAATATAAGCGTCGTTGTATTTTAGAATCTCAAACCAAACCGCCGACTGACTCTCTCTCTCTCCGCGTCCGCTTTACCGGTACGTTTTCTCCCTCCCAAATCTCCTCCTCCTCCTCGGTTCAACCTTTTTTTCTTTCTCTCTCTTCAATTTCTCGTCATTTAGATGCAATTTAGATGTTGCCGAGGAAGATCTTGAACGCTTATGTGTTTTTGTTGTGATCGATTTGATGCAAGCCTTTTGAAATCGGAGATCGGGAGAGATCCGTATGATGCGAATAATCTTCCGGTGTTGATTTGGTTTCTTGCTAATTATCCGATGGTAGATGGTCATGAGATGCTTATGGTTTTGATTTTGATTTCACAATTTCAATTTGAGGGTGGAATTTAGAGGATTTTTCATTTTTGGGTGTTTTCTTGTCTTCCAAGTGTCACCGTGTTGACGGTGGAGAATTCGGACTAATTGAATTGTTTGGATATGTTGGTTAGCGGTTTAAGGATTCTGTAGGAACAATTTAGCTGTCCAGGGTTCTATTGTTGTGGTTTACTGATATCTTAGAAGAGATTCCAATGCATGAATGCCTTTTAGGGTTTTAGGTTATTGAGATTGAATTATGAGCCTTGAGAAAAGATGTCCGGTGTGCGTTTTATGATAACAAAATGGAAGGAAAATGAGATCGTATACTTTGGAAGAAGGGGGGCTGGGGGCTGTAGATTCTTGACTTCTTGTCAAAGTGCAAACTTTTCCTTAAGTTAAATGAGAAGGAGTTGTGATTAAAATTATGGTTGGTGAATAGTAATTTAAAAGTAGGCCACAATTATTTCCTTCCCTTTCTAGTTATGTAATCACCGAGTTTCCTGTGTTGCATCCATATGATTATTAATTTCAGCATGGGATGGGGCTAAAAATAGAGCTGTGTTCATTAATGACTCTGAAGGTCTTTGTTGCTTATGTTTTGCCTATCCAGGATACAGAATCACAGTTTTTTTCCTGTGTATCCCTGAGTTGAAAAGAGGGTTTTCCTCACTGATAACCATAGTATTGAATTGGACAAATATGGTTTGGAACTTTGGATGTCTTTGCCCTTGATTGGGGAGTATAAAGAACTGCCTTGTGGTGGTATGCTCTATACATTCTTGTATGGCTATGGATGATCCTGGTGTTGGTGATTGTGATCTCCAGTGACTATGTGCTACCCCATCATTTTTAGCATTTGGTTTCCAGAACATCATGCTGAAAGTCACTAGTCTGCACTTTCCTGTTTGACAAACAATAGTCAATATTAACTATAGAAGCCTCATATTTTCCCTCCCTCCCTCCCTCTCTTTTCTCCTTTTTTTTAGTCTTAGTTACAAATTACAGCTGCTCGTATTTTGAGTTTGTTTTATTTCATCAATGCCACAATCCTTGCAGTTATCATTTACAGATTTGCTTGATGAGCTGAATAATGTTTTAGTCTTTTTGTGATGATCTAGGTCATAAGTCATCTTTGCCGTTACTCTTGGATTTTCGGAAAATCAAAACAGAACGCCTATTTTGCTGAAAGATGGCTGAGGTAGGTTCTTGTAAAATTTTACCATCCTAATTTGGCTTTGGATGGACAAAACATAAGTTAATTTCTTCTCTACTGAAACAGGAGGGTCACAGAGTTACTCTGAATGTGTATGATTTAAGTCAGGGATTAGCTCGTCAGCTTTCTACTACATTTTTGGGCAAAGCCATTGAAGCCATATGGTAAGTAATTGGCCTAATGCCTTGAAATCCAGCAGAAGATGTTAAAATAATCCATCTTCACTATGATGCTTTCTTTACCTATTGTTTGGATACCTGCCTGCCTGGATTCTTTAATACTCCTTAATAATGTTTGGATTAAACTTGATAAATATGTTTGGATGAAGCTTGGTAAACTTGTTACTTATATTGCTACTCCCTACTTGGCTAGAAGATGGCTATTGTGCCAATACTGCTTGGGTTCTGTAGGGGTAGAGGAAGTTATCTCCCATCTTTTGCCCTCAAATTTTCAACAGCAATATGTTGCCTTTTTTATTTGGGTCTTCATGCTTTCTTGTGCTTGCATATTTGCTTACCAGGCACACAGGAATCGTAGTCTATGGCAATGAGTACTATTTTGGGGGAGGAATTCAGCACTCTCCAGCTGGATCAACACCTTATGGAACCCCAATGCGGGTAGTGGAGTTAGGTGTCACCCATTTGCCCCAAGATGTATTTGAGAGTTATTTGGAGGAGATAAAACCTCGATACACTGCTGAAACGTACAGCTTGATGACCCACAACTGCAACAACTTCAGCAATGAGGTTGCCCAGTTTTTGGTGGGAACATCAATCCCAGATTATATTTTACAACTGCCAAATGAAGTCATGAGTAGTCCAATGGGTCCTTTAATATGTGAGTTCTCTTTCCTGTCTTTTCTATTTTGTATTTTGGTGGGTGCTAAGGGCTTACAATTCTCATTGCACTACTTAAATTTTCAATTTTGACTGCTCCTTGCAGTGCCCATGATTCAACAACTGGAGACAACATTAAGAGCTGGTGCCGTCCCTCAAGCACCACAGTTCAGGCCAACTAATTCAGTGCCATCTAAATCCACTCCACCAACCCATACACTCAACGGTTCCGCTGCTGCTAGTCCAAACCCTTCCGCTGTGAAGATTGGTGGCAGCAACTCAAAATCGGATAGTACAGCAGTTCAGTCAGTTCCGCCTGCTGTCAAGCCTTCTGCTAATTCAGGCGCGGTTACACAAGACCCACTTGGAAACGCCCGGAACAAAGTGCAAGAGGAGATTACTCGGGAGTTTGCATCAATCATGGCGACAGGGACACTACGGGCAAGTGAAGCTGCTGCTCTCGCAACTAGAAGAGTGATGCAGAGATATGGTTCTGACATGACTGCAATGCCCCAAAGCTGAGTGCAAGTAAACAAATCTCTTTGAACTCTTGCAATGTTTTCTTCAGCTTAGTTATTCTCTGAGACTGTAACTGTGTGTGGGTGACCTAACCATGGTCCTCCTTATTCATTTGACTATAAGCTAAGATGCAATTCATATTGATGTCAAACCTTAATAGACGATGCGGCTGTTTGAGTTCATATCGTGTCTTATTGCAATTTGCCAGAGAATTGTTGTTTTACCTTGTTAATCAAAGTTACTATGAACATATCACCAGCACCCGAAAGGGTTCGGTTGGCGAATTAAAAGCCCTTCTTCAGCACAAATACATTATAAAGCAATCAGAATATAACGTTAAACGGTAGAGAGAACGGACGGATAGACTCGTCATTTTGAAGGAACGAAGAGCAAAACACAAGTCGATCATCAAGAAACAATATGGATTCATTTAATTTGTTGCTTGGCGGCGAATCTTCAATGACTGCAATTTAGGGTTATGAATTGATAGAGAGTATTTTAGGACGGTAATTTAGGGTTTTACAAAGAGAAAGTCGTCGCAAAAAGAAACACATACAGGCGGTCCGGTACGGGTGGTGACGCTCACGCTGTGCTTGGTAGGCAGCAGTACGGGTGTAGACGCTGTGCTTGATGTCCATCGGAGCAACATAATGGTGGTATGGGTGTTTGCTAGGGTTGATGTTTAGGTCGAACAAGCTGTTTCGAAATGAGCTCAACCTAAATTGGTATCTAAGTTTTAAAATGTGTTCATATTCAAACGAGCCGAGTTTTATTTGAGCCTAGAGCGGCTCTACAATATTCGAGGTTAAGTCTCGATTTGAATTGAGTTTAAAAATGTGTTCAAACTTGATTCGTTTAGCAAATGATTGAGTTTGGATCTTGAGTCGAACTCGAGTTACATGGATCATATAACAACCTTGGTATTTAGGGCATGTTTTCCGTCATTCATTAAAGGGGTGGACCAGTTGGAGATAGGGGGTGGCGCTCTCCAGTGGCGTTTGGCATGAGGTGGAGGTGGGGAGTGATCTGGGGGTGGATCGGGGTGGAGATGGCAAAATTTTCCTGACTTTGGGGGGGGGGGGGGGGGTAAGTTGGAGGGGGTGGAAATGAAGAAGATCCCCCTATTGCCCTTGAAGGAGGCGGTGAAAAGGGAAGAAGACGATTGGCGCCAGCAGCACCATGAGCCTTCATCCGACCATCGGAGACCAGGTACGACCTTCTACCCACTCAAATCTGCAGTGGTGTGGGTCGATTTTGCTGTTTACCACTTGTCGTCGACCTCCTTCCTCGGCTCGGTGGACACCAGCCTAGCTCAACGGCGCGGAACGGTGGCTTCGACTGGCTACAAATGGCATCGCCGGCGGTGGCTCTGTCAGTCCGGATCCGGGTTCGCAAATCTCCCTTGTCGCCGGCTTCAGCAAGGTCAGGTATGGTGGTGTGTGGTCACGAGTGGGAGGAAGTAGGGGTGGGCATAAATCCCGCAATTCCCGTCCCGTCCCGCATCCCGTCCCGATCTCGGTGGGATTTAGAGAAAAAAATTTCAATCCCGTCCCGATCCCGTCCCGCGTATTGCGGGACGGGACGCGGGACGGAGAGTTCGTATCCCGCAAATCCCGTCCCGTCCCGCATATATATAAAATTATATATATTTATAGATAATTAAAATTAATATGTACATATAAAAATATATTTATATTATACCTTAACATTTATTTAAACTCAAAATTTAAAATAATAATAAAACATTAAAAACATATGTAATACAGTACATGATTTCGCCAGGAAGAAGAAATTGCTACTGCATTTCTACTTTATTTTGTAAGAATTTAATTTGTATTAGGATTTTGTAATAGGAAGTATTACATTTTGTAGCATATATGTACTACTGGCTACTGCACTTGTACTTAATATATTTAGATTGCTACTGCATTTGTACTTTGATTTGTAATAGGATTATTATGTAATTGGATTATGAAATTGCTAGTTGATTTTGTAATACTAGCTACTGTATTACATAAGTATTACTTTAATAGGCAGTATTTTGTAATAGGATTATTATTCAAGACTTTAATTTGCACCTTTCTACTTGTTATTTTTGGATTTGATTGTATTATTTTTTAATATTTTTCACGAGGGACAAATCCCGTCCCGTCCCGTCCCGTGAGGGATAAGACCCGGCGGGATTTGAAATAAAAAATATCAATCCCGTCCCGCAAAAAATACGCGGGACGGGACGCGGGATTACCCTAATCCCGTCCCGTCCCGTCCCATGCCCACCCCTAGGAGGAAGTCTTCTCAGAGAAATGAGGTTGAAGATGAGGGCAAAATGGATATTTCACAACATTCTATCAATAAATAATCCCGATCAACCAAACACCATACGAGATACTTTGCGAAATTCATCCCCATCATTTCCACCCCGTAAAATATATCTCCACCTCTTTCACCCCTTAAAAATAATCTCCACCCCTTAAAAAATTTTCGACGGAAAACATGCCCTTAAGCATTTGCCTAGGTGATCATCTCCTTGTTTTAGGTAGTTTTACAATTTCCTTCTTGGTTTGAAATTAAATTGTTATTTTTATACTTTACATATGTTTGTTTAACGAACCTTCCATTCGTACGACGAAATCTCACTAGACGCACGGTAGAGGTCCTAACTTTCTGAGTCGGCAAGGACGGTGATGCTGATCGGCAGTGGGATCCCACTAACATGCCGACATAGGGAGTTGACTTCGGCTATGACCTTGTCGTCTCAGGCGAGCCGTGTTACCAATATCTTCGTCAACTTCGGAGATTGGCACCGACACCGTATCGCTTATGAGAAATTGACCGTGTGTATAACAACCCCTTTTTTAATTTAATTTGATTCTAATATATAGTCGTCGGCTTGCATCCATGACCTTCTACTCGATGCTTTCCTTTTTTTTTGATAAAATTTTTTGTAGATACAATTTGACAATATTTTTTGTTTCTTTTTGTAATTTTTATAATTTAATCATTTTTTAATTAAAAAAAAAGATTTTAGATATCCGAAAATATAACATTTAATAATTTAATAACTTGAAAGGCAAATTTTTTGCATTTCAAGTTATTAAATTATAAATGTTATGAATCAGCATAGATGAATCATCAAAACATAACACAAATCAAATCGTAAAAATGACTCAAAACACAATAAATGAATTTTCTCAGGGAGCGGTTTGGGTAGAGTTTGTAAAAAAACTATACCATAAAGTTGAGACTTGAGAGGTTCTCAACCACTGATTTTAAAATAAGTGGTTAAAAATCCTACCCCTCCTTTCCCTCCCCCACCACCATCCTCAATTTTTTTTTTCTTTTATTTTATTTTTTGATAGAAGAATAGTTTATTTATAGAGTTTATCTTAAACTCCATCGGAACAGGACCGTTTTTATCATTGGTGACATATTGTCATAATTATTGATGGGTGTGTATGACTGCCATATAAACAAGTTAAAAAAGTGTGAAATTATTAGCTGTTAAAAAAATAAACGGGTTTAAACGGTGTTTGGGAACAACAAATAAGCTTTAATCAGTTAAAAAAAGGGTTTATAAATAAGCTGCAGATTGAAGTTTATTTTGAGGTTTATATTCCATAATTACTATTTTACCCCTTCTCTTTTATCTTATTTGGTTTGAAAGTACCACAATATCCCTAATAAAAACCAAATAAACTGTTTTTCGCCCGATACAGAGTTTATATTTTTTCATAAATTTTTAACTACTTTTACCAACAATTTATAATTTTTTACCTTATTTATAATTTTAGTCTGTTTATTAACCCCGTCCCATACGAACCCGATATCTCCACGATATTGTCATATTCGTTCTTCTTATTTTTGGAAACAATTACTGTATAAAATTACTCGATTTATTTAAAAATACTATTAAAAAATACAATAAAACAATTTAATCGACCGTAATTGCCTGAAAAACAGAGTATAAATCTCCACGAAAGTTTACTCATTGTTCGGGGTTCTTCCCTAAACCCTAAATCCTCTTTCGCTTCTCTCTTTGATCCATCATCGAACAAGAAAACCAAGGCGGCACCGATGTCGTCTACTAATTCCGATACGGACACTTCCTCCTCGTCGGAAGGAAGGGGCGTACCTTTGACGCCGTCTAAATCTGTAAACAAATCAGCCGCTCGGAAGAAGCCGAAGGTGACCTCGCTGGCCAAAAAGGGAATCGCCGCTGGGGACGAGTCAACTGGCTCCGATTCTGATTCCCAGAGGGTGGCTTCTGGCTCGAAACAGAAGAAGAGAGGGCGGATGTTAGAGTTTGGTGAGGACGACTTGAAGAGGCCGAAGAAGAAGATAGGGGAACAAGTTGGAGCCAATGAGTCGGGCAAGAAATCCGCTATTAAGAGGCTGTGGAGCCAGGGAGATGAAATCGTTCTCCTGAGAGGGATCCTTGAATTCAAGGAGAAGAACAACGGCTGGGAGCCGACGAACCACGTCGAGATGTTTCTCAATCTCATCAAGAACTCGTTGCAGCTGACGGTTAATAAGAAACAATTGAGTGATAAGATTCGCAAGATGAAGATTAGGTATGACAACAGTGTCGGCAAGAAGAAGAGTTTTTTCACTTCCGGCCATGAGAAAAGGGCATTCGATCTGTCTGCGAAGATCTGGGGGAAAGAAGTCGCCGATGTTGATCCGCCAACCACAAAGAGCAACTTGAAACCTAGAACTGGTTCAAAGGCCTCAGCTTCCAAGGATGCTAAAAATGGGAGTGCTGAAGGTGCGAAGGAGGTTGAAGCTAATGGTTCTGAGAAAGCGGACAAACGGGGAATTTCGTCGCAATCCATTGAAACTGATGATCCCGGGAATGGGAAGGCGAATGGAGAGGGAGGTTCATGGCGATTCGTTGGGAAAGCGAGCATTGCGATGGGGTTGGATGAGAACATTGTCAAGGCAGGACTGGAATTGTGTAGCGACAAGAGGAAGACCGAAGTCGAGAACAAGTGGAAGCAATTCTACTTGGATGAAAGTGATTTATTTTTAAGAAAGCTGGAGTTGACTCGTGAGGAGTCCAGGATGATCAATGAAGCACTGAAATCAGTCGAAATGTAGGGGGCAAATCAGGTATCTTCTTTTTGGTTAACTGCTGAAGCAAGATGTTTCTATTTTTAGTTTTAAAACATAATTATCTTTAGTTCTAGTTCGTTTTGGATCGAATTTTGGGAGCTTTGGTTTACTTGGGAAGATCATCGGTGGCGGTGTTCCTTATGCGCTTTGCAATGTACCTAATGTACCTATTGTGGGATGATCAGTTTCTGACTTTTGGCTTAGAAGTTGAGCATTTTGACCTCTTATTGCTATTAATGATATGATGTCTTGTGGTTACACACTTGCCTTGTATTTGATTCAAAGTATCATAATGAATGCTTTCACAAATGACTATTTCTGATATTGATTGATTGATAATATAGTTGATATATGTGTGATCCATCGTGTTGGGAGACTGTACTTGTTTTTGCACTTTGCTGCTGAACATGGTTTGTTAGACATTGTAGTCTTTTGTAGTCTTTCATTCCTTCTGGGATTGATATATTGTTGAGATTCTTATGGTTGAGTAGTTGCATAGTTGGAACACTTACTATTTAGAATTTGAAGTTGCTCAGGGAGTTGGGCTAGTTTTGCCTGTATAGCAGAAAACACGTTTGCCTTATATATTAACAGTTGGCCATGTTCAAGTTTGGGTTAACTACTATGGCTATGTTTGACAGTAGTTTGAGTCTATTTTGAAGACTTTCTTATTCTGGCCACGAAAAAACACTCCTAGGAAAGACATACGAATGCACCTCTCGTAGAGGAATACTGATTCTTCTAAAAAAAACTAGTTTCAACTGCTAAGGTCACTTGTTCTTCTATTCTTTTGCAGTAGGCTTGACCTTTTCATTTTTATTTTTGTTTTATCATGTGCTCAAGGCCAGAAAGATTCTATTTCCATGGGCTGATCTATAAAAGAAGTTTGAATCTGACCTTTTGTTAACAAAAGGAAAAAAAAGGGCTCAGCAGTTTTATCTATTTTGTTACCCTATCAATTGCTAATTGCGCCAATTTGTGAATGATGCTCTTTGTAATCAGCTATCTTCGTATCAAGTTGTTCATTTGGATGGTGTTATTGTTAGGAGCCATTCCTGGCTTCACATCCATTAACTATTTCTCAGTAGTACTTAATACTTCAGTTTCAGTATGTACACAGAGACAATATTGCTCAATCTTGTACCAACTACCAACTACCAACTAGTAGTGTCATTGTTAAAAATGAAATGAAGCCAATAGATACCAGTTTCATCCCGAGTTAACATTTTCATAAATCAAACGAATCAATCCAGAAACAAGAGGCGATCCAAATCTAATAGAAGACTCAGACATGTACAATAATAGACTAGAAAGTGTAGGTTTGTTGTTGTGGTGGTGGTGGTGGTTGTAATCAAGCTGGTAGGAACGTATCCTCCTCGGCAGATGTTGCACTTGCAGAGACATAGTAAGGAACCAAGAAGAGCCCATGGATGATTGGATGAAGCAGATGATGCCTCTTGCCAGCATCCCGGCTTGAGAACCCACACCCACAGGTACCCCTTGACCTTGAATTTGAGAACCCATTTTGTTGAATGCAGATTGATTGGCTTATGTTTTTTTTGCGTATGAAATCAGGTGAAATTGTAAATGAAGAAGCAGCTCGCAGACCTTGCTCTGTGGTAATTGGGCCTCTATCCCAAGTATCCCGGCAACAATATTCATGATGACGAGCACGCATCTTCCTAGCTCAAGGATGCAATTCGATCAGATATGCATCCCTACTTCATTCTTATTCTCTTTTTGAAGTTTTAGAAGTAAACATGTAGCAAATGCCATTGAAATACATGAATACATTTGAATTGTATTCATGTATTTCAATGGCATTTGCTACATGTTTACTTCTAAAACTTCAAAAAGAGAATAAGAATGAAGTAGGGATGCATCCATTGGGCATTATCACCCTTTTTAGTTTTTACATCATTTACTGGTTTCCCCAAATGGCATTCTCTTATACATATTGGGTATTTGAAATGTCAAAACTCAGTTACTAGAAACATGAACAACAGAACCAAATTCAACTAAACTTGTCGGGTATCCTCCATCTTTTGCGGGAGGGGTCAGAACCAAGACGAGAAAGCAAATAATACTAGCTTTCGTGACACACCCATAGCACAGGGAAAAGACAGACAAACAAAAATCGAAGAGGTGCATGCTTCTCTTTACATAGAAGAGCCACTTCCAGCTCTGGACCGGGTACTGTTGTGCCTGGAGCCCCACTCCATGGCCTCAGCCACAGCTCTTTGTCGCTCTAGAGCGATGTCTTCATCCGGGACCTCAGGGTGAACCTTGTTGGTTCCACCAGAATTGTCAGGGGACGCAGCAGGAGTGGTGTTGGCTCCTTCTGGAGGGGCCGAGAGGAATTTGAGGGCGGTCACAATGTCACACATTAAAGGCCGAGATGTTTCTTCTTCTTTCAGACACATGGATGCAATAGCCACTGCTTGCTTCAAACCCGTCATGGGGAATTTCCCTTCAAGGCTTGGATCGGCAAGACCCGGGAACTTCCTTGGCTCCCTGAAAAAGGGTTGTGCCTAGTTTTCATAAAGAGGATAACAGTGATCAGTCTTTGTGCATAGGCTTCAAAGTTGTAGAGAGTGGGAAACAAGAGTCTTACCCAAGCTACCAGGTTTTGCTCTTCAGTTCGTTTCTCGGTGTCAATTACTCTCCGCCCTGTGATCAACTCCAATAGCACAACTCCAAAGCTGTAGACATCCGACTTTACTGTCAAGTGGCCAGTTCTTTGATACTCCGGTGCACAGTAGCCATACGTCCCCATCACCCTGGAAGACACGTGTGTTTTGTCGCCAAGCGGTCCAAGCCTGGCTAGGCCAAAATCAGACAGCTTAGCGTTGAATTGCGTATCTAGCAAGATGTTGGAGGATTTGAGATCACGATAAATGATTGGTGGATTGGCCTTGTCGTGTAGATACTCCAAGCCCTGAGCTGCCCCTAGAGCTATTTTCATCCTCACATACCAATCTAATGGGTCTTGAGCTGGTGAGGGTTCTGAAATTCAACACACATTGTAATGAATTTTGAGAGCATGAACCACTCAAGGTGAATGAAGTGAAATGAAGAGCAAAAATTTCTATCTTTACCGAGGAGATGGTCTTCAAGAGACCCGAGAGGCATGAACTCGTATACCAGAAGCCTTTGCTCTCCATCGGCGCAATACCCAATTAGGTTTACAAGGTTTTGATGATGGACTTGGCTCAACATCAGAACTTCTACTAGGAATTCCTGGTTTCCTTGCATTCCATTCCTATCAAGCTGCTTCACAGCTACAATCTAGAGATGAGACGATCCCGGTATCACCATTACAGTTGAGAGTCCAACCAGATAGATAGAGGGATTAACAAGTAAATCAAGCTTGGCTGGTTGAAAATGAGAGTGCTGAATTACCTGGCCAGTTTTCTCAAGCTGCCCCTTGTAAACCCTTCCAAACCCACCTTCACCTATCAAACACTCCTGCCGGAAATTCTTGGTGGCGGTGGCGAGCTCCCTGAAGGCAAAAGTTTGTGCCTCAATGTTGTTGTTTGCAGCCTCTTTTGGCGCACTTCCGCCTTGAACCGATGCCCTTTCTGTGCACACAAACAAAAAGAGGCATGTTAAAAAGACAACCAAAACAAGGGCTCTTCACCTATGGATCATATATGATAAAATCAGGACCAACTTTCGGAATGTCAATGCTACAAGGGTCGCTTGATATCCATATCCAGACATCAGGTATCAGAAACTCATTACTTATTCTTGCAACGATCCGATGTGGGTATCATACATGAGTACTTACCGGGCGCTTTTTGTGAGGAGGTTGTGGAATGAGCTGCAGAAGGAGCACTCCCTCTCTTGCTATTGCTCCTCCCTTGTGCTTTTTTGCCTTGGGATGAAAAGCATGGAAAGCAACTCATCTCCCCACCCTTTTCAAGAAAGGAGTAATTGTAGCTAAATAAAAAAAAATGGAACTGATTTCAGCTCCTGCAACTTCACTCAACTTTGAAGAAAAACTGTTCCTTGACAATCAATCAATTCAACTACCAAATGGGTCAGTGGAACCCAGAATTGTACAAGAGTATTGAGTTTGGAAAGGAGAAAGGAAACCCAGAAAAACCCAAATGGCAAAACCAGGTAAGAATCATAAAACAAATCCTCAAGATGAAATTTCAGCAAGAATCTGATGAACTCTGATAACTGCTGCAATGGAAACCCAGAAAAGGGTTTTAAGATAGCTTAATTCATTTAGGAGTTGAAAGAGGAAAATAGGGTTAGATGATTGAGTTAGAAACTGAATGATTACACAAAGAATGGAATTAGGGAGGAAAAAAAAACCAGGAGAGTTTTTGAAGGTGGGACGTGGGAACCAAATACGCGGTGATTAGGAGGTGATTTTATATTTATTTTGCTTGAATTGCTTGAAAGATTATGTAGTTTTTTGTGTTGTTGATTTGATGAAGTGTCCAATGAAAGGCATTTTTTAATTCCAGGAACAGGAACTGGTGATGATGTTGTTGTACATGGTTGCCACTCTCTTTGCTTGGTGGCTGGCCACAATGTTAAATTCTTTATGTTGAATAACTTTCATTTTAAAAAATATAAAATAAGTCATTGTTTTTTGGGAGGTTCAAATCCTATTTGCTGCACCGTTGATCGAAAGAAGAACCATTGGCCGGATATTTGCACCTTTGAATATGCCAAAATTTAAAATCGTTTTTGTTTAGATATGAATGAATCAAAGAGTTTTACATCGAAAATGTTAACTAAATAACCAAAAGCAACTTCAGAACAAGCAACAAACTCATCTCCTCTTTATCATGTCGAAAATTCTTCACTTGGAGGGCAACTTCAAGTTGTTGTTGTTATTATTATTATTATTTTTATTATTATTATTATTATTATTATTATTATTATTATTATTATTATTATTATTATTATTATTATTATTATTATTATTATTATTATTATTATTATTATTATTATTATTATTATTATTATTATTATTATTATTATTATTATTATTATTATTATTATTATTATTATTATTATTATTATTATTATTATTATTATTATTATTATTATTATTATTATTATTATTATTATTATTATTATTATTATTATTATTATTATTATTATTATTATTATTATTATTATTATTATTATTATTATTATTATTATTATTATTATTATTATTATTATTATTATTATTATTATTATTATTATTATTATTATTATTATTATTATTATTATTATTATTATTATTATTATTATTATTATTATTATTATTATTATTATTATTATTATTATTATTATTATTATTATTATTATTATTATTATTATTATTATTATTATTATTATTATTATTATTATTATTATTATTATTATTATTATTATTATTATTATTATTATTATTATTATTATTATTATTATTATTATTATTATTATTATTATTATTATTATTATTATTATTATTATTATTATTATTATTATTATTATTATTATTATTATTATTATTATTATTATTATTATTATTATTATTATTATTATTATTATTATTATTATTATTATTATTATTATTATTATTATTATTATTATTATTATTATTATTATTATTATTATTATTATTATTATTATTATTATTATTATTATTATTATTATTATTATTATTATTATTATTATTATTATTATTATTATTATTATTATTATTATTATTATTATTATTATTATTATTATTATTATTATTATTATTATTATTATTATTATTATTATTATTATTATTATTATTATTATTATTATTATTATTATTATTATTATTATTATTATTATTATTATTATTATTATTATTATTATTATTATTATTATTATTATTATTATTATTATTATTATTATTATTATTATTATTATTATTATTATTATTATTATTATTATTATTATTATTATTATTATTATTATTATTATTATTATTATTATTATTATTATTATTATTATTATTATTATTATTATTATTATTATTATTATTATTATTATTATTATTATTATTATTATTATTATTATTATTATTATTATTATTATTATTATTATTATTATTATTATTATTATTATTATTATTATTATTATTATTATTATTATTATTTACAGTAGGCAATAAATTGGATGTACTAATGACATTCATGATCATCTCGCAAGATGATGTTCTGGAACTCACAACAACAAGAACTCAAAATAAAATTACAATTCAGCTGAGATTTAGCAAGAAAATCAGCTGCACCATTTGTCTCTCTGATGCAGTGCTGAATTGTGACGCTCTCAAAATCTTTGCTTAACGAATGGATCTCTTGGATTATTTGAGCGACCTCCCATGGTATATTGTTCACTTGATTGATGGTATTGACGATGATTGCACAATCACTTTCAACTATTACTCTTCGAATCCCCATTTCCGCTGCCAGTCTTATACATGTATAAACTGCAAAAGCTTCTACTAGAATGACCGAACGCACCCTAACGTTACATTTATGAATTCGAAGAACTAGACCGTCATTATTCCTCACAATACAACCAACCTGCGGTTGAGTATCAATTTTCACCGAAGCATCTACATTGATCTTTATGACATTTATTGGAGGGCATTTCCAAATCAATTTATCAGGAGGTCTAACACGTTTAGGTAACTTCGTTTTTACCTGCTGATTATTCCAACATGAGATTTTGTCTATAGTTTGAGTTAGAGCATAGATAATACCTGTATCAGAAGTATTGCGAAAAATAATTATATTTCTAAGCTCCCAAACAGAATGCCATAAATGGCATAAGTCTGTAAAATCTATATTAAGAGCCCTAGTATTCAAAATATTTTCCGAAACATTACTTGTTAAATTTGGAATATTATAACATGTTCCCAACTTAACACCCAGATTTTGAATAAGGGCTCTTGTGATCCGACAATTAAACAATAAATGATTTGTATCTTCTGTATCAGAATTACAAAGAGAGCAAGTACTAGGAACTCTATTTATATATCTATTTAGACGGGCCGTGGTAGGTAAGATATCTAAAATAATTTTCCAAATAAAATTTTTAATATTCGGAGGAATATTAAGTTTCCAAATCCAGTCTGCTGGAATTTTCTTAGTATTCTCTGTATTACAAATAGAAGATGTGGATTTAACAGAGAATTTTCCGTTACTACTATAAATCCAAATTAACCTGTCTGGAATATCAATTACTGGAATATGGATATTAGTAATAGCTTGAACAATATGAGAGGGGAATATACTATTTAATTTATCAATATCCCAAGAGTCGGTATTTGTAAATAAATAACAAACTTTTAAGTTAGGATTACGATCATTCCGAAAGTTTTGAAGATATTGCGCATTTACCCAAATGCCAGACCATACATTAATAGTTTTCCCATTACCCACTAGCCAGAGCAGACCTTTAGAGAAAAGATCTCTGACCTTAAGAAGCCTGCCAAACTGCCAAGAAGTTTTAAAACTGCCTCTTTCCTTTAGAGATTCTGTCGAGAGATATTTATCTGTAATAACCTTCGACCAAATATTATCAGGATTAGCCATAATTCTCCAAAGAAGTTTCATTTGCATACCAATATTAATTTGCTCAGCCGATTTAAAACCTAACCCACCATCTTTTTTAGGAGTACACAGATGTTCCCAGCTGATTAGAGGATGATAATTATCTGATTGAATTTTATTCCAAAAGAAATTTTTGTTGATATAATCAATCTTTTGTAGAACTCCTTTTGGAAGAAGAAATGAATGCATTAAATAATTTGTTTTAGAATTTAGGTTTGCCTGAATTAGAACCGATTTACCAGCTTGAGAGAGAGTATTAGATTTCTACTTTGACAGCTTCTTTTTAAGGCTACTTATCGCCTCATCAAACAAGATGTTACAAACCCTACCACTAATAAGTGGTATACCAAGATATTTTTCCATTGATTTTGTAACTTGAATATTTAGCTGTTGGGCAAGGGACTGGGCTTTACTGAAAGGAATATTTTTAGAAAATTGTAGAGAACTTTTATTATAATTTATAGTTAATCTAGACATATTGGAGAAAGTATTCAGAAGATTTCTAATCGTATAAACTTGCTTACCTTGATAACCATAATCAAGTTTTTCTAATCTCAAAAAACTTGCATACCTTGATAACCATTACTTAAAAAAATTCTTATCTTCAATCTACTGATTTTTTTAGGAGTGTCGACAAGTTTTGTTTCAACAATATAGCCATTTATAAAAGGGGCCTTTAGTGAAATATCCATAAAAATGGGCTAAATTAGAGGAGTATCCATGTATTTGAAAATTTTGCAAAAGTGTCCATCCCCCTTGCCCCCCACCTCAGTGCCCCCCAGGCCCCCCTCTGCGTGTCCGGTTTTTTTTTTTTTTTTTTTTTTTTTATAAATAAAAAAAATTTACATGTCAGCACTTTAAGATATGCAACTATAACCCGATGTTATGCAAATATAATATTATGATATGCAAATATAATATTATGTTATGCAAGCTTTAAAAACCTTATGGGAAGAATATGCACATGCATTTGTATTTCAAAATTGCAATAATACATCTTATTTGCACATAAGCACATCGCTCTACCATTTATTGACCTAAGAGGCTTTAAAGTTGCATTAATGTCAACGTCAATGTTGCTGACACTAACATTCTTGACACTGTTGACACTGACATTGCTGCCACTACTGACACTGTCACCACTAACATTTTTCGTATCAGCGTTGACGTTAATGTCGGCTGACGCCGACATCGGAGATGCTGACGCTCATGTTGGCTGACGATGATGCCGGCTAACGCCTAACGCCGACATCGGAGATGCTGACGCTGATGTCGGCTAACGTCGACGTCGAAGATGCTTTTTTCCGTGTCAGAAGCACTGAAGTTGACATTGCTGATATCGACATCGGAGATGCTGACACTAACATTGCCGACGTCAACATCGGAGATGCTGACGCTGACATATGCCGCCGACATCGATGTTGCCGAAGCTGTTGACGCGGATGTTAGGGATGCTTTTTTCGTGTCATCACTTCTTTTTTTCGTGTTAGCACTGACATTGACATTGTCGACGCCGACATCGGAGATGCTGATGCTGATGCTGCTGACGCTTCTTTTTTTCGAGATGCTGATGCTGCTGACGCTGACATCGGAGATGTCGGCTGGCGCCGACATTCTTGACACCGTTGACATTTACATCGGAGATGCTGACGCCGACGTCGAAAATGCTTTTTTCCGTGTCAGCAGCACTGAAGTTGACATTGCTGATGCTGACATCGAAGATGCTGACATTGATGCTAACGTTGCTGACAACCTGACACTGCTAACGTTGACATCGGAGATGCTGACACTAATGCTGATGTTGCTGGCATCAACATCAGAGATGTTGACGCTATTAACGCTGACATCGGAGATGTCGGCTGACGCCGACATCGATGTTGTGAACACTGTTGACGCCGACGTCGAAGATGCTTTTTTTGTGCCAACCCTTCTTTTTTCGTGTAAGCACTAATATTGTTGACACTGCTGACACTGTCACCATTAACATTGCGAACACCACTAACATTTTTCGTGTCAGCGCTGACGCTGATGTCGGCTGACGCCGACATCGGAGATGCTGACGCTGCTGACATTAATATTGATCAGTATAAAAGAAAGAATAGTTGTGCTACTAATATGTAGTACCTATGCAAACCTCGGATGCTGCTGACAAGTATTAGTTGAGCTCAATCTAAGGTGTTGGTTGAATGACTTCTAATGCTAAAATGCAGTGAGATGTTGTGTTAGTAGCTTGTAATGATTATGCACAACCAAAATATGATTTTGATTTTAGAATAAATTGAATTACTGTAAAAATCTGTTACAGTGCTGACGTTTGATATAATGAAGTAAAATTTGTGCCTTCGGCACAAATTTAGATTGAAATTTATGAAGTTAGTACTCTTTGTATTGAAACTAAAAAGAAATTAATAGTGATCAGTATAAAAGAAAGAACAGTTGTGCTACTATTATGTAGTACCTATGTAAACCTCGGATGCTGCTGACAAGTATTAGTTGAGCTCAATCAAATGTGTTGGTTGAATGGCTTCTAAGGTAAAATGCAGTGAGATGTTGAGTTAGTAGCTTGTAATGATTATGCACAACTAAAATCTGATTTTTGATTTTAGAATGAATTCAATTAATGTAAAAACATGTTACAGTGCTGACATTTGATGTAATTAAGTAAAATTTGTGCCTTCGGCACAAATTTAGAAAGGCACAAATTTAGATTGAAATTTATGAAGTTACAAATCATCATATTAGATGAGATGAGAATATCAAACTTCTATAATCATCTAATAAAAGAAATGGTAAAAGATAAAGCTTTTGCACATCAACGGCTAAATGTCAACATTTAAGCTAAATGTCAACACATAATAAAAGATAAAGTTTACAAAAAAAAATTATTCCCAAAATTGATATCATATTACATGAGATGAGAATATCAAACTTCTATAATCATCTAATCAAAGAAATGGTAAAAGATAAAGATTTTGCACATCAACGGCTAAATGTCAACATTTAAGCTAAATGTCAACACATAATAAAAGATAAAGTTTACAAAAAAAAATTATTCCCAAAATTGATATCATATTACATGAGATGAGAATATCAAACTTCTATAATCATCTAATCAAAGAAATGGTAAAAGATAAAGATTTTGCACATCAACGGCTAAATGTCAACATTTAAGCTAAATGTCAACATATAATAAAAGATAAAGTTTACAAATAAGATAATTCTCAAAATTGATATCATATTACATGAGATGATAAGCTCAAACTTCTACAATCCTCTAATAAAAGAAATGGTAAAAGATAAAACTTTTGCACATCAATAGCTAAATGTCAACATTTAAGCTAAATGTCAACATATAATAAAAGATAAAGTTTACAAATAAGATCATTCCAAAAATTTATATCATATTAGATGAGATGAGAATATCAAACTTCTATAATCATCTAATAAAAGAAATGGTAAAAGATAAAGTTTTTGCACATCAACGACTAAATGTCAACATTTAAACCAAATGTCAACACATAATAAAAGATAAAGTTTACAAAAAAAATTATTCCCAAAATTGATATCATATTACATGAGATGAGAATATCAAACTTCTATAATCATCTAATCAAAGAAATGGTAAAAGATAAAGATTTTGCACATGACCGGCTAAATGTCAACATTTAAGCTAAATGTCAACATATAATAAAAGATAAAGTTTACAAATAAAATCATTCTCAAAATTGATATCATATTACATGAGACGATAAGCTCAAACTTCTACAATCCTCTAATAAAAGATAAAGCTTTTGCACATCAATGGCTAAATGTCAACATTTAAGCTAAATGTCAACATTTATTGGAAAATTTTGTAAATTACTAGAATTATTATAAACTTTAGCCGATGCAGGATTCGAACCCACGTATTTGCGCATAAGCACATCGCTATACCATTGAGCTAAAAAACTTTTAATTATATTATAACATAACATTAAGATAAACAATATAACCCTACGAGAAGACTTTTATATTTTAATTTGAACAATTTTTATATTTTGTTATCTCATTAGTATTTTCTTTTATCTTACATCAGTATTTCTTGCATCTTATAAATTGATGTTGTGCAAATTGTAAAAGTATGATATGCAAATATAAATTGATGATATGCAAATATAAGTTGATGATATGTAAATATAAGATTAAAATATGCATAAATTAATTCACGTTGTGCAAATATAAGATTATTGATATCTAATACTTAGATTTTAATTTTTAATAAATAAAAATAAGTTGGGAAAATACAAATTGATGTTGTGAAAATGTATGATTATAATATGCAAATATAAATTGATGTTGTGCAAATGTAAAAGTATGATATAAAACTATAAATTGATGATATGCAAATATAAGCTAATAAAAGAAATGGTAAAAGATAAAACTTTTATCCATCAACGACTAAATGTCAACATTTAAGCTAAAATGTCAACATTTAAGCTAAAATGTCAACATTTAAGCTAAAATGCCAACATTTAAGCTAAATGTCAACATTTAAGCTTAAATGTCAACATTTGATGGATTTCTAAAGTTTCCAAAAGATGTCAGCATTTACAAGCTAAGTTTCAAGACACACATTTTGCATTTCCAGAAGATGTCAGCACTTCCAGAAACTACTGCTAGATGTTTGGAACACATTTTGCATTTCCATCGAAAAAAAGAGAGATTAAGCACCAGAAAAAAAATCATATTCTTCCAGCAATAAGTCTTGCACAACCAAAAAAAAAAAAAGAGGAACCTGCGGTTCAAAAAGACAATCAAAAAGTTTGACATTAGGATTAAAATTGGCATAAACAAGAATTAGTAAATCGATTTCTAGTCTTCCACCAAATAAATAGATAAACAAAGGAGAGACAATGGATGAGAACATGGGTGAGAGTCGCAAATCAACCTGGAGTCGCAAATCCAATTAAAAAACAAGCAATCTGAATTAAAAAAAAGTTGAAAAATAAGAAGTTTATGTTGTGCAAATATAAGTTACTGTTATACAAATATAACTTTATGATGTCACCGGATGTCACCGGATCAAGCAATCTGTTATGCAAATTGAAACTGTTGACACCGGATGTCAGCAAGATTGTTATTCCCTCTTAATTTTAAGCAAATAATGTGAAAAATCATATTCCTCCCAGCAATAAGTTTAGTAAAGAGCCATGCAAGTGTAAATCTCAAAAAGATGACTTATCAATCAAGAATATTACGAAAAATGACAAGGAAAAATAAAGAAAGCACACTTTAAAGTACTAAATGAATTTTATACAAATGTCAAATCAAGTTAATTACATATTGCAATTGAGCATGTTATATTTGCATAAGAGATCATGTCAGCACACAATTAGAAATAAAAAAAAAGAACCTATAAATCTACTTGAATTGCACAAAAAGAGACAATGTCAACACACAATTAGAAATAAAAAAGAACTTATACATTCTGACAAAAAAAACATATACATCAACTTGAATTGCACAAAAAGTGAGCATGTCAGCACACAATTATAAATAAAAAAGAAACATACACATCAACTTGAATTGCACAAAAAGAGATCATGTCAGCGCATGTATCTTTTCTTTCTGTTTATCTATTTTCAAATCAGCATAGTTAACAAATTCTACAATATATGAGTAGCTTTTAGCAAGAGCAATAACATGCGAACAATAAATGTCAAATCAATATAAAACATAGCATAACTAGCAAGAGAATTCATACTTCATAAGGAGAATGGGATAAATATAGCATAACTAGCAAAACAGATCACAAAACCTTGCTATATTCTCACATAACCAAAAAAAGAAAAAAGAAAAAAGAGAAAGTTAATTAAAAAAAAGTGAAAAATAAGAAGTTTATGTTGTGCAAATATAAGTTACTGTTATGTAAATATAACTTCATGATATGCACATATAACAATCTGTTATGCAAATGTAACAATCTGTTATGCAAATTGAAACTGCTAACACCGGATGTCAGCAAGATTGTTATTCCCTCTTAATTTTAAGCAAATAATGTGAAAAGAAATAGTAAAAGATAAAGTTTTCGCCCATCAACGGCTAAATGTCAACATTTAGGCTAAATGTCAACATTTAGGCTAAATGTCAACATTTAGGCTAAATGTCAACATTTAGGCTAAATGTCAACATTAAAGCTAAATGTCAACATTTAAGTTACAACAAATACAACAATAGAAGATGAAATTCAGAAGCTACAGCAGCCCTTAAAAGAGACCCAAAATCAGCAGAAGCAAGATGCAAGCGAAATTCAGAAGCTACAGCAGCCCCGAAAAGAGACCCAAAATCAGCGGAAGCAAGATGCAAGCGAAAATCAGAAGCTACAGCAGCCACAAAATGATACAACAACAGAACCCTAAAACCCTAAACTCTCTACAACCTAGAACCCTAAACTCAAAATCCCAAAGGGGAAAAAGAAATAATTTCAGAATGACAAGAGGGCTCCTGCACTTATAGAGACTGATAAAAGCATAAGCTATATTTGCACAAGAGATCATGTCAGCACACAATTAAAAATAAAAAAGAACCTATAAATCTACTTGAATTGCACAAAAAGAGACAAGGTCAACACACAATTAGAAATAATAAAAGAACTTATACATTCTAACAAAAAAAAACATATACATCAACTTGAATTGCACAAAAAGAGACCATGTTAGCACACAATTAGAAATAAAAAAGAAACATGTCAACACACAATTAGAAATAAAAAAGAAACATGTCAGCACACAATTAAACTTTGTAAAGCTACTAGCTAATATCTCTAGATAAGTCAGAAATCTCAAGACACTTCAATGTAAATATACAAACACATTATTAAATAGGAAAAGTGGAACCAAACCCTAGTTGTTAAGCGATAAAAATAAAATAACAAAATTGTTGATATTGTCGAAAAAACATAAAAACTCAATTTTAAGCCCTTAAATGATCTCCGATGGCCTAAAAAGACCATAGGTTACCGCGTGGTAGTGAGTTTGAACCGTGGCGCGATTCCCTATCCGAAAAGGTATCATAATAGAGAATCCGACACCGGATGCTTGATATCACTCCTACTGAGACCGCATAATAGGCAGGCAAGCATCTCTAGTTTCAAAAACTCATGTTAGCACAAAACCTATTCATCTAGCGTATAAAACCCTGCTATGTTCCCACATAACCAAAAAAAAAAAAAGTTCAGCTTTCCACCTCAAATATGCTAAGACAAAAACTAATTTCCACCTCAAATACTATCCAATGGATTGCAACAGATGATTAAATTTGTGTCCTGACATTGTCTAATTCTGCGTTGACATGTCCTAATTTTTATGCTGACATGTTCTAATTGAACAAGAAATTAACAAAACAAAACCATTAGCTACTGCAAGATACAATACTGACTTACGATTTTAATGAATTTCTAAAGTTTCGAATGTGTTTAGTTTCCAGTATATTTTATTTCCAGAAGATTTTAATGAATTTCTAAAGTTTTCAAAAGATGTCAGCATTGAAGATGTCAACATTGAAGATGTCAGCATTTACAAGCTTCACAACTACAACAACTACTGCTAGATGTTTGCAACAATGAACAAGAAACAAAACAGCCATTCTAGTGTATATGTGCAAAATAATGCAAGTTCTAGCAGTAACAACAATGACTTCTTTTACATCTTTGCAATTAAAAACCAAATTCAGATCTAAATATGCAGACTTGAGATTCGAGCAAAGGACTATATTCAGATCCCTAAATTCAGATTCGAGCAAATTGCAAGTCCATCGACTTCAGATTCGAGCAAATCCCTAAATTCAAATCTAAATATGCAGATTCGAGCACAAAAAGAGAACACGTCAACACAATTAAAGATCATGTCATCATATAAGAAAGTGACAAATGCCTCAGGTGAAATGATGAAAAAGAAGAAGCTGTAAAACATGTAAAAACACATATTGGCTCCATATCACTTAAGATTGAACACTGAGAGACAACTCAATATCAAAGGAATAGGATATACACATCCGGCTGACAGTAAAATCATTATCAGACTCAATACAGAAGTTATTTCTTCAATGTTAGCTCTAGTATGACAGATCAACAGCTCAATAGATAAGTTATTTCTTTAACTAGTTGAATTACTACTGCAGTATTTAGACCGAATTCAATTCATTTCTAGGTAGGAGCAATTCATCACATTCAAATCATAGTAGCAGTAATTCAATTAATTAAAAGAAATACCTTATAATGCTGATTGGAGGCCAAATCTCAAAACTGGGTTGCGAGAGGTGGCCAAACTGGTTGAGATTCAATCACAACAGAAGAAGATGGATGAGGAATTGCCGACAGATCTGACCGAGAACCCCCTGCTATGCAGATCTGACCGATAATCCCGCCTGAATTCGAGTCGAATCCCGCCTCATTCACCTTTGAATCCCCTGCTATGAAGATGTACTGCGGTGGCCTGGGATTTCTGAGATTGCAGGAATCAAGTGCAAAGAATGCAATGTACTGCGGTGGCCTTGAATTGCAGGAATCAACAGGGAATCGAACATATGCAACGTACTGCAGTGGCCTAGGATTTCAGGCGAAGGAATTGAAGCACTCACCAGTTGCCGGCGACCATCGTCGCCATCCTCTGCCTTCTGGATCTCGAGGGAGAGCGCCATCACCGGCCTCATCAAAATCCTCTGCTCGACGGTTTTGGCCATGAACAAGGCGGCGTCGGCGAGCCTCTTGATGTTCGGAACGCTGGAGAATCGATGGAAGATGTCTGGGAATCAACCTCTGGAGCGCAGAGAGATCTGAAGCAACGGAGAGAGATCGCAAGCTTCCTCTGCCGCTCGCCCTACCTCCGCCTTCAATACCCGCCGCCGGCACGGAGAGAGAGGGAAATCATAGCGACGTCGCCATTGATGGAGGAGCGAGGAGGAGGAGGATGAATCGAGAGGACGAGATTCACAAATTGGGGATTAGGGATTCTGTTTTGGGTAGGGGCTGTTTGTACTGTGTGAGTTACTTCCTGGATTCATATTGCTCTCATTCTACTTGCCTTATGCATTTCTGGCTGATTTTGAATGCTAATTTTAATGCTATGCTTACTCCAAATTGTGAGAATAAATGTGCTTTTAATGGGTTTCGTCACCGCATTCCGTCACCGCCTTCGGAATCAGTTTTGAAGTTGTCCAAACTAAACTCAACTATTGCTTTGTGAGCCGCCATCAGAAAAGATCTCAAGACATCAGGGTTGTAATTTTCTAATTGTTTTAGCTTTTAATTTATGTTGTTGTTTTTATTTTCATTTTTTCTTTCCTTTTGTTTGGTGACCCTCTGCGTAGGGTCTAACAAGTCATTTTCTGATGGCTTTAGTTTTGAAGTAGTGTCCATTCAAGTCCAAACCGTTAAAATTGATTGTTGCACACTTGCACTCTCTCTCTCTAAAATGTCATTTGAATGCACAAATCAAACAATGTCACCCGTTAAAATGCAAAATGGACGGTGTAGTAGATTTACTCATTTAGGTCTTAAGTCAATAAATTCAATGAATGACTACCTCTGTCCAAAAATACATGTCTTTTTACTATTTATACTATTTATGCACGTTTGTTAGGAACTAAAAACTATATAAAATATTAATTTTTTTTTTTTAATAAGTACAAACTTATTAAAGTCTTTGAAACAACTCGATAATCTTCTTTCTCAATAACGTCCTCAAGTCCGGTAGCTTCAATTTCCGATCATATCCCGTATTGAATTTACAAAGCTAACTTAACTTTTTATTGTTTTGTCCTATTGATGATTCGATCAATTTTTCTTTGTAGTGCACACAACCCCAAGTTTTTAGTCCCGAAAAACAAATCTTGAACAATAAAATATAACCTTGTCATCAAAATGATAGTTTGGACAACGAAAATAAATTTGTCTTTTTCATTATCACGTGCGCATTTGCAGGCTTGGGATATCCAAAACTCCTTATGCATTCAGGCCAAATCGAAAGTAAGACTAATTCCAATGGTATGGTGTAAATGCTTAAATATGCACATTTTGGTGTAAATTGTGCTTCAATGGTTACTTTTGAGTGTTTAAAATGTGTACACTTGCACACTAAGCGCCTGTTTGGCAAATTGGGGGTTTTTTAGGAGTTGTGGGTTTTTTAGGAGGTTGAGTTTATTTTGGGTATTATGAAGGTGTGGGAGGTGGAGTTTTTTTTTTAAAATAACCTTGAAAAAAACCTAATTGGTGTTTGGTGGATATAAGGGGTTGAAGATATATTTATGGCCAAAATGACTTTTATACCCCCATTTTTATTTTTACAGGCGCTTACCCATTGCCCTCATTTCTCTTCTTTTGTGTTGGATCGAAAGAACAGGAGGCAAAAACCCTAGGTCGGGGTCTGCTGGCCGGTTGCTCCAAGAGTCCAAGGTATGTGCTTCCTCCTTCCTCCTTCCTCCTCCTACAATTTCTGATTTCACACCAAAGGGGAGTTCGGCTGGTGGTTGAATAAGCCTGAATCGGACCTTATTTTCTGATTTCACAATTTCTGATTCCTCATTTCTCTTATTTTCAGGAAGGGGCCGCGTCGGATCTTTGAAGTCGGTTGCCCTTTTTCCCCAACCACCAGGTAAGGTCATGCGACTCTTGTGCTTGTCTCTCCTCCCTAATCAGTTTCATCCTTGAATCTCCATCTCCTGTCTATAACAGTGACGTCCCTAAATGTTGTAAAAGATGCCTTGCTTATGAAATTGATAATTTATACCTCCATGTCCCCATATGTTTGTAATTGGTTGCACAAGATAGATATAAACTGTTATCGCTTTGGGAGTAGGAAATGCCGAACACCTGCTTGGTTAGTGAAACTTATGTGTTCGATGTCCCCATATGCATACCATGTGTTCGATGAAATGCCAAAGAGAAAAACTTGGGTATGTTAACATAGATATAAAATGTTATCTCTTTGGGAGTAGGAAATGATAGTCACATTTTGTTACTAATAAGACGGTAAAGCCTTTCATCATGATGCTATACTCGATCCATAGAAATGTTTTTTTTTTATTGTTGTTATGATGTTGCAAATGTATTGGGTGTATATGTTGGTTCCAATACAGCTTGTCACGCTCACCATGTCATCGAGCAGCAAGCCCCCTCCAAAGGAAAAAGACAAGTCATTTGTGTGGTCTGAGCAATTGTTGCGAAAGTTTCTGGATCTCATGCTTGCATATCAGCGCAAGTATGGTCGAGATCAGCAATTCAGTTGGGTTGAACTTACTACCCAATTTAAGGAAGCTATAGGCAAGAAGTGTGGGAAAGAAACTCTCAAGAACAAGCATGGTACAATGCAAAAACGGTGGAGGAATTGGAAAGACTTGAAAAATGGGGAGACCGGTCTTGGTTGGGACCCTGCTAGTGGGACAATCGCCGCAACTAAGGAGTGGTGGACGAAGAAAATTCAGGTAGAGCCAACTTCAATTTTATGTTTACCTGAAATATTATGATTAGATAAATGGAGAATGTTATAGAATATGAATTGGAGATTGCTACTGGTGCAATATGATTTATGCCATCCTAGTATTTGTTCATCATCTTAATTAGCTTTCTTTGTGTGTAGGAGAATGCCAATTTCAAAACTTTCCGAAAGAGGGGAGTCGCACCCGACATAGAGGACATGTGGGACCAAATATATGGAGGGACTGTTGCCACGGGGCAACACTGTGTGGCTCCCTCGATGGATGCACCAACTCCAACGCCATCCTCAGCCGTTGGTGAAATGACTGGGTGTGCTGACAGTCAACAAGTCGATGCCGAATATGACTTGGGGGATGATTTCGACGACCTTACTGCTGAATTTGGTACCGACGACGGAAGCTTGCAGAATATAGTTCGAGGGATCAGCGCATCTGCTCCAGTGCACCCTACTGACACCACCCCCATCGGTCAAACATCCGGGGCAAATGCGCGTGGGAAGAGAGTTGCAAGAACCACGTCCACGTTGACAGCTAAGAGGAGATCGAACCAGCAGTCCACAGGTTCGTCCCTCTTCCGAAGACATGTGGAAGGATCAGAGGACACTCAGAGGGAACTCATAGCGTATCTGAAAGATGAAGAGTCGTCAAACAAACAGGAAGGACATGCTCAGCGGGTGATGGACGTGCTTGCCACCATGGTTGATGAGGGTTTGTTGGAGGATGGCGGTCCGTTGTGGTGTTATGGAGTTGACGCCTTGATAAACAGTGAACGTGCCTCCATGTTCTTCCTCGCGATGCCGAAAAACAGCTCGCGACTTTCTTGGCTCCAGTGGCATTGTGAGAAGAATGGAGGGCAATCGTAGGAAGATACAATGTGTGCCATCCTCATGAATGTGTCTATGTTGTGTGTTGCCGACACGTGTGCTATCTTACTATGTCCTTAATGCATCTATGACTGCCCATCCTCAAACAGTTTTTAGGTTTCTACTTGTCGTTGAACTTGTTTTCTGCCTGTCATATGTGTTTGCTACTTTGTTAGTTCTTAAACTTGTTTTCTGTCTGAATGCAATGTTGTATGGATGTTGTTAAATGATTCTGTGTGGAGTTTATGCCTTACCTACTATGGTGTTGTGAGTTACAACAAGAGGGATGCTGTCATGTGTGCCTTGTCATGTAGTCAGTGCTTACCATGCTTGTTTGGGTTTGCAGGGAGCTAGACATGGATGATGCAACTCGTACACGTAAACGGAAACGTAAGTGTAAACGAGCTATTGTCATCTGGCTCCTCCTGCAACGACAATCACGTGTGATAGCCGAGCACTACTACAAGCACATTCTGAAAGTCCCGTGCTACATCGGCAGTTACACCGGTGCTATGTGGGTGGATGACATCCTCAACCACTCCACCGATCTCAGGTCAGTCCAATGCTTTCGTATGAGAAAAAAGACATTCATAAGGTTGTGTGATGTGCTAGAACACCGGTTTGGGTTGCGTGGTTCCCATAACGTACTTGGAGGATATGAGTTCCATGTACTCTTTCACGCGTGTTATACATGTTTTATTCTATTTGTAGGGGTGCATAGGAGCTATAGACGGAACTCATATCCAAGCTTGTATCCCAAGGGATGAGCAGGTGCCATATCGGGGACGAAAGGGCATAACTACTTTCAATGTGATGGCGGTGTGCGATTTCGATTTGAACTTCACTTTCATCTCCGTCGGGTGGGAGGGGAGTGCCCACGACGCTCGGGTGTTTGACCATGCTGTGCACACTCCGGCTTTCAACTTCCCACATCCGCCACCAGGTTTGTTAAACGAAGTTCTCATCTCCATTAACTTATGGTTCGATCAACATCCCTGTCTGTGTTTGACACGTCGGTGAACATGTAGGACGATACTACCTATGTGACAAGGGCTACCCCGATCGTGAGGGGTACATGGTGCCTTACACCAAGACAAAGTACCATCGCGCATCATTTGTGGAAGAGCCCGCTAACAATGAGAAGGAGGCCTTCAACTCAAGGCATTCATCACTGAGGGGAGCTATCGAGCGCACATTCGGCATTTTCAAGGGTACTTGGAAGATCACACGGACAATGCCTCAGTACTCTGTGCGGAAACAGGTTGACATCATCTTATCATGCTTCGCGTTACATAACTTCATGCGCCGAAGCTCGGACGAAGACGAAGTGGTCATGCCCCCAGAGAATGCCGTCGAACTGGACGACGACGATGATGCGTATGTCGATCACGAGGAGGACGAGGAGTCCTCGAGCGATGACGATGAGGACGACGACAACGCAGAGTTGATGAGGACCCTTCGTGACAGCATATCACGCAGGATATGGGCGGACCGACGTGGTCGTCGTCACTAGTAGGCATGTTTCTTAAAGTTGAATGGCAATCACCCATTTTGCACTGAATCGGTCCAGTGTATTTGGAAACCAATATGTCGGGTGCACATTCTGTTTTGGTAGGTCTTCATTTGTGTTTAGCCAATGCAGCAAGTAGTGCAGACTTTGCCTTTCCTAAGTTTCAAGACAAAAAACAATGAGAAGACATACGGTCTTCAATTTTGATTGTTACCCTTAGCTAGCAAAGCATTGATAGAGAATCTGTAGGCATCAATGCGCAGACAGTTGTTTATGTTCAGCTCTTTTGATTGATGTGGTTTATTTGTTAATTTAAGATCTTACAATGAGAAGAATGCGAAGATGTTAACGAAAACCCAACCATCAATTGTAGCTAGGCCTCAAAACAATTGAACTGGAAGGGACAAAGGTTGGTTAAAGAGGTGCTACAGACGAAATGTTTCAACAAATAGACGATCGTTGAACATCTAGTGCGTCAACCGCATGTCCTAGTTAACCCATCCTACCGAAACAAAGTTAACCCGAATAACAAAAGACTTGCCTACTTAAACCATCCTACTGATACATGGTTCACCTGCATGACAAATGCCTAGACTAGTTACACCAAAAGCCTAACGACTCATGACAGCCTACTGACAAAAGTTGTCCCTAGATACACCACATCCTACCGAAAGACGTCTACTTCTTCACAAATGCTAGGAGGAGGACAAAGACCATCACGATGATAACTGTACGAGCCCTCCTCTCATGACCCTTGGAAGTAGAGAGCTCAATCCACAGCTTGCAAATGTAGGTGCTCAGCGACACAACCCTATCGGTGAGTTCTTCGTTCATGGAAGTCTCCCTCATCAACTCCTCATCGCGGCGACCTAAGGCGTCTTCTGTAGCATGTAGCCGTTCAGAGAGTTCAAGGTTGCGTTCAGAGAGATCATGGTTGCGAGTAGTTAGTTCCAGGTTGTGCTCGCGGAGACCCCGGTTGCGAAAAGTCAGATCCTGGTTGCTCTCCGTCAGCTCACGGTTGCTTGCAATTAGATCCTGGTTGACGGCTTCCAAGTGAACGATAGTTGGGTTTCGGCTGGTGGTTGCATCATCTTGGTCGTCACTGTTAACCTACGAAGAAAACCAGCAGCTGATGAAAGCAACACCATCAAAGTATGCAGTATTGAACATCATGAATTCAGCAGCCCAGTGAATTAAAAGCAAAGAGATCCCAGAGATTCTAGACATGAATGTAATTGCCTAGGTCACTCTCAGATTCTAGACATGAATGTAATTGAACACCATGAATTCAGCAAGTGATTCAGGACTTCATGTAAGCAAATGAAAGAAAGTGAAGCAATCAAGTGAATGATGGAACAAAGAAGCAAGTTACCTCCGCCTGCCACCATGGTTCGATAGGCTCATCCCCTCCGATCCAAGGGTACTTCTCGGGACAACCACTCGGCCAACTACCGGAAGAGTCAGACATGTCTGTGGACGGAAAAGAAGAGAGTATAAGCATCATTTTCAATTAACTTGTGTTCAAGTCCAAGTAGCAACTAACACAACATGTAAATGTACAACCCAACAAGGGATTCATATGTCCCCATTAATGCCCACAAAAACATGCAAAAAAACAACATAATTGAACCACAAATCAGAATTACCTCAGCCTGAATTTTATAGGTTGGGTTTTTATCATGACAGATGTAGCCAACCCAACCCTATCTTATTCATTTACAAAATTGAACCACAAATCAGAATTTAGCCACCCTAGCAAACATCAATTGTGATAAGAAGATATAGGCAGAACAAAATCATGAATAAAGTGGTCCTACTCTACTATAATCTTTAGCAGCAGATTTTTTTTTTGGTGAGCAGAGCAGCAGCAGATAGCAGAAGGAAATAGGTCGGGAAAGGAGCATTTTGTTGATGGGTTATGAAGGGGGATTTAATCATAATGAAGAGACCAAAGAATATATATATATTATATATATACTATAGGATAAAATCATGGAGAACTACGAACATGATGAAGAGGAAGAAAAACGCAGGCCATTATAAAATGAGGAATAAAGAATTCAGCAGTTTGAGAAAAACTTAGCCAAGTAATTTGAGAAAAACATAGCCAAAGTAATCCCTAATTGTATCTTAATTTGAACAATTCATAGGTTAGAGGTAGTGCTTTTGTGGCCCAAACAGTCTCATGGGTTTGATAATTGATGGTCGGCAAGGAACTAAAATATGTTAGTTATGCAGATAATGCAATCAATTGGGTTTCTAGGCCTTGCATTCTTCCTTTTCACTCCTGAGCTCAGGAGATAGCTTATAGCTTGTCTTCCTTATTGTATTTCAACATATTAAGCTGAATCCTATAGGAATTTTCATCTGAAGTCTAACTAGAAGAAGACAAACAAATAACTTTGGAAAGGAATTCCCTTGGACAGCACAGATGAGCACCAAAAAAGGAATTTTGAGGTAAGTGATGTTCAGCCTATAAATGCAGTGATTGAATGTGATGTTCACCTTTGGAAGATATCACTTTCTATACAGATCCACACAATAGTTTCCTGGAAAATCCAATGACTGAATTAAACAACTTGCATAAACAACCCTGCACAGCTAGGCTTCTAAACCCCCTTCAAACACTTCGTTGGATGGGATGGCACTACCGTTTGTTCAATCAAACTAGTCCTCCAATACCTAACCCCATCGAATCCAGTCCTCCAATCGTTGTTTTGAATCAATCCATTTCCCCCCAATAAAACCCCTAATCGATTTCAGTGTTTGCACAAAACCCTAACCCTTTCGATTTCAGATCTGGAAACCCTAACCCCTTCGCCCTCACTTTCGATTTCAGATCTGGAACCCTAACCCTTTCAATTTCAACCCAGACCAGTCACCACGAAGAAAAAGAAGAAGAAGAAGAAGAAGGAGGCCGACGGAACAAGGAAGAAGAGGAGGCGTACCTGAAAGTGAGGGCGAAGAACGACGACGCAGCTGCGAGCGAAGAACGGTGGGCTTCTCTGCGCGAGGGCAATTTGGAACACCTTTTGGTTTGCCCTTGAAATAAACTCCATAATCTCCCCCCCCCCCCCCCAGGTTTTGATTTCACAGAAAATAATCCGCACCTTGAACTCATGGAAGCTCAAGCGTGAGCTGCTTTCAAACACCTCTTGAAGAGGTTGATTTTTTTTTTAACCTCTTGAAACCTAATCTAATACGCTATCAAACAGGGCCTAAGTGCTCAAATATAAGCACATCACCTCCCCCATGTGCAAAAACTTTTTATCACTTTTTAATAAAGTAAAGTCATTTTTATTGGTTGTTTTTAAGTTTTTTCTTTTCCTTTTTAATTTAATCATATTTACTTAGAGATAGATGTGTATAAAATGCATATTTAACCAATGGAGTAAAACATTAAAAAGTGATGTGCATTTTTAAACACCTTGTGCAAATATATACATTTGCACACTTAATCATTGGAGTTAGTCTAAGTAGAGAAAACCCAAATCGAAAGTAAGCATAGAAATTGATCAACATATAAAGTTGTTAGGGCATTTTTAACGGGAGTAAAACAAAATCGACACTTGAACATATATTAATGTATAAAAACCCATAAAACCCAAGCATCCGGTTTGAGAGATGCTAGTGGCAGCATCCCTCCTAGCATTGCATTATTTGCATACATTTAATGTTACATAGTATTTGCATGTGACCGCTTTAATTATTTTTTTTTCTAGGCTAAGGAGACAAAAAGATGTTATTTTCGCGAAACGAAGGATCAAACGCCGCATTTCATAGCTTTCATCTACAACTTCAAAATATACTACATTGCGTATAACTTATACGCAATGTAGTATATTTAAGGGGTGATTTTATACACTTTACCCAAATATTTATGCGTTGCCGTTGATCAACCGTGTTTTTTTTTTTAAAAAAAAATTGGTTCAAAAGTTTTTATTTTATTTTTTGGTTCATGGATTTTAAGATACTACCATTTATTTCAAACGTTTGAAGGTATAACTTCTTCTAAAAATAATACAGTTTATTCAAGTTAATTGAATTGGGTCATATTATCAATTCACTCACTAATTAATTTGTTACTCCATACAAGGTATATAATCATGGTATTTATTTGATTTTATGTCAACAATATCCTAAATGGCAATAAATCACTCCTCTCTAGGCATAAAATCATAAATATATGGAGATTGAATTTCAGTCACAAAAGTAACGCTTACATTTCGAAAAATTTCAAACAATACAATCAATATATATAATAACCCCCTAACAAATTAGAACCAAATCAAACCTCTTTACATCATCTTTGAATATATAATCTTAAAACCAAAACCTTTCAATTAATCAAATGGCCAAACCCCTTCAACACTTGATCCTCCTAGCAATTGGCACAATTGCTTTGATCACCATCACTTCCCAACCAGCACTCGTAAACGGTTACCCGTTCTGGAAGCTTGTTCGATTCTATGTCCAAATCCATAACTGGATCCCCAATGCGGATATCCATATCCATTGCCACTCGCAGGAGCTGGATCTAGGCGATCAAGCCATCCAACCGTATCATAGCGTTGGGTGGGATTTCAAGCTGGACGTGGTGGAGAAGGTTCGATACTGGTGCTACGCAAACTGGACCGATGGGAGGGTGGGTGGCCACACCTTGTTTAATGCCTTTGTGGATAGTCATAAGTTTATAGATGATGGTTGTGGTGGAAGACACTGCACTTGGAATCTCACTAGGTCAGGGTTGTACTTGTTTAACCTTAATAAGCAACAGTTTTTGTTTAGGCAGTCATGGGAGTAAGGAGGATATGTACTAGGTGGGCATTCTATGTAGTGATTATAAAACAATAAAGTTGGTAAAAATTCAAGTGAGTAAATTGCCCATTTAAGTGAGTAAATGTTGAGAGATGTGAATTAGACTAAACAGAGTCCACTTCTTCGCTGTTAATTGTGGTCTTGAGTTCGATTCCTAAAAATATTCTAAGTCACTACAAGTCTACAACGATGGATCAAATTGCACGAGTAACAAGCCACAGAACCACGAATGTATAAGATATTCATTATATGTTTATTTACAAAAAAAAACATTGTATGGTATATTATTAGTTGGTAAACATGCGCGTTTAATTTTGTGATAAGCTCCTGGTCGAAGGAGACTGTCTTATGGTCATTAACGCTTTCCTGGGTGACTAGTCGTATTCCTAGAACATTGAGTTGTTAATGGCTGATACGTTTGTAGACCTCTCATCAATTTCTAATGTTGATATTCGTCATATTTTCAGAGAATCTAATACCGTAGCTGACATGATTACACGCCTGGTTCACAGTATCCCTGCCAATGATAGCCTGGTCTCCGACTCAGAACTGCGCGTTCTCGTCTGTTCGGACGCTCTAGAAAAGAAGCCCAATCGCTGACGTCTTTCTTAAATCTTATCTCGCTTCAAAAAAAAATATGAATAAAACAATATAGAATAAATATGTGTTTCCTTATTTAAAAAAAAAGAGAATAAATATGTGTTTTTCTATTGTAAGTTTTTTTTAAAATCAGATAGTTTGAAAAAAGCACAAACAGATGAGCTAGAAGAGGACACCACAACTACTAAGACAGGGTCCTACTAAACCAAAACAAAAAAAATAGAAAATGGTTAAATGGAAAAAACCTGTTGAAGGCTTCGTCAAACTTAATTTTATTAGATGGTGCTATTGTTGGCTCGGGTCTTGCTGCCTCCAGATTTGTTATTCGTGATTGTCAGGGGTCAATTATTTCTTGTGGCGCCCAGGATCTTGGTCGTATGTCCGCTGTGCAAGCGGAATGTCGCGGTCTCTTGTTCGGTCTCCAGGTTGCTTCGACGAAGGGGTTTTCTCGGCTTGAGGTGGAGGAAGACTACTTGATGCTGATCAACGTCTTAAACGGGATCCAACGGTGTCCTTGGAGGTTGAGATGGGGGTGTTCTTGGATGCACTCGGCCTCTGTTGTACGTTTGAGAGTATGAACTTTAATTTCACACATTCAGAGGGGGGAACGAGCTAGGTTGCCAATAGGCTGGCGCATATCGACTTCTCTTCGTCGTTTGTTACCGAGCAGATGCATGTGGACATTGACGACGTTGTTCGCCAGAACACTATTGGGCTAGGGCTGGAAATCACCCGTGGGTGACCGACTCACCCGACCCACCCGACCTGATTATACGAGTGAAAACCCGAAAAAAACCGGGTGATGGATGGGTGATGGGTGGGTGAAACGAGTGATGGGTGATATATTTTTCACCCATTACCCGACCCATCACCCGACCCATTACTTGATCCGCTTAACCACCCGCTAACCTACCCGATTATTTTTTAAAAAAATCATAGTTTATAAAAAATATAGTCTAACATAACTACATATTTTTTATTTTTCTAATTCTAGCTTCTCTATTCTCTAATTTTTTTTGTGTAAAAAAAATCTAAAAGAATATAAAGTTATTTTATTTAACCCCTCATCACATCTTTTAAAAAAAATATATTTTATTTGTTTCGCATACACTACTAGAATGTTAGCAATTTCGCTCATTTCAACAACTTAGCATTTAGTGTGTTAAGACATAATTTACCAATTTTTTTTAACTACGAGTTTCGTAACGGAATATTAAACTTTTAATGCTAACTTTGTAAGATGAGAATAATGATATAATGTATGAATAAATCTTTTATACAATTAATAAGATTTTCACGTTGACGTGGTTTGTGAAATTATCAAATATGATCGATTTCTAAGTATGTCTTATGACTCATTTTCTTTTAATTTACTTCACCCGATTACCCACCCGACCCACCCGATGGATCGGGTGATGGGTGAAATATTATACGGATGGGTGATGGGTCGGGTGAAATTTTTTTGTGATGGGTCGGGTGGAATAATGGCTCCACCCATCCATCACCCGACCCATTTCCACCCTTATATTGGGCGATGGATCAACCGTAGTTGACCATCCTCAAATTCTTGCCTTGTATATAAAAGACAATAAGAATTCTAAATATTAGACAAAATCATATCTTTTGATATCCTAACAAATCTTATCAGTAAAGAAATCAAAGTTATGATATATACAATCTCGTAACATTATCGATAAATCAAGAAATTTAAAAATCGATAAATGGACTATCCTCCTAATACAATAGAATCCAATAAAAGAAACCTACAAGAAAACAAAAAAGTAGCAATACACCTTAAAGAGAGATAAATAAAACCAAAAACGTCTACTCAAATTAGCTAGCCACAAGGAGATCGACAAGCAATCAAACACAATTAAAAACATGTCAACAACAACAACAACAACATCGAGTACAGGGTAATCCACTTAATTACGAACATGTCAAATAATTGAAAAATTAGGAATTGCTTTAATTGATTTGATTTGTCTAGCTATACAATTACTCCATTGAAGATCGATGGGGAGCAACTACCAAATAGCAATGCAACTAGCAAGTACACGGTGGAATATTGGGCTATACAAATACACGGTTGAAAAATTGGGTTAAACCATTCTGGAATGACTCACTGGAAAAGACTTACGGGTAGTACTCAAAGGTCCCCAGTTCGAACTCCGGATATGGCCTTTATTTACAAATTCAAGGTGGAATATTGGGCGGATGTTGAAAGCTTTGAATTTAATAGAGGGGAAAAAAAAAATCTAATTTTGTGTTTCATGTTTGAGGTTCTTGTATATCACTTTATGAATTTTCCATTACAATAAGGGGAACAAACAAAACAAAACAAAAACAAGAAGATTTTGTCGAGTTCATGACCTCAACACCGAAATATCGTCATTTGTCAACTAGATATGTTAGCAAAATCGACGTGTTATGTATATGAGACGACTAAAAGAGATCGAGGATATGTGCTCGATCTCGTCCTATATCCATGCCATGTGAACTACTCCAATGTGGTATGCGTGGATGTGTGTTTGTGCTTATTCTTTGTTGTCTTTCAACCACATCTTTGGGAGGGAATCCAAAACTCAAAAAGAAGAAGAAGAAAAAAAAAGGGGATTCATAATTTAGTTGAAAGTATTAAAGGTACATGTAGTGGATGCAAAGGAGGATTTACCTACTCACTAAGCTCTTCTATATTAATTGTACTGACTATAGAGCATGAGCTGGGTTAATTAGGCGGGTTTGTGTCGGGCTTATTTGAAAATCTTGGTCCATTATAGTAGATCGAGCTTGGACTAGACTTGGTTTTTGGGCTAACTACCTTGTCCAAGTTCGCCCACTAAAAGTTTGTAAAATATTTTTTTATTTTTGCGTTTGACTCCAAACATTATAATATGTGTTAAGTATCCTAAAAGATTAAAATTTCATACATAACAAAGGTGCAAATTACACAACTTGAAAATCACACCCTATCTTTCGCGTGAGTTCATTTAACAATATTGTATTCCTTCATTTATATGTAATTTGAATATTATTTGTCATTTAATATTAATAAAGTACTAATAGATGTAGAAGTATAAATTATGTGATTAATGTATTTAGTGTTTTAATACAATTCTATATAAAGATATAATTAATATATATAAACGGATTAGATCGGGCCAGTTGTCTTACCCACGCCCATAAATTTAATGGGACATATTAGTCTATGGGTGTGTTTGGCAAAAGCAAATAGCTCTTTGGAGCTTATGCTTTTGATATTCTATAGTTTTAAATGAAATAAATATAAGATTTTAGTTTAATTAGCTTTTGAAAGCTTTTGAAATCTAAGCTTTTCAATAGCTATTCACCCAAGCTTTTCGGAGCTTTTGGTTTTTTATTCACAAGTTTTCAACAGCTACCCTAACAGTTAGGTTTACCAAACACTATACTAGCTTATTAGCATATATTTAACTCAAATAATCAAACAGCTTCAGCAACCCAACAACTTTAGCTCCTCCAACAGCTACTATTTTGTCAAACGCACCCTATGTAGTAAGTTTTTTTCCATACATGCATGAACGTGATCTAAATAGTACAATTCCTATTCGGTGAAAGTTTGTGGACCCTATTTTCAATTTAGCATCTTAGTTTTTTGAAGGCAAAATTCTTCTCTTCAATATACGAAAATGATTGGCTTAAAAATCAATCAATAAATGTTTTAAAGGGAAAAAATTCGGAACCCACTTGAGCCTTTCACATCTTTCGTAATCTTTTGCTCCATGTTTTCTCTAGACTCACTAACTAACTACTAATTAAGTAGTCACATCGTAATGAATTTTAGACAACTTGGTGTCCATTTTAGTGATCTAGCTTATAGGCAATTATAAACATAAATATGAAAATATGTAACTTTATAAAGGCCATTTGGAGTCTGCTAACATGACTCGAAATCCTAATGAAAAGTTTATTTAGAGTAAAAAGAGTACATTCCGATCGTAAGCCTCAATTGAACGAGGGTAACTTAGACCATCCAGTATTCCAGTTTTCCCATTTTGAAATTTTAGAATTTTTTGAAAATTTTTAACATTTTTTAAGCTAACTCATTCTAAAACAAGAAAACAGTAGAAAAATGGAGAAATGTCTCTCAATACCTAGTTTTTTCCAAAATTAAATGATTTTTAAAATTTTAAAATTTGAAGACGGTTGAAATTTAAGACAAAATAATTTAAAAAATATATATTTTGTTTCACATTTGAGAGAAATATTTTCTTTTAAAAAAACCTTTTAGAGAGGAATCCGGATCCTCTCCTTATATTAGGAAACCTTATATCAAATCAGGCAAATTAGGAGGCCGGGTAGATACTTTTTTTTTTTCCTTTTTGATATTTTTTTTATATTAAGCAAAAAGGGGGTAGAACTACCCGAGGTAGAACGTAACCCTAATCATCCCTACCACTACTAAAAAACTGTCAAATAGCAACGGCAAATAGCGATGGATTTGGCCACGAATGGCCGTGGCTAACCCGAATAGCCATGAACTTAGCCACGACGGCCAAAAGCGTAGCTATATGCCTCGAAGCTGATAGCGACGGCCTATAGCAACGGAAACAGCGACGAATATATGAGGTCATTGGGAAGACCGTGGCTAGTGAGAATATCCGATGGTCGTTGTTGTAGCGATGAACTCGGCCACGACCATGAATTCATTGATAAGGTCATTGCGAGTAGGAAGAGCGACCGGTCGTGGCTGCAGGAACGGCTGTAGCGAGGAATAAGTGTGTGGCAGTGTCCGTGGCTAAGTGTATTGCTGAAGTCGATGTTGATTTCAATGTGGCCCCATCCATAGGTATAGTCGTTGCTATTTTGTTAGTAGCTACGTTCGAGGCTAAGTTCGTTTCTGATGTAAGAATTGATTCTAGGTATTTTCGAGGCTGATGTTATTGCTAGTTTGGAGGCTGATTTCATTTTCGCGGCTGAGTTTGAGGCAAAGTTAGTTTCTGTTGTTATTGTTTGTGGTTGTATTTGTTACTAAACCTGTAGCTAAAGTAAACGAAGCATACAAATTATATATATATATATATATATATATATATATATATATATATATATATATATATATATATATATATATGTTTGAACATTACATAACCACATCCAAAATATGTCCACCTACAGCCATTCAGATCAAACCATGCACATCCAAAATATATCCAAGTACCAACACAACCAGAACCAAAGTACATAGCTGTCACATACAAAATGGGATGCCATTGTGCATCACAACCAGATCCAAAACAAGTCCAAACAGATCACCATACGAAACACTGGATTCACGTAATATATATGATGCAAAGCAGAAGAAGTTACTTGGTGCGAGGATTTTTGCGGGGACTTTTCCCTTGATAAAACTCTTTCATGGTGGCAAAAATCTTTTGTTGCCATTCTTCATTGACCTTCTTTGTCTCACCCATCACTTGTTCCCCAAACATGGTCAGTTCATGCTTTAAGCTGGAAGTCACTTGTTCTCCGAACGCTGTCATTTCTTCCTTGATGTTTGCAGTCACATTACCTTGCACTTGCTCACCTAAATCTGCCATTTCTTTCCTAACCTCTTCCTTGAAAGTTGACATTTGTGAGAGCATCTCGTCTCTTAAACTATCATAGTCTTGAGATCCAGTAGAGAGCACAACACGTGGACACTTACCTTGGGTCGATTGCAAGATAGCCCGTGACTCAGATCCCATGCCTACAATCCTCCTTTTTTTGACACCACCTGTTGCTTGGATCCACAAAGCATCCTTGTCAACTGCATGGGAACCACTGTCAGAGAGATCGCCGTCCTGGATTGCCTCATCAAGCAATTTGTCGTACTTGTCGTAGGAAAGAAGGTACAAGTAATGAATTAATGGTCCTATATTCCAAGCAAATGTAGCTAGTGTAATGAAGGGAAGTTGAACATCAGTAAATGGAACCAAAATATCAAATACAAATGAAATGTAATTTGGACTTACCACAATGTCTTGACATTGAGTGCCAGCCCAACTACCATCCTTTTTTTTATGGCACCTTTCAAATGTCTGCTTTGGTGATGGGTCTTGCCCAAGTTCCTCCTTCTGTGAAACAAATTATGGGTTGTTAAAGGTTATTGAAGCATTGTTGTAGCACAGGTAATGTTGCTTAAAAAAGCACCAGGACAACACAAAAGACGTTGAAAAGAATATATGTAGAAATTAAACCCCAATAATAAAAAAACTTACCAGTCGATGTTTAACTACGGTTGTTGAAACCGATCCTCCACTATAAATTGGAGTTCCCTTTTCAGTTGCAACTGCCCGGTTTTGCTTGTTAACTCCAGATTGTTTAAGAAACTGCTCCTCATTTGGCCATAAATCCAACATCTTCAACCATATATCCTTTTTTACCCAACAAGGCCTCTTCCTTGTTTGTCCACCACGAACCTTCCCGAAGACGTTCATGAAGTGGTCACCTCCTTTCGTGTTGAAAATTTTACGGACATGTTCTTCAGAGAAACTCTCTTCCCACTTGCATCGACTCTATAGGTGTTGAAGATATAGTAGTGGTATTAGATGAATAGACAGTTAGAGGACAATACTATATATGAAGACATTAATTAATGGATATATAGCTAGAATGTATTTATACCTTGAACATTTGAACACTACTCCACCGAATGTAAGGCCCATCGAAATGGGAATGTATAACTTGCGTGAGGATTCCATAAGCAGCACTTGATCCATCAAACCTTGCAAATTAATTTACGTAATTGTTGATAATTAAGGAAAAACTCAACAACTGAAGATATAATTACAGAAAAACCATATTACAACATCTACGAGCTTCAAAAGATTACAAATGAACAAGCTTCATTCATTTGTAGGAAAGTCATATTGTGCAAAGTTATTTTAACATAAGTTGAACATGAGAAGAAACTGAATTAGAAGTATACATGTGTATACCTTCCATTGATGAGCTCAATTTCCACTCTCCTGTCCACTTGAGATGACTCTGTAGCTGTGGCATTATTGTCTTGTTGGATGCTATGAGACAAGGGTTGTTGAGATGCGCACCCTAGTGGTTGGAGGTCGTCCTCGTTGGGTTCGGGGGACAATCGAGCAGTAGCGAGAGGCTGTGAGCAGGTCGCCTGTTGTGATGTGGGAGTACTTGTTTGAGGAGGCAAACCTATAAAGGGTAGAGTACTTAAAGTTAAAAAGGTTCCATCTTCGGAGGCTGAAGCAACAGGTTGCACCTGAGCCAGGGGGAGGGATGATTTAGAGGGTTCATTAGAGGTTTTTGTGGGGTCAGTGGGTGCAATATCTTTTCGTGAGGGTGCTTTAGAAGCATTTTTGGGGACATGAGGACTAGTAGAGGGTGCTTTAGAAGCATTTTTGGGGACATGGGGACCAGTAGAGGGTGCAACAAGTTGAGTAATAGGTTGAGAGGGTGAGTGTGCTGCAGAGAGTGCAACGGGTTGAGAGAGTGAGGGAGGTTGAGAGGGTTCAGGTTGGATGTTTTGTGTACGAGCAGATCTCCGGGGTGTTCCTCGATTGAGAAACCTTCCACGCATTTTAGGAGCCAGGGTGACACCCTGCATGCACAGCAAGAACAACACTTAAGAGGTCAGTTAAAGAAGGAAGTAAACCCTAGTTCAAACAGAAACGACATCTGACGGTTCATTTCAGTAAAACCCTAGGTCGATATAGGGAAACGAGTTTGAAACTATCAGATTTGCATAATGAAGGGGATAGCCGACCAATTTCATATACCCCTGAAACCCAAGATCAATATCTCGTTTCAAAGTTTTCAAAAGAGAGAGGAGGCGGATGAGCGCCTTCCTTACAGAGATGGGAAGACTGGTTGAGTGAACAGACAAGATTTGGGGGCGAAATTGAGAGAGATGGGGAGAGCGACTTACCGTAGTTGAGAGATCGAGCGACGTACTGACAGAGATGGGGAGATTGGAGACTCTGATGTCTGAAAGAAATTGGGAGATGGAGAGACTGAGAAACGATTGAAATGAATTGGGAGCGAGTTCAATTTTTTCACTTCCCTCGTATGAGAGCTCATTTCCCTCCTAATTTTTAGGGCCCATAGCGAGATAACACAAAATTATAAGCCCACCCAAAGGCCCACTCTCCATCTCGACCAAAAACAAAAAAATAGGCCCACTCATCGTCGCCCTCACTCTCACTCGCTCATCTTCTGGGAGCTCGAAGTCGGAAATGCTGGCGACAAACTTCGATCAAGCTACGACACCCATTAGGAAATCCAGGTAAGGGTGATGGCACTTTTTCTTCTTCTCTGAGTGTATGATTTCCATGTCCCATCTTCGTCAAGTGGCTGCTGAAAGGGATGAAATTGGAGTTTGCGACAACCTAAAGGGATAGGGTTTTGGGATTAGGGTTTGCTTCTAGCTAGATGAAGCGAAATTGGGGCGATTTTAAATCGGGATTGACTCTGTCATTTGTGGGATTAGAGTTAGCGTTGTGGGATTAGATCGACTTAGCGTTGTGGGGTGATGATGTCAACTATTTCTTTAATTTTTGATAGAACACAAACAATAGGGTCGGGATTGACTCTTTTATATATGACAATAGTCATTTAGGAGAGATTATTACCCGTTTGATATTGATAGAACACAAAAAAGTGGCTGCTGGGGAAGGAAGATAGCATTCATGTGAATATACGATGAACAAACTAACACTGTTCTGATATTGATTTGCAAATTACAGTGAAAGAATATATGCCCAGCTTGTGTGGTTCTTAATTTCCGACTGTGTGGATTAAGCATGTAGTTATATATATATATATATATATATATATATATATATGTATGTATGTATGTATGTATGTATGTATGTATGTATGTATGTATGTATGTATGTATGTATGTATGTATGTATGTATGTATGTATGTATGTATGTATGTATGTATGTATGTATGTATGTATGTATGTATGTATGTATGTATGTATGTATGTATGTATGTATGTATGTATGTATGTATGTATGTATGTATGTATGTATGTATGTATGTATGTATGTATGTATGTATGTATGTATGTATGTATGTATGTATGTATGTATGTATGTATGTATGTATGTATGTATGTATGTATGTATGTATGTATGTATGTATGTATGTATGTATGTATGTATGTATGTATGTATGTATGTATGTATGTATGTATGTATGTATGTATGTATGTATGTATGTATGTATGTATGTATGTATGTATGTATGTATGTATGTATGTATGTATGTATGTATGTATGTATGTATGTATGTATGTATGTATGTATGTATGTATGTATGTATGTATGTATGTATGTATGTATGTATGTATGTATGTATGTATGTATGTATGTATGTATGTATGTATGTATGTATGTATGTATGTATGTATGTATGTATGTATGTATGTATGTATGTATGTATGTATGTATGTATGTATGTATGTATGTATGTATGTATGTATGTATGTATGTATGTATGTATGTATGTATGTATGTATGTATGTATGTATGTATGTATGTATGTATGTATGTATGTATGTATGTATGTATGTATGTATGTATGTATGTATGTATGTATGTATGTATGTATGTATGTATGTATGTATGTATGTATGTATGTTATAATTGTAGAGGCCATGGTGAACTCCGACGACTCTGACATTAGTTGGCCTAGTGGGGACTCCCGCAAATATTGGTGGATACACGGGGTCGATAACCACTATGACCATTGGGCACACGAGGTATTCGCACACTGAATAAGTTATGATCTTTTTTTTTGTGCGATCCCTAAATATGTCTTCGTTATCGATGTCGATATCAGGGGATTGATTCGGCACCAGCTCCCGAACCGGCTGCAGCACCTCCAACGGCTGCCTTCAGTGGAGCGAGGACTGATCAGGAGAATATTAACATGGGAAATCCTCGTGTCCTTGAGCTCGAAGCACTAACACGCTACCTAACTGACCGCCTCCGGCTGAGTGAGGATAGAGGGGAACATCGGGAGGTTGAGATGGTGACGATGCGAACAACTAATGAACAACTAGTAGGCAGGGAGACTCGTCTCACATCCAGTCTTTTCTTGGCATTGGTTGTAAATGCTGCGTCCCAGGCTCGTGTGACCCGCCTCCACAACTGGATTGTTCTTCTCGTGGCAGTCATCGTCATTCTCATAGTTCGTTAATTAGTAAGTTGGACCCCTTAACCACTTTTTGTCAGTGTACGTTATCTAGCTAGATATATAGCTGATCATCACAGGCCAGCCTCGATCGTTTGTTTCCTCAGTGTTCGATATATATAGCGATCACTTTTGTATATCGTAGCCTTATATGACCTTCGTTGCACTCTGATAAGAACTTGTGTGCTAGCTAGGACTACATATCAATGACTCCATCACTTTGTAAGCCAACGAAATCGATGATCGATCACTTTTGTATGTAGTCAGATCGAACTTGGTTGCTCCAATTTGAATATGATTCACCGTCTTCATATATATCTCCTTCATATATACATATATATATATATACATATATATATATATATATATATATATATATATATATATAGCTAATAATATATATTACAATGCTAAGTTCATACAAAAGTGAAACACAATCTTCAATTCCAAACTAAAACATCAAACTTCAATCCTCTAATTCGGAGTCGTCAGTCGGATTAATGTCCATGTAGTCTCCATCTTCACCCTCACTCTCTAACCCACCAACGCCCTCATCGCACACGTCGAAGGTCCCTGAAGGATCACGTAATGCTGATGGCCCTTCATCATCGTTGATGTGGACGGCGACGTTAGAAGTAACAACTTCATCGGATTGGTACGTGTCTTGACCATGTGGCTCGTTTGATCCCCACCTTCGCTCTATTCGTGATCGAGGGCTGGTCCTACACACATGCCACCAATCTACTCTATCGTGTCTAGCTCCGGGATATGCAAGATAGTAGACCTGTACTGCCTGTTGAGCAAGCACGAACGGTTCATACCTTCGATACAGTTTTTTATGATTCACTTCAACGAACTGGTAGACTGGATGAACTCTTGATCCACGTGGAGTTGGATCGAACCATCTGCACCTAAACAAGACAACCTTCAAAGGCCTCTCCGGTGAACTCGGGTACTCCAGCTCAAGTATTTCTTCAAGTACCCCAAAGAAATCTGATCCCGCACTTGCATAGTTCGATCCTTTGACACATACGCCACTATTCATCGTTGTTTTCCCAGTTGAATGCTCCTCATTGTGGAACTTATATCCATTAACATAGTACCCATGACGACTTATAAGTTATAGCTTTCCCATTCGGACCCCATGCTAAGCTCCACAACAACTCATGGATATGAACTCCATGGCCTTCGGTTAAGGCATGCAGATCAGTTTAAGGTCATAACGTGGTGAAATTATATATAACAATATATATGTTCAGAGTTATATATATTCATGATTAAGCGAAACAGTTCGTCACTTACATAGTTTTTAAACCATTTTGCGAATTCCTGTTCAATGACATCGTCGCCCCCATCAGTACCCCTTTCATTCTTAAATACTCTAGATCGATCGATTGAATTTAAAAAGTCAGGAGATAGGTATATATATATGTGTGTGTGTGTGTGTGTGTGTATATATATATATATATATATATATATATATATATATATAACATGATCAAGATCGATATACATAAATTGTACAGATATACTTACTCAATGTACGGCTGGACCTCCGGACAGTTGAGCAATACGTAAGTGTGTGCGGCATTCCACTCTTTGTCTTCAATCATCCACCGTGTTTTCCCTTTCCCACTACTTCGACCAGGGTAATTGAAAATGGAAATTGGTTCAACATTGCAGCCGAACATTTCATTTCTGGCCGGTCTTCTCAACTTCGACGACACGTGAGATGGAAAGTAGTGCACCGAAAAGTTAGCTACTTCTTCCCACAAATAAGCCATACAAATTGAACCTTCCACATGATTCTTTTGGACAATCATGCGCTTTAAATGAAATAAATTTCTCTCGAATGGGTACATCCATCGATATTGAACCGGACCACCAACTTGTGCCTCATATGGCAAGTGGACGAGGAGATGCTCCATGGAATAAAAAAACAAAGGAGGAAAAATACGCTCCAACTTACATACAAGCAAAGATACCATGGATCCCAACTGAACCATGTGGTTAACGGACAACGTTGACGAACAAATGGTCTGAAATAAGATACTCATCTCAGTGAGAGGACCCCAAACACTTGGGTCAAGCAACTCTTTGAACGCTATTGGAAGAAGTCTCTCCATAAACACATGGCAGTCATGGCTCTTCATCCCCAAGAGACTACAATCATCCTTTGCACACATTTCCCCACATTAGACGCATACCCATCAGGAAACTTCACAGACCTCAACCACTGACCTACCTTCTTCTTGTCTTCTCTTCTCAAGGTGTATATCGCTTTTGGTTTTGAACCACTATGACCGTCATCCACCTCAAGATCAGGTCGAACACAATATAGCTTCAGATCCCTCCTTGCATTTAAGTTGTCCTTTGTCTTCCCAGGGACATCCATCACGGTGTTAAACACATTGTCAAACACATTCTTCTCAATGTGCATAACATCCAAGTTGTGTCGAATGAGAAGATCCTTCCAATATGGAAGTCTCCAGAATATGCTCTGCTTCGTCCATTTGTGTGAAACTCCATAGCCTGGGGGCTTCTGCAGTGGATCCTCTATGGCCGTCTTGAAATGGCGAACACGTTCCCATATCTGCTCCCCTGTTAGTAATGGGGGTGGCAATTGTGTTTCCACATGGCCTCTATAGAAGTGATTCTTATTTATGCGCCATGGATGACCGACTTCTAGAAATTTCCTATGGCAATCAAATCAACAAGCCTTTTTTCCATTTTGGAGTCAAAAAGCATCTCCTCCTCGTTCCATGCAAATCGGACAAGCTAACGCACCAGCAGTACTCCATCCCGAAAGCATTGCATATGCAGGGAAGTCACTGATCGTCCAGAGTAAAGCCGCACGCATAAGAAAGGTCTCTCTTCTTGACACATCGTAAGTGCTTACACCATAGGTCCACAACTGCATCCATTCCTCAATAAGTGGCTGTAGACAGACATCAATTAACCTCTTGGGGTTTCGAGGACCAGGTACTATCAATGACAGGAACATGTACTCGGTTCTCATGCACATGCTAGGGGGTGATTATAAGGAGTCACAATGACAGGCCAAGAAGAATAATTCTGCCCGGATTTATTAAAGGTTACAAAACCATCAGTGCACAAACCTAGACGAACATTGCGAGGCTCAGAAGCAAAATTAGGATGTTTTTCGTCTAACCTTTTCCACGCATCTCCATCTGAAGGATGAGACATCATCCCAATATCCGGTTGATGACATGTATGCCAAGTCATATGACTAGCAGCCGCCTCAGTTGCATTTAATCGCTGCATTCGTGGAGTCAGAGGCAAGTAGAATAAAACTTTATGCGGTTTGCATTTACTTGTAGCCGCATATCTTGCATGAGAACAGAACTTGCATGAATCTTCATTTGCATCATCCTTCCAGTACAACATACATCCATTGGGGCACATGGATATTCTTTCCATCGGTAAACCCAAACTGCGAACCACTTTCTCAGTTTCGTAGTAGCTAGTTGGAATCTTGTGACCTGCAAGCAACACTTCATCGTAAAACTGGACAAAACCATTGAACAAGCTTTGAGGAACATTATACTCACACTTCAAACTCATGAGCCTACTCACAAAAGACAATTGTGTATGAGAACTACACCCTGGAACCACCGGTTCATCAGCCGCTCTCAACACATTTGCAAATCTCATGGAGAATACATCATCTACGGCGATAGGTGGGTCTTCTCTCATTTCATCAACCTCATCAACTATGTCATCCGGTTGGAATCCACCTTCGTCGACATGATCGTGACCAACTGTAAACCACGATGGCGGAACAAAGCCAGGGCCTGCAATGTTAAACACCATCCTCTGTTCCATAGGTAATTCATCATACGTACCCCACTGATTACCTATTTGATAAGATGGCGGAACAAATTCCTTGACTGATTCACCATGTGCAGTCCAATTATAATAATCCATCATAAAACCACGTTTATACAAATGATTCTTCACTTCATCAACTGACCGAAAATGGCAATTAACACATTTTGTACATGGACATTTTACCTTACCCTCATCCATGTAATTTGGATGGGAAGATGCAAACTCTATAAATTTGTCGACCCCTTCGTAGAATTCGGGGTTCAATCCTCGACCGCCTGACAAGTACATATCATACATCCACCTACGATTCTCCATTTCGAAATATATATATATATATATATATATATATATATATATATATATATATATATATATATATATATATATATATATATATATATAATGATAATATCAAAACTAAAAGCTAATTAATGAAGGTTATATGTACACACTTACCTAATTCGTCGAATCGATCGATCAATTACACCGCTATATGCCCCATTGCAACATATCTGTGTTTTTCAATGGAGCTCTCACAAAATGAAGAGGAAAGCTACGTCCAAAGCGTTTTGGGGCTGGGCCAATCGAAGAAGAAGCGCAAAAAGTCAAACCTGTCTGACATAAAGAGAAAATTCGCATTTATGATCCCACTGGTTTTCAACCACGGATTTATCCCGTGGCTGCATAATCTCCCGCCCTTCTTTGGCAACGAAAACGGCGGTCGAGGCTAGATCCGTCCCTATTAGCCACGAACTTGCCATCATGCATATTACGACGCCAAATAGCGTTGGCTCTCGCCACAACCTACGCTTCTCGTGGCTTGAATTTGCCATGAACTTCTGAGTCGTGGCTAATTTCATTGCTATTTATTCACGTGACTTTGTCACGTGCTCCTGGCCGTAGCTACGTAGCCACGACTATAGCGTCGACCACATATTTTGTAGCTAATAGCCACGACCCCAGCGACGGCGTCCACCCGCGCGATATTAGCCACGAACTTAGCAACAACGGGTTATCTTCGACGCATGTTTAGCAACAGCTGGAATAATTCGTGGCCGAGTTTGTGGCTAATAGCAACAAGTTACGCGGCAAGAAAAGCTCGTGGCTAAAAGCCGTTGCTATTTGACAGTTTTTTAGTAGTGTACGGATGATGTTACAGAACTCCCTATTGAAAGGGGTATTTGAAATAGCACAAATGTTTGTAGACTTAGCTAAGAAATCTACAACTACATTAATTTGCTTCTCGAAAACAATGTGTCTGAACTCGATAGACTCAGATTCCGTCTTCATTCTTCTGATAAGTTCCACTTGTCGTCAAATTTCCCATCTTGATTTTGAGCTATCATTAATACTTCTGACAACCTCTAAGCAGTCTCCTTCAATTATGACTCTCCTCAAGCCTTTAGATAGAGCTAGCTTGACACCTGCGTAGAAAGCAGCAACTTTTGTTTGAATAGTTGAACCACTATTAATCTGCTGTTGAAAAATACCCAGGACACATCCTGCACTGTCCCTAAGAATCCCTCCCACCTGACATAAGCCAGTGGGTTTGGTTGAGCCATCTACGTTGATAAATGTATTTATACATACTAGCTTTCCAAATTAAGAACTCGCCACACCCTTCCATCCATCTAGAGGCATACGACAAGGAGACTCTTTGTCAACTTTATATTCATTTTATGTGCAGAACACCTGGCAAGAAAATACAGGAAGAATAATCAAATCAGTTCAAAGGACAAATAGGTTTCAAATTTGGAAGGACGGGACCCAAGGTTCCGTTGACGATATCATTATTTTCGCCAATACCTTTGTTAGTGCCAGTAAAAAAATCAAAGAAATTGTTGACAAATATTGTACTGTTTCAGGACAGAAAGTAAACTTCCACAAATCTTTGTTTCAAACCACTCCAAGAGTAAGGGTGCAAGCATTAACATACACATTAAACATTGCTCAAATGAGATTGATGGAAAATTACCTTGGGTGCCCAATCATCAATAACAGAGTTAATAAGGGTCTGTTTGGCAATGCATGTAGCTTTTGAGAGCTTTTGGTTTTAATATTTTATAGTTTTAAATAAGTTAAATATAAGATTTTAGTTTAATTAACTTTTAAAATTAGATTTCCAACAACTATCCACCCCAAACTTTTCAGAATTCTATTCATTTTCTTCCATCTGATCAGCTAGTTTGTATTAGCTACTCTGGGTTACCAAACACTTTACTAGCTTATGAAAACTCTAATTTAACATATATTTGACACACTTAATCCATCAACTTCAGCTACCCATCAACTCCATGTTACCAAACTGACCCTTAAATAAATTTTTGAAAGTTTAATATGCAAGTCAAAATACCAACTTCATAAATAGAGAGCGGATTCCCTATCGTAACAAGGACGTACAATAATCCTTATAAATTCAAATATGGTTCAATGTTCTAAAAGGCTCTAGGCGGTGGTTGTTGGCCGCCTAGCGCCTAGGCGGCGAGGCGGGTGTCTAGGCGGCGCCTAGGCGAACATAGAAAAAACTTGATTATTTTCTTATATTTTAACGCATACGACAAGTCAATACCTTATATAATGTAATAATAATTCATAATATCACTCATAAACCCAAATTTGCGGTTTTGAACTAACACCAAAGTAAATAAACGTAAAAAGTACACATCTGACTAGTGACTCTAAACCTCAAAAAATCTAAAACAATAGGTTCGACTCAATGGTAAATACATCCCGACTTGGGGGATAAAAAAAACCATAAGTCGACTAATCACATTCCTAAAAGGTAAAATTGAATAATCGTTGGGCTAAGCAGGCCTAGGCGACGCTTAGACGGGCCTAGGCGGCGCCTAGGTGGGACTAGGCAGTGCATAGGCGGGTTTCCGCCAAGAGGGCCGCCTAGACTTAAAAATTCCTAGGTGCCCTCCCGCCTAGCACCCAGGCGACGCCTATGCGTGATTTTTAGAACACTAATGGTTTCCAATTAGCCCCTCTACACTATGCAAAGTTTCATGTTACCCATAAGTATCCATAAAGAATTAGATCAAATAATCAGAACTTTATTCTTGAACAAAGATTTACAATACAAACCACTAATAAGTTGGGACAGAATTTACAAAACTAAGAGGAAATTATGATTAGGAATCAGAAAAACAACAAAGATCTTCAGATGAAACTTCTTTGAGAAACTATAGCTGAATCGAAAAATTATTAGGTTAAAATCTTAAAGCATAAATATCTAAAGGAAATGGACATCTTACGATACAAGAAAGGTGGCAACGCCTCATGGCAATGGAGAAATGCCAGTACACTGATAGATAGATTCAAAACTAGCCTAATATGGTCAATAGGCAATGGTAAATCTATAGATTTTTCAGAAGACAATTGGGTTTCAAATTCTTTCAACCACACCTCTCATCATAAGAGTCAGCCCACACATACACTGCAATAGAGACACTAAAGTTAGCGACTTCATCTTAGGGGGGAAATGGTGGACTGAGAAACTGAATGCACAACTAGACCAGGATATAGTAAAGGAAATCATTGACATCTCATTACCTGACAACAATCTCGAAGATAGACTATACTGGTGGCCAGACTAAGAGGGTTGATTTACAACGGCTAGCACAATAAAGATAATAACGACCCCAAAGAGAATACCAGATGATCCAAATGCATGGATTTGAAAATTAGATACGATCCAAAAATTAAAAATTTTCTATGGAAAGTAGGCCAGAAAGGGCTATCAACAAGAGCGAGACTAGCTAGTAGAGGAACCCCACTACCTAATGTATGCACCTTTTGTGGCAACTATGCATGGTGAGGATGAAATCCATTTGTTCATAGAGTGTGGATTTACACAATACTGGACAAAATCACGGAGATAACACAACAACACCTAAACTATACAAGAGACATAAAGACAATAGTGAGCCAAACAGGATAGACTCTGGACAAGGGAGAGGAAAAAAAAAAGATGACAATCAATTGGTGGATCATCTAATTCTCCAGAAACCAAATCACATTCAGAGAAAACCGCATCCCATTTGACCAAGAGATAACAAACTTCGTCCACAAAACGCTAGACAATTGGAGGAAAACAAAGAAGAGGGACTTGAGTGTAGAAGAATATGATAGAATTGAGGGGCCCAAGAATAGGATTAGTAGGAGAAATATCAAATGGAGACAAGCAGAAAAGGGTTATATGAAATTAAATTTCAATGGGTCAACCAAACCAATGGAAAATAGTCGCTTGTGGTATATATTCAAGGATTGGAGGGGTAATCCGATCATCATATATAGGTTACAATGAAGCGTTTCTAGAAAATCATCCTAATTAATTACCTCATGATGACGACATGTATCCTATATTTACATGTGTATCCTATATTTACATGTAATGTGGAGAATACTTGTTAATATCTAATCTTGGCGTAAATTAATTAGCGGAACAGATGTGCTTCGCAGTGAAAGACCACTCGCAATCTAATACTACTGTTTGATCGTCATCCTGAGGGAACTTGTGAGATGATGATGTTATTCCAGAAGCGTTCTTCTCTGATCAAGGGACTTAAGAACTCAACTCCGAGGGTTTTAGTTCAAGGAGGTAATTTGCAGAGCTCTATCAACTTCTCCAAAAATCGGATCCCTTCCTTATGGGTGAAAGGGGGGCATTTATATATAGGACTCTTAAACGAGCAGCTGGTGGCGACCTCGTGGATAGATTGTGACACGTGTGATTCATGCCATCATGTCAAGGTGTTTAGCATGTTGTGAGGAGCTGCCAGCGAGGTGCTACCTTGCCAGCGTGCTGGTTGTGATGGCTAAGCAGGTGAACGTGGCTTGATTTGGGATGTTAAATGAACCAATGGGAGAGCCTTTGTTAATAATCTTTAAGTGGTCATTATTTGAAGATCGCGAGCATTGATTTTGCTTGTATAGAGTAAGAGAATTCCGTTGACTTGCGTCTAAACATAAATTTGCATTTGGGTGACCTACAAATGACGTAAAAATGTTAATTTCTAGAGAGACCATTTATTGGGGCATCGTTAGTTTTTGTTCCACATTGCATATTGCATACTCCCTTTGTTCCAAAATACACGAGTTTTTAGCTTTGTGCATGAATTTTTAATAAAACACTTCAATTTGAAAAAACATCATTATTCTACTATTTTTTTCGTAAATTTTATTATTTTTTATACCCACTACACATTTTAACCAATAGAAATCTTTTGAAAAGTTAACAATACACAAATCAATACAATCCCCTACCTAGAAAACATAAAAGACCATCTATTTTGAAACAAAAACTTACGTCCCTTTTTATTTAAATCTATTAGTTTATGTATTATTATTATGAATTATTTTAAGAATAATATACATAATAATTATAAATTTATTTACAATTTTTTTTTTTAAAAAAAGTTGGGTGGGTGGGTTGATTTGGCGAGTAGGCCGGTCATAGGAAGGGACGGAGCCAAATTTATTGAAGGAGGGCGTAATTTTGTACACCGTACACTTAATTTAAATGACGATGTTTTAGTTCAATAGATTTTTTTCTTTAGTTTATCATATCAAAACTATGACATTTAGTTTAAATGACGATGTTTTAGTTCAAATTAATATTTTTTAGTTCAAAACAATGATATTTTTGCTCAAAACGACAGTGTTTTAGTTCAAAATGACAACATTTTAGTTCAAAATCGTGTCATTAATTGTTGTATATTTTCTTTCTTTAAACGAATAAAACGGCGTTGTTTTAGTCTATAATGACATTATTTTTCCTCTAAAAAGACACCGTTTGAAACCTAATGATTCGATATGTATTTGTTGGACTGAATTATATTATTGAAATATGAAGTTAAGTAAAATATAAAAGCATTGTAGTTTATTAAAAGACATTACAAGTAATTAATCTATATTTAATTTTCAAACGTTCATAACTTTTTACTCGGGTATTAGATTAAGGCTTGTAATATATCAAAACAAAGATTTCGACGTGTAGAACAAGTATAGGTAATTCGTCAGATGAAATGAGGGGCGGATGCTCCCCCTTGACCCCCTCATCTCCGCCTATGGTCACATGGGATTCGATCCTAATCTGAACCGCCTACTTGCCTAACTTGCCCACCTGTTGACCCGGACCTGACGGATCATCGACCCGACGGGTAGATGACCCGTGGTCATCTCAAAGTCCAAACTTACTAGTCACCGGCCTACATGTGATTTCAGTTCCTGCATGATGGCCAAATCGATTGAGACTTGAGAGAGACCATTACTTATTTGTACTAGACAGTTAGGCCTGAGCATGGGCCGGGCTGGACGGGCTTGGGCTAGGCCAAAGCCAAAATTTCAGCCCATTATACCGGGTCGGGCTTGGGCCAGGCTCGGTTTTTAGGTCTAGTGCCATGCCCAAGCCTGCGCTCATTGCCGGGCCGAACCGCCCAACGGGCCAAGTGGGCCTAGCGTATTTTTTTCCCGAAATCAAACTACTTTTTTATTTAAAAAAGAGGCAAATCACAAATTATACCGATACTTTCAAATGTGAGGCAAATCTGGACACAATAATAGCGTACTAACAAATGCAATACAAAGTTACATATATACCTAATAGAAAGTTATACATACAAATATGCAAAACACTATAAACATGTATATATGTGTATATATATACACACTGTAAAGTCTGTAAGTATATATATAAGACATATATACACACTGTAAGTATATACTACGTATATTGTAAATGTAAATGTATATGAGACATATATACACGGTAAATATATATCATTTGCGTCCACCCTTAGAAATTATGTCTATATTTTTATTATGTTATATATATAATCCTATATATAACTTATATAATTATATATATAAAACCGGACCGGGCCTATCGACCCGTTTGGACTTTATCCTCTGTCCAAGTCCGGCCCTGTGGACTTATCGGACCGGGCTCGTCGACCCGCTTGAGTCAACTACTCTGTCTAAACCCGCATATTTTTCTGGACGGGTTGAGCGGGCCAGACAGGTCGGCCCATGTTTGATCAGGTCTACGGACAGTTAAATCCTTAAATGGTACTCCATTATTTCCAAAACAAATATTATGACGACTTTTATCATGAAACTTAATTACTGTAGTTTGTTATTGATGATAATTGTTTGTGGTCATTAAGATGCCACGTGTCCTTCATTCCGAGAGAAGCGGTTGATTGGGATTTTGGGCTAATTGGTACTCCGTACAAAACCCCTTCCACTGTCTACTTTTTCACTCGCTCTGAGCTCATATCATCTTCAACCTCTAGATTATTTGTCACGATATATATATGTATACTGTATTTAATTTAATTTAATAAACAAAATATATACTCCGTATATATATATAAAAAAAAGGGAAATAATATTTCTGGTGAAAATGGAGAGTTGAGAGCAAGTTGCAGTGCAACATAAAAGCATGACGCTACCTTGAAATCAAAGGAGGAGGGATCACCCTGTTTGGATCGACCCCACCCTTTCCTGTACTCTTCCAATGCAAGCCTGATATCGCCAAAATCTTTAGTTCCCCCTCTCTCTCCCTGTATTTTTGTGTTGCGATAAGACTCAACAGTAATCGAATTTCAAATTCTTCTATTCCGTTTTCACTTTTCATCACCACTTTGTTGGCTCCTGCTACCTGCTGTTTACGCCAATTCGGTGCTTACCAGTTCGAATCATCTCTGAATTGAAGAATCTTTTTTACTTTTGATTTCACCGCTCTTGCCTCAGATTCCGTGAAAGTTTGTGCTTCCAGGATTGCAGTAGTGGCGGTTAGGTTTTGGTAGTTTCTGCAATCTGATCGATTTACGCTGAATTTCGATTTGATTGATTGATTAAAGAGATGAATCACTTCGTTCCAGAGTTTGATATGGATGTCGATTACTCCATCCCTTCGTCTTCCGGTCATCACAGGTACTTCGATTTCTCTCCGGATTTTAATTTTGTAGTAATTCTTTCTGATTTCGGTTTGATTTTTGATTGGATTGAAAATCGGTCCAATCAGGCAAGAGGATGAGATCTTGGAACTACTTTGGCAGAACGGGCAGGTGGTTGTCCAGAGCCAGAACCCGCGATTGCACCAAAAGCCTTCTCCGTCACCGCCGAAAATTTTGCAACCCCCGCCGCCGTCGCAGCTTGCGGCACCGCCTCCGGAGTGCGACTCCAACACTCCGCTATTTATGCAAGAAGAGGAGATGATGAATTCCTGGCTCGAGTATCCTTCCTTCGATCGAGACCTCGCGGATCTATTGTACATTCCGCCGGGGCAACCGCCTCCTCCTCTTCCTCTGCCACCGGTTTCTCAACCGCAACACCACCGCCAAACTCAAACACTCCCAGCTCCACCGCGGCCTAAAGCACCGGCCACGGATGTCAACTTCCCGCAGGTCTCCAGGACGACGAGCGCAAGGATTCCAGACTCCGGACCGTCGACAAGCTCGAGGAACAACGAGGTGAGAGAATCGACGGTGGTGGACTCGAGCGACACGCCTGCAATCAGGCAGAAGTCGAAGAATCCCCTGACGGCGAGGAACGCGGTGGAAATCTCAGACAGGGGAAATCGGTGCCGCGAAATCCAAGCAGCATCGACGGGCGGCGGCGCAAGTTTGAGCATAAGCCGGGAAATCGACACCTATGACCTCACGCAAACGTCGTCCCCCGGTGGATCCGGCGCCGGCGCCAGCCTCAGCCTCAGCGCAACGGCCACCGCCGATCTGATGACACTTCAACCGGCCGACGATCGCAAAAGAAAGGGGCGGGATCCGGCTGACGAAGTCAACACCGAGTATCAGAGCGAGGTTAGTCCTAAAAATCAGCAAATTTAAATTTAAATATAATCTGAAATTTAAAAAATTAAATTAAATTGAACGATGAAATATCTCCCGCCGGTATTTTTGTTCGTTCCTCTCAATCTGGTTGCGTTTTGTGGTTGCTCTTGGCTATTGTGCGCTTTGGCCTTAGCGACTCTCTTCAGTGCATTTTAGCAGATGACTCACACGAGTATGTCATGTCCTCCTCATTTCTTCTTCTTTTTCCCTTTTTTTCTAAATTAGGGAACATGGAGTTCAGTTGAGCTTGTTGTCTGTTTCTGTTGCGTTAAACAGCAATTTCCAACGGTGTCGACGTGGCATCCGTTACTCTTCCTGCTTACTTCTATTATATCTTCTTCAGATTTCGACACGTGTTGTCAAGGAACCATCTCAGCCGTTGATTTCCACGAACGATTCCTATTTCAAAGCACCGTACAAAAATTATATAAAATCAATTGACAATAATAGGAGTAACATCTGGTTTACGCTGTTTTTAAAGGATGTAGAGATCGAATCTTATGAACCGAAGAAACAAAGCCGCGGAAGTGCCAATAAGAAATCTCGTGCAGCCGAGGTCCACAATCTATCAGAAAGGGTAATGTTTTATTTGTTGTGGATTTCAATTGTAAGGGAGAGTATGTTCTTATGACATTGGTTCCGGATAATTTGATTGCTTACAGAGGCGTCGGGACAGGATAAATGAAAAGATGAAGGTGTTACAAGAACTCATTCCTCGGTCTAGCAAGGTTAGCAAATAGATTGTTTTCCATTGTAGAGATTGTTGTCCCTTTAAAAAGATCAAAATGTTAATCTTTGTTTCTCATTGTTTAAAATTCAGACGGATAAAGCCTCAATGCTGGATGAAGCAATTGAGTACCTCAAATCACTTCAAATGCAAGTGCAGGTACATATTTTTCGTTACTGTCTTACCCAATTGCACTTGTCAACTTGCCTTTGAGTCGGAAAACAAAATAAGTGTCTTATAGCTCTAAGCATATATCTTATGATTTAGTAGCGGAAACATGTATGAAGTATGATGAAGTGATTCTACAGATGATGTCCATGGGAGTTGGTATGGTTCCAGTGATGTTTCCCGGGGTTCAGCAGTACATGGGAATGGGAATGGGGATGGGGATGAGGATGGAAATGGGAATGACCCGGCCAATGATGCCATTTCCGGGTGTTCTTCCTGGCTCGGCTTTGCCAACACCGGGAGCTCCCTCTCACTTGAACCCAAGATTTCCGATTCAGCCTTTCCCTACATCAGGTGATGCATCCGTCAATCCAGGCCACAACATGGGTATGATCCCAAGCTTGGCCGACGCTTACCAGCAATGTATGAGTATGCAACAAATGCCAGTACCAATACCCCAGGCACAACCAAGCGTTAGCAAACAAAGCGCGCACAGAGGTGGGGATGTCCACGAAAACGGTCCAACTGGTGAGCTATCATGTTTGCAGCAAAATTATGTTGATTCATCAATCATGTTTTTTTTTTTACCCCATCTAATAGAGCAGTTTGCATTTGCTGTTGTAGGTTAAAGGAAAGGCATTTTCGGCCTGCAAATTTTGTAGCATAAGGAGAGCGAAAGCAAGAGGTCGTTTTCCTGCTAGATCCGAATGCTGCTAACATGTATGTATCAAATAGTAAGCATTAGAATCTAGCTAGAGATTATGTCACTTAAGACTGTCATATGTATATTAATTTGTCTCTTGATTTAGTCTACTTTACCTTATAGGTTCTTTCATTCCAATCCCTGATTTTCATTTCAACGCGCGAATGAAATGTAAGAGGTTATATGGAAATAAGAACTGCATTTGAAACCCTCTTCCTCTGGCTTGGAACTTGGTATTGTTCTGGCTACACGCTTACGATAGAGCTACGTACTTTGCTACCTGTTCGCGATAGAAGTCGCCAGATGTGTATGTAAGTAAAGGGTGATACCTAAACTTTTGTGTTACTTGGAGCCCATTGTTACTCAAATCATGAAACAGAGCTCATTTGAAATTTATTCTGTTGAAAGTTGAAACCTTCAAAAGATGATATGGACTTGGTTACTAGTTATATCAGCAACATTTGACACCCATAAATAGAAAATCTACCCAAAATTTTAGCTTCCAAACACATAATGAAGTACTTGAAGCATCCATAAGACTCTAAGAGAGTTGTTCCCTAGTGCTAGCTCGATATCGCAACTTCATTGGCGCTTTAAATACCATTTCCGATGTGTTTGTTGGTCGCTTAGACTCGATTTTATTTGTTTATGATTCTTTGCTAAACCATGCCGGTTTGTCTACCAATTAAGTTTATAGATCACTGGATGTATTAGGTTCACCAGCTAGTACATCTTTGGTGGTTATCTGAGCTGAGTAACTCAAGTTTGGATCAGGTTCGTTCACTTAACTAAGCAAGTCGAAATATGAGGATATTTTTAAGTCTGGGAAACTTAAAGTTCGACACCGGTTCATTAACTTTATTAAATAATATAAACTCCAAGTTCAACCAATGTTGTTAAAATCTCGATTCGATCCTACCATTCCAACGATCCTATACGGTCCAAAAATGGTAAAACGATACCGATCCTGTTTTTGCGATTCTAACGATCCTATAAAATGTCTGTTATAAGAAATTTCTAATATTTACACTTTAAATCTAAGAAATTTATAATATATTTAGTTAATCTATATTATATTTAGTTTATTATGAAAATTTTACGTATTTTTTATGATTTAACATAATATTTATCTAATATTAAACATATTAACTTCATTGAAGAAAAATTCATATATCCATGCGGTGGGATCTTACGATCCTACGATTCAATTCTACGATCCGATCCTTACACCTTTATAACGATCCGATTTAGAATCCCGATTTTAATAACATTCTCTTATTCCGTTTTAAAACTAGCTGAACATGAACAACAACAGCTCGAGTGTTGATGGGGGTAGGACGAACACATAAGGTTAGTCACATGTGTAGTATTGAGATTTTGTAAAACAGTATAGTTAAATTAGATTTTATACATAACAGAATTTAGCAATGTTGATGGGGTAGGACGAACAAACACTATTGAAGGATACTTACAGTATTGAAAATCTCTCTTTGCTGCTTCTGATTCCAAAGAGTACCTATCAAAACGTTAATGTGGTGATACCAATGTGGCAACGTGTATCCAAAATCCCTCTTTGCCCCCTCCTAGACATCACATGGTACCCTGACTTGACCCTGCCTGGTCTGAATACGAAACACTCTCCACACACCACCTCTCCTCAAACCCCAACTCCACCCCATTGTCTCATGAAATGAAAGATTAGTAAATGTTGCCATCACATTGTCAGTAATGAGACGTCTTGACACAAAAGCACTATGTTACAAAGATACTCCCTCGTTCCAAAATAAACGTTTTTTAAGCAAGTAAAAACACTACTCCTTCCGTCCGTTTCCTTTTAATTGATAGCACTATTACCTAAGTCCCTCACCAACTGAGCTACTTCATTTTCATGTGTTATCAAGGATTGTCTAAAAGTAATATAATTAAAACAAATTTTATGGGCTCTCTATACGAATTGGGCCTGAGGTGACAGCCTGTTGGGCCTCGCAGGTCTGGCTCTGAGTATGATGTTATTGAAAAAATTATTAAAAAAAATTATTATTTTATATAGTTTTTTACACTTAACAAAACGTGCATGGATTGTAAAAGCCAATTAACAGGAAACGGAGGGAGTATAAAATAAAACAAGTAAGGTGATCGGAAGGATAATTAAATTAAGGGAAATTCCGAATGGTGCCCCTGAGATTTAAGCTATTCCGGTTGGTGTCCCACGTTTTTATTTTTTCCGGATGGTACCCCTTCATTTTTACAGCTTTCCGGCCCGTGCCCATAACTTCACTTAACCCCTAACTCCGTTTAATTTATTATAAAAAAAAAACAGAAAATTAAATATCCTCTCCTTCCGCTACTTCTTCTCCTCCGGTTCCCTTCCACGCCATGACTGCAAACTCCATACCTCCGGTTCCCTTCCACACCATGACTGCAAACTCCATTACCTTCCATTGTCTCCTTCTCCTAGCTCCATCAGCACTCTATGCCACCTTCTCCTAGCTCCATCAGCACTCTATGCCACCACCACTACTCCACCTCGGTGATGTGCGACGCCGCCAAGCCCGACGGTTAACAACCAAGAACACCATAAAAACACCAAATTAGATCCCTCTCAAAGTTCAATCACAAAGACCAAATATGGGTTTTTATAGATTACAAGCCAAAGTTCTCAAATTCCTCAATAAATTCGAACAACAACCCATCAAATCTAATATCTAGATTCCAAATTTCATTAACTCTAACCCTAATCCAAAATTACAGGCACTTTAATTTTCATAAACAATTGGAAGTCACCAAGAGCAATTGATACATCTATGGTGTAAGATTTATTAAGAATTGAATGAACTAGCCACAATCGGTTCAAATCGAAGCCGAAATTTCTCAAATCCACCCACCCCCACCATGGACGATGAGCTCCTCCTCTGGTTCTCCCTCATCTCCACCTTCGTCAAACTCCTCCTCATCCTCTCATACCGCAGCATAACTTCTAATTCCACCGTAACCGGCTCGCCGTCGCCCACTCCCTCCTCCTCCCCTACTGGTACGGTACTCCTCCGACTTCGCCAGCACCTGGACTGATCGACCTCCATCACAGCCTTCACTTCCCTCCTGAGCTCCTGGAGTCTCGGTTATCTTAATTTCTTCATCTTCACTTCATTCCTCCTCCCCCAATTCGCTGCCCTCATCAACCCCGCCACTGTTGAACTCCATGGCTCCATCGTAGCTTCAATTTACTCCGTTCACTTGTGGGAAATAAGGGGTTTTTTTTAATTTTATTTTGAATAAAAGAAACAGTGTTAGGAGTTTTAGGCATTGTGGGCACGGGACGGAAAGGTGTAAAAATTAAGGGGTACCATCCGGAAGAAATAAAAGCGTGGGACACCAACCGGATTAGCTTAAATCTCAAATGATACGGAGTACCATTAGCATTTTATAGAAGACTAATTCATCGATCTTATCATTAATCATTATCCTGCCCTGATCTAGAACTAATTTAAATCCTAATTTCTGTATTCCTTTAAATTCTGTTACATATATCAATTACCTCGGCGTGCCCACCGTAGCTTGTTAATTTGACTTTGAAGCGTGAGTGCAGCTGTGGAAGGGAAATTAGACACCGATTGCCGATCCTAATCCCTCTCCTGATCGGAACTCGGAAGGTCAGTGCTTCTCGATCCCCCTCTCCTGATCGATCGATCTGTGAATTAATTATTGGTTGAGCTTTACAGTACTTGAATCTGAACTAACTAATTAAGATTATTTTGTTTTTGTTTATAGATCTAATTAAAGATAGGTTAACCCAAACACAATGAAGATAATCGATGCAAAACGCATAACATTGATGGATTCATCGACGATGGATGAGCAAATATGGAAGGAATTACCCGAGGAGCTCTTGGAGGTTGTGATTGCGAGGCTTCCCATTGCCGCATTTCTTCGGTTTCGTTTGATAAGCCGGAAATGGAATTACTTGCTGAAATCTCCTCGCTTCCTGCATCTCTATGACCAAGTCTCGCTGTTCAGAAACAAGCTTTGGCTGTTCTCCAAAGTTTTTGCTCCTTCAGTTGTCGTTCGTGAAGATTTTGATATTGCAAGATTTTATAGGGAAGTTTATAGCGGAGCCATATACGATCCCTGCAATGAGATGTGGCACCACAACGACTCTTGGTGCACCCAAGAAGATATCTACCCGTTTGATTCCATTGGCGGACTCATCTGTTGTCATCATTTCCCCAAAAAATGCTTCATTGTAGGGAATCCCCTTACCAACACTTGGAAGGAGTTTTCATCATACCGCAACGACGACCTTCGAGGTTTTGACGGCAGATGTCAATTCGGTATGGTTATTAATAATCCAAGGGGATACAAGATCATCAAGATCTACAATGGTCAATACGAGGTCTATGATTCCTTGTCGACGAATAATAGTCCGTCCTGTCTGCATCCAACTATTACTGGTACAATTCCCGACAACATCACACTGATGGATGCGTCTAGGTCTTCCAATTCTCCATATCCTTCTCTTTCAGTGATGGTTGATTCCATTGTTTACTTCCTGACCTCAAATCCTCAAGGGATATTGTCCTATGATTCGACGAGTGGTGCCTGGGAGGTATTCCCCATCCCGATCCCACCCAACATTATTGACCTCGCCATTGCTGAGTGTGGTGGCCGGATATTGCTAATGGGTCTGGTGAGGACTAATGGCGCCGCATATGTGTCCGTGTGGGACCTTCAGTGGACCCTGCTTCAATGGACCGAGGTTGACAGGATGCCCAATTCATGGTGCTGGTCATATAGAGGCAAGTGGGCGGCTATGCGATGTATAAGAAACAAGGGATTGCTGATGATGACATTGGACACCCTGTTGAAGACTGAACGCATTTTCATGTATGATGCAGTGAAGAGGGAGTGGTCCGAGTTTCCTCGCTTTGCCATATATGGTCGTAGGTGGCTCAAAGGCTCATTCCGTGGGATCGCATTCTTCCCTTCTCTCTCTGCTACCCCTTGATGGTGCTTCAATTCGATCAATCACTCTCTTTTCCTTTTCTCCCTGGATTTAGTTTGTAAGCAAAACCATTTCATGTTTGCTCAATTAATTTCGTCTTAAGAAAAGAAACCCTCCTATTCATTCTGATTAATGCTTCCATGAAAATTTTCATGATCCCTGCACTATCAAACTCAATTCGATCGGCGCAAGCCGGTTTACCTGATACGTGACTTTTGTCAGTTGGGTCACGTGCTCCATTGTACGTGACTTTTGTCAGCTGGGTCACATGCTCCATTGTACCTGCGTTTGATCCTTTCAGCTACATGTGTTTGCAAAATTTAATAAATGTCACCAATGATCATGTACAATCAATGCTTCAATTTAATAGATGTCACCAATGATCAACTAGGTCACCTGATACGTGACTTTTGTTGAAAGCGTAGTAAACAGTTACACAGAAGCAAATTTCAACAACTACTTTGGTTGCATCAGTAATACAAACAATAAGATGGAGAAATATCTTGAAGAAGTACAATTTGGGAAATGGGCAAGAGCTTATTCAAAAGGTGACATGTACAATATGATGACTTCAAATAATGCAAAATCATTAAATAATGTCTTTGCTTTGGATAGATCATTCCCAATTATAGGCTTACTGAATGCAATCAAAGAGAAGCTAACAAAATGGTTCAATGACCACATAAATGAATCTGAAAACAACAGCTTTGAGCTTCCAAATAAGATAAGTGATATAGTGTACATAAGATGCAGTGATGCAAGAATGTACACTGTAAAGCACCTCAATGATTTCCAGTTTGAGGTTGTCGGAGGGATGAAAAGGGTTATGGTTGATTTAAAAGAGAAATCTTGTTCATGTAAGGTGTTTGATTATGAAAAGATATCTTGTGTACATGCTCTTACCGTCATCAGGGACAAAAAACAGAGTGTTCTGAGGTATATTAGCAGCTACTACAAAATTGAAGCTTGGAAACTTATCATGAGACAATATATCATGTTCTAAAGGAAGAACTGATGAGAGGGTTTCTTGACCAAATAAATTTATAGTCAACACCCCGCTATAGTATAGGGAGTCAGGATCGTCCACGGGAGAGAGTCAGCAGTTATTTATTTAGTTGTTTTAGGGCAAAGAGTAGCAATAAGCGATGGTAGAGATTTTGGGGGTTTAATGTTGCTGAATTTTTGGAATAAAATCAATAATAATGAAAGATCTAGGGCATAGAGATCACCACAACGATAATCATACAAGCATTGCAATGAATCATATAAAAATCATGTTTTTATCTATTAAAGAGGTCAACTCGCATCAACCCTAGCAAAGCAATCAATTTATTTTCACAAATCAATAAACTTTACCAACAATCTTAATTAGGTTATCAAAACTTGCGTTTCAAAACCTTAATTACTATCCAATTCACAATTCAATCTTTCAATTTAATTGAAAAAAGGAATTTTCCCAATTTTCATTGAGTACTTAAGCACAAATGATAGATAAAACCAATCAATTCATCAATTCATAGCAATTCGCACCCATAACTATCGTTGAGATCACTCCAACCCTAGAAAAGAGAATAATTACTCACAATTCATGAAATAAAGCTTAAAAAAAAAGAAATAAGAAAGAAAACACCTTGCATAAACTTGAAAACGTCGAAAACTGTCGCTGAAATCTGTCACTAAACCAACGTCTCTCTCACACGTATCTCACACCCCCTAGGGCTGAAAGTCTCCAAAGAATCCCCCCATAGGGTTTCAACATGATGTTCTATTTATACTAAAATAATTTAATTCTATTTTAGGAAGAAGAAATAAATCAATTTTATCTAAATTCTATCTAAGAAAAAGGAATAAAACAATTAATTTCGGACCAAATCATCTCGCAGACGGCCCATACCGAAGCGGAGGACCTCGGTACCGACCCCTCTTAGCCTCGGGATGCTCACTGTTGTTCATCATGTCTCGCTGGTCCAGAAATGGCCTCGTTACCGACCTAGGTGGGGTCGGTACAGGGTCGGTATGACGGTGTTCCATCTCGGACTGAGAGAAACGCCCGTATCTCCTTCGTTATAACTCTGATTGCTTTTGTTCTTTTTCCTGTGCGCTCCAAATTCTTTTACGCTTCTTTTCATAGTTGAACACGTCTCCAAAATCAGCTTCTAAATTCCTGTAAAATACACAAAAGCTAGTGAAGACATCTATTTCTCATGAAATATGAAAACACATGCAAACGATACTAAACCCAATGCAAAACCTATGCAAATGACTTAAATTGACATCAAAACATATGGGAAAATATAACTAAAAACATGCACATCAAGAACAGTGGGTTGTACCAGAAGACATCAAAAGACAGAAATGTCACCCACCAATGATACGTAAAAGATGTGGCCGCCCTCAAAAGAAAAAAAAGCCTTCAGCTGGAGAAATCAGAGGCAAAGCATCAAAGAGGATTCACAAGAGCTAGAGATCAAAGGCAAATCAGAGGCAATGCATCAAATAAGACAAGAAGATTTACTTTATCTTTTTTCTTATATAGAATAAAATGTTCAATCTCCACATGTCATTACACTGGACAGAATGTAATTAAACTGTAACCATATTTCAGTTTTTTTTTTCTAACATTACAGTTTTACAAAGATTTATAAATGAATGACGAACAGGATCATAGACATTGTAAGTAAAATAAAAATAGGGTAATCAATGATGTAACCACATTAAAAACATGGTCCTACACACTGTAACCAAAATCCTAAACCATAAATCAAAAGAAAATGTAATGTACAGTATGGTTTAAGGTTTAGGGTTAGTCTTTAGGGTTTAGGGTCAAGGTCCTAAACCCTAAATCCTAAACCCTAAACCCTAAAATGTTAAATATGATACGTAGGAAAACTCTAGGATTAAGGAAGCAAAAACCCTATAGGTGGTAATGAAAAGCCAAAATAAATGGGGATAAAGCACTCCTCTAATATATGAATGGTTAAGAGGAACATAGGTACTGTAATCAAGATGAAAACAGTGTCATAGACCCTATCACCACAATGAAAATAGGGTAATAGATACTGTAACCAAAGAAAAACACTAACACAGGATAAGAACTTAACCTATAGGGGCTAATGAGAAGCCAATATTAATGTGGTGACAGTTCTCTTCTAATATATAATGGGTAAGATGTACATAGACATTGTAACCACTATTAAAATAGGGTCATAGACACTTGTAGCGAAAAGGAAAACTCTATGATTAGGGAAGCACAGACCCCAAAGGGGCTACTGAGAACCCAAAAGAACATGTGATGTACAATATGATTTAGGGTTTAGGGTTAAGTCGTCCTAAACCCTAAATCCTAAACCCTAAACCCTAAAATGTTAAGTACAATACATCGTTAAGAGATGATTGTTGTAACCAAATGGAAAACCCTAGGACAAGGTAAGCAAAAACCCTAAAGGGGCTAATGAGAAGCCAAAATACATGCGGTGGATAGTTCTCCTTCAATATGAATGGGTAAGATGGACATAGACGCTGTAACCACTGTTAAAACAAGGTCATATATATTGTAACCACTATGGAAAGAGAGGCGTAGACACTTTAATCAAAGGAAAACCTATATACACTGTAACCAAAGGAAAATCCTATGAAAAGGCAAGCACAAACACTAAGGGGCTAATGAGAAGCCAAAAGACATGAAGTGGACAGTTCGATCTCATCCAATATATGAATGGGTAAGAGGATCTTAGATGCTGTCACCATTAATAAAATAGGGTCATAGACACTGTCATCACTACGAAAACAGTGTCATAGACACTATAAGCAAAGTGAAAAATTTGAAGATGTCACTAGAAATAAAAAAACCTTGACATTAAAGTGGAATTATAGAGAGTTGTAACATATAATAGGGATAAAATGGTAAAAGATTAAAAGGAATATAGAAATTACTAGAGCATTAGCCTACAAAATACACAATCTTAGTGTCACCATGGGTTGTCACCACGACTGTTACATTAACAAAATATACAATAACTTAGTGTCACCATGGGCTGTCACCACGGCTGTTACATCAACAAAATATAAATTAAAATGTCACCAAATCAAGTGTCACTAGAGGTAGAGACATAGTCCAACTAACATAAACTTAAGCTCATAACTAAACAAATGTGCACAACTTCTTTAAGAGATCGGATGCAATCTTCTCACGATAAGCATTAACATAATCATCATTTACAAGCTGAATGTCACCACCAAAAACCAAAAACTCATTGTGCTTGATGACGCAAACACCACATCTAACCCTGCATAAGAAGCAAAAAATAAGCACAAGAGAAAAAAGGGGACAGATAAAATGTCACAAAACAAAATACGACAAGATGGAAAACAGAAGATACCCGTCTTCATTTTGTGCCAAGTCCTCTACTCTATCCACTTCAAAGAGAGTGTCATCCATTTTAGGAAAAAGACCACACTTGTTCAACATAATAGAAAGCACTTGACACGTTTGAGCAAACTTCTTAAGTAGATCTTCATTTTTAGTGAAACTACACTGGGAGTCATAAACAAGAATCATCTTCGAGTCCAGCTCAATTTCAAGGGCTACCCAGTGCATGTTGTCGATATTAAAAGGAGCGTAAACCTTCTTAGAACCTTCCCAACTCCTCCCATAATTACCAGGATAAAGACCAAGGAAGTAACTGAAGAATTCCTCCGGAATTGCATCACAATTTTTAATGACATCAGCATTACAGTTCGCAATCTTGGGGAAAAAATGGTGTCTAATACAACACTGGTGAGATTTTGATCAGGACAATCATGAAGACGCTTTCTAAAATGATGAAGTGCTTCGTCTAGGTGCTGTGAAAGAAAACAAAATGATTCCTAGATGTCACCAAACTGATGGCACCAAATATAAGCAGCAAGAGAAAGACATGTAAATATGAACTTACAACATCACGAAGCCATTTTGTCTTCCCCGATAATTCAGTGAAAAACACCTTGTTCATATCAACCTCACAACTACTGATTTTTCCATCACGCCTACAAAGTAAGATAACAAGTTAAATAAACTTATTATAAGAAGTGGTAGTGTGAAAGAGAAAACACATATCAAAAGTGGATGATTACCCAAGATCTCTAAAAGTGGTATAAAATTCAACACGCTCATCAGGGATGAGAAAGGAATGTTTAGGTACTCTAGAAAGGCGAGGTTCCTTCGGTTTACAAGGATTAGTGTAAGGAGTATGTGCTGCAGGACCAGATTTCAATGCCCTATAAGAACGCCTTAGTGGAACTTCATCATCATCCTCATTTTTAGCATCTGAAGGAATAAGGTAGTCGAGATTAGTGATGTTATGAAAAAGACTGCATTTATCATCAATATCGCCAGTTTCAGCACCACTATCAGTAGACACATCTTCCGGGACATTATCATTGTAGCCAAGTATGATGCCAATACCATGATCAACTTTTTCAACAACAATTTCAGGAGCAGGGAAGCTACTTGCATCATTCAAATTGGCTGTAACCACAACTTTGGGACCAATAGCACCACTGTCATCAGGTGCATCAGTCGATCAAGGAAGCACAAGAGTTGCAACAGCACCACTGTCATCATTAGTAGAACAAGGAAGAACAGGAGTGGCAACAACACTTTCACCGGGCACCTCTTTGGAAGCAATCATGTCCTCACTGGTTGAATGTGAATCAAGAACTTCAGTAGGAGCAACTGAGCTAGCAAAAATAGTGTCACTTGAACCAATTACTTCAGTTGGATCAACACTCAAATCAATAGTTACACCGGCCGAAGAAAGGACTTCAGTAGGAGTATCAGAACAAGTCTCAACAATTTTTTCAGTAGTGGCTGCACTAGAACTGTGAATTCCTTAATATGAGAGAACAACTTCAATAAGAGGGATAACACTATTAACAGTTACATCCTGTGATACAAGGACTTCAGTAGGAGCAACAACACTATAAGCAATCTTGGGAGAAGGAAAAGCACAATTAGAAGAAGGGACAACACTGTCATCAAGTGTATCCTTTGAACCCACAAGACCAGTGTCATCATTAGTGCAAAAAATCAACATCTATTGAAGACGGCTTCTTAGTTGATCTAACAACAACATACTCTGGATGGAGTTGGTGAATCATTGGAAGAATCAGTGTCATCACCTTGATTCAAACCGTCAAAATAATACCCATGGTAAGACAACTGAGAGCAGTCATCCCTAATACCAGCCATCACATCTTGATAGAATCATCCAATGTCCAACCTTCCCTTTTCAGAGCAGCCTCACTGTCATCACTGGGATGTAAGATACGTGCTTCAAGGTTATGCACTTTCTCCTCAAGAATAAGAATCCTAGAAACAAAGTCTTTCAATTGAGCTTCAAAAGACTTAAATGATGCCTTAAAAGAACTAATAATTTCTACAAAAACAGCTTTCCTAACAAAAATCTTTTGCCAACCCAGGAACATCATCACTTGTAGGAAGCTCATCACCTTTGGGAGGAATAGATCTAGAGAGCTTAAACTTAGACCTCCTAGGCTTGTCACCATGATCTAAACCTTTGTCACCACACGGTGCTTCTTCTTTACTCTTTGACGATTTCTGAGATGGCACCACCTTTGCCTTCTTCTTGATAGGCTGATCTAGAGTAGCAGAACTTCTCAACACTCTCTTCTTCTTGACAAAATCATCGACAACAGGAGTATGTCTCAACACTTTACCCTTCTTCACAAGAAGAGGACTGTCACCACTGCTCATTGAACGTGTAACCAACCTCTTCCTGGGATGGATAGGACCGCCCTCAGTGATGACTAGTGGCCTCATCACCCCCCCCCCCCCCCCCCTTTATTTTGCCAAAGTTGGGGTTCTAACTATTTCCTTCATCCTAGTATGAATATTCGTAGAAAGGATATTAGATTCCACATCACCATCAAGAAGACGGCCACCTGATTGCCTGAGCCGATATGCTTGGATGCGTAAATTCCTTGGACACACTACATCACTAGTATCAGCATCTATACCAACAAAACAGAAAACGTAAGAATCTACACTATCATCAACAACTTCATCATAAAATGAGAGGCCAGGGCAATCCATAAATGAGGCATACAGAGAGTAGACAGTCCCCTAGAAAGAGAACAAAAAATACAAATAAAGGGCAACAAATATATAACATGGAAGAGGGAAACTCAGATCAGAATAATAAAAGCTGAAACAAGAAAGAATGCTTACCAAATCTTTAGAGAAAATTTCAGAACACTTATCATATATAAGGTTGTAATCATGTTCACTAGTATACCAGACAACAGATGCTGGTAATCCATCACAGAATGCAAAGTGACAATTTGAGATGCCAGCAATCTTAGGGATTGCCTCTAAAATCCAAACCTGAGAACAAAGCAACATTAAGAAGAGAAATAGAAGTAAAGAATAATAAGAAGAAGATAAAAGCATTGGAACATAAAAGGAAAGGAAAGGGAAATATCTGGAATGCTACGGGATATCCAAGCAAATTATAACCAAACCCTGGACCCTTTTTGGATAGCTCAGACCTCATATATTTCTTCAAAAAACCAAGTATTTCCAGAAACACAACCCGGTCAAAAGGATACAGTTTTAAACCATCAAAATCACAGACAAGGTCCACAAAATATTGACGTACAAGAGCTTTAGAACGCTGAGGGAGTAACACACCCTCAATCGATCAGTAACAAGTACGCCATGGAAAGTTTTTTGGGAGACTGAGTTGGCCCCTTGAGGAAAATTTGGAGAAGACCATTAAATGTGCATTCTGATTACCCCAAAAACTCCTCCATATCCACATGAAGAGAAGGTGACATGTCATCGCCAGGTTCTTCCCAATTCAAACCAGTTACACAACAGAATTCAGTTAGAGAAAACTTCAACAAATGTTGTCCAACTTGGAACCACATCTCCTGAACTTTACGAGTTTCAACTTCATGTAGATGCGTTTGATGCACAAGTTGATGATAAAAATAAAGACAATCACCAGCTCGAACAATTGGACCTAAACACCCATCAATAAGGGAAGCCTAGTCGGCAGTAGATAGTCCATTCTTAAGAACTTTGATCAATGCGGGCTTTGAATACACATTAATGTATCCACGAAAATGTCGTTCTTTAGGAACAACAAACTTGAAGGAAGCAGGTTGAATAATAGATGGTGGATCCACATTAGGAATTTCTTGATGGACAACAATTTCTTTACCTAAATAGTATAGAAATAGTGTAAACAGTAGGTATTACAACATAGAAGATATTGTCACCAAAAACCAGCAAACAACAAATTGAACAACCATAGAAACTAATACTGTCACCTCACCAAACACTGCAAGCACACAACAAGGAGAATGTCATATAGAACCCTGTCACCAAACAAGTAACAAACTGTAACCATGAATCAATTGTAACCCTGTCACCAGACTGTAACCAATAATCAAAACAAGTAATAAACTGTAACCCTGTCACCAAACAAGTAATAAACTGTAACCCTGTCACAAGACTGTAACCAACCATCAAAACAAGTAATAAACTGCAACCCAATCACCAAACAAGTCATAAACTGTAACCCTATTACCAGACTATAACCAACCATAAAAAAACAAAGAAAAACAACAAATGCCACAAATGCAGAAATGGAAACGAAATCAGAACAAGGGACATAAATCATAGCACAAACTAGTAGCCATTAGACAACAACTGAACTAAAAAACAAACCCTAAAACGGGAGAAAATGGCTAAAATAATGAAAAATAAACCAAAATAGGCATAAACTGTAGAAAATGGAAGTAGATCTCCAACAATACAAAGGAAACAACAGGCGAGGTTGCTGTCAAGAACAATGAAGCAATAGAGGCGAAGAAAGTACCTGATGAAGCCATTAGAAGAAGATAATCAGATAAACGAAATGAAGAGCAGAAAAATGCAGAATCGAAGAGGAGAACAAGTCGAAAAGCGAGGCGGAGAGCAAGTCGGAGAGCACGATGGAGAGCAAGGCGGAGAAGAACTGTTGGGAAGGAATGATCGCTGGATAGCAAAGAGACGTTGGTAGAGAAACCGTTAAACTGAAGGAGGAAAGAACCGGAACAGATCGCGTGTGGAAGTATAAGGCAAGGGCAAAAGGGGGGTTATAGAAAAAATTTGGACATTTGATAGCAGAGCCCAACCCGCAGGACAATTTCTAATTGGGTTATTGGGAATAGCCCTTGGGCCAAATATTTTCATAAAATAAAATGTTTTTTTTTTCAGTAAAAAGGTTCTGCAAGCTGGATCATGATCAAACATGGGAAAAAATGATCAAAAAATATATGGTCCACGCTATTCGGTGGACTAGTCTAACTACATTATGAGCCAATAAAATGTGTTTTCTATATTGCAATCAAAACAACAACAACAACAAACCCAGTATCTCCCGCTTAGAGCAGGGTCTGGGGGATCGAGATGTACGCACCCTTGCCCCGACTAGGTCGAGAGGGTGTTTCCGAGTGACCCATGACCGGACATCAAAGAAGCTGAAAATAAGATAAGGACAAAGATGAAAAGTTGGAAAGGATGTACGCAAGGAAAGTTGAGGTAGAAGGGAAGCATGAGTGAGAAGATGTTGTCCCTGACTGGTGTTTTCTATATTGCAATCCTGTTCAAATTTCGAATCTCTTCGTAACTCACTCGAATTTCCTTAGCTAAGGAGATGAACTCTTCATCTTTTTACAATCAGAATAATAAAAATCAAACAGTACCCTGACCCCAAACATAATAAAGTCCAACGCGAATTAAGTACAACATACATAAGGTTAGTCGTATTTCATTTATTATGAAATCAATTGACATGATCAGCACCAACGTACAATACACCGTCCTTATAAATTATCTTTTCAATTTAATTGCGACATTTTCGAATATCATCACATCTGAACACTTATGAATGAAAGTGTAGAGTACTTATATAAAAGTACAACCACACGATCCCCTCGATAATGATGTATGTTTTCCATTGTTTTTAGACAAGCACGCATAAATGTAACTAAAAACAAGATGCATATATCATGAAACACATCAATTAAGATTTAAGAACATTTACATACCACAAATTAATTAAAACACATCAAACTTACTCAATCCATTAAATCCCAAATTGCAACCACGCTATCTTAATTAATTTCCAGATATTCCTAGCTATTAAGCTTAGCTAGTGGATAAAGGGTTATTGTCAGCAGCTGCAAATTGGTAGGGCAAAGGAGTTGGTTAGAGAGATGACTGGGGCTGCCATTTTGTCGGATGTTGTGTCGTACAATACGCTGATTGACGGATGTATATTGGTTGATGACAGCTCTCGGGCGCTTGCTTATTTCAATGAGATGAGGGCAAGAGGACTGCGCGCACCCACGAAGATCAGCTACACTACGCCTTTGCGTTGTCTGGTCAGCCGAATCTGGCGTGCAAGGTGTTCGATGAGATGCTCAAGGACCCTCGGGTTAAGGTTGATCAGGTTGCTTGGAACATGCTGGTTGAGGAGTATTGCAAGATGGGTTTGATCAAGGAAGCGAAGAAAGTCGTGTATAAACCATTCTTCTCATAACGCCACACCAACTCATCCTACACTCCAACATCCACCAAATGCACACAACAAGTATGGAGAGAGGAGATCTCACTGCCGCAGTCCCTGCCCGGTCTGAATATGAAACACTCTCCACACACCCCATATACAATCAGGTATCACCACCTCTCCTCGAACCCCAATTTCTCCATAAAATGCTCTAGGAATCTCCACGTACTCCACCCCATCGTACGTCGTCATGAAATAAAAGATTATCAAATGCCTCAAGGTCACGAGTAAACCACCAAACGTCGCGGCATTTCGTGGTCATGGTGACAACGGAGAGTTACCCTTTTGGAAACTTGCTTCGATGGTTAAAATCTTTACGAATTAAGATCCTTTCTTAATATTAAGCTTCCTAATTTCTTACTAATAAAAATAATTAGGCTTAAAAGTTAAAACTGATTTATCTTTTAATTGGGCTTAATATTAGGAGAAACCCCAATATTTATCTTTTAAAACTAACTATAGTACGATTCCCGCGCCATGACGCGTTTTTTTAAACCTATAATATTATATATAAAAATATTATAAAATATTAATAAACTTTAAGATAAAAATAAAAAAAAACTTTACAACAAATGTATCTTATAATTATCTCATAAAATTATTATTTAAAATTCTTATGTAAAGTATAATATAAATATAGATATTTTAAATTACTCAATAATAATAATATCAATATTATTATAATATTGTTTAAATGTAATGTGTCATAATCAATAGTTATATTCAATGTTTTAAATTAAGCCCAATAGTTAGTAAATAAATTTGAGTTAAGTCAAAAAGTTATATTAGATTGAATTAAATGTTTAGAATTAAGCCCAATAGTTAGTAAAGTGAAAGAAAAAAGAGAATTAAAGGAAAAGGAAGAAAAAAAAGAAAATTAAAGAAAAACAAAGAAAAATGGCAAAAAAAAAAGATTAGTTAAGACTCATATAATTCCTCTAAGATTGACACATCATCCTAAACTCTTCTAAATTAAGAGTTTATTATATACATAGTTAGTAAATAAATTTGAGTTAAGTCCAAAAGTTATATTAGATTGAATTAAATGTTTTGAATTAATCCCAATAGTTAGTAAAGTGAAAGAAAAAAGAGAATTAAAGGAAAATGAAGAAGAAAAAAAAATTAAAGAAAAACAAAGAAAAATGTCAAAAAAAAAAGATTAGTTAAGACTTCTAAAATTCCTCTAAGATTGACACATCATCCTAAACTCTTCTAAATTAAGAGTTTATATAGATAGATAGTTAGTAAAGTGAAAGAAAAAAGAGAATTAAAGGAAAATGAAGAGAAAAAAAGAAAATTAAAGAAAAACAAAGAAAAATGTCAAAAAAAAAAAAGATTAGTTAAGACTTCAAAAATTACTCTAAGATTGACACATCATCCTAAACTCTTCTAAATTAAGAGTTTATATAGTTTTTATTGCAATACAATATATCGATCTACATATCTTTTAATTTGTTGGTAGATAGGATAGTGGTTTTACATAGGTATGTTGAATCACATCTGCCAAGACCTACTGGCTCTCATCCTCAAGAATCTACCGATCAAGTCCCTCTTACGATTTCGAAGTACGTGTCTGCAGGGCGGATTCAGAAATTTTTTCGGGGTGGGCACAATTTTTTTGGATAATTTTTATATTATTTTTTATTAGAAATATTTAGTTAAAAAAATATATGAAATGAATATCTTAAATTCGTAAGAAAAATTATAATTATTTAATTGTAAAATACCAAATAAATTATAATATAATTTTAAAATAATGGAAAATAGATTGAGAAAAAAATAAATGAAAATATGTGACTAGTGGGATTTGAACCATGGTTGATTGAATTCAATTTAAAATGGGGTGAGCTTAACCACCAAGCCACTAAAGATACTTGTATTTTACCTTTCAATTTTTTTACATAACACATATATTCTTGTTTTTTTTTTCGGGATCGGGGTGGGCGACAGCCCGGTGTCGCCCACCCTCGGATCCGCCCCTGCGTGTCTGCAAATCATGGAAGCAACTCATCGCCTCCAAAGCCTTCATTCTAGACCATCTTGCCATCCAAAAGCCCTATCTTATAACCCAAGGCCGCGACTCGATGATTCAACTTTTTCTCCTTGACAATCAACCTTCATCCAAAACTTTACCTTTCCCCTCCGAGTTTCAAAAACTAAGATCGAAATTCCGCGTTGTCAGCAGCGTTCATGGTGTAATCTGTCTCTGCGATAAAGCAAATCGCATCATCCTTTGGAACCCTTCAATCCATCGGTTAACTGGTGACTCCACCTTGCTGTTTCAGGTTTTGGTTTCGTGTTCCTGATTGCGGATTCTGGATTGATCCTTCCACCAATGAATTCAAAGTGTTCTCATTTAGGCTTTATGTAGGTGCTAGCAAGGCGGTATTTTTCTCTTCCAGGAAACAGGCGTGGGAAGAATTCGATATGGGCGACATCGGAGAGAGCTGCAACTCATTACCCGAGCCACCATGCTCGCTCGACGGAGTGGCTCACTGGATGATATTCTATCAAAGCACCACACATGTTATAGTTTTCTTCGATTTCCGCAAGGACAAGTTGGGGACGATAGAGCTGCCGGAACAAGTCGGAGGACCGTACGTAACTAGCCTAAGTGTATGCAAGTGGCAAGACTTTCTTTCGATTGTGAAATATCGCGGGGATCCTCCGCATGAGTGTGATTTATGGGCGATGCAAAATGGATCGTGGAGTAAGATGTTCAGCTTTAACCTTATTAAGGGTTTTAGGAATGTGTTATGTGTTCTAGACGAAGGTCGGGGCGTGGTTTTAGGACAAGTCCGGAAGTGGCTTGATAATACAATGCAGCTGATGTTATATGATTCCAATGGAAGTTGTTATTGCATCCCTCTACAAGCTAATGGCGTCGAAAGCCAACGCCTGTTCTATGTTGATTACGACATTGTGTAGAGCCTTGTTTTTCCTAGTGGAAATTGTGTTTCTAGTTATTGAGTTGAATGTAGTTTTTCTTTAGTATTGCACTTAGTTATCGGACTCAACTTGAATGTATCTCGATCATCTAAATTTGTTTGGCAATAAGGATAAACGTCCTTAATTTTTCTTCTTTTTGTGTTCAAACTTCAAAGCTGTTCTTGTTGAGAGTATAGATACTTTTATGTTATGTTTTGTTTGTATATATGGATTATCTTACATCTATTGATGGGCTGACCAATTCTAAACTTGCAATTAGGCCTGTCCACGGGTCACGGGTCATGGCGGGTCACAGATTTGGGTTAGGGTTGAGGCTTTTGAACAAATGATCCGTTGGGTCGACAAATTTGTTTTATTTTTGAAAAATATTGTATTTTGGAAAAAAAAAATTAAAAATTGATTTAAAAATAAATCCGTCCCTTCAACCTGTAACCCGTCGGATCACCCTGATCTGTCGACCCGCCTCTTCCCGGGTTCAGGTTCGGGTCACTCGTGGACATGCCTACTTGCAATGCCAGTGAAGATTGTGAAATCTTTGATTGATAAGTAGTTAATGCCATTGGCAGTTGAGAGTATATATGTTTGATCAGGTTTGTTCACTTAACTAAACAAGTTGAATATGAGGACATTTTTAAGCCCGCAAAATTTAAAGTTCGGCACCGGTCCATTTATTTTTATTAAACAATATAAACCTCGATCAAGTTCAAAGCCCGTTTTTAAATTAGCTGAACATGAACAACAAATGGTCCACTAGATCGGTTCGAATAACAACCTTGTGCGTCAAAATGCAATGAGGATCGTCTAGTCCGCAATTGTAGTCCATACCGTAGTCCAAATTATCTCATTGGCTAAATTGAAATTTCTAATTATTTTCTTAAATAAGTGTTTGTACCTTATAATTTATTTTAATGTTTATCGACCAATGAAATTAAAGGACCATAGTGTTGGACTAGACGATTTTCACCGGTCAAAATGTTGTCCATATTTTTTATATATAAGAAAAAATGACATACTTTATACATTCAGCTTCTTTTGATGGCCCATATATAAAATTAATCTCCCGTACATGCTCTTTTTTTTTGCCTTTATTGGAGGAATGTCCCCATGCTTGTTTAATTAGTTTTTTGTCCACAGGATAGAAGAGGGAGAGGCAGGTAAAACACCCCTAAACCGAGAATCCCCTTCAACCCCATCACCTTGTAATCCTTCCACCACCATAATCGGGTTCTGAAATTCATCACCACCTGTTTCTCCTCTCGTGGGTGAATTTGGCTTGCGTTTCGGGCCACTTTCCCCCTTGGCAAACCCCCAATCCGTGTACCCCAAAACCCTAATTTTCGAATTCGAAGTCCCCTGCTCTCAATCAGCCTGATTCTGGGAGGGTTTCGATCCTAATCGGTGGTCTCGCCGTCGTCGGTACGTCTTTCCGTGCTTGGCCTCCTCGATGTCTTCTTCGCTCGTGGTGGTCGTCCGGCCTCCTCGATGCCTTGCTATCTGCTTGCTCCCGTCGTTGTCGGCTCCCATCGGTTGTTGTCGGTGTCTCCATCAGGCCGATTGTTCGTCGGCTGTCTTGCTGTGCGGGCTCTTTGAGCCACATTAAATTTCCTGCCCCTTTGGGAAAGGAATTAGGAAAAAAATATTAGAATGAATTTTAATATATTAATCTGATTCATTGGATTTATATATTTTATTCGTTCTTAGTGAAACCCGCCCGATAAGGGTAAAACAAATTCCCGAAAGGGCTCAAAAATTCCGTTAGGGTTTGAATAAATTCTCTTTCATTAGAAAGGGATTCAAGGTGCGCATCTTCAAGGGTGGTTCTTGGTTGTGATCCCTGTTGCTCTTGGCGTTCCTCTTCCGTGTTGGAGCTCTGGCAACCAGTGTCGGGATTGGCTGGGGTCGTGGCAGTATGTATCGAGGCGACTCCGCGTGTAGGAAATTCCTTGGAGGATCGTCTTCACTGCCCACAGGACTGGCTCCTGATTTACCGCTGGCCAACGGTGTCGCCGCCTGGGGATGCTTGGCATCGGTCTTAGTCTACGTTGTCTCCAGCATGTATGGGTTTGGCTCGCTTGCTCGTCCGGGATTGTCGCCTCCCACTTTTTTGTTGTTGCACCTTTTTATATGTAGTGACGGTTTCACCGTCTGCCGACTTTGTCAGCCTCTCGAGTTGTCAGGTATGCCTCACTCTCGAATTATTTCCTAATAAAAAAAATAGTTTTTTGTCCATCGCTAATTTTTTGGGCAAATTTACCTTCATGAGATCCAACCCTAATCTCATACCTCTCTCCTCTTCTTCTTTCTCCTTTACCTACCATCAAATCAGAGGCAAAGAAACACCAGAGAAGGAACCGAGGCAACGACATCAGATCTCCGGTGGCGTGGTCGATTGACTCGGAGAAGAAGTCGCTAAGCGATCATCATCGTCAACAAAAACGTCGGCGAGAGGAAGCGGAACGAGGATGATCGATTGCAGGCAAGAGGAAGCGAAACGCCGGCGAGAGGAAGCCATCATCATCGTCGATCGATTGCAGGTGGTGGTGGAGGACGACAACGTTCTCATCGTCGTCGAACAGGCCGACTTTGATTTGTACTTCACCAGTGGTAATCGCCTTAGATTTGGGTTTTAGAAATCGAATTGTTTGCGTTCACCTCACAAGGTATGTGGATTTCAGCGGTAATCTTCCGTCATTCAATCTGAATCTTATTCGAGACTCCATATAGTGATTTGGCTCGGTGTTGTCCAAGGTAGCGTAACAACGTTTCGTCCTCGTCTGTGAGCTGGAGATGGAGTTCGGAGGGCCTCGCAAGAGAGGCAGGGGGAAGTTGCTCTGAATGGGAATGACGGTCCCAGGAAGTATAGGAGTCAAGAATCGGAGTCAAATTCAACTGGTGTAGGAAGCAAATCCTATCCTTGCACAAAGTTTTTCAGCACATCCGGTTGCCAATTCGATGAAAGCTGTCATTTCTTGCATTATATTCCCGGTGGATTTAAAGTTGCGTCCAACAAAGAGCTTATCAGATCAAACTCCCCAAGAAGCTTGGAGTGGAAGAAAGCCAAGTGCATCTCATTTGAGAGTGTTTGTGAGCATTGGCTATGTACATGTGCCAGATCAGGTCAGAACAAAGCTTGAAGATAAAAGCAAGAAACATGTCTTCATCGGCTATGGCCAAAGATCGAAAGGCTACAAGCTCTATAATCCTGTGGCGAACAAGATTGTCATCAGCAGAGATGTTCAGTTCGATGAAAATGATGCATGGAATTGGAGCCTTGAAGACATGGAGAGATATGATTTCTTTCCAACTCCTACCAAAGAAGAGCCAGGCGAAGGTGTTTATACAGAACCTACAACGCCTTCTCCATCACTAGGCGTTCAAAGTTCACCATATTCTTCAAGGATGACAACATCACCATCATCCTATGAAAGCTCGAGTGGGAGACCTCCAAAAATGAGAAGCCTTGAAGAAATTTATGCTCAAGAGGAGGATTCGCATGATGATATAACTCTCTATTGTTATTTCGCTGATTCTGAGCACGTGGATTTTCAGGAAGCAGTGAATGACGAAAAATAAGAGTTGCTATGAATGAAGAGATCAAGTCGACCAAGAAGAATGATACGTGGGCGCTGACAACTTTACCAAAAGGTGAAAAGCCTATTGGTCTGAAGTGGGTTTTCAAGGAGAACAAAAATGCTCAAGGAAAGGTCGAGAGGTACAAAGCAAGGTTGGTTGCCAAAGGCTACGACCAATGTCTATGGATCGATTATGGTGAGGTTTTTGCTCTAGTTGCTCGATTAGAGACCGTTCGTTTGATGATTTCACTTGCTGCTCAGAGAAAGTGGAAGATTTATCAGATGGATGTGAAATTAGCATTTTTAAATGGCGTGCTTGAAGAGGATGTTTATGTTGAACAACCTCTTGGGTATCTCATCAAAGGCCATGAAGATAAGGTGTAGAAGTTGAAGAAAGCCTTGTATGGATTAAAGCAAGCACCACGAGCATGGAATAGTTGGATTGACAAGTATCTGTCGGAGAACGAGTTTGTCAAATGCCCGAATGAGTATGTGCTCTATGCCAAGGTCTGTGAAAATGGTGATACTCTATTTATTTGCTTATATGTTGATGATATGATTTTCACGGGTAACAACCCGAGAATGTTTGGAGATTTCAAGCAAGCCATGACGAGAGAGTTTGAGATGACTGATCTTGGTCTCATGCCTTATTATCTCGGCATTGATATTAAGCAATCAGATGATGAGATTTTCATTTGCCAAGAAAGATTCGCTAATGAGATTCTGAAGAAGTTCAGAATGGATGGTTGCCAGCCCGTAAGTACACCAACGGATTGCAGGGTCATGTTATCAAAGTATGACGAAGGTGAGACGGTTGATTCTACAACTTTCAAGAGCCTTGTTGGAAGCTTGAGATATATATTTGACATTCACTCGCCCAGACATTCTCTATGGAGTTGGGCTCGTGAGTTGGTTCATGGAGACACCAACTTCAACACATTTCAAAGCAGCAAAAGTATTCTTCGGTACATCAAAGGTACTATCAGCTATGGTTTGCTTTATTCTTCTTGAAATGAATATAAGCTTGTGGGTTATAGTGACTGGGCCGGAGATGTTGATGATCGAAAGAGTACCTCATGCTTTGTTTTCTTCATGGGAGATTCTGCTTTCACTTGGCGTTCAAAGAAGTAGTTTATTGTTACTCTTTCTACTTGCAAAGCGGAGTATGTTAGTTGCTGCTACATCTTGTGTTTGTCATACCATTTGGTTGCAAAGATTGTTGGGAGATTTGCAGATGCCACAACTGAAAGCCGCAGAGATCCTTATTGATAACAAGTCAGCCATTGGTTTTGCTTAGAATCCAGTGTTCCATGATCGCAGCAAACACATTGACACAAGGTATCACTTTATTCGTGAGTGTGTTTCCAGGAACGATATTGAAGTCAAGTATGTGAAGACTCAAGATCAAGTTGCGGATATTTTTACGAAGCCTCTGAAAGCCGAGACTTTCATCAAGTTACGATCGATGCTCGGTGTTACAAGGAATTAAGTTTAAGGGGGTGTGTTAAAAGTTAAACTTATTTTTTAAGCTTTTAATTTATCAAGTTTCATGTATGTATTCAAGGTGGAAGTTCATGCATTGTAGAAAACGTAGAAATTCAAGCCTTAAGTTTTAAAGTCATAAGTTTCTAGCTTTAATGTATAGGAAGTTTGTGTTAAGATACATGCACTACTAGTCCTATAAATAGGCTAAGAGTGAAGACACAAATAAAGAGTGTAAACACATTTGAGCTTATTTTTTCCTCTTCAAATTGCTTATTCCAAATATTATTTCCTCTTCAAATTCTATTAGGTAGAGCGTCGCCAGGAGGGACTCCCGGCTTGCCATAGGGCTTCTGAAGTCGGGAGTCAACAAGAGTCATCCGCTCTCCAGCCTGGTCATACAGTGCCAAGGCTTTCTTATTAGGGATTGGGTTTTCCAATTCTGTCACGTTTTCCGTGAGGCGAATACTGTGGCAGATCGCATTGCGGATCTTGCTTTTTCTTATCAGTTAGGTTTTCATGTATTGTGTGCCCCGTTTGAAGGGATTTCTTTACTGCTTAATAACGATGTAAAGGGAAAGGCTATCCCCCGCGTGTGGACTACTTAGCCATTGTTTACTTCTTGAAGGGACGAAGAGCCCGACCTCTCCTTTTGACCAAAAAAAAAATAAGTCGAGATCGATGCCCCATTCAAAATATTCAGGACAAAACTAGTAACCTTCTCTATTTATTTTGGTAAATAGAGAGCGACTATCCTAAAACCTAACATGAGATATTCAGCTACTACCCTGAGGTTCTTTCCTGCTCGCCCACCCAAGGTGGTTAGTAACCTCCTCTCCCACGTTAGGTTAGTAACGAGTGAAGATATATCATTAATGGACTTTTAAACTAGGCCTCTAAAATTGATTGGACAGAGTAAGTGTCAACTTACTGTACCTACTTTTTTTTTGGTTCATAGGTATGCACTTAGATCATTACAATATGGGATTACAATATGGGGGAGGAGGATTCGAACTCGTAATTTATTGGTAACTATATGTCATCCTTACGAGCTAAACTAGCAAGGCTTACCTAACACAAAGTGGTCATCCTAATTTCGACTAAAAGGATTTAATGGATATATAAAATATAAACTAGGTTTGACGACGGAGAGTTTACTCTTTCAAAAACTTGCTTCAATTACGAAAATGAATCAAGACTCTTTCCTAATATTAAGCTTCCTAATCAAAATAATTAGGCTTAAAACTGATTTATCTTGTAATTAGGCTTAATATTAGGAGAAACCCCAATATTTATCTTTTAAAACTAATTTGACTGCAATACAATATATCGATCTACAGATCTTTTGTTGGTAGATAGGATAGTGGTTTTACATAGGTATATGTTGAATCACATCTGCCATGACCTACTGGTTCTCATCCTCAAGAGTCTACCGATCAAGTCCCTCCTACGATTTCGAAGTGTCTGCACATCATGGAAGCAACTCATCGCCTCCAAAGCCTTCATTCTACATCATCTCGCCATCCAAAGGCCCTATCTTATAACCGAAGGGGAAGGCCACGACTCGATTCAACTTTTTCTCCTTGATAATCAACCCACCATCATCCCTTCATCAAAAACTTTACCTTTACCCCCCGAGTTGCAAACACCAAGATCGATTATCCACGTTGCCAGCAGCGTTGTTAGCAGCGTTCATGGTGTAATCTGTCTCTGTAATGTAGATCGCATCATCCTTAGGAACCCTTCACTCCGCCGGTTCCTGGTGACTCCACAATGCGGTTTCAGGTTTCTGTTTCGTGTTACTGATACCGGATTCTGGATTGATCCTTCCACCAACGATTTCAAAGTGTTCTCATTTAGGCTTTATATAGGTGGTACAATGGCGGTATTCTTCTCTTCCAAGAAACAGGCATGGGAAGAATTCGCTATGGGCGACATCGGAGAGGGCTGCAACTCATTACCCGACCCACCATGCTCGCTCGATGGAGTGGCTTACTGGATGATAGTCTATCAAAGCACCATACATGTTATAGTTTTCTTCGATTTCCGCAAGGACAAGTTGGGGACGATAGAGGTGCCGGAACTCGTCCGAGGACCGTACGTAACTAGCCCAAGTGTATGTGTATGCAAGTGGCAAGACTTTCTTTCGATTGTGAAATATCGTGGGGATCCTGCACATGAGTGTGATTTATGGGCGATGCAAAATGGATCGTGGGGTAAGATGTTCAGCTTTAACCTTATTCAGGGTTTTAGGAACGTGTTATGTGTTCTAGACGAAGGTCGGGGCGTGGTTTTAGGACAAGTCTGGAAGTGGCTTGATAATCAAATGCAGCTGATGTTATATGATTCCAATGGAAGTTGTTATTGCATCCCTCTACAAGCTAATGGCGTCGAAAGCCAACGTCTGTTCTATGTTGATTACGACGTTGTGGAGAGCCTTGTTTTTCCCAGTGGAGATTGTGTTTCTAGTTATTGAGTTGAATGTAGTTTTCGATCTCGAGTATTGCACTGAGTTATCGGACTCGACTTGAATGTATGTCGATCATCTAATTTTCTTTCGCAATAAGGATGAAAACTTCAAAGCTGTTCTGGTTGAGAGTATATATAGTTTTATGTTATGTTATGTTTTGTTTGTATATATGTTTTGTTTGGTATCGATATCGGTTGATATCTTGATATTAATATACGGTGTCGGTATCAAGATATCGATATACCCCCTCAAAATCTGTATTTGAATATCAAGATATCGATATCGAGTAATATCGATATCAAATGATCGATATCAAATGATACCTCCCTCAAAATCAGTATATCAAATATGTCCAAATTTGATATCTAAATATCAAGCGATATCGATATTAATTTGACGATACCAAACGCAGATATTAGATATCACTTGATATCTTAGGATACCAAATACTAGATATCGATATCTAGCCATACCAAACTAGATATCACCGATATCTGATATCTAAATATCAATACCAAAGGGCTCTTATATCTATTAATGGATTGACCAATTCTAAACTTACAATGCCGGTAAGATGATGAAATCTTTGATAGATAAGTCGTTAATGCCATTGGCACAGAGTATATATGTTTGAATAGGTTCGTTCACTTAACTAAATAAGTCGAATATGAAAACATTTTGAAACCCGGAAAATTAAACTTAAAGTTCGGCACCGGTTCGTACACTTTATTAAATAATATAAACTTCGATCAAGTTCAACTTCAGCCCATTTTAAAACTAGCTGAACATGAACAACAAATGATCCAGTCGTACTCGAATAGCAATCTTTTAAGTAAAATATCTGTCCATTTTTGTAAAAGTAAAAATGACCTTTATCTTCTTTGTTGGCATTTTCTAGCTCCAGCTTGCAAATACTCCGTATTAGTCTGAGCGTACATTATAGTTGGCCCATATATATCGTGGCACACTGGCACATTTGAATTGGTAAATAAAGAGCGGTTATTCCGGGGTTCGAATCGGGGACCTATAGGCACATTACCTTGCCCTGTTGGATGTAATAAAATAAAATGTACGTGTTCTCTAGCTAGGTGCATTGCAATCTTGTTCGAATTTCGAATCTCTTGATAACTCATTCGAATTTCTTTTGTTAATTGAGAAATGGATGATCTGAAGCTTTACCCCCAACCATAAATCAAGAAACTACAGAGCTCAATTACAGTGTCGATCTAGAGGAAGAAGAGAGAATCTAAAGTTATTAAATGTCGGTTAGGAGCTGAGTGTTTATATAGACCTCAACCCTCTAATCTCATTAATTATATAACTCTCCTTCTTACTTTCTAAAATACACAAAATACCCTCATAACATTATCCTCATTACTCCCCCCAGTTGGAGATCGGGTCTTATTGATATTTTGTATATATTATAAATATCCTTCTAGATAAATATGTAGAGATTCTATCCTTGTAGCCCAAGTTTTATCTTTTGTATATCTCGTTGTGTATATATTCTAAAACAATCAATAAAAAGAGCACAATTTGCCTTTCACAAATTCTACATGGTATCGAGCCAGACTATTTCTCTCTTTCTATAATTTTTTTTTACAAACCCTAATTCTTCTACCTCCTACCGCCGCCGCCAGCCATGGCCGACCCTCCACCCGCCGCCGCCCAAGCCCCTGCCTTTTCCTCTCCCTACTACCTTCATCCGTCAGATCATCCCGGTCTCACTATTTGTCCGATCGTTCTCACGGGTGACAACTATCAGGAATGGGCAACAAGTATGCTCAACGCTTTTCAAGCGAAGGGCAAACTAGGCTTCCTATCCGGCGACCCCGCCAGGCCTGCCGATGATCATGCCGATCTCCCTCACTGGCTTCGGGTCAACTCTATGCTTGTCGGATGGTTGGCTCAATCAATGGAGCCGTCTCTTCGCTCGACGATTACTCTGTCGGGCACGGTTAAGGCTCTTTGGGATGAACTTCAACTCCGTTTCTCTGTCGGAAACGGTCCCCGGATCATGCAATTGCGCTCTGAGATCGCGCGCTCTACTTAAACTGGCCAGTCAATTTCGGCTTACTATGGTCGTCTGAAGCGTCTTTGGGACGAATTGTCGGCGATCTCGCCGATCCAGTGCACCTGCGGCCAGCACGCTAAGGAGCAGGCCACCGAACGGATCCACCAGTTCCTCATCGGTCTCGACGACGACACTTATGGTACTCTGCGCTCCACCATAGTCGCCCAGGAGCCTCTTCCCGCTCTCAGCCGCATCTATGCTTTGGCTGTTCAGGAGGAGCGCCTTCGGTCTATCGCCAAGGATCGGGATGCCAAGGCTGACTCTATGGCCTTTGCTGCTCGAGCTCCGGCGTCTTCTAAGTCCTCCTCGTCTCCATCGGACCGCAAGGCTCTCCAGTGCTCTCACTGTGGTCGTACAGGCCACGATGTCTCTTCATGCTTCAAAATCATCGGTTTTCCGGACTGGTGGAACAACGGGCGTGGCGTCAGCGATCCCGTCACCGGCGCTCCCCCATCTGCAGGCCGAGGACGTGGTTCTTCCAGCAGCAACGGGCGCAGCCCTTCCAGCAGCGGTCGTGGCAGGGGCTCTGCTCAGCACGTCCTCGCCAATGTCGCGTCTTCCTCCACTGCTCCGCCTCTAACCGCCGATGATCGTTCTGCTCTTGGTCCTACTATCACCGACGAACAATGGTCTACTCTCCAGACCATCCTTCAAGCCATCAACTCTAAATCTGGTAATGATACTTTAGAAGGTACGGTTCTAACTCCCTGGATTCTTGATACGGGTGCCTCTCTTCATATGACCGGTGATCTTCGCCTCCTGCAAGCTGTTCGTCCGGTCTCTTCCCATTCAATTAAGATCCCCAATGGCACTATAGTTACAGCTGATAAAGCTGGAATTGTTCCTCTTTGTGACCGCCTTTCTCTGTCCAATGTTCTATATGTCCCTGGATTGACATGTCACCTTATCTCTTTCCGTTGTTTGATGGCTGAATTACAGTGTGTTGCCACTATTACTGATCGTTTGTGTGTAATTCAGGACCGCATTTCGAGGACGCTGATTGGAGTGGGTGAACCTAGAGATGGGGTCTATTGGCTTCGCTGGACCACGCCGACCTACCTTCCCTCCACACAACCGCCGCCGACCTCTCCTCAACTCTGCCACACCACTGAAGCCGCCGACTCCACCCTCTGGCATCTCCGTCTTAGGCACCCTTCGTTTCCTTTAGTTGGTTTTAATTCTGGCATTAGGTCTACTACAAATAAAATTGTCCCTTGCGACATATGCTATAGAGCTAAACAATCTCGCTCTTCCTTTCCTATCAGTCGTTCTTATTCTGTTGAACCTTTTGATTTAATACATTGTGATATTTGGGGCCCATATCGATTGTCTTTTACCTGTGGTGCTTCTTATTTTCTTACTATTGTGGACGATTACTCTCGTTCTACTTGGGTTTTTCTTATGAGTCAAAAGTCACAAGTCTCGCGGCTTATCCCAAATTTCTGCACCATGACTCAAACACAATTCAATCGCAAAGTCAAACACTTTCGCAGCGACAACGGGTCTGAGTTTGTCGCTCTCAAACCCTTCTTTGCCGGTCAAGGTATCCTATTTGAGTCTTCCTGCGTCGCTACTCCTCAACAAAATGGTCGGGCTGAATGTAAGCATCGTCATATCTTAAATGTTGCTTGATCTCTTATGTTTCAGGCTCATCTCCCTCTAAAGTTTTGGGGTGAATGCGTCCTTACTGCCTGTCATCTCATCAACCGAACTCCTACCAAACTTCTACATGGGAAAACTCCTTTTGAGCTTCTTCACAATCGCATGCCTGATTATTCTCTTCTTCGAGTTTTTGGTTGTCTGTGCTATGCTTCTGTCATTCCTAGAAGCTCAGACAAGTTTCAACCTCGAGGCCGAAAATGCCTCTTTTTGGGATACCCTTTTGGCCAGAAGGGTTGGCGTCTGTATGACCTTGAAACTCATCGTATCTTCGTCTCTAGGGACGTTGTCTTTCATGAGTCGACCTTCCCCTACATCTCCTCCCCGACATCACCACCAACCCCTCCTGCGCCAATTGTTCCTACCCCCCTCACCCATGATGATCCCACTACCGACAACCCCTCCTCCGACGTCAGGGGGAGCACCCACCAGCCGGCACCGCAGCCCCCTGTAAGGCGTAGTACCCGCCCTACCCACCCTCCCGCTCACCTTCGCGATTATGTGTGCACCTCTCTCGGCAGCCATGACACTCTCTTGCAGTCGCCCTCTCCGGTCTCGTCCTCAGGTACACACTATCCTCTGTCTAAGTATATTAACTATGATAACTTATCTCCGCAACATGCCTGCTTCTTGGCCGCTATCAGTGCTCAGCAGGAACCTTCTACTTTTCAAGAGGCCGTTCGTCACGCTCACTGGCGTGATGCTATGAGGGCTGAGATTGATGCTCTTCATCGTAACGGTACTTGGCAAGTCTGCCAGTTACCACCAGGCAAGCATCCCATCGGCTGCAAATGGGTCTTTCGGGTCAAACACAAAGCTGATGGTAGTATTGAACGGTACAAAGCTCGTTTGGTTGTTCTTGGTAATCGTCAGGTTAAGGGCATCGACTACAAAGAAACTTTTGCTCCGGTTGCCAAGATGGTGTCTGTCAAAGTTTTCCTTGCTGTTGCTGCTATTCGAAACTGGGAGTTGCATCAGATGGATGTTCATAACGCCTTTTTGCATGGGGACCTTCATGAGGAAGTCTATATGTCTATGCCTCCAGGTTTCTCTACTCCAGGCAGAGGTACAGTGTGTCGGCTCCGAAAGTCTCTATACGGCCTTCGTCAGGCACCTCGAAATTGGTTCTCTAAGCTCTCTATGGCTCTTAGGAGGTTTGGTTTCACTCAGTCTTACGCAGATTATTCCCTGTTCTCATACTCTAAATCGGGCATTGATCTGCATGTTCTCATCTACGTGGATGATCTGATTATTGGTGGCTCTAATCTCGCCTCTATTGACCGCCTGAAGAGGTATCTTCACTCCTGCTTTCATATGAAGGATTTGGGTACTCTGAAATATTTTCTGGGCATTGAGATCTCGCGCACCCGGGCTGGTCTCTTCCTCTCCCAGCGGAAGTACACTCTCGACATAGTGCATGAAACCGGCCTCCTTGGTGCTAAGCCAGTTACATTTCCTATGGAGCAGAATCATCATCTTCCTCTTGATGACAGTCCACTTCTTGATCAACCCGACAAGTATCGTCGGCTAATTGGGCGCCTTATCTACCTTACCATTACTCGGCCGGAACTCTGCTATTCCGTCCATCCATTGGCTTAGTTCATGACCAGCCCTCGGCAAAATCACTGGCTTGCTGCTCTCCGAGTCATTCGCTATTTGAAGGGCCTTCCGTCTCAGGGTATTCTTCTCTCTAGAAACAGCTCTCTTCGGCTTACCGCCTTCTGCGACTCTGATTATGCAGCATGTCCTCTTACCCGTCGGTCGCTTACCGGTTACTTCATCATGCTTGGTGAGTCTCCGGTGTCTTGGAAGACCAAGAAACAAACTACCGTCTCACGCTCTTCAGCTGAGGCCGAGTACAGAGCCATGGCGACCACGACCTGCGAGCTCATCTGGCTTAAATCTTTTCTTCGGTCCCTAGGTGTTCGACATGATCTTCCTATGCATCTCTGGTGCGACAGTAAGGCGGCTCTTCACATCGCCGCCAATCCGGTCTTCCATGAGTGTACCAAGCACATTGAGGTTGACTGTCATGTTGTCCGTGATCAGCTGATTGCCGGGGTGATCTCTCTCTCTCACATCCGTTCTGCAAATCAACTAGCGGACATCCTTATCAAGCCGCTTGGTCAGCAACAGTTTCAGGTGCTTCTGTCCAAGTTGGGCATTCGAAATCTACATGCTCCAACTTGAGGGGGAGTATTGATATTTTGTATATATTATAAATATCCTTCTAGATAAATATGTAGAGATTCTATCCTTGTAGCCCAAGTTTTATCTTTTGTATATCTCGTTGTGTATATATTCTAAAACAATCAATGAAAAGAGCACAATTTGCCTTTCACAAATTCTATAGGTCTCAAAGACCATGCGCAACTTGACTGCTAAGAATCTGTGTTGAGCTTCTCCAAGTGCTTTTTTCATGAGGTTTGCTAGCTGCAATGCAGATGGGGCATGATGAGTTAAGAGGAATCCTTCTTGTTGTTGCTCTCTCACGAAGTGGCAGTCAATCCTCAGGTGCTTATAAGTCCTCTCGTGAAAGATTGGGTTTGCAGCTAGATGATGTGCTGATCTATTGTCACAGTACAGAGAAATGGGATGAGGAATTGTGACTTTTAGTTAAGCAAACAACCCTTCTAACCAAATCATTTCACTAGAAGCATAAGACATTGCACTGTACTCAGATTCTATAGATGATTTGGACACGGTTTCTACTTCTTGGTCTTCCAGGAAACCAAATTCTTCCCAAACAACATACAGTAGCCAAATAGGGATTTTGCAAAGTATGCACATGAATTGACCCCAATCTGCATCTATGTATGCAGCCAAGTCAAGAGAGGAGCCCTTGAAATAAAACAACCCTGCACTTAGGGTGCCCTTCAAGTATCTCAAAACATGCATTGCAACTTCATAATGAAGCACTCTTGGGGAGCTGATAAACTGGGAAAGATGCTGGACTGCATATGACAAGTCAGGCCTTGTCATATTTAAAGAGGAGTCTACCAACCAACCTTTTGTAGACTTCAGGATCTTCCAATGGTACACCTTCATCTAGAGATAGCTTTAAGCCTCTTGGTAATGGAAAAACAGTCTCTTTGGTGTCCATCATCTATGTATCTCTAAGCAAGTCCAGTATGTATTTTCTTTGATGAATGGTCACGCCAACAGATGATCTTGATATCTCCATGCCTAAGAAATATCTCACTTAGTCAAGATCCTTGATGGTAAACTTGGAATGCAGGAGATCTTTAGTTTTGATTATAACATCTTCATCATCACCTGTTAACAACAAATCATCTACATACACAAGAGCAGTAACAATGCCTTTGGGAACCAATTTGATAAATAAAGAATAATCTTTTTTGGATTGCATATAACCCAATGAAATAAGGAACTTAGTGAGTTCAACATTCCATAGCCTACTAGCTTGTTTCAGGCCATATAGTGATCTCTTTAGAAGACACACTTGACCTGAAGCAGCTTCAGTATAACCATCAGGTGGTTTCATGTAGATTTCTTCATCAAGAAATCCATGTAAAGAAAGCATTATTAATATCTAACTGGTGAAGAGGTCATTCTATAACCGTAGAAAGTGCTAATAAACATCTAACAGTAGTAAACTTTGCAACTAGAGAAAATGCCGGTATGTTTGTTGTCTTTATCTTTCACCTGATTGTAGCCTTTGGCTACTAACCTTGCCTTATACCTTTCAATAAACCCATCTGGCTTATACTTAAGTTTAAAAACCCATTTTGAACCAATTGTTGTCTGTCCAGGAGGTAATGTGGTTATGACCCATGTTTTGTTCTTCTCCAAGGCCAGCAACTCCTTATCAATGGCCTCTATCCAATTTTGATCTTTCTTTGCTTGAGTGTATGTGTGAGGCTCGGTACATGGACCATACTGACAAAGGAACTAACAAAATCACTTGAATAACAGTTAGGATCGATCACCAAGAACTATTGAAAGAAAATTTTGAGACATGGAATGATTATTTTGGAGTGAAGGACATAGAAAATCCTTTAATCTGGTAGGAGGTTGATGAGCTCTACCAGACCTCCTCAGTTGCACAATCTCATGATGTTGAACTTCATTTGATGTGTCAATATGAGATTGTACTTCATTACTTGAATCTGTAGACTCTGTGATCTTAGTAGAAGGATCGGAATCATTGATAATCTCATTATTTGTAGATGAGACATCCATGTTCATCATATATAGAATCATTCATTAAAGACATATGTAAAGGTTGAACAAATGGATACAAGTCTGATACATCAGCTAGGCTTACCAAGAGAAATTTAAACTTCTCAGAAGAAATATTCACCATACCTTGCCCTTCTTTAAAAGGAAACTTATCTTTAAAAAATTGAACATGTCTGCTGATAATGTGTTTTTGAGTATTCAAACAGAACAACTTATATGCCTTCTGAGCAAAAGGATAACCAACAAGAATACACTTGAAAGCCTTAGAACCAAACTTATCTGATACGGGGTTAGCCGTAGGATGGCCCGATCTTCGACAATCAAGACTCAACGACAAGAACGGAAGCAAAGACTCAAGAAACAAGAACAAAGACTCAAAACGCAGCAATAGAAGACTCGACAAAAGTAATGAAAAGACCGATAGATTGGTTGATTCCTCCATTGTAACTCAGACGTCTCTTTTATGAAATTTCAGTTTGTGTGAAACACAATTGAGAGAAAGTCAATCGACTCGAAGCGTGGCTCGTCGATTGCAACAATTGGTTATAGATCTAACTTGGTTTGCTTTGAGTTCGTCAACCTCGCAAGAGCTTGGTGATCCAGGTAATCACAAGTCCCCTCCTTGTGCCTCCAAGTTATCCGCTTGGTTGTGTAAGGTTGTAGAGGCGGGCTTTATAGTCGTTGGTATTTGGTTCCTACCCTCTTAGGAGGCCTGGGGTCTTTGCCTCGTTCTATTTTAGTTCGAATCAGTCCACTATCGGTCGTGTCTTTGTTATCAATTTCGAGTCTTTGAGTCTTTTGCTTCCGTTCTTGTTATTTCTAGTTTGATTGTCGAAGATCGGGCCACCCTACGGCTAACCCCGTATCATTATCTTTCTTTGAGTGAGGATTCAAAGCAAAACACAAACATCCAATTGTCCAGCTCATCCATAGGAGGAGAATAACCCAATAAAACCTAGGAGACTTCCATTGTAATATAGCATAAGGGAGTTTATTTATAATATGAGTAGCAGCTAAAACACAATCAGCCCAAAACCTTATGGGAAGATTAAATAGCATGAATACAATTAAATAACACGTGCAGTTTCAATCAAATACATGTGCCTTCTTTCCACCTGACCATTTTGTTGAGGAGTATAGGGAGCACTCATTTGATGAATGATGCCTTTAGAGGCAAATAAATCAACACAATCATTCTGTATGAACTCATATCCATTGTCACTTCTAAACACTTGATCCTAACATTGAACTGAGTTTGCACATAAGAAATAAAGGAAGACAGTACTTGGAAAACATGAGTTCTATTGGGCATTAAAATGTTCAAGTCGCTCTACTTTTATCATCCATAACACTTGATGGATGATGTGAAGCTTTGCAGTACGTCAACCAGAAATCAAGAAACTACAGAGCTCAATTACAGTGTTGATCTAGAGGAAGAAGAGAGAATCTAAAGTTATTGTCGGTTAAGAGCTGAGTGTTTATATAGACCTCAACCCTCTAATCTCACTAATTACATAACTCTCCTTACTTTCTAAAATACCCAAAATATCTTTATAACATTATCCTTATTAGATGAACTCTTCATCTTTGTACAATCAGAATAATATACACATCAAACACATAAGGTTAGTCATTTTTCAGTTATGAAATCAATTTTTTTTGGTCAAACATTTATGAAATCAATTGACATGAGCAATCAATACACCAACCTTATAAATTATCTTTTCAATTTAATTGCGACAATGTCGAATATCATCACATCTCAACACTTAAGTGTAGAGTACTTTTATATAAAAGGACAACCACACGAAAACATCATGAAACACATCAATTAAGATTTAAGAACATCTCTTACATACCACAAGTCAATTAAAACACATCAAACATACTCAATGCATTAAATCCCAAACTGCAACCACTATCTTTCCGGATCGATCATTCCTAGCTATTAGCTTAGCTAGTACATAAAACACACTCATAACCCTTAACTCCAAAAATTACAAAGTAATTATAACCATAATTAACAACATTAAAATATAAAAAGCACTGCGGTAATTAATTAACTGGGAATTCAATTCCTCAAGGACAAATGCCGCCGGCGCCAGCACCACTACCACCACCAATGCCGCCACCAATACCTCCTAGCCCACCGGCGCCTCCGCCAAGTCCGCCAAGCCCTCCTCCAGCACCGCCTAACCCGCCAAGACCGCCACCTCCGAGCCCACCGAGGCCACCATCACCCCCGCCCAAACCGCCAATGCCGCCCAACCCACCAACGCCGCCAATGCCGCCACCGAGAGGAAGGACACCGTCAGCCCCGCCGATGCCCGCTCCGCCACCGATGCCTCCACCGGCTCCGCCCACTCCCGCCACGCCGCCAAGGCCGCCGAAGGCGATGATGTTCTTCTGGTCGCCGGTTGTCGCCGCCGCCGCCGCTGCCACGGTGGTCTTCTTGGTGTCGACTTGGGTTGTCTGGGGGAGGGCTCTGGAGGCTGTTGCTTGGTGGCTTGGGAGAACCACTAGCAAAGCTACTAGCAAGGATAACATAGTAGTGAAGCTAACTCTTGCCATCTCACTTACTCACTATCTTAAAGGGTTGTTTGGTAGGGGGAGGGGTGAGGTTTGTGGAGAAGTAGAGATTGGAATGTGTTGTTATATAGAGAGGTATGGGATAGGAGAGAGTGTAATTTAATGAGTGTGGTTGAGAGTTGAAGGTGAGAATGGGGTTTGCATTTGAATTTGCATGTGATCGAGGATTGATAAGTGAGATATTGAAATCACACATGATCGACGCAACCAATTAATTGAATTCAAAGCTAAAAACTTACCCAATAGCGTCTTCTAAAGGGAAGACACAACATTTACTGTTGTGGCCTAATAGGAGTGATCTCCATTACACTAGTTTATACTTTATAGGAGACAACGTAGTGTCTTGGAAATCTCATGGTCTATTATACGGAGTAATAACTAGGAATAACTAGACACGGCCACGGGTCCGACCCGCCGGGTCGACAACCCGGGGAGGGTGACCCTAACCCTGACCCGGGGTTGGGACGGGTCGGCGGGTCGGACTGCAGAGTCGGCCACGTGGCACCAAATCGGGTACCCAAAGAGTTTTGCGGGTCGACCCGCCGGGTCAACCATTTTTTTAAAAAAAAAAAATTATTTTAAACCCAAAATAAAACTCAACTCAAGTCTTTCACCACACTTTCGAAATGGAAAGATTTAAGGTTGACAAAACATGGTATGTGGGAAGATATATATAGATATCTTCATTCCACTCCCATCATTTCATCACACTTTAGATGTGGGAAAGAAAAGGTTGGATTGTGGGAATGACAAGTAGGGTATGAGGATCTATATATAGAGAAAATAGAGGTATGTAGCTCACTTTCGATGTGGGACAGAAATATGAGTAATGAAAGAAAATGTGAGAAATTGATATTTAAGTATATGATGTAAAATGTAATGTAATTAAAGTCTTTGGATTATATGGTGGAATATAATGTAATTTAAGTATTTGGATTATATGATGTAACATATAATAATATAATTAAAGTGTTTACCTCTTAGGATTTAATGAAATGAATAACACATGGTGATGAAACATCATGATACAATATATCAAGTTATGTTGGATTAATCTTTCTATTTAATTTAATTGATAGTTGTGTTGATCCATTAATCAATCATAAGTATTTTATTTTACTTGCATTATTATGTTAATTTCTTGATCAATGATTTCAAATCTAGGTTCTTCTTCATATAGATATGTTAAACTTTCTCGTTTAAAGTTGAATTAGTCACATGTTGTGTATACACTTAATGATGATGTTATTAGAATTACATACTTGGGTTGCTTGTTATGACGTACATGAAAAGACACATTGAAAAAGTATTGCCAATATTATATTTCATTCTTGTGTTTGAAAATCCGAAGTTCTATATCATTTTGAAAATAAACGAAAACTCGACATTAAGGATACTATACAAGTGTAACGGCTTTATCAAAAATAATATTTGTATTATTTGAAATTATATCATAAAGACTCCTAACTTAGTATGATATAGAATGATATAGAATGATTTAATAGTGGATCCACCAAATAACACAAATGTTTAAGGTATACTGTTGAACTTCACACTTTCTTGTTACCCGTTCGTTATTTCTTTCATAATTGATAGGTAAAATATAATTTTTTTAAAATAATATTTATATAAAGTATAGTACTAGTGTTTGTATATGATAAAAATTTATAAGTATGGATTGACATTAAAAACCGAACGATAGAGATTGAAGACATGGTGTAATTTCTACTTTCTAGTTTCTACCCTTGTTCTTGTCCCACATTGAAAACTAGAGGAAAGGGGGGGTGCTAAGTCTATAAAAGGAGAAGCATGGGGGTGCTAAGTCTCACATTGCCATTGCATATTACATTATGTAATATTATGAATTATTCTAAGAATAATTTATATAATTTACATAATAATTATAAATTTATTTTATTTAAAATAAATTTTTTCAAAAAAAATATTTTAAAATGGCGGGTTGACTCGGCGGGTCGAATTGGGTCGGACCCGCCGGGTCGACCCGCCGGGTCACGGGTTATCTTTTCCCCGACCCTAACCCTAACCCTCAACCCGAGTTGACCCTTGGACCCGTGGACCCTGACCCGGCGGTTCATTGACCCGGTGGGTCACCAACCCGGCGGGTCATGGGTCGACCCGCCCGACCCGTGACCCGTGGCCATGTCTAGGAATAACTATGGCTATACCTTTTGACTTCTTGACAATTGATAATAATATTGTATATATGGTTTGTATATGATCACTTTGAACAAATGAAATGCTAATTGAAAGCAAACGAAATCAATCACAATGAAGAACAGAAAACTCCATTGATCACCAAGCATAGAAGAGAGCAAAACTTAAGTTTAACAATCTGTAACCACCTTTCCCGCTCTCACACACAACAACTAAAAGGGGCCTCACACTGGACGTCTTAAAAGACCAAAATGCCCCTGAATATCTATCCTTATTACAATGTAATGTTGGCTAGATATATCTATGTGCATCTATACTCATATACCCCCTCAATCTGGACCTGCACAAGGTAAAACAAGGCCCGACTTGGACCGAAAGAAGCCATGTTGTTTAGTACCCAGTGCTTTAGTCATGATATCAGCAATTTGGAGTGCAGAAGAGACATTAGCTGTGTGAATGAACCCTTGTTGTACTATCTCTCTAATGAAGTGACCATCAATCCGTACGTTCATGAAGCACTGGATTGATGGCAAGCTGCTGAGCTGACTTATTGTCACAGAACAAGGTGATAGGAAGTTCCACTTTGATGCCCAAATCACTCAAAATTCCTTCTAACCAGACCAACTCACTTGTTGTGGCAGACATGCTTCTATATTCACTTTCAGTGGATGACTTGGAGACTACTGTTTGCTTCTTAGTTTTCCAAGACAATGGGGAACTACCAAGAAAAACACAGAAACCTGAAAGAGACCTTCCTGTGTCCAAACAATTTCCCCAATCTGCATCTGTGTATGCTTTGACAGAGAAAAAGGAAAGAGCAGAGTAAGAAAGTGCATAATTGTAACTGCCCTTGAGGTATCTCATCAGGGAAATGATGGCATCCCAATGAGGTTAAAGAGGATTTTGCAAGAACTGACTCAGTTGTTGCACTATATAGAAGATATCAGGTCTAGTTAATGTGAGATACAGGAGCCTACCAATGAGCCTTCTGTAATCCTCAGGGTTAGAAGTAGGATTACCAATAATTGATGACAGTTTAATACCATGTTGTGTAGGAAATTCAGTCGGTTTACATCCTTTCATGTGAGCATCTTTGAGAATGTCAAGAACATACTTCCTCTGATTGAGTAAGATTCCTTGTGAAGATCTAGCAATTTCCATTCCAAGGAAATATCGTGTCACACCTAGATCTTTGATAGTGAACAATTTGTGAAGAGCGTCCTTAGTGGCTTTAATTTCAACACCTGAATTTCCTAGTAAAAGCATATCATCAACATAGACCAAGGCAACCGTCATATTACCTTGTGAGGACTTGACAACGAGAGAGTAGTCATGGATAGACTGAACGAACCCAAGGCTGATCATGAATTTAGTAAGCTCATGGTTCCACTAGCGGCTTGCTTGTTTAAGCCCATACAATGACCTTTGTAGTTTACAGACATGTCCCTTAGGCACTTGAAACCCAGGATGAGGCAACATGTAGGCTTCCTCCTCTAAGAACCCATGTAGAAAAGCATTATTAACATCTAATTAATGCAAAGCCCAACCTTTGCTACTTGCTAGCTTCTAGAGCCAGAATTACCCGAACTGTAGACAACTTAGCAACTGGGGAAAAGGTATGTTTCTAGTCTTTGTCTTTAACCTGATTAAACCCTTTTGCAACTAGCCTGGCCTTGAACCTCTCAGCATTCCTATCAGGTCGATATGTATTTGATCTTGTAAACTCATTTGCACCAAATTGCCTTTTTATCATCAGGAAGAGAAGTAAATGTCCATGTGTGATTATCTGAAAGAGCTGAGCAATCCAATTGAGTTCAGCAACAGTCTCAACGATCGCTCTATACTCCGCTTCCGTACTAGAACGGGCAACAACGCGTTGCTTCTTAGACGTCCAACTGATGAGGGAATCGCCAAGATAAATAGCAAACCCGTATTGCGAACGACAATCATCCAAATCGGACACCCAGCCGGCATCAGTGAAAGCGGTGATTGAGAAGCGGGGGCATGGACGAATCTGAAAGGTGTAAGACAAAGTACCTTTCAGATAGAGAAGGATTCATTTGACGGCCGACCAATGATCCTCTGTCGGTGACTGCATATACTGACATACCCGATTGATCGCATAAGCGATTTTAGGACGAGTGATGACCACATATTGAAGAGCACCAACGATGCTCCTGTAAAGGGACGGATCGTCCATGGGATATCCGGCTAGCTGAAGGCGTGAGTGAGGTTCAGCGGGACTGCAAATTGGCTTAGCCTCATCCATCTTGGAGCGAATGAGTAATGAGCGGATGTACTGCTGCTGTGACAGAAGAAGCCAAGTGGGGGTGCGAGTGACTTCAACACCGAGGAAGTAATGCAGTGGGCCAAGATCTTTGAGAGATAACATCTCGTTAAGATTGCGGATGAAGCGGTTAATCGCAGTCGAGGAGCTTCCAGTGATGATGATGTCGTCCGCATAAACAAGAATGTAGATCACATCGGAGGAAGAGGAGAACACAAATAGGGAGCAATCCGACTGACAGGCCTGAAACCCATACTTAAGCAGGAAAGACTTAAGTTTACCAAACCACGCCCGAGGAGCCTGCTTGAGACCGTAGAGAGCCTTGCGGAGATGACAAACAAACGATGAGCATGAAGAATTACAAAACCTAGTGGCTGATCCATGTAAACATCCTCAGACAGATCCCCATTGAGAAAAGCATTATTGATATCAAGTTGCCGAATAGGCCACCCCTTTGTCAGAGCAATGCAAAGAACAAGGCGGACGTTGGTGGGGCGGACGACGGGGCTAAAGGTTTTAAAATAGTCAACCCCTTCCTAGCCTCTTTATTGTAACCCTTTGCAACTAGCCTGGCTTTGTAGCGATCAACAGAGCCATCGGCTTTCCGTTTAATCCGAAAGACCCATTTGCAGCCGACAACGTTTATAGACGACTGGCGAGGAACCAGAGTCCACGTACCTGATCTGGAGAGGGCATCAAACTCAGACTGCATAGTAGAGACCCAGTGAGGGTGTCTCTTGGCCTGATGGTAAGTTTTGGGTTCGGTTTTAGGAAGGGAGGATGAGGGTAAAGGATGACGAGATGTAGTGAGGGCTCTGGTTTTGAGATGGCCTTTTTTAGCACGGGTGGTCATGGGGTTGACCGAGGTATCGGAGGGACGAAGGTGAGGCAAATGAGATGGGGGAGACGGTAATGGAGTGGGCGTAGGGCTGTTAGGCGAGGCCAACTCGATGGGTGAATGGGAACTGTCAGATAGGGACGGGGAGATGGGTATGGGCGAGAGATGGTGTAAGGAAGAGGATGCAGACTCACCAATCGAGTAGGCAGCGGCAGGTGTTGGTGACGGAGAGGGCGCCACTGGGAAGTCTTTGACAACAGGCTCAGCCGATTCAGGAGGTGCCGCAAGGGAGGAGGAGGAGGCAACCAAAAGGTCTGTCGGGAAGGACGGCGGTGAGGGGGCGGACAAACGGACTCGTGGAAGTACATTTCACGAGAATTCAATTCATGGGAAGTAAGTTCCCGGGAATTGTACTTCCCGCATTCAACCAAACAAACCCTTATACTCCCTCTGATCCAAAATACACGTCCTTTGACTTTTCAACACATATTTTAAGGAGCTAAAAACTATATAATATATTAACTTTTCTATTATTATTTATTTATAATTTAATACCCATTACTAACAAATATTAAGTTATTTATAATTTAATACTCATTATAGACTCTCTCCATTAATTAAAATTTGTCATTTTAGAAATCTACACAATTATTAAAAAAACAAACAAAAACACACATATACATCTAATTATTACTCTACTTTTTACTTCAATTTATTAAAGTAAGTGACAAAATATCTAAAATAGTAAGTTTTTCTTAACAAGATTTAATTTCTAAAACGATATATTTTAATTAATGGAGGGAGTATAATATACCGATGGAGTTAGGGTGTGTTTGGATTCCAAATGCATTATGTTTATAATACAAAATAATAAGGTGATGTTTGGTTAACACAATTTTTTTAGATGTTTAAATCATGGTGTTTTTTAATTCCACGATATATTAATTATAATGCAATTATTTTATCTCGATTTATGTGATTATTTGGTTAAATTTCGGTTTTACCTTGATTTTTACGAGATTTTTATTTTTACAACCAAACGCTCATATAAAACGAGGTAAAATAATTACATTATAATTAAAATGCAATAGAATCCAAACACTCCCTTATTTTAAATGGATAAAATCAAAGCCACACTTTAGCAGTTTATATAGCGGGATTAAAATTTAACCAACTAGCTAGACAAAGCTCATTTGCAAGAACTATATATATAGTTGATCTTATCTGTGGAAATGAGAGGTTTGGGGTAGGTGGAAGTTGAGACAGCCCATTCCATATGATCAGTCAGAGCTCATTCAATACGTTACATAACCTATAGTTACTCGGCTACTCCAGTTTAACAATTTAACACATGCCTTGGCCGGTGGAATTCGGTACACATATATATATAACGTACATAACCTGTATATAATTTCTCAATTATTTTTACCCGCATCCACCAAGTTACCGAACTACATAACATGCCTTGGACACACTAAATGTCCTTGGAAATAGAATTAGTAATGTCAGATATTCAGACCATTCTCCGAGGTGTAAGAAATATAGCAATTTCCCACATTCTTCGTATTAGTAACCGAGTAGCGGATAAGGTTGCACACCTTTGCTACTCTATCAGGGGACCTAATTTATACAATCACTCAGGTCTACTTGACCTCATCCGACATGATGCTTTCGGGTAGAGTATTCTCACTCGAATTCTTACCTAATCAAAAAAAAAAAATAACATGCCTTGGTGAAATTCAGTGGCGGAACTAGACTCCCGGTGATGAGGGGGCCGAAATTTTACATTATATTATTTTTGTTTATCAAGCACAAAATTTAAATAAAATATATTAAAAATGCAATAAACTTGTAGTTTAAATATGCAATTTCTTTATGAAAAATCAAAAAAAAGGGGGGGACATACTAAAAAAATGTGGATTTTTTTATCATAAATCAAAGTGTTTAAAAAAATAACTATAAAATTATAGTTTAAATGTTTAATTTCTTTCAAAAAAATGGTAAAAAAAATTGAAGGCATACTAAAAATTTCTTGAAAAATTGTTTTTGTTTAGCATTAGAAAAAACTATAAAATATTAGTTTAAATGCTTAAATAAAAAAAACTCATCGATACAAAAATTTGTCCAAACTAGAGGTATGAAGACTTGAATCTCTAATCTCTAAATTAAAGTGGTTACCCTTTAACAACCAAACAATTTATTATTTTACTCTTTCATTATTAACATCATATATAATTACCTATATAAATAGTACTAAATATATAATTACTCATATAATACACAAAAAAAATAACTTGTGAAATTTGATTGTATCAAAGTCCGACTCGAACTACAAATCGAATTAGGCCGGTTATATTCTAAAATTAATTAGCAATAGAAGTAGTAACTCACTAGTTTATATAAGTCTTATTATAGTCGTAATTTCGATGTGGGATACTGACTTTTCACATCTTAACGGATTGAATCTTAACCAACACTTAAACTTGACAATCGGTCATTCGGGTCGGGTTTGGGTTCGAGTCATTTTCGGGTCTCGAGTAAATCGGGTTTTGGATCAATCGGGCTACCGGTCGTTCCGGGTCAAAATGAAAAAACTCGAACTTGTTGAAAATTTTTAAAAATATTAAAATAATATCAAAATTAAATTGTAATATAAATATGTCAAATTAAACTAAATAATAATATTTATAATTAAATTTATAAATATTATTATAATAATTATATTATAATAATATTTTAAGTATAAAAAGTCATATTTATACAAATAAGTATTCTAAACATACTATAATTATAAAATATATAAGTTATGTAACTTATGAGTGAACTTAACGAATACAATTGCATGACGAATTTGTGTGGGGTCAATTTGGTGCCTGTGTGGCGTCTACATGGTGCTGACTCACCGAGTCGATTTTGATCCAACGGGTCACCAGATCTTTGACCCTAAAAGTCTCGGGTAATTCGGATTTGGATCGATTTCCGATCCCAGGTCTAAAACACTTGGTTTAAACTCGTAAAATTACCGAGCATACGGACGGGTTGGATCATGTTTTGACATGTCTAACACTCCATCTGAACACAAATACATTTAATTTGTTTAATTACGTACTCTAACACACATTTTAAAGAGTACTATATGTGTTATAATTTAACACCGTACTTATTACTAATTATAAGTATATAAAATATCAATTTTATTTCATAAATTTATATTATAATTTAACACTTATTACTAATTATAAGTATTAGATTAAAATAAATACTATATGTGTTTTAGATCGGAGGGAGTATTAGAGTTTGAAAAGATCTGACCCGATTCAAACCGAACAAGCGTAATTTTAACCCTTATTCTTAACTTGCATTGGGTTCGATTCTGGTAGGTAATAAAAATGCGGCCGGCCTTCTCAACCCTAATAAGCTGCGTGATGGATTTAGATATAGGGTGTGTATGTCTGCCATATAAACAAGTTAAAAAGTGTAAAATTATTAGCTGTTAAAAAAATAAACGGGTTTAAACGGTTTATGGGAACAACAAATAAGCTTTAGTTAGTTAAAAAAAGGGTTTATAAATAAGTTGCAGATTGAAGCTTATTTTGAGGTTTATATTCCATAATTACTATTTTACTACTTCTCTTTTATCTTATTTGGTTTGAAAGTACCACAATACCCATAATAAAAACCAAATAAACTTCACTTTTTACAAATAAACTGTTTTTCGCCTCATACGGAGTTTATATTTTTTCATAAATTTTTAACTATTTTTACCAATATTTTATAAATTTTTACCTTGTTTATAATTTTAGTCAGTTTATTAACCCCGTCCCATACGAACCAATAGTACCGTAACTCTGAAAACCAGTAGTAAAATTTAATTTTGGAATAAACCATTAACCATGCACGCTTATTAGAAAGGAAATTAAAAGGATGGGAACAATTAGAAACACGTACATTTTACCTTTTTCCGACATTAATAATAGGCTATGGAGTAGGGAGTGAGATTTGAGCTCAAAATTAATGGAGATGTAATGTGAGTACTATTTACCGATCGAGTACTGCAGTAGACAGTAGGGTTCGATCGATCAGTAAAAATGATGAGTGTTGGCTGCTGGACCGGTGCAGGAATTTTAACTGACAATAAATAGATTGGGATGTCGAGCACATACAGTGGGCGTGAGAAAGAAAGGAGAGATACACTGATACAGTACACCATCATCAATCATCTTATACGAACCAGAATTGAAGACGAGCAGATTAAATGACTGTGTCAGACACCAGTGCATTCTTACCTGCACAGGCCGCCCTTCCTTCAATGCTCTCCATCCAGACCGGTCACTTTGGTAAATAAAGAGCGGTCATCGGGATTTAAATCGAGAACTTTTGAGTACTACTCGCAAATTTTTTCCGATTGAACCATTCCGGAATAGTTACCAAGCCAAGCCGGTCACTCCAGCAAATGACCAAAACAACCTTTTAACTTGGTGGTCGAGATGGACACGGGTCACTGATCGATAATACTCCGTATATATATGATTCGGTGGGTCGGAATTGTTGGGATAAAAATATGGTCATCCCACATTGATTGTGAGTGGTATAACAAACCAAAATAATGGCTTAAGCTTTTGTGTAAAGTGGTGGATCCCGACCTTATAAACAAAAATATAATAAACCCGACACGACTCCTGATTTGATACGACCCGCTCGGGATTCTCACATGGTATCAGAGCAGGTCCGAGTCGGGTTGGCTTTCCTGGCTTCGGGTAAAGCTAAAACCGTCGAAAAACCAAAAAACCGGGCGAGCTATAAAGAGATTGAGAGTCTCGACCCGGGAGAAGATTTAAAGAAAAAAAAAGATTTCAAGTGTCAACCCGGTCCAGGCGGGTTGCACTTGAGGGGGCGTGTTGGGGTTTGTGGTAGTCCCACATTGAAAAATGAGGTAAATACCAAACCAAAATATAAGGAAGGGATGAAGCCCTACACAATGGCTTTAAGCTTTTGTGTAAAGTGGTAGATCCCGACTTTATAAACAAAAACATTATAAACCCGACACGACTCCCGATTTGATACGACCCGATTCGGAATTCTCGGTTTCTCACAGGAATGAGTCGGTAACTTGATGGATTATTGGTTCATGAGTTGTCAGACCGGGTTTGGGTTTGGATTAGGGCTTATGGTGGGATGACCCACCCGGCGGCAAGGTCGTGTCAATCTTTTCGGAGGCCTTGTGTTAGAAAATTAGGCTCGATTTATATTGTTGGTAAATTAATTTTGTATAAATGTGTTAGATAAAATATATTATAAAATTTATGAATAAGATGATAGCTTTTTTAATTATTGTTTTTTACTTTGCATAAAAATATTGTAAATTCCATAATTTGTAATTTCCTCTCACAATTTTTTTTAAAGTAATAGTGAACTAATTAATATAATTATGAATCTTTTTGTGAGTTTTATTTTTAAAGAAAGGGTGAAATGTTTGAAACTCAAATAAACGAACAACAATAATAATTTTGGAAAGGGAAAAAAAATTGGAGTATAATGGGATCTGAATGTGAGTGGGAGTGCATTGAATTGAATTTCACTAGCCAGCCACACCTACCACAAGTATATGTGGCCAACTATCGATTTATACTAATTGAAAAAACATAAAAGATTGTCTTCACCTCTGTCACATCCAAGGTACAGTTGATGTTTATCTTATCTAATTTTTTATACGTAGTATGCGACAACATGATGTTTTGCATTATAAATTTTGATTTTGCTACTAAGTTTTATTTGATCAGTGTCGCTCTTTCTTCTTATGAGAGTGCATTTACTCACCATTTACTTAGTTGATTCCTGACAAACTCATATACATAAAAGTAAAAATAATCTTTTTATAAAAAAAACTTAAAATTAAAGAGCAAAAGAAAAAATAACGAATTTTATGAATAGGGATAGAAAGGAGGGACAAAAATGAAAATAAAGGATTTGGATCACTTCACAATGGGCCATAATAAGAAATGGAGCCCTGTAATTGATTCACAAATCAACCAGAAAGTGAGTGAATATATAGATCATAATAAGAAATGGATCGAAAGTAGAGTATACCGGACTCTCCCAAAAGAGTTGGCGGAGGAAGTCGTACAAGTAAACATATCTGAGAACGACATACAGGTCGGATAGACTGTACTCGTTGCAAAATCGGAATGGCTAGTTTACCACGGCCAATGCTATGAATTTCATTATCAAATCACCATCCTTAGCCCCAAATAAATCCAAATGGATTTGAAAAATTGACACATTTCCCTTTTTTTAGCAACTGGGCCAAAAAGGACTTCCAACAAAGACAATATTGGCACAGAAAGGTGTGGTTATATCCCTTGAATGCTCATTTTGTAGGCACCCGTGTGAAGATGAGGTACATCTCTTCTTTGAATGTAAGCACACCAACCATGTTATGAACATGTTAATTAAGACCCAACATAACCCACATGGTCAAAAATCGAAATACACAAAGTAGAAAGATAGGGGATTTGATGGGGAAGTTGGATACCGGACTAGGAAACGAAGAAAAAGTGACATTTGCATTTTCGTGGTCGAGTATTTGGTATTTCAGAAATAAAATTATCTTTGAACAAAAACAACCACTCATCCAAGATACTTAACGCTTCATACAAACACAATCTCGAATTTGAAAAGAATTTAAAAGGTTCCAATACGATGAAAAGGACAACCCTAGTAGGCCTGCCATATGCCAAAAACAAAAGACAAGAAATAGAACAAGATGACAAAGTCCACGAAAAAAGATTTATAAAACTCTCCCATTAGAGGATACAACAATTTGGTTCATCATAAGAAATGAAATAGGAGAAAACATCCTCATAAGGAATGACAAATGTGGTAAGCAAATTAATGACACTAAATGGGAAAGCAGACTCTACTAAAAGGTATCTGCGCAACAAAAGAACACGGGAACAACCACATTGAAATCGAAGACGATAATCTCATTGTCATCAATGCTCAATAAGGGACTTGGAAGTGCCCTTGGAATATCGAGAAGATCATCTCAAATTCCCCTTTTCGCCTATCATCGTTTCAAACCATTTTCATGGTCAACATTATTCACCAAGCTAGTAGAGTACAAATCCAAAACCATCCGGGTCTCCTTGACCACATCCACAAGCTTGATGCACTCGATAGGCAAAGGACATTGTCCTGATTATTAACCGAATTCTTTCATTATAAAAAAAAATAATAAAGGATTTGTACACCTACCATTGTATTGTACACACAAATGCCATAAACAAATACAGAGTAGTTAAAACAAACAACTGAGAGTGTGCATAATCGTGTCGTAAACATCTTCAATCATCAAATTTGCTAAATAACATGGGACTATTAGAAGAAGAAAAACTCGTCATGGAAATGAGCCAAAATGCCAAATTAATTGAATTAAAAGAAGAATTATGCTTAGGTCTCAATGGGATTTGGAAAATTGATTGTCCGCCCAAGGTGAAAAACTTCCTATGAAAAATGGCGCTAGATGGACTCTCGACCAAAACAAGACTAAAAAACAAACGTTTACACACTCCCATGAATTCTACCCTTTGTAACTCCATGGAGAAAGACGCTATTCACCTTCTGATGGAATGTCCAACAACAACAATTGTAGACTCCACCTTGATGATTATATGTGATATATTTTTGTAGGTATGATGGAAGACAAATAAGGTAGTATTTTATGCAAATATCAATTATATTTTGTGGTTCTTTTATTCGATTTATTATTCTCATAATATATTTAGGGTGATTTTGGTAGATGGCCTTTTTTGAATATTCAATTGAGCACTTAGGCCCCAAATCAAGTTAATTAGTTTGATGTAGACCCCTTCCCAATAGAGTGGGTTGGTCAATGGTCAACCGTTTGACCATTGACCGGTCAACGATTGACCGTTGACCAACCCATTTTGATGCCATTTTTTTTTTAGTGATGCCATATTTTACCGTTTTAATGCCAAAATTTTACTATATTTTATTTTCACTTTGATGCCACTTTTCTAATGAAATGATTGGATGACACTTTTTTAATGCCACTTTTTTTAACCGTGATGACATTTTTTGTTTACTGTAATGTCACGTTGACCATTGATGCCATTTTTTTACTGCTAACGACTGATGCCACTTTTTTTATGTCAATTTTTTGATGATATTTTTTTTACTGTGATGCCATATTTTTGATGATATTTTTTTCAAAGTAGTATTTTGATGACATTTTTTTCTTTAATGTGATACAACTTTTTCAAAATGGTGTTTTGATGTCATTTTTATAATGTAATTATTTGATGCCACTTTTTAATTAAATCGATTGATGCCACATGTTTTTAATTTAATCGATTGTATATCGATTTATTTTCATCAATTATACTTTCATTCACTGATGACACGTTTGCGATTACTCTTTTTTTTTATTCAGTGCGATTACTCTTTATTGATGCATTCACTTGTGGTGACATGTTCATTAAATTTTTATTCATGGATGACATTTGTTATTACGCTTCATTAATCGCAATTGTTTATGGTGACAATTTTATATAATTGATGACATAAGAGCTTAAAACGTGGAATCAAAATATTGTCACCTTATTGCACATATATAAACACTTATTATAACATGTCATCAACTCAAAAACATGCATCAAGTATTGCACATATATAAACACTTATTTTTATACAATTGATGACACAAAAGCATAAAATTTAATTAAACTTCATTGATGACATATTTTATTGATGAATATTATTCATTGATGACATTGTTATTAAACTTCATTGATCTCAATCGATTCTGATGACATTTTTATATAATTGATGACATGGGAGCTTAAAACATGAAATCAAAATAGAGTCACCTTATTGCACATATTAAATCACAAGATTTTTGAAACTATGACATTAATATTGGTCGTACACATAAAAACAACTATTATAACATCAAAAATAGACCAAAATGTTGCCATGTAATGAATTAAATTACCCAGTTGAATTACCAACATAAAAAATAGACCAAAATGTAAGAATTGAATGAACGTCATCAATTCATAATCATGACAAATTAGCCAAATTTGGGTGCTTTACTTTTTTTTTTTTTTTTTTTGAGAACAAGCAGACCAATTAATTAACTAGAAACCAAGTCATCCATTACAACTTTACAAGAGAGTTTAGCTTAGCAAAGAAATGTAAATTAGCAACAGCAGCCATTTCATACAGCATAAGAAATTGGTGTTCCGACCTCAACTGCCCATGAAGAAATCCAAATTGCAGCTCCTACAGCAATGAAGTAAAATGCATCAAAAATTGACCAAAAATTAGACCACTCATAAGCTCTAAACAATTCAAACAATAACACTGATAGGATCATTCAAGATTAATAATCTTCACATAATGCATATACATACAAAAGGAAACTCACACTCAGTTTTGTGTTATTTATGCATCATATCCACCAAAAAAGCTACACTACATTCTCCTCAAATTATCCAATCTTGCCTGTAAATCGTCGTCGATTCCACCACCATCTTCACTTGCCGCTGCTTCAGCTTGTGGAGCTTTCGCATTTGGAGCTGGCGCGGATACAACAGCTGAGGGTGCATTTACAAGCTGCAATTAACATTTAACAGTCAGAAAAAATAATAAAGGTTCATCTGTAGATTACACTTGACAGGGAAAAATGTGATAGAAACTTGGTAGCTCAGGTTGATTTCACACAGGCAGCTCGGGTTCAATCAATTTTGGCATCATGTATTATTGTCTTTCAAAGAATTTTTTATGATTAATCTCCCAAGAATTGCTTCAATCAATTTGATAGAACAAACAAGCATTACCACATTCCTTATGATTAATCTCCCAACAAATAAACTTTGTAGTGTAACAGAAATTTTATCAGATGAGGACAGGAAGCCTGAGGAGAAATTTCAACCAATCGGCATTTCATCGAACACCTTGGATGCAACTCTTAAATTGACCCAATTCAAAGTTTTTCAGCCCTTCAAATTTCTCAATCTTCCCCTAATTTCCCCTAAATTCGAAAACCTAAAGATACATAAAGAGTTCAACAGCAACACGAATACATAAACAAGAAGAAAATAGAAACAATTTCACAAAATTGGGGGCAATTTCAGCCAACATCAAAACCCTAATCACAACCAAAATCACCGCAAATCAAAAACTAATTAACGCCTTCTAGGGAAGACGAGAGGGGAAGAACCAGTCGATTAACTACAAAGGAAGAAAGGCAGAAGAGAAAGAGAGAAACCTGCGAGCGAAGCCTCCGGAGGAGTACCGCGAAGACCTGCCGGCGAGGATCGAAGGGGCTCCGGAGGAGCTTCGAGATCCTTCCACCATTGAGTTTCGCTACACCGCTGACTTCATTGACGATCTTCAATTACTCGCCGCCTCTCTCCGTCAGCCCTTCGAAGCTCTCCATCGTCGTTGATCGGTGGAAGGAGATCTGAAATTCAATGGTGAAACTCAGCGGTTAATTGTTTCTTCATTTCAATGGTGAAACTCAGCGGTGTACCAAAGGTCTGCCGGCGAGGATCGAAGGAGATCTGCAATGAAGAAAGGGAGAGCGAGAGAGCGAGGAGGTAGGATAAACTGGTAAAGGGGCTAACCGGTTAATTGTGTTTGGTGGGGGTTTGAGACGGCTCATTGATACTTTAAGGGGGCTAAATACCTAACAACATTCTCAAAAAGGTTTATTGTACCAAATTCCCCATATATTTATCTATTTGCTGATTTACGTGCTTTATATGGAAGTTTTGGAAGATCAATTATATCAATTAGGCCACTGTTCGGAATATCTATTATATGGAAGATTTGGTCAAAGTTTGATCTCTTAAATATATGCTTAGATTTGGTACGTATTTTTGATCTCTTAAATATATGCTTAGATTTGGTACGTATTGATTTCAAATTGGTTGAATTGGTTGGTTACGTGAGATTTTAAAGATTTATATATCTTATATATATGCTTTTTGATTTGTTTTGTACGTAAATTGGATTTGGATTTGATTTGTTTTGTGCGTGTGTTTTAATATGCCGGTTATCCATTTTACATATATATTTGTGGTTCTAGAATTAATTTGTACAGGATTTTGTCAAACTTAATTTGGAAGAAAAAGATCTCAGCAAATCCATATCTCACCAAGTAATAAGGAGATCTCAGCCAAATTGTTTCAACAGCAGTAATTTAAATTGAAGAAGAGCGTAAATTTAAATTGAAGAAGAGCTTGGAGCGGCCAGAATTTTTCACTAGCACCAATCTCGGATATCTCTCCAGAAATTCAACGTTCAAATTATTGTTACAGTTAATCAAGATTTGGGGAGATAAAAATCGGTAATCAAAAGGAGCTCTCGATTATTAAAGACAGAAGGAAGAGAACGATAAAACACACCTTCTGCCAAGTCTTCTCTGCGCATCAAGAGCTCTCAAGTCTACAGACGCCATTGCTGATTTTATTCGCTTTCTTTCTCTCTATTTTGTATTTAATTCATTATCTTTGAGAGTTAGGATGTCTTGAGCTTTATAGTTTAATTTAATCCATGTTATACTAAGAGTATCATATACCCAAACGTATCACACTTCGGTGTGACAAAAGGGGACTTTTATTTCTCTGTATTTTGGGTGTACTAGATAGCTGAGAGAGGTGGGGCTCTTCTAAATTGGTCTAGGACTCCAAGGGAACGCGAGTTGACTAGATTGCAATTGTATAGGAGAGAGGCTTCTCGGTGAGCTATTAGGACTCATAAGGAAAGAGGAATAAAAGTTGTTGAATCCTACGGGTTAGATAACCCTAGGCGGGGACGTAGGCTGGTTTAGAGCCGAACCTCGTTAACAAGTCCTGTGTTATTTATTTCTCTGTTAAATTTCTAACATCTGATTTCATTACAGAAGTAACAATGCACGAAAAGTTTTGTTCAAGGTCTCGATTTCGAGTTCAAGGTCTTGAGATTCGGTATCCAGCTCTTGAAGTTACTACTGCATAAAGAATTTGCGAAAAGCGTTCATACTACTTTCAACCCCCCTTCTAGAGTATTTGTTTCTATTACTGTTAATTACTTTAAGTACTCGTTTCTTCAATTGGTATCAGAGCTTAACTCACTATTTGATTTAACAATCTGTGAGATCGATCATGAGTACTGTAGGAGAAGGTGGATTCGCTCAAGGAAGGTCGTCAAATCGCCCTCCACTTTTCTGCGGTGACAATTTTGTTCATTGGAGGTCACTGATGAAAATGTTCATCATTGATCAAGACATGGAACTCTGGGATCGCATACAAAGAGAACCAACCATACCAATGAAGCCGGGCACTTCAGGAGGAGAAGTGGAGAAAATAGAAGTTGAATACACTCAAACCGATCACGAAAATGTGGCCAAGAATTTTCGGGCCATGCACATGCTATATTGTGGTTTGAATACTGATGAATTTAATCGTGTTTCATCTTGCAGGAGTGCTAAAGAAATGTGGGATAAATTAGTAGTAACTTATGAAGGAACAAGCCAAGTAAGGGAAACAAAGATAAGCATCTACCTACGCAAATATGAGCTATTCAAGATGCTCTCCATGGAAACGGTGAAAGAAATGTTTACCAGATTCACCCAAATCGTCAACAACTTGGACTCTCTAGGCAAAACCTTCACCAATGAAGAAAAGGTAAGGAAAATCTTGAGGAGCTTACCGAAGGCTAAATGGGGGCCAAAAGTAACTGCGATAGAGGAAGCTCAAAATCTGTCAACTTTGCCATTGGACGATCTCCTCGGTAAGCTGATTACCCATGAGATGGTTCTTGGTGAAGAAGATGGAGAAGTAGCCTCTACTGTAAAGAACTTGGCCCTAAGAGCGAAGAAGGAAGAAGCTCCCTCGGATGATGAAGAGAGTGACGGTGAAGAAGATCCCTTTGAACTCATCACAAGAGAGCTAGCACAAATACCCAAGATGAAGAAGCAATTCTGAAATCGAGAATATTCCGAATCTTCAAAGCATCGAGGTAAGTCTTCTAATCCTCGTAAGAAATCAAAGATTCTAACTTGCTTTGAATGTGGTGAAACAGATCACTTTGCAAATGAGTGTCCTCAAAAGAAGAAGAACAAACACCGAAAGAATGATTCAGATTCCTCCAGTGAATCGGACTCGGAACATGATCTAGCAAATCTTTGCTTGATGGCAGATCATGAGGAAACTCCAAAGAAGCATCTTGGAACTATCGTAAGAAATTTGATTTCTAGTCCTACTGTTGTGTTGTCTGAATTTTTGCAAAACATGATTATAAATGAAGAGGATTATATTTTGGAAACTAACACCTTGAAAGAGAAGCTATTGGAACAGGAGAAACGCATGAGTAATTTGTCGCTGGAAATGAAAAATCTCAAAGCCTCTCGGTCAGCCCTTGACATTAAAGTCAAGGCCTTGGAGACAGAAAATTCTGTCTTGAAGCAAGATCTTTCTTCTCTAAGTCTTTACACCAAGGAATTAGAGAAAGAAAAGATCTCGTTGGCTGAGAAGTGTAGAGACCAGCAGACATCACTTGTTCGTTTTACCCATTCCAAGGCCAATCTCGATAGGATGTTAGGTGAGTACCAATTATCCCTCAACAAAAGTGGTATTGGATACAACAAAAATTTTCCAAAGAAAGCCCCTACCACTTTTGTAAAGGCTAAAGAGAATTGGCGCACACCCACTTGTTATTTTTGTTGTAAGAAAGGTCATGTCAAGACTACTTGTCCTTATAGTAGAAATGATCCTTATATAATTCGTAATACTTTTCCATTATGTTTAAGAGGACAGGTAAAACAAATTTGGGTTCCTAAAGGGACTAGACCACCGAACATGGTCCATCCCGATTATGAATCTAAATTTGTAACTTGGTCTAGTCGAAAAGGTTGAAGTTTGCTTGTTTTGCAGGATGTCACCAAGATCAAAGAGCATAAATGGATCGAAACAATCGCTCTTGGTGATAAATAATTTTTTTTTTATTATATGCTACTAATGATTATCTTTGCTTAGTATTTCTCTTTGGAGCTTAATATGTTGAACAGGGAAGCACTATCATAGGGGGAGCAATGGCTGCTGAATTTCAGTTCTTATAATGCTATCCGCTAACATCTCAAGGTCTTGAGATGAGTTTCAAGGCCTTGACTGTAACAGATTATTTGGGTATTATTTGTCGATTTCTTCCCTTGCTTGTTGGAAGACAAAAAGGGGGAGAAATGTTATATGGTGCTTATGCATGCTTGGTGCTTATGCTTATACTTGTTATATGATGTTCCACGTGTGTTATATTTATTTGCATAATTGATATGGTGCTTATGCATGCTTGGTGCTTATGCTTATACTTGTTATATGATGTTCAACATGTGTTATATTTATTTGCATAATTGATATTTGTTTTGTCTTCCATTAAGGGGGAGATTGTTGACTCCACCTTGATGATTATATGTGATATATTTTTGTAGGTATGATGGAAGACAAATAAGGTAGTATTTTATGCAAATATCAATTATATTTTGTGGTTGTTTTATTCGATTTATTATTCTCAGAATATATTTATCTGTTTGCTTATTTACGTGCTTTATATGGAAGTTTTGGAAGATCAATTATATCAATTAGGCCACTGTTCGGAATATCTATTATATGGAAGATTTGGTCAAAGTTTGATCTCTTAAATATATGCTTAGACTTGGTACGTATTTTTTATCTCTTAAATATATGCTTAGATTTGGTACGTATTGATTTCAAATTGGTTGAATTGGTTGGTTACGTGAGATTTAAAGATTTATATATTTTATATATATGCTTTTTGATTTGTTTTGTACGTAAATTGGATTTGGATTTGATTTGTTTTGTGCGTGTGTTCTAATATGCCGGTTATCCATTTTACATATATATTTGTGGTTCTAGAATTAATTTGTACAGGATTTTGTCAAACTTAATTTGGAAGAAAAAGATCTCAGCAAATCCATATCTCACCAAGTAATAAGGAGATCTCAGCCAAGTTGTTTCAACAGTAGTAACTTAAATTGAAGAAGAGCGTAAATTTAAATTGAAGAAGAGCTTGGAGCGGCCAGAATTTTTCACCAGCACCAATCTCGGATATCTCTCCAGAAATTCAACGTTCAAATTATTGTTACAGTTAATCAAGATTTGGGGAGATAAAAATCGATAATCAAAAGGAGCTCTCGGTTATAAAAGACAGAAGGAAGAGAACGATAAAACACACCTTCTGCCAAGTCTTCTCTGTGCATCAAGAGCTCTCTACAGACTCCATTGCTGATTTTATTCGCTTTCTTTCTCTCTATTTTGTATTCAATTCATTATCTTTGAGAGTTAGGAAGTCTTGAGCTTCATAGTTTAATTTAATCCCTGTTATACTAAGAGTATCATATACCCAAACGTATCACACTTCAGTGTGACAAAAGGGGACTTTTATTTCTCTGTATTTTGGGTGTACTAGATAGCTGAGAGAGGTGGGGCTCTTCTAAATTGGTCTAGGACTCCAAGGGAACGCGAGTTGACTAGATTGCAATTGTATAGGAGAGAGGCTTCTCGGTGAGCTATTAGGACTCATAAGGAAAGAGGAATAAAAGTTGTTGAATCCTACGGGTTAGATAACCCTAGGCGGGGACGTAGGCTGGTTTAGAGCCGAACCTCGTTAACAAGTCCTGTGCTATTTATTTCTCTGTTAAATTTCTAACGTCTGATTTATTGCAGAAGTAACAATGCACGAAAAGTTTTGTTCAAGGTCTTGAGTTCGAGTTCAAGGTCTTGAGATTCGGTATCCAGCTCTTGAAGTTACTACGTACTGCAGAAAGAATTTGCGAAAAGCGTTCATACTCCTTTCAACCCCCCTTCTAGAGTATTTGTTTCTATTACTGTTATTTACTTTAAGTACTCGTTTCTTCAACAACCATTCTGGAATGGCTCACTGGAAATGACTTAAGGGTAGTACCCAAATATCCCCAGTTCGAACCCCGGATATGGCCGCTCTTTATTTACCAAATTCAAGGAATGTCCAACAACATTAAGAATGTTAGACTCACTGGACAAGAATATTGAGCGACTAATTAGAACTACCGACAAAAGCAATAAAAGTATAAAGATTATTACCAACCGACTTTTCCGACAATTTAACTATGAACAAAAAGCCACTCCTTTCTCTTGGTGGAGTATTTGGACTAAGAGAAACAAGATCATTTTTTAAAACCAAAGCATAAGAACAATAGACAAAGTGATAGAAACAATCCATTATCACATGAAAAACTGGAAAAAAAATACAAACAAGACAACCCAGATGAAGAAGGCGTAATCACAAGAACACTCAAACGTTCAAAGAATAACCCTCGCCAAAGAAACGTTATTAGATGGTATAAACTTGAGGAAGGTAGTTACAAGCTCAATTTTGATGGTGCTAAAATCTATTCTGGTTGCGTTTCTGCAGGTTTCCTTATTAGAGATGACGAAGGAAGATTGATTGCATGCGACGCCAAAATATGCGGGAAGATGTCGGCACTACAAGCCGAAGCGGTTGGATTGCAGCTCGGGTTGATAAAAGCTCGGAAGAGGGGGATTCGAAGACTTGTTGTGGAGGGCGATTGCCTCTTAATCGTGAATGCGATTAAGGGAGCCTGGCGGACGCCTTGGAAGATCGAGATGCTTATTTCATATGCTCTTCTTCTGTTCAGTTCATTTGAGACGATCTCCGTTTCCCACGTCTTTAGGGAAGCTAACAGGGTTGCCGATCGTAGAGCTGGCAAAATCCGACTCGGTCGACCTGGAACCGATTTTCCTGAACACTGACCTAACCCGACCCATTTTGGACCTGAAATCCAAATAACCGATAATCTAAACTCACCCAAATTCAAATGAACCGAACCTGATTCAACCGAAACCCATTAAGATCTGAACCCGTTATAATCAAAAGCCGAAATAACCCGAACTTTAACATACATTCTAGTAAATTTTTAAAAATTAATATTGAAATAATGAAAACCCGAAACAACCGAAATCCGAAATAATCGAAACCCGAGAAAATCGAAACTCGAATAACCGAAACCCGATACAACCGAAACCCGAACCCTGCCCAACCGAATGACCAAATTATTAGACATTACCCGAAACCCGAATGACCCGACTAACCGAACCGATCCGACCCGCCCGATTGTTACCTCTAGTTGATCGTCTTGCTCACATGGCCTTGGATTTCGTTTCTTCCCCTTGGAGTTCCGACCTCGAGTTCTAAACTCTCGTTCGCAAAGATGCTCTTGGGACAGTGGTACAACCGTTGTTGTACACCCCAAATGAAAATTACACCTGGTTCTATGGTAAAAACTAAAAAGGAAAAGAAAATTACAACTGTAATATTGCTATTTTCCAATCCTAGACAATACTAAAGCAGAAGCTGGAATTGCCACATGTCACTCTCTGGTGAAAAAATTTCCCTCCAAAACTTTTAGCCATTCATATTTTAACATTATTCAATATATTCCATATATTTATCATTATCTTTATATTTATTTCTTTTGATTCTTTTGTTTATTATTTGGATGGAAATTATTTGATATATATAGCTTTTGATAATTATATATTTCAACAAATACATCTACCCTATAGAGAGAACATTCAAATACTTTTAACTTATGTTTATTATTATTATTCAGATGGAATATATTATATTTATATTTTTAATTTTTGGTAGGAATATATTTACATATACTAATAGAAAATGTTGATTTATTTTTATCTTTTCATAATTTTTACTATTTAAATATAAATTATTTCATTATATTTATGTAGAGTTTAGTCAAGTGATAATAATGCATAATTTAATATTTTTTCCGTCTTCTTTTTCAAAAAATTAAGTTTTGAGCTTCAGTAATAAATCTACCCACACCAGCCCTCCATTAATCATTAAGTAATCTTTAACTATTTTTTTTTCTTTTTCCATATCAGTACTTGATTTTTAATATTAAAGGTTAGTTTTTTTTTAATGTTGTTTACCTATAATTTTCAACTATTGAGTTAAACGATTGCTCCTAAATTCGTTTTGTTTTGTTCTTTCTTCTTTACATCTGATTTTATAAGGACGTAAGGTTTTTTTTTCCTAATGGTGTCATTATAATAGAGTTTTTTTTTTTTTACCAAAACACATTTTAATTTTTTAAAAGAAAAATTACCAAAAATAATACGAACTATTATCCATGAACCAATATTATTACGAACTTTAAAAAATAAAAACTACCAAAAATAATACAAACTATTTCACATTGAACCAATTTTGATATGAAAAAAATTTCGGTCAATTTTTCGGTCAAACTTTTGACATGGTAATCGAATAGTAAATTTTTTAATAATATTGAGTCACATCGTTAAGCGTTCAATGTATTGTTTTTGTAAAAAAACACCAAATTTGAGTGCAAATTAGATGAATAAATTAACCTAATAATCCATTTTGTATTGATAATTAGTTTTTATTTTCAAATATTACACTTATGCATATAATAATATGATGACATGTCATTAAATTTTTGATCAAACATTTAGTTAACACGTTGAAAAATTGACTGGATTTTTTTTTTTTTGCATCAAAATTGGTTCAATGTGAAATAGTTTGTACTATTTTTGGTAGTTTTTAAAGTTTGTATTAATATTGGATCATGAAAGATAGTTTGTATTATTTTTGGTAGTTTTAAAGTTCGTATAAATATTGGTTCATATGGTTGATAGTTCATATTATTTTTCGTCATTTTTCCTTTTATAAACAAAATCACTTTATTCAAATGGTATTGTATTGAAATTATTGCTCTAGATGAGGAGGGTCAAGAATGCATTAGTGATGAAGGTTGTGAATTCAAATGAGGTCAATCATACCTTGGATGTGGCAGAGATGAAGACAATTCTTTATGTTTTTTCAATTGGTATGAGACAATGATTTTGCAACATACATTTGTGATTCTATTGTCAGATTGTTAAATTCACTACTTGGAGACTAAAAACCCATTTGAGGAATATGTTGCGTTTTATTTTGAAGGCAGTGTTCAAGGCTAGAGATTTTTGAGATTGTATAATTAATCTTATATTCGGAGGGTAGACGATTCAATTGATCTTATATCTGCATGTTTATGTTTGTTTCTACTTTCTAAATATTTTTATAGTTCTTCTTTATCTATTAAATTTATTTTGGTTTTGTTAGAAATTTATGATTGTTAATTAATGAGGGAGTTTGAATTTCATTTAAAAATAATCATCTAGCATTAATAATCTTTTTTATTAAACTATATAAAATTTATCATAAGATTTAGATTATCATTTTTTTTTGTAGATATATATATATACACTTTATTTATTTTTTAATGTTAATAATTTTTATATTTAAATACGAAAAATATTATAATTTGACGCTCCATTATATTTTTACATTAAATCCGTGCAATGCACGGGGAATGGACTAGTTTAGTATAAGAAACACTTCCATAAATTCTGATTACTCTCTATCCTTAAAAAAAAAAAAAAAACATTTTCCATTATCCAAACAAATTTTACATTCCATTTCCCCTCTCTAAATAATTCAGAAACAGAAACTTTTGCACTTAAAAAAATTTCCGTTTAAAATAAAAATAAATAATTTATTTATACGAAACAGTAACGTTGGAGGAAGAAGAGTACAACAACGACGACGCCGAGAAACTCGTATTACCACTCCCCGTATACATTCCCTTCGCCGCCATCGCCGCCGCCGCCGTCGACGGTCCACCGCCGGAATCATTCCTCATAGTTTCAATTTCCTCTGCCGCCACCGCCGATCCCTTAAATACCGCGTTGGCCTTGGCAACCTCCGCTTCTCCGGCGTGGCCGCATCCACTTCTCTCCTGCCTTATCTCCTTTAGCATTGCCGCTACGTCCTTCATCGTCGGCCGATCCGCCGGAGAGGGATTCACGCAGAGCAGCGCAACTCCGAGCGTCTGAGTCATCTCGTCGATCTCTGACTCCGGCCGGCTTTGCAGAGTCGATTCGAGAACATCCGCTGCCGCGCCTCTTCTCTGCCGCACCCAATCGACAATGTGGAGGCCGTCCGGTATAGTCGGATCGATCGGTTGCTTTCCGGTAAGTACTTCCAACACGACGACGCCGTAGCTGTAGACATCGGTCTTTTCTGTGATCTTGTACATACATCCGTACTCTGCACATATTAAGGAATTGATGTTTAGATGATTTATTGAGCTAATTTTTCAAACAATTGAGGTCTGAATAGAGTGGATTGGGAACTTGATCTTGTAAACGTTCGTTTGGAAATTTGTTGAGATGAATCGAGTTCTAGGGTTTATACTATAGTTGATTGTCAGTAATTGAATCTATTGATATATGTGTAATAGTTTCAATGATGAAAGTGTTTACCTGGGGCAATGTAGCCAAGGGATCCAGCGACGGTATTGGATGACCGGCCGTAATCCCCATCGTTGACGAGCTTGGCAAGGCCGAAATCAGCAATGTAGGGCTCGAAATTGAGGCCAATAAGGATATTGTTGGCCTTGATATCTCTGTGAACAATGGGAGGAACACAATCATGATGGAGATAGGCCAAGCCTTGAGCTGATCCCAGTATGATTCTGTATCTCAGGTCCCAATCCAAGCTTCTTCCATTAGCATTTTCATGTAGAACTTTACCCAAGCTCCCATTGGGCATATAGTCATACATGAGCAACCTTGTCTTCTGGTTCCAGCAACAACCGAGAAACCTCACAATGTTCTTGTGGCGGATGGATCCCAGGGTTCTCACCTCTGCTGAAAAGGAATCACGAACTCCTCCGTTTCCACTGCACTTGTCCTTCTGGGAATCATATCTTGCTGCCATTGTCAGTGGCCATAGCTTCTTCACGGCAATGATCTCTCCGCTGTCCAGCTCTGCACGGTAGACAATGCCTGAGCATCCCTTGCCAATGGCATTGGCCTCTACCAAGCATTTCAGGACTTGGTCTACTGTGAAGTTAAGCTTCTGGAAAGGGGTGAATTGCCATGGCCAGTTGTCTCCTCCCATCTCTGAATCAGTGTCATCTTTGATCAGTTTTCTTGCTCGAACAGCTGCAACTACACCAAGAATAACTAGCACGACAGTCAGAGTGACTAGCAGTGCAATGGCCACCTTAATCCATGTTGATCGCCTTTCATTCGAACTGTTTTTGCAATTCCTTAAGAAACAGGAATCACGGCCCTGTGAGCACAGCCCTGGGTTGCCTTCTAGTTCTGCAGATGAAAGCTGTCTGAACAACTTGTTGTCTGGTAAAAGCCCTGTGAAATTGTTGTAAGACACATTGAGAGAGACAAGATTGTCCATTCCAGATAGACCAAACAGATTTCCTTGGAGTCTGTTGTGAGAAAGGTCAAGTACAGATAACTTCTTCAAAGTGGAAACCTGAGGAGGTATTTCTCCACTAAGAGCATTCCAGCTGAGATTTAGAGCAATATCAAGGTTTTGAATGTTGAACAGTTCCTCAGGGATGCTTCCAGATAGATCATTGTTGCTGAGATCTAGCAATTGCAGGTTTGAACAGTTTCCTAGTGAAGCAGGTATTGATCCAGAGAGGGAATTTTTCTTTAGAATGAGAGAGTTAATTGAAGCGAGATGGCCCAAGGTTGCAGGTATTGGACCCACAATCTGGTTTTCTGATAGATCAAGGGCCTGAAGTTTGGTTAGAGACTGAAGGGAACTTGGTAGGGAACCTCCAAGTGCATTGTTACTCAAGCTCAGCATCTGCAAGTCCTCGCATTTGTTGAGCTCTTCTGGTATTGACCCAGAGAGGTGGTTGCTAGACAAATCAAGGAAACTAAGGCTACTCAGATACCCAATTTCTACTGGAATCTCTCCTGTGATCCTATTATTGAACAGGCGAAGCCTAATTAGGGACTTGCATTTCCCAATCTCTGGTGGGATAGAACCTGATATCTGATTTGAAATCAGCAGAAGTTTTGTTAGGTTTTGAAGTTGAAACAGACCAGATGGCAAGTTTCCTGTTAGCTCATTATGGGACAAATCAAGAGCTTGGAGGCTAGTGCAATTAGCCAATGTAGAAGGAATGCTTCCTTCAAGCTTGTTTTGCCAAGCAAAGAAGACATTGAGCCCCGCCAACTCTCCAATCTCTCGTGGGATTGACCCTGTTATCTGGTTAGTATCAACCTGTAGCTGCACCAGGTTTCTACAACTTGAAAGAGAAGAAGGGATTGACCCAGAGATGTTATTGTTACTAAGCATTAGTTCTTCTAGATTCAGCAGTTTCCCGAATGAAAAAGGAATGCTCCCAGAGAAAGAATTCAAAGAAAGATCAAGAATGACCAAACTTGAGCAGTTCCCGATATCTTCAGGAATTGCCCCGGACAGATTGTTTTGCCAGAGCAACAACTTTTCAAGCTTTTGAAGTTTACCTAGCTGTGCTGGGATGGAGCCTGAGAGACTATTCTGGTACAGATAGACTTCAACAAGCTCCGAACAGTTGCCTAACTCCGGTGGGATCTCTCCTGAGAGCATTGTAGTGTAAACAGACAGTGTTTGGAGCTTGCTCAATTTGCCCAGTGAGGCAGGGATGGACCCAGATATCCTTGTAGCAGCAAGGCCAAGCACAGTCATATTTAGGCACTCTCCAAGCTCGTCCGGGATCACCCCAGACATATCCTTGTTTCCACCGGCACGCAAAGATTCCAACCCCTTGAGTTTCCCAAGCTCGGTTGGGAGGTCCCCACTAAGCTCATTGTCAAACAAGAAAATATTCCTCAGACTTGTGCAATCTCCAAGCTCAGCTGGGATTCTCCCGGACAGCTGGTTGGAGTTCAAGATCAAATCTTGTAGATTCTTAAGCTTCCCAATGCTAGAAGGTATTTCACCAAAAAAATTATTTGAGCTGAGGTCAAGAAGGTTAAGTTGGGCGCAGTCACCGATCTCTGGTGGGATTATTCCTGTGAGATTGGAGCGTGAAATGGTGAGACTTTGTAGGTGGCCTAGTGAACAGAGATTGGAAGGGAAGGGGAGAGCAAGTTGGGAAACAGATTGGATGTTTATTTTGGTGACGAAGTTTTCAGAAGAGCATGTTATGTATGACCATTTACAAGGGTTGGGGTCAGATAGGTTCCAGTTTAACATGGCAGTTGGAGGAGCAGAATGAGAGCTTTGGAGCCATGAGTGTAGCAAAATGGCTTCATCATTTGCAGCAGAAATGACAGAGGTGAGTAGGAGCGTGACAAGAAGGGCGAGATGGCAGTGGTGGTGAAAGCGCTGGATGTTCGGGCTAGGGGACTGCCTTGACATCAGCAATGGCAACGGCAACGGCAACAACAATGGAAATGGCATTGGTATTGGCAACGGGTATTAACCTTTGACCTCAAATCCCAAACTTCTCTTGTGGTTTTCGCATTGGGTCTCTCTCTTTCTCCCTTGCAACCCACGCAGACACACACTCACTCTCTTAGAAAACTATGCTTGTGGATGCTGCTAGGTTCATTATTGTTAAAGACCCTTAAGGCTAATGCTTTGAAAGCAAGCAAGACAAGAAGTGAAGAAAAAGGCAAAAGATCTGCTATGTAAAATACAAAGGGAAGATACTGGGAGGGAAATATTGTAATAAGCCCAGAACCAGCCAGCATCCATCCACCTTCACCTCGGGGTTCTGCTCTTTTGTCATATCTTTTTATTTTCTCCCCTAGTACTAATATTTATATAGGTAGTAGTTTAAAATTGTTCACAAGGGGTGGTGCCCTCCATGTGTTTTTGTATTGTTTTCCTCAAATTATGGTCAGTAATAACTAATAAGTATAGGTTTTGGTTTTACCTTTAAGTTTTAATTCTTGGGTGTACGAGCCATTATCATTTAAGGTCATAAACCCAAATTATTAATCATGTTTCCCAGGTTCTTCCATGTCTAACCATCCACCATCATGAACTTTTAACTTGCTATCGTATTATATTTCTTTTTCTTTCCTGTCTTCATTGAAATTCATTCACAATCACAAGTGCAACTTTGGAAACTACCATTTGTAACAAGTGCAACTTTGGTTGAGTTTTAGGGTCCATTTGTCATTGTGATCTGAAGTTTCATTAGTATCTTGTTACTGATCAATCTTATCTAGTGGTGTATGTGGAACAATTCCATCATAGAAATTATAAATTTGAATCCGATACTTTATCGTTTGGATGTGATCAATCTTATTGCATGTGATGATGCCTTGTATCATATGCTGATATGCTTTTGATAGCTATCCAGGAAAAGCTTGAATGGAGGCTATGGAGCTAAAACTAAAGGTAACATAGAAAGAAGGCTTGAAGCAAGTAAACAAGAAGGGCTAGTCAAAAAACTAAGATAAGGAAAGGAAGGTAAGCATCTGAGCTCTCATTTTGAGATTTGGAAAAGAAAAATATATACCTAAGAACACAAGTTTCAAGATTCAGCATTATCCTAATACAGTAAAAAAAGAAGCATAAAAAAAGATTTAATATCACCCTATCAATCTTAAGCAGCTTTTGGGGTTGGAGTTTTTGAGAGATGAATGTGAGATAAGTATTAAGTACCTGTGCTTCAAATCTTTTTGGTAATGAAGAATAGAAGAAGGCAGAGTAGTGAACCTTTCTAGTGATTGGGTTGGACAAAATTTGACATTGTGATTTATGAAAATTAACTACTACTGTTACTGTATTTTACAAGATTAAAGTATTAGATTTGAATTCAATGTTATATCATATGGTATGTAACTGTAGCACAATTGTATAGAACTAACTGTTCATGCCAGTGAACTTATGAAGCTCAAACTGATAGGAATCTTGTGGCCTTTAGCCCTAGACAAATGCAGATGGATCATGAAGTACAAGTTACACTTGCTTTAGACCTTGCCTTGCCAAATCTAGTGACAGTAGCTTAGTCGGTGATCTTTCTTTGTTGAAATGCCAAATTGGTACGATCTAATAGCGACAGAGTTCGACATTTGGTATTGTAAAAAAAACCCAAACTGGTCATTTAAGTCCTTTTCTTGCCGGATATATAAATAATTCAAATATATGTTTTGGGGTAAAAAATTGTGAAAAACAGATATATATAGTACTCCACAGTCCACACCATTAAATTGTTACAAGGTGATGGAGTTGGTAACAGAGCTTCTGTCTCCCTAAGATTCCTGCATTACTTCTGGTTTCTTCTTAACCTTAACATTCCCGGTAAACAAAAGAAATATCTTTAAGTTTTGAGCTTTTGGTTTCAGTTCAAGTGTTTAGCAGTTTAGAACCACTGCAAACAATACTCTTTTTTTTTTTTTGCAAGGATTGGGTTTCAAATGTTAAAAATAAAAAATAAAAATGCAATTTTACATAGTCCTGACCTGACCCATTGCCGACTCATGCTTTGGGCTGAAATTTAAAAAATGTGTTAGGCTCGAAAAATCTGACCCAGTTCTTTTTTTTTTCCCAATCTTTTTTCCCCTAATCTCATAATATATATACAAAAAATTTGTCCATATTAGTGTTTTTCCTTTCTTTCCGTTGCATAATCTTCAACCATACGTTCCCTAGCTAGCATCTAATTTATAGATTTTCTTGGTTTTACTAAGTACTGTATTTTTTAGGCCATAACATTTTTGTTTGTGTTCCTTGGTTTTTGACAAGCAAAACAGAAATTTTGGCAGTTGCTTTTTGAATTTTATCAAATAGAATCACTAAAAATACATTACAAACATATCCTTAGCTCATACTCAGTGTAATAAAAAGTGTCTCTTATGTAATAAAGTAGCATATATAAAATCTACAAGTTGTTTATTGATTTCATTACTACCCATGGACCCATGGTATCTATAAACAATACTTCATATAGCCACCGGTGCTACCGTGATGGTGCTTGCTTGGTTTTTCGTCTGATTTTTTGATTGGATAGTCTTTGTTTTGCATGGGGTCTCCTTTTTGTATGGGGTTCAACTTCTTGTTGCGTCTTTATTTTCTAGTTTGTTTTTCCACTAGTATTGTATCACGACGGTTAGTTCGTCGACATCTTGAGAGATTGGGTATTGTGTTGTCTGATCTACTCGAATTTTTTTTTTGTTTAAAAAAAATGTATATTAATAGTTTCTACAGTATATATTCTGGAGGCTTGGCTAATATTTAAAAACTTACCTATGTACCTAATAAATTGGACAAAATAAAATAAAATAGACGTGTAGGATTTAGGCGTATTCATTTGACATGCAATGTAGCTTCAAATAATAGACGTGTAGGATTTAGATTTAGTAATATTAGATACTGAACTTTTAATTATCATCTTACATTAGGAGTAGCTGCAAATGTAATACTCCCTCCGTTAATTAAAACTTGTCGTTTCCTGTTAATGCACGTTTTTTAAAAGGATTAAAACTATATAAAATATTAACATTTTTCAGCATGTTTTTATAAATTTATACAGTACTTAATTGTATTACGTATGAAATTATTTTAAAAATTTATTAAAAAGTTAATATTTTATATAGTTTTTAACACCTGAAAAAGCGTGCGCGAATATTAAAACATCAAATTTTAATTATCGGATGAAGTATTTTAAAATCAATTCAAAATTGAATTTTAATTTTTAAACAAAATCCCTTTTCACACTTACAAGTTCCAACTACTTTAATTAAGAAAAAGGGGCCAATTAACAGCGTTATGCGCCGCTGTAGGCAAAAACCCTAAATTCAAGGGGGTGGGGTGACCTCGAGAAGCTCTCCATGGAATCTTTCCACTTTTCTTGTTTATCCCATTCCACCAATTAATCAAACTTGCAAATCTTATTAATTAAACCATTTTAGTACCTTTTCTTATATACTCCGTATATAATTTACCAATTGTTAAACAACAGATTAATTTATAAGGCAAATTCAAACTCTTTTAGGTGTTTGGATTCTCATTGCATTAAATTAAATTATATTATAATGTAATTATATTTATAATACAAATTTAAAAATAGGTGTTTGGTTGCACAATTTATAATAAAGTAATGAACCAAACCATACAATAATAATAAAAAGATTAAAAAAAGATTAGCCAGCCTTGCGGCCGCAAAAAGGATCAGTGTTTAAACTTTAAATTGAAATACATTTCAAAATAATTTCCTTGTAAATTGTGACAATCAAATATATTTTTTTAATTTGTATTACAATTACAATTACATTAAATTATAATGGAATGAGAATTCAAATGCAACTAACTATTATATAGTATATTATATATTTATATGCTAAATTGTGTGTTGTGAATTGTGATGTAGTATATAGTAATATAGATATATATTGCATGTTCTCGAAAGTTCAAAATTGCTGATCATAAATATAATAACGCAAGCAAGACTTCCAGATTTATCTTCATTTTTTGGTCTACTCTCCCAAAGTTCAACCTCGATCACTGCATGTGAGTAGTTAAATGTAGTGTCTAAGTCAACTTGTGTAAGGAATATGGTTGACTTATTGGTTGGGTCTTCGTTCTTGTAAATGTTAATTGGATATAGTTGCTAAGGGAGTGAGAGCAAGATTCAGTTTATAGAGGCCTTTGTAATTAGTTCATTATCACTTGTTAGTTTGCTCATGAGATATTATCAGTTACCTTGTATGAACTGTTTTCATTGTAAACATGGTTACCCACCTTAATGTGTTAACTTCTACCATTCAAGTAGGTTGGAAATGCCTTACATATTAAGGGCTCGTTTGGTATCGATATCTAGATATCGATATCAAAATATGCCAAATTCGATATCTAGATATCAACTGATATCGATATCTGCTATTACCAAACACAGATATCAAATATCACTCGATATCAAGTGATATATTATGGATATCAACCACTAATACCAAACACTAGATATTAGATATTGGGGGCTGATATCTGATATCTAGATATCAATATCAAACGACCCCTAAGCTCAATGAAGCATCAGTGCATCAGTAATGCTACATGTAGGAGTTAATGACAATGGTCCTCCAGTGAGAGTGATGGCCCATCCATTATGAGGCTGACCCACAAAATAGCTTGAGTTTTGTAGCCCATGAAATGAAAATTGGGCTACACCCAACAAAATATTTTTTGGGTTAAACCCATTAGTAATCCTATAGAAGTTTCAGTGTACTTTGGGCTATATCTTTGGGCTGGGCCTGGGCCCAACAACCTTGTTACTAGAGGTCTAGAGCCAGATTCAAGGTTTGAGTTGAGTTTCAGTGTTTTCACAAAGTGAATCCATTTCCCATTCACAATCACATTTGGCCACCTTAAAATTAGGCTAGTTTCCCATTCATAATCACATTTGAGTGGAAAGTGATAAGATGACATGTATAGGTCTTTAAAAGACGGCATTCCCCAACCTCCAGCGGTAATTTTATCTTCTTGAAGAAGTAGAGAAATTGGAAGTTGTGGGAAGGCAAAATTATAAACCAGTGTAGACAATTGAGAATGGAAGCTAATTATGTAAGAAGGTAAAGCCTGCCTGATATTAGAAATCATTTTCAAAAACACAGAATTAGCCACTGTTCTTGCTTCCCAAGTGGGATTAGCATGCTCTGATAAAGTCCCCCTTTTTTTCTCAAAAATAATATAATACAATAAAAATAGCTTTGATGTGAATGATGAGATTTGTAAATCAGTAGCATCTCACGCTTTTGATGGTCACCAACCTCAGAAAAGTAAAATCCTGAAACCCAGTTCATCATTGCCCTTCAAAGTTCAATCCATAAAAAAGTTGCCTAACTGGAACGTTTCTCCTGCTTGTTTATACAGTACGGAGTACTTGTGTAAATTAATTAGATTTTCTTAAGTAGCCACACACATATAAACAAGATTGTGGTAAATTTCGATTTTGGAGTACTTTTATACAGAGAGAAAATTATGAAAGTTCATCCATTTAGGATTTGTTTAATTCAATATGTTGAATGCTTATTTAAAAAAAAAAAGCTTGTAATAAATTTATTGGTGCTGACTAAAGAGTATATTTCTCCTATAATGAGAGTTTATAATGCATAATCTCTACATTTGAATGGAACATTGGAACCCTTATTTTAAATGGTTCAAAGTGGATTGTTGATAATCATGGTTTTTTTTTTTTTTTAAAATAATAGAATCATTGGTTCCATTGATGAGATTTCCTTGGTTCCACTGGGGCCATCCCTTGTTCCTGGGAATCATGAGTTCTTGCCTATGACAAAGTATATGTTTAAATGTTGGTTAATGAATGTGTTGGGCTGTGTGACTGATCAGAATAATTAGTCTTCACATTCAAAACTTCTTTTTGACTCTTTTGATTGTTGGTCTTCACAAGTTGACCTAAGTTTCTCCAATACTACTGTAGTTTTTATTGAATAAGTCAATTGTTCGTTGGTGAACATGGAAAATCCCAAGTTTAATACGAGTAACAGGGAGTGAGACTCTGAGATAGTGAGATTGACTTCAGATGTTTGCAGAACCAGCTATTAGAGAACAGATTGTTAATTTTAATCCAAGGACTGTGTGTGACTGTCCACTGCTTCTCCCCTACCTTGTTATTACTTCCAAGTTCCAAGTATTGGAAAAAGGACAGATGATTTCTTTTGGGGCAACAAATTGTTAATTTAATCCAAATATAACTTCCAAATGAACAATTACAAAAGCTAAAAATTGGTGGGTTTGCCGAGAATCAAGATAAACATGTGTGGCTAAAGATTTGGTAACAGTGCTGTTAGAGTTTCAATTCACCATCAAAAGTTCTTTTTTTTTGGATTATACGGTATTAAGAGTTTCAGAAGCTTTGGTTAGCCGTTGAGCCATCAGGTGATTGGTTAAAGATCAAAGATTTGACAGCAAATTTTGTTTGTGTGTTGGGGACTAGTGTAAAACTTGTTTACAAGAAAAATTAAATAATCAAAATTTCTATATCCTCATTTAGATATTGAGAACCTCTCACATTTCATGAGGGGTGGAGTGGATGCATTTGAGTAAAAAACAATCAAATACTTGTGGTTGGTGGCTGTGAGTTCACCATCATAATTCATTAGTCAGAACCTTAGTGGTAGTGTCAGCAAAACATCTTGTTTCATTCACCTTTTTTTCTCTCCCACATCATCTTCAGTTGAAATGTTTCTCCCTTTGAGAAATCTTATTGATAAAGACAGCAAGCTTTATTGAATTTGTGGATAGCATCAGTGGGAATATTGGATTTGGAAAGGACCAAATATTTTCCCAGATGTACTGTTGAACTCCGTGAGAACCGGGTGATAGACTGATAGATTACTGAACAAACTGTTTCCCTTCCCCTTTGAAACTGAGAGGAGCAAAAAAAAGTCTCTCTTTCACTCTCTCACACAAAGGACATTGCCGTTTCCCAAAAGAGGGAAAAAGTTAAACTCTTTTGCCCTTCATTACCCTCTCTCAGTCTCCACTCTCCACTGACCAACCCAACACTCTTTTCTTTTTTGGGGGTTTCCCTTTTCTTCAAGCTCCTTCAATGGCGGTTCTGAAGCCCTTTTCCCTTCTCTTCTGCTTCCTCACACTCTCCATGACCAACGCCATCTCACAAACCTCACCTTCCTCTCCCACAGACGTTGAGCTTCTCTTGTACAAGATCAAGTCAGCTTTACAAGGTGCCAACACAAATGGAGGAGGAGAAGAAAATCTTTTGCTATCTTCATGGAATGCGAGCACACCCATTTGCCAATGGAGGGGACTGAAATGGGTCTTCTCTAATGGCTCTCTCCTTCAATGTGAAGATCTCTCGTCTCCCCAATGGTCTAACCTCACCCTCTACAAGGACACCGCCCTTCACATTCAGTCACTTCAGCTCCCATCAGCTAATCTCTCTGGTTCTGTTCCTAGAGAGCTTGGTGAGTTATCTGCCCTTCAGACTCTCTATTTGAGCTTTAATTCTCTATCTGGGTCTGTGCCTTTGGAGCTTGGTTATGGTTCTTCACTTACTGATATTGATTTGGGCCACAATATGCTAAGTGGGTCCCTATCTGGCTCTATTTGGAACCTCTGTGATCAGCTTGTTTCTCTTAGGCTTCATGGTAATTTGTTAAGTGAGTCTTTGCCTGAGCCTGCTTTGCCCAACACCACTTGTGATAATTTGAAGGTTCTTGACTTTGGAGACAATAGGTTTTCTGGAGGGTTTCCTGAATTTATTACTAGGTTTAGGAACTTGCAAGAGCTTGATCTTAGTCATAATATGCTTGTTGGTACAGTTCCTGCTAGTGCAAGTGAGTTAAAGCTTGAGAAGTTGGACCTGTCTTACAATAACTTCAGTGGATTGTTACCTAATTTTGAGGGAAGTAAATTTGGTGTGGAGGCTTTTGAGGGAAACAGTCCTGCCTTGTGTGGGTTCCCTTTGAGGAGTTGTAGCGTTGCGGGCTCTGGTTTGAGCCCACGCATGATTGCTGGCATTGTTATTGGCTTGATGACTGGGGTGGTGGTTGCAGCATCACTGTTGATTGGGTATATGCAAAGTAAGAGGAAGAATAAGGGGGAGAATGATGAGGTGATGGAGGATGGTGATGACGAGGATGAAACCGGTGAAGGGCAGCTTCTTATGTTTCAGGGAGGTGAACATTTGACATTAGACGATGTTTTGAATGCTACTGGACAGGTTATGGAGAAGACGTGCTACGGAACTTCCTACAAGGCCAAGCTAGCCGATGGAGGAACCATTGCATTGAGATTGTTGAGGGAAGGTAGTTGCAAGGACAGAAAATCATGCTTGCTAGTGATCAAGCAATTGGGGCATGCTCGGCAGGAGAATTTGGTTCCGTTAAGAGCTTTTTATCAAGGAAAAAGGGGAGAGAAGCTGCTCATATATGACTACCTTCCACACAGAACTCTTGATGAGTTTCTGCATGGTAAATGCTAAATTCAATTTCTATTTTTTGGTGTCTCTTCCCTTCATCATAGAAATTTGGTTTATGTTATTTGATCAATCTTCTGTGTTTACAATTCAAGTGTAGGTATTATAGGGCATTGATCTATTTCCCTGGTATCTAACTGTTAATCTAAGTTAGATTCAGCAAAACCTCATTCAATAGTGCTATCAGTATGAAGCAATATTTCACATCAATTAGACTGTTCCCCTAAACAATTTGCACTGAAATGTAAGATTTTGACAGAATTAGAGGTGGATAATGATTCATGCTAAGCGAAACAATTGACATGGCGTTGTGTTTTTTCTTCTTTTTCTTTTCTAGCAACAATGCAACAGAGTTATGTTGTTGGTTAGGACTTCTCCCAGGTTTCACTTCCATTCCATGTTTACCAATTCACAATCTTACAAGCCACCAATATTCTAGCTGTCTTCATAGGGTTGTAGTTGGTTTTAGTATAATTATAACAATTTGCATTTTGCTTATGTTTTATTGCTTTACTAAACATGTGTTAAGTTCTGAACTTTGAGCCTCTTCTCATGAGATTTGTTTCTTACATGTAAAACTATGATGATCAGAAACAAAGGCAGGAAAGCCGGTGCTGAACTGGGCAAGACGACACAAAATTGCACTTGGTATAGCCCAAGGACTAGCGTATCTTCATACAGGAGTCGAGACTCCCATTACTCATGGGAATATTCGGTCCAAAAATGTTCTTGTAGACGACTTTTTTGTGGCTAGGCTCACTGAATACGGATTGGATAAGCTGATGATCCCAGATGTAGCCGATGAAATACTGGCCGAAGCAAAGACAGATGGATACAAGGCTCCCGAGCTTCAAAAGATGAAGAAATGCAACTCCAGAACGGATGTGTATGCATTTGGAATACTGCTTCTAGAGATCTTGATAGGAAAGAAGCCAGGAAAAGATAGCAGAAGCCGCGATTTCTTGGATTTGCCATCTATGGTGAAAGCAGCCGTTCTAGAAGAAACAACTATGGAGGTTTTTGATGTTGAAGTATTGAAGGGAATAAGAAGCCCAATGGAAGATGGTTTAGTTCAGGCACTGAAGCTTGCAATGGGCTGCTGTGCTCCAGTCCCCGAAGTTAGGCCTACAATGGATGAAGTCGTGAAGCAGCTCGAGGAGAATAGACCAAGAAACAGGTCCGCTTTATACAGCCCAACCGAAACTAGAAGTGGAACAGGTACGCCCTTTTAAAGTTTCACTCTTTCCTCTTTCTCGTCCTAGCTTTTGTGTTTGTGGGTTAAGCTTATTTGTTTATGCCCTTGTAAGAAAGGAAACATTGTAACGGTTAACTTGTAGTTTGTTGCTGTTTGTTATACAAGGCAGTTTTAGTTCAGTTATGTGAACACATATTGAGTTATACTGTCAATCAGACCTCTTCATCTATGAGCGTCTTCAGCATCACAGTTGTGTGTATCTACCCACATTAATTGTAACACAGTTTTACCTGTGTAACCAACCCTACCCTTAAAGGCGTTAATCACTTCCTGAAAGGGAAGCTTATCCGATGATCCCATGGCCCAGGCGATGTCGAGTGCAAGTGCAGGAGGCACATGATCTGTTTTTGGAAAATTATGTGTCTAGATTAGGTTGCACTGCTACTTGCACATTCATTTTGACTGAGATCATGCTTGAATTTTGCTATCCATATCTTCTGCATCCCATATCAGAATGCCAAACCAAATGTTCAAGAAGAGCAGGAAACCTTGGCCTAACTCTCACATGGGCTTACTTTTTGAAGTGATAGCTTTGCTTTTCTGTATCAGTTTACTTTGAACTGCAATAAGTGGATTTGCATCTGAATCTATCTTCCTGAAAGGTTCAAATGTCCTTTGCTAGAGTTAAATAGATGATTGATAACCACACATGGGATGCTGCAAAATTTTGTCTTTGTCCATAGGCCTTCAAATTGGTTTCTTGGATTATGTTAGGTATCAGTTTCATTCTAACAGTGCATATTATTTGCTTGATTTGTCGTACTCGTCGCAATTCAACAATGAAGTCGAGAAAATGCTTCGCATATAATTATAAGTAGTTAAAAATGCTTACAATTCAGGAGATAACAATTGAAGTATGGTGTGATACTGTGATTACATCAATGGGTGATGACATTGCAGCTTCCTCCTCTTGTTTATGTTTTCTCTTCCGTTTTCTTCTGTGTGAAATCTTAGTTTTGGAGATAATATGCATTTTTAGATACCTTGGACCAGATTCGGATGGGGTATTCGTCTTTACTTCGGGGCCATCAGCTTGTTGAATCAACGCTTCCAAGCACACTCCATGCCCATGGGTCATTGAAAAAACAGTTGGTTTGAATGGAGCAGCCGGAGGTTGTGCAGAAAACACGCGGTTTAACGATAAAAACAAGGAAGATGGAAGGACTAGAATAGAGAAATATACACCTTTACTTAAATTTACCTTGATAGATAGAGAAAAGAAAACAAGAGGGTTTGGCAATAGTATGTAGGTAAATGGCTTCTGTTTTGGGGTTTCTGGCTGTTTCTATCCTTTAATCGGTCGGGGTATATATCAAGATGGGTGGGTAGGGACGAACACTACTAGCAGACACGGCCAGGGCGGCATCTAAGTGACCCAGATGCAGAAGTAAGAGTGCCGACCCAGGAAGATGGCTTCGCTGCTAAGCTGGAGGCTCTAGCATAACTGCGACCTGCGCCGCCTCCTGAAGGGATGAAGAAGGCTCCATTCATCAACAGGTCTCCTTCGGATCTCCAGTTCCAGCTCTTCCATATGTAATTATTCGTGTCAACCCTCTTAGTCACCTGCGGATGGCACAAGATTCGTACTTAATTGATGGTTTAAGCATCAGGGTTGCATCCGTAGATGGTGGGGTTTTGGTTGCGGTTCATTTACCTCTTTGGCGAATGGGTTGACAGGGGCGATGAACCTGTTTCCTTGGCTGTTGATGGTGGGATCTGCGCTTCCTCCAATGGCGTACATTTCCCAGTGAGTGTAGTCATTGTTTACCACATGGAAGTAGCCATGTCTACACCTGCATTTGCATTTCTGAATTGATATCTTTTGATTTGCAAATGATCATAGCTAATTTTGAACTTGATGGCACTTGAAACTACCTAGGCATTCTCTGGATAAGGCCCTCTCCGAAATGGTTGAAGGCGATGGTCACTTGCATTATCTTATCCCTGACGTAGGAGTCACTGTGACCCAGCAGCATCACCTGTACTTGGACATAGAAAACTTAGATACTGAATTATATGAACATAGATTTACTGATTGATGCTACTGTCAATTGATACCTCATTATGGTGAGTGAAGTAGTTGTTGGAGATTGTGATAGCGGTGGAGCCTATGACAGCATCAATGAGACCATCAGCACAGTTAGAAAGGGAAACATGGTCGATCCAGATGTGGCTTGAACCGAAGATGGAGATGCCATCCCCATCAGCCATGGTCCTCCATCCATAATGGCTCGGGGAGCTCCTCACCATCGCGTTTCCAGTGGGCTTGCAGTCATGGACATTGATACCATGGATGATAATATTCGTGATGAACTGGACTGTGATGCAGGCTCCATTAGCAATGTGGACATTCACACCGCGCCCATCAATGGTCTTGAAGCTGTTCATGATGAGCTCTTCCTTGAGGGTGATCACCATGTCCCGCTTGAACACGATCCACAGGGGCTCGTCCTGGATGACAGCATGCCGGATGGTTCCAGGCCTGGGGTTCACGGGGTCATCATCCCCTGGGTCAGTCACAACATAGAATCTCCCATCCCGGCCACCAATGGCATTGCGCCCAAACCCAATGGCGCAATCAGCAAGCCGCTTCCTGTTGCGCTGCCAATTCGGATCACACCTCCAGCAATCATCTATCGGATTCCCTGTTCCACAAGAGAAGTACCCTAGCTCCCTCCTCGCCGTGCTGTTCTGGATACCTCTGCAGTAGGAGTTATTTTTAGTGGTTAATCATCAGTCATTTGTTTGCAGTATAAACTCTCAAGTTACCAAATTGTATCCAGTTCATGTGATCTCATGTGCAGTTTAAGGATTGGATGTATACGGATCATACGGAAAGCGGGATAAGTGAAGTTATTGCATTGCCACCATATCCATATGCCTTTGTTCTAAGTTTTGTGGGAGCCCATGACAGTTCTGTGTGAATGTGATGTGTCGGTGGGGCGAAATTTGTGTGTGTGTGGAAAGATGTAAATCTCATTTGATGAGGGGACAAGGTTGGTCATATAATGTAGTTGGGAAATGTCAATTTCAGCTGCCATGGGAAGGAAGAACTGTTAAGAAAAACTTATGAGGAAACAAATTTATTTTTCCATCTTAAAATAGGTATACTGTGTTTTCTGTGATGCATAAATACAGATCTACTTATGCTTGTTTACAGGCTGTAGGGAGGTGGAGAATGAAGACTAAACTAGACACTCTGGTATAAGTGTGTGTAGTGACTAGTTAGGAATTATTGAGGCTTTGGCCCCACCTACCATAAATGTAAGAGATCCTCACTTTCTTTCATATCTCAAGGGGACAAGCTCTTTTAGGGCTCATTTCATCTAATTCATTCCTTACCTTCTTAGTTGAGAAATAAACTAAGGGATTTGATCTTTATATTATGTTATTATAAAAGATAGTTTGACGACTGTCAAGGCAAAATATTGATATAGAATAGGATAGATCATATCGGGTGTAAAATCAATAGTATCACCTGTTTCTATTGATTTTGCACCCGACATGTTATTAGTAAGAAGAGGGAAAATCCCATCCCAAGACAACCACCAATAATTGGGTGGTTAATATCTGAATCAGATTTTCAAATAAACTAATTGGGTAAGTAAGATTTAAAATGTTTGGTGATTTGATAAGCTGATCTGTGTAAAGACATTTGTTGATTTGGGGAAAGCAGGCAACATGGCAATAAATACACTAAATTACAGTTGAATGTTTATGTACGTTGAATGATGGCAAAGGACATGTACATGACTATTTCCTGCCCACATGATATTCTATCTTAAAACTTACTAGTAATTGGTCATTTTGATATCACATGACTGAAAAACAAGTCATGTGATTGGGCTATCACTTGATAAATAAAAAAATCAATCTTTTACAAATTAAAGCCTTGATTGAACGTTCAGATGTGGACACCTAAAAACCATATAAATTGGATAAGATTCGACTCTTATTCCTTTTATAAAAAAAAAATGTAGATAGGATTTGAGAAAATGATGCATGTGGAAATGTTTTATAAGTAAAGTTTTAAAAGTTAGTAATGACTTAAATATGATAGCAAAGGCATGTGCACTGTAATGGCTGGAAATGGGGTAGGAGATGTTAACGTGGCAGGCTAATTTGATTCTTCGTACACATAGAAAGATCATTGTCAGTGTAATTAGTTGTAATTATTTGTCAGACTCTCATCTGATTAGCAGATTAGGTGATCTTTTTTTCTTTCCTTTTTTTGGGATTAATCGGTGTGAATTACTGTAACATAATAATGATATGGACTGATCATAACAAATAAGATTGTGCAAACAAAATCAACAACATTCAATTGGTTGATATCATTCGAGTGTCATTTCCACACTGAAGGGGGCAAATCGAAAACGACGGGTTTGAACAAGAAGGGATGGAGGGGCAAGAGGAACTTTTAAAAAAGAAAGGATTATAAAGGAATTCGATACGTCTAACTTATAAATTAGCTCGAAAGTAAAAAGATAGAAAAGATGGATAAAGAAAAAACTTGTAACAATCCTACGAGGTGACAATACTTTATACACATATTCGTGAAATTTCATTGTAAAATCAATTTAAAAAGTTTGAATTTGGACTCGATTATTAATGATTCAGTCTCGATCATGTTTACGATCTCTTCGAGAACGGTTACACAAAGGGAAAGATGAAGTTTTGACCCGTTGGCAGAGAGTATGGTGTGGGGTATTTATGAAGAGGGAGAGGAACATTGAAGGTGGTTGGCAATTTTAGTTCCCTGTATTTAAAGACCTCTTTGCTTTTTGTTGTAGTAAAAAATACAGTTAATTTGATTTCTGTGTTCTTGACCTCTTGCCATGTGCCATTGCCCAATCACAGTCGCAAACAAGGACTGATGCTAACATGCATTTAATATATCTTTATAGTGTAGCATATATGGGTATTATCAGGAATCAGGATGATGAGGTATGTTTGATAACCGAAGCTGAATGAGTAGACGAAGTTGAATGGTTAACTGTGTAAAAAATATATGTTAACTTAAATTGTTGATAAGTTAGTAATACGTTTGATAATTTTAGATGATAGGATAGCTGGTAAAATGAATAGATTTGTGGGTATAATAAAAGGTCCGAAAATTTTGGAGTTTAGTTATCAAAAAATTCAATTTCAAAACGCTAATTAAAATATATATTTTATTTAAAACTATATAATATTAAATCAAAAACCTTAAAAAGCTACTTGTGTTGTCAAACACACCCTAAAACACCACTTAATTAGATCCTAATCTTTGTTTAACATGACGTATAATTACATTACAATGCTAATTAATCATGTAGATAATGTAGAATAAGATGAACAAACAAACCATATTCGCATTTCTCGCTAAAAGTTGGTTTTTCGAGGAGAAGCGACCACTTATCGAGGTGCAGAAAACCGAGCTTAATTGAGAGAACTTACTGGTGTACGGCCGTTACAATTTCTTGAGGGTCAGTAACGGCTTGCTCATTTTGCAATTCAACCACCTTAGCCCTGCATTTATATGAAGTTGCAACACAGAAAAGAGAAATTAAAAAAAGAAGAGAGAAATTTATTGAAATGTCAAAAAATTGAAAACAGAGAGAGCATTAAAATCTCCATGCCTCAATTCGCACTTTCTGTTATGGCATCCATGAAAATAAAAACTGCTATAATGTTGATTTGATTACTTTAAAGGCAATGCTTTTTTTTAAGTTTAAAGAGAACTTATTTTTTATTATAAAATGTCAATACTAAAAAAATATATTGAGTTTATTTATTTTTCTGTCGGTGACAAATAAACCCAAGGGAAGAACTTATTGCTTCCGAAATTGACAGTAATGTCATAGTTTGGTTAGTTAACAAAAGCATTTATTATTGAAAACGTATTTAATTTTCTTTGATCCTAATATTTAACACAAATTTAATATTAAGAAGAAAAAAAATGGAAAAAGCGATGACGCTGTTTGAATGGCTAACACTCAGTTTGAGCGTTGTGTTTTTACTTATCCCAAATCTCTCCAAAGTAAAGAGGACGGAAGATTTTGGATCCAGAATTGGAAATTCAGGATCCCGATCGATCTCGACAGATCCGCATTGCAAATTTGGAACCGCGAAAAAGGAAGGAAAAACTAAATCGGAAGCCGCGAACTAACCTATCCGCCATTGATGAGTTCTTGAAGCTCTGCAACTGTGCTTCAACCCTGCGAAGTGAAACATTTTCAAAATTAAACACAAAAACACCGAAAGAAGCAAGGAACGAAGCATCTCTATGAGTTAAAACTCGCCGATTCCTCAACCGAATCAGATCGAATTGATCTGAACCGACTAGAATCCAACGAGGCGCTCCAGATCGCAGAAAGAGAGATAAATCGAGCAATGCGAGATCTCCGTACTGAACTACTGGATTTACCTGAGCTTCACATGCTCGTCTTTGCGATCTTCGCCATTAACGACACCGATGAAGGTACTTGCGATGAACAATGTACAGAGGATGGTAATGCATCTCAGAGAATCCGCCATGGCCTCTCTCTGTGTCTGCCTTTTTTTGGATTTTTTTTTTAAATAAAAATTTCTGCCGTAGAAAAAAGATGCTCTCTAACTCTGTCTTTCTTTCAGTTGGGAGGAAAAACAGAGGCTTATGGAGAAGTGCAGTTTCAAGGCGGTTTTTTATAGAGGCATGGGAAGCTTGACTCTTCAGAGGAGGTTACATTTTTCCTATTTTTGTATTTTATTTTTCTCAATATTATTACGTAATAAATAATAAAATCACAATTTTATTTTCTATATACAAACAAAAAAAGAGAGTACCAATGTGGACATTTTTTTTGTATAATGAGAGACAAAGTTCTAAAAATTGTTGATAATAAAAATGGCTAAATTGATAAAATATGGGATATAAGCTGATCGATTTCTTACACACTGTTCTAAAAAACTCTTCAAGACCCGTCTAGACCCCCGTCTAAACCCTTAAACTCTCCCCATCGCCAAGGCCGCCAAGGAGGTCAAATCCCATCTAGACTGCAAAGATCCGCCATGAAATCCGCCTAGACTCCGCCTACACCCCGCCTAGACACTTAACCCTACCCTACCGCCAAGCACCCGCCGAGCGTTTTTTAGAACATTGTTCTTAGTTCTTACATCACCTATTCAGTATTCACACCGATTTAGTCATGATGAAGATTAATTTGTGATTTTCTTAACAAAACATTGAGAAGAGATTAAATGAAAATGTAAAATGGTTGAAAATAGCTTAAGGTAAAAGAAAGCCAAGTAAGAGTAATCTGAATTCTAAGTACCACGTTATATTATATTATAGGGTTATGAAATAATTTTTATTTATATTTTTTTTTTCAGTTAACTGATATATATATAAATATATTATAATTGTTAAATTTTGGTAGACCATATAATTAATGTGGGAAAATCACATGTTCGAGTGCACAGAACCAGTGACATTCTATCCATAGGTGAAAATTATATACAATGTTTTGATTCTTTATATTATCAATTGTTGAATACATATATTTGTATCGACCTTTCACGTATGACCAAGTCCTTATGCGCTAATTGAGTCAAGAACACAAGACTAGTGAGATATCATATTAAAACCAATTGGTAATATGAGGAGTAGACACCGACTTACATACAAGACTTTGATTCTGTATATCATCAATGTGAGATACATTTGTATCCTTTTACATACTTCATATTCAACATTAACATTCTATGAATTATGATAATTTATTATTTTAATAATTTTGTAGTAGATTTTTTTTTAAATCAACGACAATACATTTTATGAGACACTATGTAACAATTTTAGTATACGTATAATTGTATATGGATGATGACTAAGAGGTCAGAGATGTAATGCGGAGTAGCAAATAAGTAAACAAAACTAATTAAATAGAGTGTCAACTGCCACTAACTGACTATTTCCTCATCCCAACGCACTTGAAGCATATGTCATTGGCGACGGGAACTCACGCGCCATGCTGCTTCGCGGGGGCCACCTAACTCCTAACTTCACCGTTTCCGCCTTTCCCTCCTCCCTGATTTCCTTTTCACATATGACCAAAATAAATCACTTTATTATTATTATATAAGTAAGTATAAACAAATTAAATATGATAAATAGATAAAATTGAAACTATATCATTATATATATATGGATTTGGAAAATAACAAAATGGGTTGAAACTTTGGGGTAAAAGTGGCCTGCCTAATTTGCTACCCACATAGAGCGGCCATGATTCATAACCAATTTCCCCGCCAATTTCTGCTTAATTTGTTAAGGCTAAGTTTTAATCCATATATATGAATTATTATTATACATTAATATATATTATTTTTAGGAGAATCATTAATTTGGTGTGGGCACACTAGTTAGCTTGCATATATGTTCCAGATCACATCAATCATCTTTTATATATGGACACTGATATATTTGCTACCAATTCAATTGAATGTTGAGCTCAAAAATTCAATTGAATGTTGCTTCACAACTTGACGGAACAAGTGATATGAATCGCGATCATCGTAGAAGAAGAGTTTTTTTTAAAAAAAAACTTAATAGTGAGGAATTACTCTGAATTGATATAAATCGCGGGTTAAATATAAACATATATTTCAATAAAAAAAAAGGGAATTAGTAATATAAAATGACATTAACATAACATAAAAGGCCAAGGTAGAGGCTCTACATAGATAGTTTGAATGTATGAAAAGGAAGTATAATGAATTATGGTACAGAGAGATGGCCCTGGTTTATGTCTTGGCCAACTGAGGCAATGCATGTGGAATGTGTGGATACTAATTTAATTCATTCATATATGTATATTGGGATTTCCTTTTCTCTATATATTTTTTGCACTTACATGACAGATCCACTTGGCCTACTACTCTTAGTGTATATGCATTAGTGGGTTGTAAAAAAAAGGTTGATTGAAAATAAATTAAAGGAAATGTTCTCTTTTATGTTTGAATCTAACAAATTAATTTGCAATTGGATCGGATGCATGACCATTCCCCTTGAATCCTCTTTGAATGGAGTTCTTCAAAAACTCTGTAGACAGAGTTTGTAAAATCTCATTTTCCTTGATCTATACTGATCCTATCTTTCTTTGAATTTGTAAATAAAAAGCGATCATATTCGGGGTTTGATCCTATCTTTCCATGATCACCTAAAAATACGGTTTTTCAAATCTATATATATAGGCCAAGAACTCAAATGGAAAAAGATTTTTTTTTTTTTTAGTTTTTAATCTGTGAATCAATAGAAAGTTCATTTTTGAAATCGCCTGTTTGATCGAATATGTGATCTGGATAGTATTCCACATTGATTATATAGTGAGTCTAAGCCTTGTACATAAGTTTGTTATTCCTTTTGATGCCAATTAATTTTAGAATGAAACCCCACTCGTCTTGTGTATTCGGCTGATAAGGTTAGCGCATGTGCGGTTTGACGTGTGACCTACACGTCGTATGACCTACCATTTTTTTTTAACATAACGGGTTAATAAATTCTCAAATTAAATAATTTTCTTATAGATTATAAATTAATTAATTTAAAAAACTCAATCTAGTCAATGAAAATCATAATATAAGAAGTGCTATACTTTTAATAAATTGGATTGGCTCTTCAATACACCAGCGCGCGTAGGTTAGAAAAACCGTTTAAATATTTCCTTCAAATGTGGGTAGTCTATGCATGGCAAATCGGTTTTTAATTTTGAGCATAAGTGGCGATTTTCTGATTTAGGGCACGTTTGGTTTAAATTTTAGAAAGGTAAAGGAAAATGAAACGAATGTAGTTCAATTATAGTTTAAGATACATTGTTAAAAAAAAATTAATCATTACCCTCTCCTCTCAACTTTTCATACAAAATTGTTTTTATTCCTCCTTATTTCAATCACCCATTTGAGTAAGGGATATCCATATTCTCTATACTCTTCTAATGATTACCGCTCCTATCTTATTTTTCACAAAAAAAAAAATAGCATTCTTCTCTTATCTAGATATATTTTCCTATGTAAAATTTATTTTCTTTCCGTTTACCTTGCGTTCTTATACCAAACGAGCCCTTAGTTTCTAATTTCCACCTAACATGCATATGTGAATAATTAGTTGATGACTTGAAGTAATTGGCAAGAAAGCTAATTATGTCTAGTAGACAATAAACGGTAAAACACTCCACGGTCAACTCTCTACACCCACCTAAATTTCACCCCTTTTTCACCCATATTGTTATAATATGTAGAAGAATAATAGAGTAGAGAGGAGAGATTGTATTGTATTGTTGTGTATTCCTCAAGGAGAAATATAATGCCTTATATAGACATATATGGAGAGGGTTGAAGGAATTGTGTCCTTTAATTTATTGTGCAATGACTAATTATGGAATAGGACAATTGATAGAGATATTCAATCCGATTATTTTAGGAGTCGTAATGCTTTGCTAGAAGCCAACTACGATTAATGAGCTTAAACGGGTTAAACCCATGACTATTATAAACGGGTCCTATGCGGTCACACACTTAGAGTTGACGGGCTTGATCAAAAGATAGATGATTTTATTATTAGTGTATATTAGATATATATTAATAATAATGGGATAAGATTTATTTGTGAAATAAATAATTAATCAAGTAAGGTATAAATATAAGCTTATAAAGATGGGCTTATTATGACTTGACCTAATTAGCACATCCCAAAAAGAGAGAACGTGAGTTTTGTCGCCGCTTCAACAGACGTGAGGGCGGAACTCTACCATCATCAATCAAGAGCAATTTGATTGTTCGCCTTTCGATCTTCGTCCTAGCAGTCGAAGGCAAAGGAGATCTAGACCGGGCTCTTGTGGACCAAGTAGAGGAGCAACACGTGAGGCTCTAGTTCTCTTCCGAATCCTCCCCGTTCAGTTCCGGTTCACGCATCAAGAGGTATCTCCTATGAACAATGATTTGATCTATCAATTTTATGTATGAAGATCCTTACGGTTAGATTATAGAAAATAGTTTCTAAAACTTCCGCTGCGCATTCCATCAGTGGCATAAGAGCAACTTGCATAAGTTGATAGGATCAATTAATTTTCTTGTTAGTTTTGATTCAATTTAGCAATATACATGATATATGGAATAACTAGTATGATTAAAATTATGATTTTGATTGATTGGATAAATAAAATTTAACATGTTAAATTAATTCGCAATTCCGATCCAAGTAATGCCAGAGTATATGTGAAATTCGTTCATGCTCAAACCACTGAGATTTCATGTTATCGGCAATCACGATGATTGGCCGATCAATGGAATTGTAATGTGATTATAATAGTGGGACATTAGTATGGATCGACAATTATGAACATGATCAGATCATGTTGGCATCGAAATTTTTATTTTTTATTTTTTTTCTGTTAACTCAATCAATTTATACAAGAGATAAGATTTTTTGTATAAACTATGAAATATTTGATTTTATGAAAGTGAAAATTGATTTGAATTGAAGAAATTGAGAATTTCATGATTTTGATGCATAAAGTTGACAAATTTTGTGTGAATTTGATTCATACAAGAATTTTTCAAAGTTTTAAGTTTTATGAAAATCTAGTTACCATCTTAATCTTACAATTGTCAAAGTTTGTAATTGTTACAAAATTTGAGTGGGAGTGATGGAGGTGGCATTAGGGTTATGGAAGATATTTATGATTTTAGTGTAAAATCTTAAATTACCTTAATTAGATTTGGTAGATATCTTATCCCTAATAAAAATTTTCTATCCAATTATACAAGGTAATAGTTACCATAAAATTTATTCCATATGTATATTATTGCTAGTTTTTGAATTAAAATATCAAGAATGTTCATGGATTTATTATGCTTGTTTTATATTATGATATATTGCTTGCATACATAAGGTGACTAGTATGGCCCATAAATACGATCTGCGTATCGTTATGTTTTTTTGTACACGATCTGCGTATCGTTATGTATTTTTGTAATTTATTTTCAGTAATTAGATTATTAGAAAAATTGTAATTGATACAAGAAGACAAGAAGACATAAGAAGTTCAAGGATGGAGATCCATGAAGGGCGCGAGGGTGGAGACCCATGAAGATTAGATCTTTATTTTATGCATCGTAGGGGCCATACTAGGATCACAATTTCATTGCATTTTGAATGCCTTATTTTAAGTTTTATGTTGTTTTTATTTATGATATTTTTTCACTTATAAATAAAGACAAATAAAAGACTTAAGTTCCTAAGGTAAATTAGGGCAATGCCTTTTCATATCATAACCCATTAAGTTCTGGATTTTTGGTTGGATGGGCTTCACAAAAGTGAGGGTGTCTTTCCATAATCTTGGGCTAATGAGGGTGAATCTATACAAGGGGTTCATAAGCTTTGATATGGTTGTACCCAACGAGAGACCAAAAGGCAAAGTTTTGGATCTTGAGGCATAGGATGATTTTACATTGGATGTGGATCATCAACCAAGAATTATAAGGAGTTATAATTAGTAATTGTTACTTACCTTGAGCATACAAGACTCAAGGCAGTGCAAAAGTACGTTGGGTCTTGTGTGTAATGGGATCTTGGAATCATTTTATTCACCAGGAACAATAACAATTTGAATAAAATGTGCATTTACTTATTTTAAAGGTGTTTGATCCTAAGTAATTTGTATTTCGAACATAAACTGATTTGTATGTCATTTCCTTTTATATAGGTATTATGTCGAACGATAACTTGAAATTCACCCTGCGCTCAATAGTTGAGAAAAACAAATTGAATGGAACGAATTTTCTCGATTGGGAAAGGAATATGAGAATCGTCCTCGGTCTGAAGGGCGTGAAGATGTCCTATCAACCCCTATCCCTGACATTACTGATACCTCATCAGATGAGGAAAAGGCTAATGAAAAAAAGCTTAGGAGTGAGTCTTTGCCTGTCACTTGTCTGATGCTAGCAGGCATGGAACCTGATCTTCAAAAGAGGTTTGAACATCAGGATGCTTACACAATCATCACCAACCTGAAAGTGTTGTTTCAGGAACAAGCAAGGATTGAACGATATGAAACTCACAAGGCTATACTGGATAGCAAGCTTGTGAAGGGGAAGCCAATAGGTCCTCATGTGTTTAACATGATTGGGCTTTTTAGCCGTATGGAGACACTAGGCACCCCATATGACCAAGAGTTGGCCACAGATATCGTGTTGCACTCATTGCATGATGGATTTGCCTCATTCAGGATGAACTATCATATGCATGGTCTCAAGAAGAACCTGAATGAACTCCATGGTATGCTCAAAGCTGCTGAGCAGAATACTCCTACTGACAACAAGAAAGAAGTTCTTAATGTCAATAAAGGGAAAGGGTTTAAGAAGGTAGCCAAGAATAGGAACAATTCCCAAGAGAAAGGCAAGAAAGTTGCAAAACCTAAGGGAGGTGAGAAGCCAAGAGTGGCTGCAGACCATGATTGTTTCCATTGCAAGGCGAAGGGACACTGGAAGAGAAACTGTCCCAAGTACCTGGAAGACAAGAAGAATGGGACTTTGAGTTCCAACACTTCAGGTATTTATGTTATTGAATTACTGTCAACCAATGTTTGCACATTAGATAATGGTCCTACTTGGGTATTAGATACCGCATGTGGTGCTCACATTATTTCAAATGTGCAGGGACTAAGAAATAGGAGACAAGTGAAGAAAGGGGAGATAGAGCTACGCGTTGGAAATGGAGCAAGGGTTGCTGCACTTGTCGTAGGAGATTTTAGTTTATCTCTTCCTTCTGGTTTAATCTTAGAACTAAATAATTGTTATTTTGTTTCTAGCATTACAAAGAACCTTGTTTCGGCTGCAGTAATTTATTCTGAAGGTTTTAATTTTAGCACTACAGATGAAGGTATAATTATTCACAAGAATGATATCTTCTATGCTCGTGCTCAAGATATTAATGGAATATTTGTATTCGACCTTACTACATAATCATATAACATAAATACAAAAAGGCAAAAATCAAGTAAGTTGAGTGAAGCCTACCTATGGCACTGTTGTTTGGGTCACATAAGTTTAGACCGCATGAATAAGCTCCATAAAGATAGACTTCTAAAAGACGTGGATTGTGAATCCATTGATACATGTGAGTCATGTTTGATGGGCAAGATGACAAGGTCACCTTTCAAAGGAACAAATGAAAGGGCTACTGAGCTATTGGGCATTATACATACTGATGTATGTGGGCCAATGAGTACAGAAGCTAGAGGTGGTTATAAATACTTCATCACATTTACTGATGATATGAGTAGATATGGATATATTTACCTTATGCCACATAAATCGGAATCCTTTGAAAAGTTCAAGGAATTTCAAAATGAGGTAGAGACTCAAACTGGCAAGAAAATAAAAGCACTTCGATCAGATCGTGGGGGTGAGTACTTGAGCCATGAATTTGATCATCATTTGAAAAATTGTGGGATAGTAACACAGTTGTCTACTCCAGGAACACCACAGCTTAACGGTGTATCTGAAAGGAGAAACATGACCCTGTTAGACATGGTCCGATCTATGATGAGTTTTGCTGACCTTCCGGTATCCTTCTGGGGATATGCCCTCACAACTGCCGTACTTACACTAAACAGGACTCCGTCTAGAGCTGTAGACAAAACTCCATATGAGATATGGACTGGAAAGGTTCCAAAATTGTCTTTTATGAAGATATGGGGATGTGAAGCTTATGTAAAGCGTTTACAAACGGATAAGCTTGCCCCTAAATTAGATAAATGCTATTTTATAGGGTATCCAAAAGGTAGTTTTGGATATTACTTCTACAATCCCGCTGAACAAAAGGTGTTTGTTGCAAGGGATAGTGTCTTTTTGGAAAGAGAGTTCATTTCCAATAAGTCAAGTGGGAGAAATATTCATCTTGAACCAGTTCATGATGAAGAGCAACAAACTCAACAACGAGATGACATAGATGATGTCGAAGATGAGTTGATGGTTTTGGAAGGCCAAGGGCCCCAAATCATCCAAGAACCGGAACAAGAGGATCCACAAATAGTTGTGGAAACTGTTCCAGCTCCAGTTGTTGAACCAGTTGAACCCACCCGTAGATCAGATAAGCCAAGGGTACAACCAAGACGTTATGATGATTTCATCTTGAATGTAAACCTTGATGTTCTTCTTCTAGAACATGATGAGCCTAATACCTATAAGCAAGCAACGACGGGTCCAGACTCCAAGAAATGGCTTGAGGCCATGAGATCCGAAATGGATTCAATGTTTGAAAATCAAGTATGGGACTTGATAGATTTGCCAGATGGGGTAAAACCCATAGGGAGCAAATGGGTTTTCAAACTTAAGACAGATAAGGATGGAAAGGTATCTGTATACAAGGCAAGATTAGTTGCCAAAGGTTTTAAACAGATTCATGGTATAGACTATGATGAGACCTTTTCACCAGTTGTCATGATAAGATCCATTAGGATAATCCTTGCTATTGCCGCTTATTATGATTATGAGATTTGGCAAATGGATGTCAAAACTGCCTTCCTGAATGGATTCTTGGAAGAGGATGTGTATATGACACAACCAGAGGGTTTTGAAGATCCAAGTAATGTCGGGAAGGTATGCAAGCTTAAGAGATCTATATATGGACTTAAGCAAGCATCCAGGAGTTGGAACTTTTGATTTGATGAGAAGATCAAAGAGTTTGATTTCATCAGATGTGAAGAGGACCCTTGTGTATACAAGAAGTTTAGTGGGAGTAAAGTGGTCTTCCTAGTTTTGTATGTGGATGACATACTACTTATTGGGAATGACATTCCGATGCTAGAGTCCGTTAAGGAATGGCTGAAGAAATGTTTTGTAACGGCCCGGGATTATGATTCCCAGGTTACGTTTCGAGGGATGAAACCCCTCGTTAGGACCTTGCGCCCCGAGTACAGGTTGAAGGTTTTAAAACCTAATTTAATGTTTTCAAAGTGGGATTTCATACCCAAATCGAAGGGATCGTTGGAATCCCCGGGGAAGTCCCCTGTACCTGTCGTAAGTCTAAGCGTGGAAATCAGTAATCATGCGAATAGCGAAAACAAGTGTAATACAAGAGGGTGCCACGGCAGAGCCGGGTCAAAACGGAGTCTAAGGTGTAAATCCAAAAATATAATCAGAGTCTGGTGAAGTCTATAACTCCAGCGCTCACTCTCCGCCGACAAAATGACCCGCGCAATAAGCAAACAGCACCGATAGGATGAACATAAATAATACCTAAAAAAATTGATATGGGGCGGGATCAGATCGATGCCCACTTTAGCTCTGCATCCCAACCATAAGCACACATATACGCTATACCTAACAAAGATGCTTCTAGATGCATGGCGGAATAATAACACACTAACATGCTCCTAAGTTCAAGTACATAATAATGATAAGGCCTTAGCACAGAATACCAAGTGGTATATCCCTCTCCTACCTCCACCCCCTTCCGATAGGGCGGAGACTGGCCAGCTCGTGAATGCATTCCATCATAATTAGGCGGCACGCATGCCTAACCCGTTCCACAATAAAGCCCGCAGGCATCTCATAATATAAGGAAGTGCATGACTCGATTGACTCAGGACGGGACCCAATGAGACTAGGTCGTCCTATAACCCTAGCAATGACTCTAGTTACTTCACAGATAACGGCCGTTCTGTTTACATACGCATAAAGAAATAGAATGCTCAACGGTCGATGCAACCTAGCATGGTACTACATGGCATGCTGATCATGAATGCAAGCACCTAGTATATCATGCACCTAAAGCAGGGAATAGCTCTATTCAATCTGAGTAAGCTCCGAAGAGACTTACCTGGTATCGCAGAACAGCAAAAGGCAATCAACTAGGCAATATGAAATCCGACACGTCACAGATGGTCACCTAACAAGTATAAGCACATCAATGAGTCTATCTCTAAGGCACACAAAGCATAGAATTACCACACACACAACTTCACAACTTAACATAACAACAGTCACATCATCATTTCCATCATCTTAACTTTATCTCATAACATACTCATTATAAGTCTCCAATTCATCAACTTAAGATAATTCCAATTCATACTTGAACAATTTGCATGCTATCATCTCACAATCTTACTTAGCATATAATTGCACATCTTCAACATAATCATATAACATTTAACCACAAATAATAAATCACCACAATATTATATCTTAAATCTCAAAACAACATTTTATATTTTAATCCCAATAATTTTACATACTACTTCTAACATCATTTTATTTTAAATACTTTTATAAAATATTTTCTAACTCCTTAAAAGCTTAACCATTTTTTTTCATCTAATCAAAACATCCCCTTTTTAAATTACCAAAACTCACCCTTATTCTGTAAAAATCCCCAAAACCGGCCCTTTCATTAAATTACCAAAGCAACCCACTCCTTTTATTAAATTCCCCCAAATCGAACACTATTTTTCTTAAGCCCTAAATCGAATGGAAAGAAGTAAAATAGGCCCAAAGATTTTCTTGTTGAACACCACATGTTTGGCCCAAAAAAAAATAGGCCCAAAGTCACTCTATTTCTCACTTTAAAACCCGAACTCAGAAGAAACAAAAAGGAAGGGGGGTACACGCTGAAGTGGCACTGAGGTGGCGAAGAGGTGGGCTCCACATCCCTCTTCTTTCTCTTTGCTGCTCGGAAAGAAAACAGACAGGGCTTTGTGCCCAAAAATGGCGGAGGAAAAAGAGAGGGAGGAGGAGACCTCCGGCGGCGGTGGGGCTGATCTCCGGCCACCCGACCTCTCCGAAGCGGACCTAGACACGCACATGTCAAGAAGAAAAGGAAGAAGGAAGAAGGAGGAGCTCACCCAGGGGACCTTCGGCGTCGCCGGAAAAAGGAAGCTCGGCGAGGCTGCGTTTGGGCTCGTCGGTGTCGGTTCTTCGAGCGAGAACTCCTGGGAGAGATGAGGGAGGTTAAAGGAGGGACCTTTGCTCGATTTGAAGGTGAAAGAGAGAAGGGGGCGGGGCTTACCGAACTTGAACGGGAAACAGGGGAGGAGAGAGGGGTTGGCGGCTCTCCGGCGGCTGCTGGTGGCCGACGACGGGAAGACTGGTGGGGGAGGCGGTGATGCAGCAGTGGCGGAGGTGTGGTGGTGGAGGAAATGGGAAGGAGGAGAGACCGAGAGAGTGGAGAGAGGAGGTAGTGTGTATGTGGGTTTGAAAAGGAATCTGATTTTCAATGGTCAATTTGCAACAAAAGGGGTCTGATTTTTTTTGAAGAGAAGGTGTTGTTTGTTTTCCAAAATTAGGGAGTCAAAAAGTGGAGGGAGGGAAGGAGAGGATAGGATTTTTCCCAAACTAGAATAGGGTGAGTTGGATGGATAAGAATTCGGAATATGACGGAATTGAGATCTTGAGTCGGGAATTTAAATTTCCGCTGATTGGTCCTTCAAAACCCGAAATGAAAGACGGATTCGATCTTTAAATTAAAAATTTGGGCCGGAATTTGTTTTAAATTCATTTTGATTTTATTTTTCCAAAAATTAATATTTTAAAAATCCGAGCCTTTACATGTTTCTCAATGAAAGACTTGGGAGAGGCAGAATATATACTTGGAATAAAGATCTATAGAGATAGATCTAAGAGATTGCTTGGATTGAGTCAAGGAACTTATATAGATAAGATTCTCAACAGATTCAAAATGCAAGATTCCAAGAAAGGGTTTCTACCTATGCAACATGGTGTATATCTCAGTAAGAAGCAGTGTCCTAAGACACCTACTGAGCTAGAAAAGATGAGTAAGATTCCTTATGCTTCTGCTATAGGATCTATCATGTATGCCATGGTGTGTACACGACCTGATGCTGCATATGCTTTGAGTATGTGTAGCAGATACCAATCGAATCCAGGAGAGGCACATTGGTGTGCAGCTAAGAACATCCTGAAGTACTTGAGAAGAACTAAGGATGATTTCTTAGTATACGGGGGTGATGACAACTTGATCGTACAAGGCTATACTGATGCGAGCTTCCAGACTGACCGAGATGGCTTTGAGTCTCAATCGGGATATGTTTTCGTCCTTAATGGTGGAGCTGTGAGCTAGAAGAGCTCTAAACAAGACACAGTTGCCGATTCTACGACAGAGGCTGAATATATAGCTGCTAGTGAAGCGGCTAAGGAGGCTGTCTGGATGAGGAAGTTCATAGATGAACTCGGTGTTGTTCCTAGCATCTCAGGGCCTATTGACATCCATTGTGACAACAATGGTGCCATATCCCAGGCCAAGGAACCGAACTCGAGCTCCAAATCCAGACACGTTATGAGGAAGTATCACCTTATTCGACGCATAGTCACCGAGGGTGACATTAAGATGTGTAAGGTGCATACAGATGACAACATTGTAGATCCATTGACAAAGCCTATGCCTAGGCCCAAGCATGATAGTCACACTAGGGCTAAGGGTCTCAAACACATTGGAGAATGGCTTTGAGATTGCTTTCTATTATGTTTTATGTTTACAATGTTAGACACTAAGTTTATGTTCGATTGGATGATTTTATGATATATGATATTTCATATTTATTTATATATTGTGTTGAACGATAATAAATAAAATGTCCAAATAATTCGTAGTTCGCAAATGGGCTTATCTTAAGTGTTCTGATAAATGAAACCCCATTAAGTGAAATGCAGTTATGAATTATCACAAGTCCGTAGTCTGAAATCATCAAATTGGACATAGGTGATTTTATTAAATGACTATATTGTAAGTTGACTGATAGCGCCAGGTTTCATGGGCTATAGGGACATGGAGATGTCTAGTCAATTACATATATATGTATGGATGATACATATAGGACAGACCCACCTTAAGACTCTACAAAAGGGATTGCGGAGTTTTAAGTTAAACCATGATTAGTAGATTCCTCATACATGAGTGTGTTATGGTCTCTCTTGATGATTGATATTTCTTTGACACAGCTAAACGCTTTCCGTAACAGGGAGTTATAAAGGTCGTAGTTGGGATTGCCAAAAGTTGAGTGGGAGCCATAGTCATACAAGACTGTAGATGTCCTCCTTCTTCATGCATACTATGATGCATTGAAAAGGAATGGTGTCTAGGCCACTTGAAGAGCAAGAACTGAAAATGCATGGCCATGCTCGGATGGATTATTTGTAATCATCCGTTTAATTGACAGTTCGAACTCGGAGTTCAAGGAATATATATTTGATAATAGATATGAATGTCACCATATCATCAAATATGACATTAAGAGACACGAGTATCTGAAATTGCACACTTGTTTAAGGACAAGTGGGAGATTGAAGGAATTGTGTCCTTTAATTTATTGTGCAATGACTAATTATGGAATAGGACAATTGATAGAGATATTCAATCCGATTATTTTAGGAGTCGTAATGCTTTGCTAGAAGCCAACTACGATTAATGAGCTTAAACGGGTTAAACCCATGACTATTATAAACGGGTCCTATGCGGTCACACACTTAGAGTTGACGGGCTTGATCAAAAGATAGATGATTTTATTATTAGTGTATATTAGATATATATTAATAATAATGGGATAAGATTTATTTGTGAAATAAATAATTAATCAAGTAAGGTATAAATATAAGCTTATAAAGATGGGCTTATTATCACTTGACCTAATTAGCACATCCCAAAAAGAGAGAACGTGAGTTTTGTCGCCGCTTCAACAGACGTGAGGGCGGAACTCTACCATCATCAATCAAGAGCAATTTGATTGTTCGCCTTTCGATCTTCGTCCTAGCAGTCAAAGGCAAAGGAGATCTAGACCGGGCTCTTGTGGACCAAGTAGAGGAGCAACACGTGGGGCTCTAGTTCTCTTTCGAATCCTCCCCGTTCAGTTCCGGTTCACGCATCAAGAGGTATCTCCTATGAACAATGATTTGATCTATCGATTTTATGCATGAAGATCCTTACGATTAGATGATAGAAAATAGTTTCTAAAACTTCCGCTGCGCATCTAATTTCCATCAAGGGTTACAAAGGATAAAAATACCATAAATTGGGACTCTTGATTTTCCACCATGTGGGTGTTATAGAGAGGAATAATGGTGGGGGTTATAGGGAGGTGTAACATCACAAAGTAATAACTAGCTAGCATTATAACACTCCCCCTTGATGTGCACCTCTAACATTACAAACTGTCTCGTTAAAAACCTCGCCTAGCCCGTTTGATACGCTTTGGTCATACTACCTCGTTAAAAACCTTGTCAGGAAAACCCAGTGGGACAAAACCTGGTCGAAGGGAAAAAGAGTGCAGTGCGTATATTCTCCCCCTGAATTCAATATTCTTCTTGCAACTTTCTCATTCTAATAAACTCGATCGAATTTCTTGATAATACTGACTTCATGAGCTTCATGGTCGAGTCTGATTATTGTCTTTGATGTGTACAAGCCGAAATGTCTTCATATATTACAATTGATATCGACGCGCTTGACTTATATGTCTTGGTGTTAAACTGCTTTCAATGCACAATCATAAGGTACTTCAGGACCTAACGTGCACTTCATCATTTGACCAGGGGGATTTATTATATTAAATGGTGCGTAAGTTGCCTCGTTAAAAACCTTAACTTGGAAAACCCCAATGGGATAAAAACCAAGATCAAGGAAAAGAGTAAAACATTGCATGGTATTTTGGGACCTAATGCATTGTCACCATTTTCACAATTATAGGCACTTCTGGTACTCTTATAATGATCTTTAATCAGTTGTATGTGACAGGGCTTCGACATTAATGCTTCAGGCATTTTCGATCGATCTTTTTCATTGATATGCGTATGCAAGTAACATGTCCGTCATTTACATTTAGATCCAAAACTATATTCGCTTCCGGTGAATACATTCTCCATATAACCTTTGATAGGTTTTTGTGCAATCAACTTGGCTTTATATTTTATTTTGTAAACCCACTTAAAACCAATTGAAGTTGCACTTTTCGGTGTTGGAACTACGGGTGCAATGCCATCATGCTTAAAGAATCCATCTTTGTATGAATTGCTTCTTTCTAGCTCTTTTACTATGATTTCGATGACGACATCCATTTGTTTGATGATCATTATATTCTGATAGGCTTTTTCCACTTTTGGGGAATCACATACAAAAAGCCTAGTGATCTCCAACACTTCTGGTGTTCTTGAGAATCACTTGATATTTATTGAGTTGAAGTTACTTCTGGAATTTCCAAATGAGCTACATGACTTTAGTAAATGCTTTCAATGACATATTTGTTAAACCTTATAATCATTTCATTTATTGAACTTCTGGTTCACTTGTATTTATCCGCGGATATGAAATGATAGAGAAGTTGCTTCCGTGCAATCTCTTTCTTAATTGTTTAGTCTCATTTCCTCTCCCCCTAAATACCGAGCATTTTATCATAATTATAAAGCTCTAGGTATTTGATATCAATAGGGACTCAAACCCCATGTATCATCCAACTTCTTTGTGGTCTCATTGTAGTTCATTTTGAGGAGGTACATCTTGGAACATATGCTGCTTATTCAAAACCTTTGAATGAGATGCTCTCTTCTGGAGATAATTAGGAAGATGTTATTGTGTCAAATTCGAAATGCAAACTAGCTTGCATGGACCCATTTGACTAACGACTCTTCTGGGTCGTCGTGATTACATTCTCTACCTGTTTGTTTCATATGACCAAGTATCGAGGCGTCTATAATATTGGAATTACACTGGTCTATATGATAGTGTTACGTAGGTGTCTCATTGTATCCAATCAAGAGACATTAGAGACTTTCCATTTACTCTCAATATGGATGGTCTTATTTTGATTTTGCCAAGATGATAAACCATATATGTTCGGTCACCCTTATTGAGGATCTTCTGGTCCCTCTTAGTGGGTATCTATATGAATTTCAATGATCCCGCATATCATCTATTCACATGAGTGACCGGATGCCACAAAGAAAAAAATATTTTATCATTAACTAACTTCTGGTTAGTGATAAGTTTCAATGGGCTAAATTAGTGTCAAATAAACCATATATATACATTCTCATTTTTGTAAGACTTGCTTCTGGCTAGTCATATGAGATACTGGTGTTCAATACCATGTCGATTCATACCTATGTGTCATTGTTACTTAAGGTAACAAGATCAATGCTCTTCTGGAGCTATATGATATTCATCTTGGTTTTTCTATTCAAGATTGTTTGAGAAAACTTCAAGTTTTCAAAACTGTTTGACATTTATAAAACCATAATATTCAACCATTGAACTTTGTATATGGTGATCCATTTATTTAATTTAGATATCATTGAATGGGTATTTTCAGAACTTTTGTTTGTGTCATACTTCATGTACGAGTCATTTATAATGTTCTTCAAGACATTTAGAATTAACTGTATAACAGTTACCTAGCTATAAGCCACAACAATAACATCGATCGGTTGCGCGCTTAACCTTAACCTCTTTGGTACCCTATACTTGTGAGGGGCATGCTTCAGGCTATGCTTAGAGGAATGTCAGGAAGTGGTATGGTTAACCGGATTGTGTTATGTGGTTACTTCTGTTGGTTGTATCAATCGAATGATAATCGTTCTGAACTTGATAAAAACCCACATTCCATGTACTTCTTCAAGAATACAAATGATAAGATTAGAATTATATACTCTTCTGGAGTTTATAAGAATCATATACTCTTCTAGAGTTTATAAGAATCATTCACTCTTCTGGAGTTTAATAAAAATCCACCACTAGAGTCTTCAGGCTCTTAGGTTGGAGTTGAAAAACTTCACAATCGTAGAGTGTGGTAAACCTTTCTCCCAAATGTTCATTTTTCAAATAAAACTTCGTATTAGACACTCATGATAAGTTGTTTCTTTGGGAAACACTTTGAGCTTTGAATTGCAATAAATAAAATCATAATAATTTTATTCAATATAAAGCAATGAATAAAAAAACAAATAAATAAAAGAAATTTGTATTTGTCCACTTCAGGTGGAGTCATGGATAAACTTTTCAATTTATCATTTTCTTCAAGAAATGATTTTATTAATAAGATGATTCATTTGTCAACTTCGAGTGACAATTAGTCTCTATTATGTATAATTCGATCATATACTCCAAAAGATGTTAAGTTGCATTAAAAAAATATAGTAAGTTGTCATATAAACATTGACCATATTCTTCAAGAAACGGTATGATCGATTATTACTCACTTCAGGGAGAAGACAACTTGTATACAACCACTTCAACGGTTATATCTATCTTTACTTTATACACATCGCTTCATGGATTATTTGTGCAACTTTAAAATAAAACTCATAAACTTCAGGGTATGATTTTAATTCATCTTTCGGAGATTATACAAACTTTTCATATACAAGTATACAACTCTTCAGGAGATGATTGTCGTTACTGCAGGAACGTTTTAGAAGGATTATGTGTTCATCCTCTTCAAGGAATGAGTTTAGTTATTTCAAGAGACGGTCATAAATAAATAAATAGTTGATATAGATAATAAAACTATAAAACATAAATAAATGAAATAAAATTAGCATAGTGTCAACTTCTGGTGACAAGCAATTAAACATCCCCACAAATACATGTTCGTCCACTTCCGGAGACTGTTGGAGATCGAAACCATCTACTACAGGACATAAATTTTATCATAGTATATAACCTAAAATATTTTATCTTCCTCGGGAGATAAATAAGAATTTTATCTTCTTCAAGAGATGACATAATTGTGTTTACTTTATCTACTTCAGGAGATGAACTACCACTTTTTGAATGATATGCAAATTTAACAATTTATATCTACTTCAGGAGATAATGTTTGTCTACTTCTGGAGACAAAATAAACAATACAAATTGAAACGAATAATAAAACTGAAAAAATAAATGAAAAATAAGTTCATCACTGCGGGGATGATATTTATCATTTCATCGCTACGAGATGAGATTTATCGTTTCATCGCTTCGGGGATGAGATTTATCGTTTCATCGCTTCGGGGATGAGATTTATCGTTTCATCGCTTCGGGGATGAGATTTATCGTTTCATTGCTTCGGGGATGAGAGTAGTCGGTTCATCTCTACGGGAATGGGATTGGTCGATTCATCTCTACGGGGATGAAGTTTGTCGGTTCATCCACTTCGGAGGATAAGATTGATTTATCTCTACAAAAATATGTATAATTCTTACAAGTGCGTCCTCTTCGGGGGATCATGATATTGATTTGTCTATACCGGGACAAATATATTTCTATGTGTATATCATCATCTTCAATCGCTAAGAAAATGTTGAAAATTATCTCTTCGAGGACAATATATATCTCATATATATCCCACTTCTAGGGGATTAAATAATTTTTATCATTCAAGAGAATAATGGATCCACTTTTGGGGATATATAATCTTTACATGAATGAGTTTCAACCTTTATAAATTTGATCAATCACCAACTTCGAGGGATGAAATTATAGAAAAGTAAACTATAATTTTATTTAATTCGTCCACTTCAGGAGAGAATTCGAAAGACATCACTACGGGGATGCTATAATTCTTATACATACCATTTTTTTGCAAGGACAATTTTCTACATATATCCTCTTCGGGAGAGAACTAATATACATATTGACAATAAGAAAGAAAAAGAAATCGGCATAATATTCAAGAAATATCAACACATTGAACCATGTAAAGTTCAATTCAAAGGAGAGACGATGAGATGATGATGGGCTTCCCTCACATCGAGTCGATCGTGCTGATAACGTGTTATAATATGTAGAAGAATAATAGAGTAGAGAGGAGAGATTGTATTGTATTGTTGTGTGTTCCTCAAGAATAAATACAATGTCTTATATAGGCATACATGGAGAGGGTTACAAAGGATAAGAATATCATAAATTGGGACCCTTGATTTTCCACCATGAGGGTGTTATAAAGAGGAATAATGGTGGAGGTTATAGGGAGGTGTAACATCACAAAGTAATAACTAGCTAGCATTATAACACATATAAATTTGATTTGTTTTAAAATGGTGATTTTTCCCCATAAGTAGGCACTAGACTAGACTTGTCAAACAAGTCAGGCAGGTCGAGTTGTCTCGGGTTTGGGTCTATTATGAGTCGGGTTATTTCGAGTTACGACTTCGGGTCATGAAATGCTCAACCCAGACCTATATTTAATGGGTCCAGATCGACCCAACGGGTCAAGAGCGTTACTCATCCAGAATTTTTTAAAAATCATTTAGTATTCATGCACGTTATTTAATGATGATAAAAATATGTAAAATATCAATTTTTTATTGTTTGTTATAATTTCATTCTTTTTAGTTTGAAGTATGAGATTATATATAATATATAAATTGATATTTTATATTTACCATCCTTAAAACCATACATGAGAAGTAAACGACATTTAAAAGTACGTGAACAGATGGAGTATTTTTAATGACTATTTATATAGTTCCTAAACCTAAAATTATTATATTATCCTAATAATAGTTATATTATTGAAAAGAAGTAATTAATGTTGCTACAATTGTAATATGTATTTTTATACACATAACAATTTGCAATGTTAAATTAAAAATAAAGTTGATGATAAAAAAAATTCAATCCTAATTATTATTAGTAATAAATTTCAATATTATGTTAAATTATAATTTATCACGATTTCTGTTTAGCGCATGCTCAGATGGTCGCAACGACCATATGTCAAATGGTCGTTGCGACTATTTTTTTTTTAAAAACTTTCATGTGGTCGCAACGACCAAACCTTGAATGGTCATTGCGACCAGACCGTAAAGTGGTCATTGCGACCAAAGCATGAAGTGGTCATTGCGACCAGTACCCGGTCTGGTCATTGCGACCAGTACCAGGTTTGGTCATTGCGACCAGTTTATTTACGTGATTCTAAACCGGCCTATATGTTTACGCGAGTAGTCGAAAACCCTAGACCGTGCGGTGAGTAGAGTAAAAGCCTGGAACACATATCGCTGAAATTCAGACTCCAACGGATATCTCATCATTTTCTTTATGTGTCGAATGTTATGATACTTGTAGAAAGCTTTATTTTTCATGATTAATAAGTATTAATGATGTTTACATATAATGCATAATATAAAATTACAATAATTTTTAGGTTTAATGAAATTTTGCAAACTTTCTAAGGTTGAAAAGAATTAGGGTTAATGAAATATTATGCCATTGCGAATATAAACTTCCAAACCTTCATGAAATTACAATCTTTTGTAGGGTTACTGAAATATTAGAACTGTTTGCTACTGAGGATATATTCAACAGTAGGGAGAAAGCTATAGAGTGGGTAAAAAATAAAGGCAAAGAGAATCAAATGTGCATTGTGATCAGACGTGTTGTCAAGAGTGATGCGGTATCATAGCGTTAGCCGAATTCGGCACATCCTGGGCCACCAAAGCCGTCTGCTCTAATATCATAGCGTCAGTCGAATCGTCTTCGGCCTAATCCGTCTCGCGTAGTCCCGATCTCCTATCCATTTGTAACGAAAACGAGCAATTAACATACATGTTATTATTATTTCAAGACCCAAATTTGATGCATATTATCTCCAAAACTAAGATTTCACACAGAAAAAAAAAACGAGAGAGAAATATAAACAAGAGGAAGCTGCAATGTCATCGCCCATTGATTTAATCACCATACTTCAATTGATCTCCTGAATTGTAAGCATTTTTAACTACTTATAATTATATGCGAAGCCTTTTCTTGACTTCGTTGTTGAATTGCGACGAATAAGACAAATCAAGCAAATAATATGCACTGTTAGAATGAATCGATACCTAACATAATCCAAGAAATCAATTTTAAGGCCTATGAACAAAGACAAAATTTTGCAGCATCGCATGTGAGGTTATCCATCATCTATTAACTCTAGCAAAGGACATTTGAAACTTTCAGGAAGATAGATTCTGATGCAAATCCACTTATTGCAGTTCAAAGTAAATTGATACATAAAAGAATACAAAATGCATTCCACATTAATTATAGTTGAAATCTAACCATTATATGTAAGTCGCTAAACTCCAATTGATCTTTCTGATAAAATCACATCATTTCTAAGTTTCAAACTGATAGCAATTTCACTCAAATGTTCACGATTATTGATGAATAATGATTGAAGGCTATTGAATTAATTCAACATTATTGTAATTAAAAAGGCATAAGATGTTGTTCTACACAAGGCACAAGGCTCACGGTTGGTCGCACCGACCACTCTTCGGTTAGGTCGCAGCGACGAGGACCTTTCTTCTACCTCCGACATATCCGATTTCTCCCCACCCAAAACACAAATTCTGACCTTTATGAGTGTAGATCTATGTAATCCCTACCAATGTACTACTAATTTAAGCACAAATACACCAAATCATACCCTTTTTCACACAATCTTCCAATCCCTAAAATCAAATCACCCAAAACCCCTAAAACCACAATAGTATACTCGAAATCGCCATGAAAGTGAAGAAAACGTACCTAAATGTCGAGAGATTGTCAATTTGGATGCGTTTGCTTGAAGAAATAGAGATGAAAGTTACAATTTGTGGGTATTGGGGGCTGCGGCTATTCGCTCCAGGAGTAGAACGGTGAGGCGTGTGAGATTGTGGCGTGAGATGTGTGGGGTGGGGTAGGGTAGCTTAGAGATGTAATTTAATTTAATTGCAGGGGTAATTTTGTCCTGTTCTATAAAAGAAAATTAACCTTGTTTAAAAAAGTAGAGGCCTAATTTATTTATGTTTTAGAGTTTGACCCAACATATCGATGACGTATGAATTGACTCAATCCGACCTAAAAATTTGTGGGTTGAACGTGTTCAGATTACTTCGGATTTCGAGTTAAAATATTTGCACCAAAACCCACATTTTACGAGTCGGGTTAGATTAAGTCTTCGGATCAGGTCACGTTTTGATAGGTCTACCGCACACCCATCATAATATAGGAGGAGGAAGAGGAATTTAAATTTGTGATCTACTTTATCACTACGTGTGGTGTCTTTCTTAATCAATGATTTCAAGTTTGAACCATTTAGTAATTATTAATATTGTGGTGAGAAAAGCATTATACTTTCATATTGACCTTATTCGAACTTTCTCTTTTTTTTTTCTTTTTTTTGTACCGTGGGTAAGAAGTGGATCGACAAGCGATCCTGAAGCCATTCGAAGATGACTTGTTAGACCCTGCGCAGAGGGTCGGCGAACAAACGAAAAGAAAAAAAATAAAAAAACAACAACATAAAAAACTTTCGAAGCGAAGTGCAATGCTGGTCTAAACCTTTGATTTCAAAATAATACCCCCTTCATCTAAGAATATAAGTCATTTTTACTTTTCGATGTGTTTTTTTAAAAAGTTAATTTTTTTTTTGATAAAATATTAATTTTTTAAAGATAATATTTTATAAAAAAATTAACTAAAAAAGTAAAATTACCTGTGTTTTGAGACGGAAAGGTTATTAATAAAGTTTACATGAAACATTAATCATAGAGGTTACTGGCAAGATGAGAAAATGACTACTGACAAGATAATTTTTTTATAAATTGCACAAATGTCCTCTCCATTTACACTCACCGCCTCCATCTCTTTTGATTTCACATCCAAATATCTCATTCGATCTCTTCCGCTTTCACCTCTTCTCTTTGCCGATTTGGATGAGATTTCAACCCTTATTCTTGAATTTTGGTAGATTTATGTGAGAATTCAACTTAATATAAACCAATCAAACTCTTTAAAAAAATCGGAAATTCTCTTAAGAATCATCTATCTATCTATTACTAACTATTAAAATAAAAGTCTTACCGATGACGTAGCGGCCTCCCCTTAATCCTAGGCCTTTTAACCAATTACCTTAGCCTAAATTATAATTTTAGTAGTTTTAAAAAAAACATCTATTACTAACTATTAAAACAAAAGCCTTACCGATGATGTGACGCCCTCCCCTTAATCCTAGGCCTTTTAACCAATTACCTTAGCCTAAATTACAATTTTAGTAGTTTTAAAAAAACAATGGGATTAATTCAAAACATAAAATTAATAATAAGAAAACATCTATTACCAACTATTAAAACAAAATTCTTACCGATGACGTGACGCCCTCCCCTTAATCCTAGGCCTTTTAAACAATCACCTTAGCCTAAATTACAATTTTAGTAGTTTTAAAAAAACAATGAGATTAATTCAAAACATAAAATTAATAATAATTAAGGAAACATAAAATTAATATTAGTAATATGTATCTATATATATCTATATATACTACTTTAATTATTTTTTCAACCATTACTAACTATTAAAACAAAAGCCTTACCGATGACGTGACGCTCTCCCCTTAATCCTAGGCCTTTTAACCAATTACCTTAGCCTAAATTACAATTTTAGTAGTTTTAAAAAAACAATGGGATTAATTCAAAACATAAAATTAATAATAAGAAAACATCTATTACTAACTATTAAAACAAAATTCTTACCGGTGACGTGACGCCCTCCCCTTAATCCTAGGCCTTTTAAACAATCACCTTAGCCTAAATTACAATTTTAGTAGTTTAAAAAAAAACAATGGGATTAATTCAAAACATAAAATTAATAATAAGGAAACATAAAATTAATATTAGTAATATGTATCTATATATATCTATATATACTACTTTAATTGCTTTTTCAACCAATGGGTTTAATTCAAAACATTTAATTATCTAAACTTTTACTATTATTTTATAATATTAATTTAATATATCACTAAGCTTTTATTTATAAAAAATCACGACATGGCGCGGGGATATAATATCATTTCATTTTTTATGATAATTAACATATGTTTTTGGTAAGTCAACTATCGCCTAAAATAGGTTAATTGATTTGATAATTATAATTATAATTATAATTCATATTCATGTTCTTTTTAGGATATTTCAATATGCTTATATCTTTATGACAAGGGTAGTTGCCTTGGTTGAGCAGTTGGTAGGCGTTTACGAAATCATCTCAACTGTTTACATACTACGTATTATACATTTTACTTTATTATTTTCTAAACGCTAATAGGTGTATTTTTGTCGGTAAATTTTTGGTATTATTTAATATTCACAACTTTACTATTAATTTATAGGACTAGTATAGCTTAATTGGGTACGAATTTATCAAAGTCAAATTGTTAAAACACAAAAACTGCTATCGGCCTCCATTACGTTGAATACAAAATTAGAAGCACAATTAAACCCTAATCGAATTCTTTCCTAAATAAAAAAAAAAAGCAAAATTAAATCCTTAGTTTATAAATATGAAATCTGAATGGTAATCTAAACGATTGAAATTCGATCGCAAAATTGGTTTGAGAGGTCTTTAATCGAACAATCGGTTGTATCGTATGCCTTCTCTCCGCAAATTAAATATGCTTCTTTTTATATCAATTTTGCACAATATCGCGTGGAACTCTAAAATTTGGGGCCTTTCTTTTATACGATTTGTTGTGAGTTTGACAATGAAATTTGTTAAATTTTTACTTCTATTACCTAATGAGAATTATGAATTCGAAGATCTGTGCTCTGATTTGGGACCCTTGCTGTTGATTTTTGCTTTTGCCAGATGAATCCACCGTCTAATAATTGTTTCTGCAAGTTGGGGATGTTTTGTGCTACTATAGCTTAGACCAACTGCCCCCGTAAGGCAAAAAACCCCAATACCCCATTTATACCCTATAATTCACTCCCATCATACCTTATATCCCATATCTCCGAAAAAAATTTACCATTTGTTTTTTGGATGTGCTATATATACCATGCAGGTTGACTTGCTATATTGCTTTCATTTTTATTGTTTTCCTATTTTCTTCCATTTTTACCCCTTTACATTCTTCGTATTTCAACTATATTCTCTATTAATTTTATTGACAATTTAGTTTTACTCTTTAATTTGATTATATTAATGTTTGATAATAATAAAATTTATACCTTTATATTAATCTTAAGAAGCTCTTTCATATGAGCCTAATATTGAATGGAAGGAAATAACAAAGCGATACAAAATATATAATGGAAGGAAATAACAAAGCAATATACAAAAATATTATAAAACCATTAGATATTTAGTATTCCGGGAAGACATCATCATTTCTGCTTTGTTCTTCCAATCAACCATAGCCGACGGAGTCAGAGTCAATGAATTAAAAAAAATTATACCATACGTTACAAAAATCATAACAAGCTTGTTAACTTAAGCCTAATATTGGAATATAACCGAGCCAAATTAATTTAATACATAATCATTATTTAAGGTTTCTTAATTAAAATAACATATATTATACATTATAATTTTGTAATGCATAATACTCCTATAGCTGATATTTAATTTTGTAAACTAGTTGTGGTACACAATTTTAAATGTATAACCTACCATTTTATACACTATGGTGGAAGGAGTTAAAAAATCTGTATAGCTATTTTAGAAATTAGCCTTTTCCATATGCTAAAACAAAGGATATGACCTATCAAATTTAAGGTATGGTGGCAGATGCTCTTAGGAGTTCAATTATGGTAAAGGTTTAGAGGAGAAGAAAGAAAATCAAACAAACTTACTTAGGTACGATTTTTTTTTTTTTTTGCATGAATATACAAAATAATTGTTTGAATGAATAAAGTATTTGAATGAACTAGTTTAGGTTTTGTTCTGCTCTCAATTCACTTGGTAAATTTTATAAAATGGAAAAGGACTTATTTTGCAATTTAATGAATTTTATCGTGCCAATAGTCATTTCGTTATCTTATCAGTAGCCTCACTCAACATTAATACACATATCTAGCATAATTAATTTAATCAAGGGTGGATTTACGGGGGCTCAGGGTGGATGAAGCCCCTCCTAACCCGGGAAAAAAAGCGTATGTAACTTGTGAATAAAAAAATCAAAAGCTCCGAAAAGTTTGGGTGAGTAGCTGATGAAAAGCTATGATTTCAAAAACTAATTAAACTAAAATCTTATATTTATTTCATTTAAAACTATATAATATCAAAACCACAAGCTCCGAAAAACTACTTAGTTTGCCAAACAGGTATTAGGATATGCTATTCCTAATAGATAGAATTTCGATACTATATCTTATCTATAAAGATCCTAGTTTATTCTCATGAGATTGTGTATAACTTATAGAACCTTGTGGTCTAAAGAATATGTGTATACATACCTTAATTGTATAATCAAAATTCAAAAAGCCTGCAATTCTCTACACTTAGGGCCGAGTAAATAGATTTGCCTACTAATGTATAATAAGAATGAGAATTTGCAACTAGTAAAAATAAAGTTGAAAAAAGTGTTTTCCCCCTAAAAATACATAGCAATAACAAATTGTTGTTACTAGCTAATAACATAGCAATAACAAATTTCTTCAAATAAAATATATAGTCATTCAAATAAAGTTCTCAAAATCGCATAAGTATGTACATATAGTGTTATTATTGAAAAAACACATTTTTGTGATAATAGATAGAATAGGGAGGAAGAGAATAGAATGAACTGATGTGTTATTGGGAGTCTTCAGGACCCTTTATATAGGAGTTTACATAGGGAGTTAGGGTTTACTAGTGTTTATCCATCCTTAATATAATAATATTATAACACTCCCCCTTGGATAAACATCCCTAAATATTACAAGACTATCATATTAAAAACCTCGCCTAGAAGACCCAATGGGACCAAAACTAGAACCAAGGAAAAATACAAATGACATGTGATACGCTTTGGTGATACTGCCTCGTTAAAAACCTTGTCAGGAAAACCCAATGGGACAAAACCTGATCGAAGGGAAAAAGAGTGCAGTGCGTATATACTCCCCCTGAATTCAACGCCATTCTTTCGGTCTTCTCATTCGGGTAAGCTCTTTGAACTTCTTGATGGTGCTGACAGCATGAGTTGCATAGCCGAGTCTCAACATTTCCTTTGACGTGTATAAGTTGAGATGCCTTCATACATTACAATTGACTTCGAATGCTTGACTTTCATTTGCTGGCGTTGAGCTTCTTTCAATGCACAAACATAAGGTACTTCAAGACCCAGTGTGTCATTTGATGATGGGGGATTTGGTGTATTAAATGGTGCATAAGTTGCCTCGTTAAAAATCTTAACTTGGAAAAACCCAATGGGATAAAAATCAAGATCAAGGAAAAGAGTACAACATTGTATGGTACTTCGGGACCTAATGCAATGTCACCATTTTCACAATTATAGGTACTCCAGGTACTCTTATAAGGATCTTTAACCAATTGCATGGGACGGGACTTTGATATTAATGCTTCAGGCATTTTCAATCAATCTTTTTCATTTATATGCGTATGCAAGTAACACGTCCGTCATTTACATTTAGATCCAAAATTATATTCACTTCTGGTGAATACATTTTTCATATAACCTTTGATAGGTCGGCTTTTTTGCAATCAAGTTGGCTTTATATTTTATTTAGTATGAACACCCACTTAAAACCAATTGATATTGCACTTTTCGATGTTGAAACTACAGGTCCAATGCCATCATGCTTAAAGAATCCATCCTTGCATGACTTTCCTTTTTCTAGCTCTTTACTATCATTTCGATGTCGACATCTATTATTTATTTGATGATCATCATATTCTCATAGGCTCATTCCACTTCTGGGGAATCGTATACCAAGAGCCTAGTGATCTCTAACACTTCTGGTGTACTTGAGAATCACTTGATATTCATTGAGTTGGAGTTACTTCTGGAACTTTCAAATGAGCTAGTATATGTGACTTTATCACTTTCTTGGCATATAGTAAATGCTTTCGATGACAAGTTGCTAAACCTTATAATAATTTCATTTATTGAACTTCTGGTCCACTTGTATTTATCCGCGGATATGAAATGATAGAGAAGTTGCTTCCGTGCAATCTCTTTCTTAATTGTCTCATTTCCTCTCCCCCTAAATACCGAGCATTTGATCACCATTATAAATCTCTAGGTATTTGATAACAATAGGGACTCAAACCCCATGTATCATCCAACTTCTTTGTGGTCTCATTGTAGTTCATTTGGAGGAGGTACATCTCGGAACATATGTTGCTTATTCAAAACCTTTGAATGACATGCTCTCTCCTGGAGATAATTAGGGAGATGTTATTGTGTCAAATTCGAAATGCAAACATGCATGGGCCCATTTGACCAGCGACTCTTCTGGGTCGCCGTGAGCTACCGTATGCTCAACAATGTGGTTGATAACATTCTCTACCTTATGTTTCATATGACCAAAGTGTTAAGACATCTATGATATTGGAATTACACTGGTCTATGTGATAATGTTTTGTAGTTGTCTCATTGAATCCACTCAAGAGACATTAGAGACTTTGCATTTACTTTGAATTTAGATGGTCATGTTGTTGATTTGCCAAGATGATAGACCATATATGTTCGGTCACCCTTATAGAGGATCTTCGGGTCCTAAGATCTTCTGGTCCCTTTTAGTGGGTGTGTACGTGAATGTCAATGATCCCAACCATCATCGTTTCACATGAATGATCGAATGTCACAAAGAAAAATATTTTATCATTAACTAACTTCTGGTTGGTGATAAGTTTCAATGGGATAAATGAGTGTCAATTAATAAACCATATATATACATTCTCACTCTGTAAGACTTGCTTCTGGCTAGTGATATGAGATATTGGTGTTCAATACCATGTCCATTCATACATATGTGTCATTTGTTACTTCAGGTAACAAGATCAATGCTCTTCTGGAGCTATATGGTATTCATCTTGGTTTTACATTCAAGATTGTTTGAGAAAACTTCAGGTTTTCAAAATTTTTTGACACTTATAAAACCATAATATTCAACCATTGAACCTTGTATATGGTGATCTATTTAATTTAGATGCCATTGAATGGGTATTGTCAGAACTTTCGTTGGTGTCATACTTCAGGTATGAGTCATTTATAATGTTCTTCAAAACATTTAGAATTAACCGTATAACAGATCTAGCTATAAGCCACAACAATAACATTGGTCAAGCGCTTAACCATAACCTCTTTCACACCCTCTACCGGAGGGGCATGCTTCAGGCAATGCTTAGAGGATAGTCAGGTAGTGGCCTTCTTAACCGGATCATGTTATGTGGTTACTTCTATTGGTTGTATCAACCAGACAAAAATAGTTCTGAATATGATAAAACCCACATTCCATGTACTTCTTCAGGAGTACAAATGATAAAATTAGGATCATATACTCTTCTGGAGTTTGTGAAATCCTTTACTCTTCTAGAGTTCATAAAATATTCTTTACTTTTCAGGAGTTAATAAAAATCCACCAGTAGAGTCTTCAGGCTCTTATATTGGTGTTGAAAAACTTCACAATCTACGGGATTGTGGTAAACCTTTCTCCCAAATGTTCATTTGTCAAACAAAACTCCGCATTAGACACTCATGATGAGTAGTTTCTTCGGGAAACACTTTGAGCTTTGAATTACAATAAGTAAAATCATAATAATTTTATTCAATATAAAGCAATGAATAAAAAAACAAATAAATAAATAAAATTGTATTTGTCCACTTCAGGTGGAGCCATGAGAAAAACTTGTCAATTTATTATTTTCTTCAAGAAATGATTTTATTCCTAAAATGATTCATTTGTCAACTTCGAGTGACAATTAGTCTCTATTATGTATATTTCGATCATATAATCCAAAAGATGATAAGTTGCATTTCAAAAATATAGTAAGTTGTCATATAAACATTGACCATATTCTTCAAGAGATGGTATGATCGATTATTACTCACTTCAGGGAGAAGACAACTTGTATACATTCACTTTAATTTCTACACTTCTGGGTATTTGTGCAACTTTAAAATAAAACTCATACACTTCTGGGTATGATTTTAAATAATCTTTATGAGGATATACAATATATCTCTTATCATTCATTTACTTCAGGAAATGAATATTGTCACTTTAGGGATAAATTTGTATTGAGAGAGAGAGACATTTTATGAATTTCCTTTTCATATACAACTCTTTAGGAGATGATTGTCGTTACTTCAGGAACGGTTTAATTATGAGCATAATGTGTTCTTCCTCTTCAGGGGATGAGTTTGTTTATTTTGAGAGATAATGATAAATAAATACACAATTGATATAATTAATAAAATTATAAATAAATAAATAAATAAAATCAAATTGGCATATTGTCAACTTCTGGTGATAAAAAATGAACATCTGCAAATACATGTTCGTCTACTTCTGGAGACTGGTGGAGAAACCATAATTTGCTTGTTTAGCTATAAAAATCATCGGTCCAGGGATGATTATGAATTTTAAAATTTTATCTACTACGGGAGATAAATTTTATCATGATATATAAGCTAAAATATTTATCTTCTTCAGGAGATAAATAAGAATTCCATCTTCTTCAAGAGATGTGATACATAAATTTTGTTTACTTTATCTACTTCAGGAGATAAGCTATCACTTTTGGGATGGTATGCAAATTTAACAATTTATATCTACTTCGGGAGATAATGTTTGTCTACTTCTGGAGACAGGAAAATAAAATACAAATTGAAATGAATAATAAAACTGAAAATAAAAAAAATCATCACTACGGGGATGATTTTCAATCGTTCACATCTACTTCAGGAGATGTTCCGTTCATCTACTTCGGGAGATGAGGATTAAACAAATATAATTTAAATAAATTAAATTAAATAACATACATATAAAATAAATAAACATAAATAATAAATATACTTTCATCACTCCAGGGATGAAATTTATCGGCTTGATCATCTCTTTATCGGCTTGATCATCTCTGCAGGGATGAGATTTATCGTTTCATCACTTCGGGGATGAGATCAATTTATCATTCATCTACTTCAGGAAATGAACAATTTTATCTTCAGGGGATAATTCATCACTACAGGGATAATATTCGATCGTTTATCACTTCAGGGATATAATAAAATAACATCCACATCAGGGGATACGATCGATTGATCCAATCGCTTCAGGAATTGAGATTAAATTACTTTATCCGCTTCGGGGATATTACAACTTCGATTGATTCAATCACTTCAGTGATTTAAATTTATTCAAGTAATTCAACCACTTCAGGGGTTGATATAATACACATCATCTTCGGGGATGTGTTTGTACTTCACAGGAGCAAAATATGCAGCCCTGAAAATTTTAAGCCGCTTTATGTAATTATATAAAATATATGGGCCAATCTGTAATTTTAAAAGGACTTTGGGCTGGTTTTGTAATTCACAAATATACCTTCGACAAACCTTTCTTCCTCCTCGTTGTGTTTGCAGAGACTCGCCGCCACGGCGCCGCCTTCGTCGATCTGAAAACTGCGCAAGCGCTCCTACAGGAAACCGTGTTCGTGGCGACTGCGACCTCCGCGTACTGGCAGTTCCCCGCCCCCACTGACGGCCTGAATCCGAGACGCCGATGTTGTAGCCGTCGAAGAGGCTGACGTTGTAGATCGAAGTCCTGGCCTCCGCTACCAGCGATGGGCGAGCGTTACTGGAGGCTCTCCGCCGACGCCGTTGCATTGGAGTGCACCGCCGCCCGAGCGTTCACCTTCAGCCTAGTCTTGGGGCGAAAATTGAAGGGGCTAAGGCTTTCCTTCCGGCTTCTTAGTTTCCTAGACTATCAAAATTGAAAGCACATAAACGAATTGAAGATGGTGTAGGAGATTAAAGTGTAAAGTGAACTGGAGAGTTATCGGAGATCGACTCTACGGGAGGCGGTGGATAAAAAAAAATTAGGGATTTATCTCTTAGAAACTATCGTGCTGATAACATGTGATAATAGATAGAATAGGGAGGAAGAGAATAGAATGAACTGATGTGCTATTGGGAGTCTTCAGGACCCTTTATATAGGAGTTTACATAGGGAGCTAGGGTTTAATAGTGTTTATCCATTCCTAATATAATAATATTATAACAATTTTTACATTAATTCTTTCTGAAATTTGAAAAAACACATTAATTCTTTCTTGATCAGTCAGCATGGTCTTCGGCAGTTTTCCACCCATAGCCTTTTCAAACGTGTCAAAAAACCACACAAACGAACATGAGGTCTCGTCATACAATAATGCAACACCAAAGATAATTGTTTGTCTGTGATGGTTTAATCCAACAAATAAGGCAATCGGTCGGCCATCTTTATGCTTTCTATATGTAATATCAAAACAAACAACATCACCAAAATCCTCATAATCATCCATCATTATCGCATCAGCCCAAAAGATATTTGTGATCAGATCATCTTCATCCACTTGAAGAGCATAAAAGAAACCAGGGTCTGCTACTTTTATACTTTGCAAGTATTCTAGAACTCCACCTGTTTCACCCGCCTTTATTTCTAAACTACGATTGGAGCGTAAATAATTTTTATAATCCACTTGAGCAAAGCCAAGACAGTCACGACCTCCTGCTTGCCTAGCCATAAACTCGAAGGCATTTTTTGGAGCAATACTTGAAATATCAGCCAAATCAACTTCGGTTGCTTGAGAGCTCGACACCTTTTGATGTGATCTGAATAGATGTGCTTTGCTCGGACTTGCCAAAACGTGGTTATGCTTAGCGTTGATGGCGACTACACGGAATTTTCCAATTTGGCGACAACTGACTTTTAACATAGCCAAACAATTAAATCTTGTCTCTGCCCGATGTGACTTGTAAAAAACTTCTCTCTTATCGATTCCTCGTGTACACGCGTAGACAAATATCCTATCAACCAATATTCCCTTGATTTTATGAGATGCATTTCTTCGAATAGAAAAACCAACTCTCAATGCATAACCATTGTAGAACTCGTAAGCCGCATCCTCGGATTCAAACTCCATACCAATTCTTGGAACAATCTCGCTCGATAAATTAGAATGAAGTGGCTCAACGATTTCATCCTCGGATGCAACCTTCGTACTGATTGTTGGAATAGACTTGTTCAACACCTTAGACTGAATTGGTTATGGCATTTCATCATCTCGACAAGAATTTGGCATATGCTCATCTTGCTCAAACTCTAATCGACAACACGATTGTGTTTTAGGTGCAATACTTTCTGGTGTAGGCTGGAATTAAATAAAGAGTTTGATCACAACTTTGAGAAATTTTAACTAATATATATATAATGGCAAAATAAAGCACCAAAAGCATGAATTCAATTACCTCTTAAAGATCAAGATGCAAACTTACATCAGACATATTGCACCTCTGTTTTACTGCATCCAAGGAAGAATGAACGGCAATTGAATCGAAAAAAAATCTACATGGAAGAATTTGACCTAACGTGGGAAGAGGATGAGGTAAATTAGGCAGTTTTTTTCAATAATTTAGGAAATTAATAAGTTTTATATATATTTTAATTATGATTTTACCTAATAATTTTAATATGTTTAATTAGAAAAATAATTACTAAGTGGACCAATAGAAATCATGTAGCGGGGAAGGCTACACCGAGGGTTATAGGTGATCCGAATCGGTTAACTTGTATCCTTTCTTTTTTTAACATCTAAACATTAATTAATGAACTTTTTAATTACTCCGTATTACATATGTAAATAATACCTTAATTATATATGCATTTTCTTAAGGAGTCCCACACGTCCCCTTTAGGCCGATCCTAACTTTATATGACTTCAACAACAACAATTCTGTTGAGATATGAGCCCTAGTATATGAGTTAATGTGCTACTCCTTCTATTGTCAATTGGTTTTAGAATAAAACCCTACTCGGCTTGTGTACTAGGCGACTAGTGCATGTGCGCCCGTGCACACGACCTCCAGTTATCGGTCCAAGTCGGAGGCGTGTTGAGATGTGAATGTGACCAAAAGTGTCCCACCCTAATATATGAGTCGGTGGACTACTCCTTCTATTGCCAATTGGTTTTAGAATAGAACCCAATTGACTTATGTGTTAGACGACTAGCGCATGTGCGCCCGTGCACACGACCTCCAGTCATCGGTCAAAGTCGGACTTTGATAAATTCTTGTCTTTAATTTTCTCCTCAAAGTAGGGTATGAAGTCGTCAAGTGTACACACCATTTTTTCGACTTTATCGAGAGAGTGTGATTAAAAATATAGACAGAGTAGACAAAAAAAAATTGATTTATATATATAGAGAGAGAATATATTGTTCGTTGATTCACCTATTTCTAACTCTTCTTTGACTACCTTAACTCTTCTAATTAGTTATACTCTTATAGTAAAGTCATCACACTATTCACGATCGAGTCATGAGTGCACTCGGTAGCAATTCCTCACTAAAAATTAGTTATAATTTTTTTATATATAAGAAATTGAGTAATAAAGTAATGATATAAAATAATGTATTTTTTTTTAACTTGTATTTCTTAATTAAAACTTTTTCAAAATGACTCGAGGGAGTTTATTTTCGTCGTGTGGGGCTGGGATGGGGTCAACCATTTTGACCATCCAGGAAATAGTTACTAATTAAAGCATTGGATTGGATATGGAGGTAACATAATAAAAATGAATATATGCATCTGGAATTCGTGTGAGGCGTTCATCACGGAGGATTATATATAAAAATAAATAATGCATGCAAGAAATTCCCAATCAACAAATGGTTGACCCATGACTCATGACTATATATAATTATATACAAGTATACAACCAATGCATCCCTACTTTTATGTATTTCTGCAGAAAAATTAATTAACCTTGTTATCAAATATTATTTCTCCTCGTAAACATCATAATCTTCATATATCACTCCTAGAAACAAAGCCAATTCAAACATAAGTGTTCCAACCATTATATTTATTGGAAAATATTCCAACGCCAAAAAAATATTGGAAATGAGTTTTTGAAAATATTCCAACACTACAAAATACTGGAAATGAGTTTCCAACTATCATAGTTGTTGGAAATAATTTTACATAATTTTCCAACACAAAAAATTATTGAAAATTTTTTTCCAACAATTGAATATATTGGAAACTGATTCTAATATTTTTCAACTGGTTAAACGTTAATTGGAATCCATATTTATTAGATTGAGAAAATCTAATAAATATGGATTCCTATATATTGTATTGGTGGATACTCCACAAGAGATCAATTGAATACAATCCCATATTCTCCCCTCTTTTCTTTGCCTAATTTTATAACATATTAGATAAAAAACTCAAAATTTTCTAAAAATTATTAAATCCCCAAAATTAGAAGTTTTTTTTTGGTCAACAAATTAGAAGTTGTTAGATGTGCTCTATATGCACTTTGAGATATTTAATTAAAATTTTGGATTTTCTAATATATATCCTTAGGATTATATGTTAATCATTCTAGTCTGAGAAATCCTAGATACACCGATTAAGACAAATTTAAAATAGATTATGAAACTTGTCTATATATATATATATTTAATAAAAAAAAATTCAATTTAATTTTTTAATCTATACCCTATATATGTATATAGGTTAGACAAATCATTAAAAAGTAAATTATATATATATATATATATTTATATAGTTATAAGACTTGAACATCAGAATCTATTTATTATACATTCATACATAAAAATATGGATTGGCATGAATGGATAAATATGTAATTTGGGTCGGTGGCGTCGGTGGGATCATATATATTTGAATAAAAAAATGTAATATACATGATGATCTCAAGTACCCGGTTTGGTTGTCATAATTGATGCAAAGAGATCGACATAAAGCACATGGGCCGGCGATGTTGTTGCAGCGAGACCGCCTTTGGTAATCACCTTCTCCAAACTCCGGCGGAGGAAGCGTCCCATCGATTCAACCAAAGTTTCATCTTGGCACTAAGTGCAGTCTTCCATCCATCAAAGTTGGGCCTTCTTCCAAGCAATTGGGCCTATATTTTGGATTAGGTCCTGTCTTCATGAGTTTTGTCAGATCGGGCCTTGCCTTCATCAGATTCATTTGAGGTCTTAACCTCAATTCTTGGGTTGAAGGTGTCGACTTGAACGAGGTAACCGAAGGTGGCTTGCGCCGTTGCTTCTGAGGAGCTCCGGAAGGTAATTGTTGAGGATATGAATATGAGTTGGGATATATCCCACGTTGATTATAAAGTGAATTAAAGCCTTGTATATAAATGGGTGGACTACTTCTCTTACCACTAATTGATTTTATGCTGAAACCCCACTCGATTTGTGTGCTCGACTGGGTTGGCGTGTGTTGCACTTGGACATGCGTGGCCCCCCATGTCGTATGACCCACCGTGGATTTTATAATGAAACCTCAATCAGCTAATCGTGCTTGCTTCTTCCTCATCTTCATCTTGCACATGGTCCCCAGTCATTGATATGGTATTGCCACACCAGCTAATCGTGCTTGCTTCACATCAGTCCGACGTCTTTGTCACCACATTTTATACACTAACTTATTGACAATTTAATTTAACATATATTTTTACATAATTAACCGCCGAGCTTCAAGTACTCAAAAAAAAAATGCAGTTGTCAAACACACCCTAAGATTAACTTTGATAAATAGAGTGATAATTCAATATTTTCTCAACATTCCCTGCACAAAATGATTTTCTTTAACCGTCTAATTTATAGTAATGTTGGGAAATATAATGTTTGGTATTTTAACAACGATTTTATGTAATGGGCCCAAAAATGAAATTCGTCCAAAACCCACAAAAGAATAGAAGTACATAACCTTTCCATGGTGGAAAGTAGATTAGATGAACAAATAAGGTAAAAAAAATTTAGCAGTAACATTACTGCTATTCTTTTGGATTATCTAATTTGAGATATTATTGGTTTTGCTTGTGCAGAGTCATGCAAGAAAGAATAGAAGCGCTGAGTGAAGATGAAAACAATCAGAAGTAGGTTTTTGTTTTATAAATTTTCTGTAATATGGTTATTCATTGGCTGAATTTTGTGTTGTTTTCATACCACTGCCTAGGTGGCTCTATGTGACAGAGGAAGACAAAGGGCTTGCCGTGCCTTTTGGTTTAGTCTTCTCTTTCATTTTTGTTTCTGATCTTAATAATTAACTCTTCTTGGCTTCTTTTTGGTGAACAAAACTATTCTTGTTTTTGTCCCTTGAGTGGAAAATGGAAATTAGCTCAATCTTGAGGGTATAATCAATTAATTTTACTAAACACTTCTTCAAACCTAATGGAGAAATTTACAGCTTCCACCCTAGATTTGGGGATTTACATGTGTATATTCATTAAATAAATATATAATTTTTAAAGTATTTAATTTTTTTCATGTTAATTTTGCTTCCTTTTAACTTTTGTAGTACGGAGCAGTTGATGAATATGGGAGAGGGCCCTCTTTGGTGGTAATTAAACATCGTCCAGGACTTATCTTTCTCCTTTTGTTCAGATAATTTGTAGCAAACTATTTTCCCTCTTGTTTGGAAGTAACATATTTTTTTACCTTTGAATCTTTCTATTGTTGCTACACTGATCTTAATAGATGGCCTATGCTTTCACTCTTATATTTCTCAGGTCCAGTTGATTATGTTTTTTCTCCTTGCTTTCAGCATATATCTGTCTACTTATAAATAAATAGATAGTCAAAGAAAACTATTCTTGTTTTTGTCTTAAAATGGAAGATGTTTGTGTTGATAACGGGATAGAATTTAAGAAAGTGTGCATGTGGACCATGTGGAAAGTAGTTGGTCACAGGATGAAACTAATTAGTAGTTACGACATTAAAAATATCAGAAGCTCTATATTTTGTAGTATTATGTTGCTTTTCTCTTTCCCAGAAAGATGTCTCAACAGACGAGATGCACCAGCCTCAACTCATTTCATGTGAAGGAGAAAAACATGTTTTGAGTCATGGGCTTGAGACTGAAGATCTTGTCAACCAAGTTCAGGACAATGGCTTGCTACACAGGAGAGACTTTGAAGAAGGGACTAAAAACATCACCCCACTGTACCAGAAAGTATTGTCTGCTCTGGTTATAGAAGATGAACTTGAAGAACTGGAACAGAGTAATTGTGAGGGAAATCGGTTTTTGTCTCATAGGGATAGTGCATTTTCACAGGATGGCAAGATCTTCTGTAATGGTGATATTACCTACAACAGGTGCCTGAATATCTAGGGCATTCTGAATGGATCACTCACTCATAAGATAACTGTACCCAGTAATTCTTGTTCTGAAGGTCACTATGAATTAATGTCTATGAATGAAGGGCTTACATTAGAGCCACAGAGCATTGGCGTATGCCTGGAGACTGGTATTTTCATAGAACCTTCTTCCTTTTCCTTTTATAGTGTGTTGTTTCTTTTATGATCGGGCTTGTCTAATAGTAGAGCAAAAATAAGATATGGAAAATATTAAGCATCTGATGGGTTGGTTTATCATTCTCTTTTGGTGGAAAACTGTTCATATAACATAATTCAATTTGTGCGTGGCATTTATATTGAAGCAGAAACTTTAACCCTTCTAAATTGTTGCCCGATTTTGTGAGTTATTCTCACTGTTTTGTTCTATCTTGAAGCCGGATCTTGCCGAAGAGGAGAATGGGATACTTTCTAAAGATATTGCTCAACTAGAGAAGCAACTTCACCAGCTGGTAAGCTACTGAATTTCACTTGTCCCTTTTGTGATTCAGTTTTATTTATCTCTGGACTTCAAATGAATATGAAAGAGCTTATCTTGCTGGGGTCATTAATTTGGGATTCGAGTTGCTATTGGTTCAAATCAATTTGGACCTTATCATCCATATAGATGTTCGGGTCGGGTCAGGTTGGGTTGGGTCTAATTGCAGTTTGGATTGAAGTTAAGTGAGTTGGGTTTCTTTTCCTTTGTTAGGCTGTCGTGGTCTTTCAGCAAATGGAAGAGGAAGGAACACACGCGAGAATACCGCTCTAACCTTCCGCAAGATTCGGCTGCAGAGAACATTATTAAGTCCAGCTCAAGCAAGTAGGCAAAGTTTGAACCAACCCTCTCTCATAAGTCAGGAAAAAAATTCCCAGTTAGTCGGCTAAGGAGGTAACGAATAGACGCTTGTTGTGGCGATTTCTAATACAAGTTTGAACTGAAGGTAGCAGGTGTAACGATTTGTGTTAATGTATTTTTTGTTAATTAAAGGATTTAAATTGATGTGGCGATTTCTAATACAAGTTTGAACTGAAGGTAGCAGGTGTAAGGATTTGTGTTAATGTATTTTTTGTTAATTAAAGGATTTAAATTGATGTGTAATCAAAGAGGATGAATGAAGAAATATACGTTTTTTTTAAAAAAAATAACAGGGCAATTTCGACGCTTTAGGGTGTCGAAATTGGCATGTCATTTTCGACGCTCTATGTCGTCGAAAATGACGTGCCATTTCCGACGCCCTAAGACGTCGAGATTGGTTGCGACAGAATTCTGCGTCGAAAATGGCACTTGCCATTCGTGACGCAAGAATTTTCGACGCTTTTTAAAAGCGTCGAAATTGAAATTTGCAACGCTTTAAAGCGTCGAAAATGGTCACAAAAAGTGTCGAAATTAACACTATTTTCCTGTACTGAACGTGAGACGAAAATGAAACTCGAAATGGAATTCCATCACAACTGAAAATCACAATCATCACTGATTACATCCTTACAAAGCTACAACAAAGGAGTAGGTGAAGCTAATTAACATATATGAAAACACACTTAATTGACAGTCGCTACCCCTTTATATGTTGATCAATTACCGAACAAATTAACAAAAATTCTGCAAGTAACTACAAACTTCAGACATAAAACATGGTAATTTTGATTTTTATCGTGTCTCATTGATTATCAATTCATCCTCTAATCTTTCCCTTGTATGTATGTTTTTGTTTGAAAGCTTATGTAACACACTTGACAACCGCTAAGTCAGAATTCTTCACTCTTGCTTGTACACAGGGCCGGACGTGAGAAAATACTTGCCTGAGGCGAGTTACCAAAGTTGTGCCCTCACAATCAGAAAAACAAACAGCAAGCCATCAAAAAAGCATGTAGCTATGTACTATGTTATATAAGTATATTAAAATTTAGGTTTCAAAATATATCAAATCTCGAGATTGAAGTGCAAAACAAAAATATATAGATCAAGTCTCGAGCTAAAAATTACAATTTGCTCAACCTCTTCATTCAATTCATTGACTAGTTGATTACAAGGGAAATACTTCTTAGTATTACCTGGTTGACTTCGAATTAATGCATCTTGCAATTTCCTCTCCTTATAGCTCTAGATAATTGCTTTCCCAGGTACACCTTACAAGCTAGTTATAAAAATAACTTGTCAGATAGACATTCAATTCCAAAAACATACAAATTCAGCTCCAAAATCTTACAAATTCAGTCCTAAATCCAACAAATTCAATTCCAAATTCGGAAATTTCAATCCAGCAATCCTAATTCCAAAACCCTAATTACAAAAGTCTAAAATTAACAAATTAAATCTAAATAATTATGAAAACCTAAGATGAAATTGAAGAAATTATACCTGATTTCGAAATTGGAATTGGATTTTGTCTTGAAACAATTCAAAAGTGAGCCGAGAGGGGTGCTTGGGACAGTCGACGCTCGACGGCGACAGGAACGACTGAAAGAGGTTGCGGTTGGAGGGAGAGGCCTAGAGGAGAAGCCTAGGAGGAGAGAGGGACAGGCTGGTCGAGGTTCCGACGCCGTTAGTCGCTTCTGTGGTCAGAATCGCTTGAATAGATGCCGGCGAAATTGCGAATCGGAATCGCGCAGTGAGTCGCCGCCCTAGCACCCTGTTGTTCGATGTTCAGTTCAGTTCACTATTCCCTTTCTTATTTTTTTGCAACGCTGCGTTGCGTTTACACTTTCCTTTTTTTTTTTCAAGCGTTGAGCTCGGGAGCCTGGGAGTTGGGACAACCTTTTTCTTTTTCTTTTTTTAAATATATGGTATACAGGTATATATATGCATACGGGCCCCCTGGCTAATTAGGCCAGAGGCGAGGGCCTGTTGGGTCTCGCCTCAGGTCCGGCCATGCTTGTACATTCCCTTTCTCGTTTCATTCGAATCACAAGGCTTCGAATGGTTCTCGATCTGGAAACTTCACCGGTTTCTACATTTTGGACATGTGAAAATGCAAAACAAGGTGAAAACCAAACCAAAAGGAAGTAACTATAAAAGGATTTATGGTCTAAGTTAATCAAGAAGGATCAATTGACAGTGTGTATATATACTATTTTTAAGGATCGAAACAAGCCAAGCGAGAACAAGATCGATTTCGTTCAAATATCTAAACAAGTTGAGTTTGAATAAGGTTTGAGCTCAATAGCGTTTTGAGGTATAACACTAGAGCTGACAAAATTTGACCTGATCCGACCCATCCGAACCCAAACTCGATTGAATCTTAAAGAATCTAGTGCTTGCACAACCCGAACCCGAGCATGATCCATTTTGACTCGATACCCGAATTAATAGGAACATAGACAAACCTGACCTTGTGACCTGACCCGACCTGACCAAGACATGACTCATCCTTATAATTACATTATTTTTCTTATTTTTAAACACTTAAATATATAACGTGAATTACATATAATGAGACCTAATATGACTAAATAAATTAAGTTTAAAATTGATAAATAAAAAATAATCATCATTTTATAAGAAAATTAAATGTGATCCGACTTGATCCATACAACCCGAAATCCATTTCACCCGAATTAACTTACCCAACCTGAAAACTTATCCGACTCAACCCGAATCCGACCTAAGCTACAATATACCCGATATATAATTCGACTCAATATATGAACAAACTCAAATGAGTATACCCGAACCCGACCCGAACAACCCAATTGCCCCTTCTATCTAGCACCCTTGCACTAACTACTCCTATGTGCCCTAGTGATGAAATCCACTCAAAGTACTCATTTGTTCAAACTAAACCATCCGGACTCTTCTTTCACCTGCCGCCAGTCTCATTGTACCATTGTTTCATTTGTATGATGAAATATGCTTTCATTTGTACCTAACTTTTCTTATAATTAATATGACACCTATATTGACACTTGTTTCATTTGGAATTAAGATTGAGAAACAGTGGTTATTCAACATAACATTTGTAAAGGATCTTACCACCACAAATGGTGGGGGCCATGCACTAGCTAAGTGCCTTATCAAATATAAGTGGTAAGATTGATCCTATTGCAAGACATAGTTACACGTTTGCATGCTACAAATAGTGTTCCCCACCAACATGCTACACTATATATAGTGTCATGGAGGCTTCATCGTCTTGGCAAGATTGAAGATTTGAGTGATTTCGTGTTAAGTTGTTCGTGAGTTAAAAGAGCTAGGCTTCCATGGCTAAGATGTATACATGCTTTGGAGTACATTCAACAAAATTGGTGATTTTGTTGTTTGTGATCATTGGCATTGCTAAAGGAAGATTATTTGAAGATGATGTCAAAGTTCTTGATAGATATCGAGGTGTTTGTTTGGATCATTTTGGTTGTGGAGAAAAAGGAGAGGGAGGTGCTCCTGAAGTAAGTAGAGGTAGTGGTAGTGGTAGTGTCGGAGTTAGTGGTGGAGCTGGAGGAGTGGGTGGTGGAGGTGGCCTTGGTGGAGGAATTGGAGGTAGTGTTGGAGCAGGAGGAGAAGTAGAGGGTGGTGGTGGAGGAGGAGCAGGAGTAGGTGGTGGTGCCGGCGGTGGGGCTGGCTTTGGTGGAGGAAATAGAGGTAGTGGTGGAGCTGGAGGAGGAGTAGGTGGCGACCTTGGTGGAGGAGTAGGTGTGGGTGCTGGAGGTGGAGGAGGCGTTGGTGGAGGAGTTGGAGGAGGTGGAGGTACTAGTGGCGGTGCTAGAGGTGGTGGTGGAGCTGGAGGAGGAGTAGCTGGTGGCGCCGGCGGTGGGGCTGGCCTTGGTGGAGGAATTGGAGGTGGTGTTGGAGCGGGAGGAGGAGTAGGTGTGGGTGCCGGAGGTGGAGCAGGCGTTGGTGGAGGAGTTGGAGGTGCTAGAGGTGGTGGTGGTGGAGCTGGAGGAGGAGTAGGTGGTGGTGCCGGCGGTGGGGCTGGTCTTGGTGGAGGAATTGGAGGTAGTGGTGGAGCAGGAGGAGGAATAGGCGGCGGCCTTGGTGGAGGAGTAGGTGTGGGTGCTGGAGGTGGAGGAGGCGTTGGTGGAGGAGTTGGAGGAGGTGGAGGTGCTAGAGGTGGTGGTGGAGTTGGAGGAGGAGTAGGTGGTGGCGCCGGCGGTGGGGCTGGCCTTGGTGGAGGAATTGGAAGTGGTGGTGGAGCAGGAGGAGGAGTAGGCGGTGGCCTTGGCGGAGGAGTAGGTGTGGGTGCTGGAGGTGGAGGAGGCGTTGGTGGAGGTGGAGGTGCTAGAGGTGGTGGTGGAGCTGGAGGGGGAGTAGGAGTAGGTGGTGGGGCCGGCGGTGGGGCTGGCCTTGGTGGAGGAATTGGAGGAGGTGGTGGAGCCGGAGGAGGAGTAGGTGTGGGTGCCGGAGGTGGAGGAGGAGTTGGAGGTGCTAGAGGTGGTGGTGGTAGAGCTGGAGGAGGAGTAGGTGGTGGTGTCGGCGGTGGGGCTGGCCTTGGTGGAGGAATTGGAGGTAGTGGTGGAGCAGGAGGAGGAGTAGGCGGCGGCCTTGGTGGAGGAGTAGGTGTGGGTGCTGGAGGTGGAGGAGGTGGAGGTGCTAGAGGTGGTGGTGGAGCTGGAGGAGGAGTAGGTGGTGGGGCCGGCGGTGGGGCTGGCCTTGGTGGAGGAATTGGAGGTGGTGGTGGAGCAGGAGGAGTAGTAGGCGGTGGCCTTGGTGGAGGAGTAGGTGCGGGGGCTGGGGGTGGAGGAGGCGCTGGTGGAGGAGTTGGAGGAGGTGGAGGTGCTAGTGGCGGTGCTAGAGGTGGTGGTGGAGTTGGAGGAGGAGGAGGTGGTGGTGCCGGCGGTGGGGCTGGCCTTGGTGGAGGAATTGGAGGTGGTGGTGGCGCAAGAGGAGTAGGCGGTGGTCTTGGTGGAGAAGTAGGTGTGGGTGCTGGAGGTGGAGGAGGCGTTGGAGGAGGTGGAGGTGCTAGAGGTGGTGGTGGAGCTGGAGGAGGAGTAGGTGGTGGGGCCGGCGGTGGGACTGGCCTTGGTGGAGGAATCGGAGGTGGTGGTGGAGCAGGAGGAGGAGTAGGTGGTGGCCTTGGCGGAGGAGTAGGTATGGGTGCTGGAGCTGGAGGAGGTGGAGGTGCTAGTGGCGGTGCTAGAGGTGGTGGTGGAGCTGGAGGAGGAGTAGGGGGTGGTCTTGGTGGAGGAGTAGGTGTGGGTGCCGGAGGTGGAGGAGGCGTTGGAGTGGGTGCCGGAGGTGGAGGAGGCGTTGGTGGAGGAGTTGGAGGTGCTAGTGGCGGTACTGGAGGAGGTGGTGGTGGAGTTGGAGGAGGAGTAGGAGGTGGTGCCGGGGGTGGGGCTAGCCTTGGTGGAGGAATTGGAGGTAGTGGTGGAGCAGGAGGAGTAGGGGGTGGCCTTGGTGGAGGAGTAGGTGTGGGTGCTGGTGGAGGAGGAGGAGTTAGTGCTGGAGTTGGAGGAAGTGGAGGTGCTAGTGATGGAGCTAGAGGAAGAGTGGGTGCCGGAGATGGAGGAAATATGAATTAATGCTACTTTTAGATTGAGATGGTGTTAAAAATGTATTACTGGCCAAGACATTGGAAAAAAATGTCATGAAAGTGACTAAATTAATCACATGGTTAGTTAAAATTAATATAGCAAATAAATGGTTTTGAAACTTTCAGCAATATTATATTATGCATAGTAAATGTTATTTATGCGCTTTGTATTAGCACATTAGTCACTCTATAATATACAAAATAATGAATCAATGATTATCGGGTTATCTATGTGAACTATATTTTGATTTTGATGTTTGTTTTCCTGATTTATTTATTTATAACATAAGTTCTTTCCTTTTTTTTATATATATAAAAAATTATTGATTAGATATATGATAAAAAAGAGGTGAAGATATGTTATAGAATATCTTTTCGGGTGAAAATCTGTTTAATTCATTCATGCGATCGAGTCTCACACGTCGGACTAGATTTGCTCGTTAATTTGTCAACCATTTATCGACTTTTTAGATATAATGTCCGATGATTAAATTTTAAAACTATTGAGTCTCCAAACTTTAATGTGTTCTAGTTCGATCATGAATATTTTTCGTCATCTATTCTATAAAAAGGCCTTATGATACACATATATTGATATATATGCAATGACAAACCTGTAGGGATCTGGTGCCCCCTCCCTTTTAAAGCCTTTACATAAACAAGAGATGTTTTGTAGCTACACTGGAGAGACATAAAGTGCAATGCTTGAAATAATAGTTGTGTTCCTATATCCACTACAGGTTGGTTCTTTTGTTCTTCATGAACACTTCGATTGGTTATTATGTTTTTACATATACATGTGAATCCTATCATAATTTCATATCAACTCCAAAAAATTCAACATCATGTTGATGAACTCTTTCTATTTTAAGCATTGGTTTTCGAGTAGTATTTGAAGACAATGTGGAGGGAAAATAAAACAAACATTAACAACACCTTTGAAAAACTAGATCATATTCTCGTTCACCCAACTATATCATCAATTTTTCTAAACCTTGTCGAACAACACCACCTGTTTACGGATACATATGATCATTGTTTCATCAATTTTTGTTTAGGGTCTGGGACCATCAGGTGAAAAGCCCCCTTTAGATTTAAAATGCTTGGCGATCATCCTATATCCCTATGTATTTATTCCAAACTACATATGGAGGTGTTATGTTAATGATCCACAAGGATGACACTTCTTAGAAAGAGATCCTAATTTCTTATTTTTTTTCAAAAAAAAAATGCGATTCGGTAAAAAATGTTATTGGACTTGCTCATAACGGTTTTATCATGGATGATGTTTATGTTTTGTCCTTGTATTTTAGTACCTCATAGGAGAGGCTCAACTTTATTGTCGGGATTTTACACACACACATATGAGATACAATTTTTTAATAAATAATATAGTAGAGGCTCATAGCAGAGACTCAACTTTACTGTCGGGATTTTACACACACACACATGAGATATTGTTTTTTTTTATAAATAATAGAGTAGAGGCTGATAGCAGAGGCTCAACTTTATTGTCGGGATTTTTTTTTTTTGATTAGGTAAGAATTCGGTTGGAAAACCTAACCGAGAGCATCCTGTCGGATGAGATCAAGAAGATCTGGATGTTCTTCCAGTGCCAGCCCGTTAACAGGACGGCCAAGGTGTGCAACCTTGTCTGCCGTCCTGTTACCCTCATAGGGCACAAAGGAAAGGGAGATATCATGAAAAGACCTAAGAAGCCCTTTGACATCACCCAGAATTAATTCAATTTCCCAGGGACAAATACCGTTGCCCTTTAGATGATTTATAAGTATTTGAGAATCTCCTTCTATCTCTAGTTTAGCATAATTGTTGATTTTAGCACATGCAACTCCCTCTCTTAAAGCTATGGTCTCAGCTAAAATGGGATTTTGTTTCCCAATGGATTTATACCCTAGATTAACGACCTTTCCTTCGGAATTCCTAATTACATATCCAGTACTAGCTTCCCCTAAGAAATTTACCGCTCCATCAAAATTGAGTTTCATATATCCATTATTAGGTTTTCTCCACTTGACATTCTTCCTGCTTACCTTTCCTTTTTTCGTCCCCAACGCTCCATTTTCCAGATTTGTATCCTCCTTTTCCTCCCTTTGAGCTCTTTCCCATCCTTCTTTTACAGATTTAATAAAAGCGTGTACTTCCGAATGTGTTGGCGTTTTTACTTCTCTGAAAATCATTTTATTCCGAAAATACCAAATGGACCACCATTTTAAAGCCATTTCTTCCTTTTCTTTGGTTGTTAATACTTCTCCTAGTTTTGTCATAATGATACTGCCCTTCACCGAAGTTGTGTTGATATTATTTATGATCCTAGAGCATTTGCTAGTTTGTAGAAGATGGTTTTGCCCGAATGGACATTTGACAAACAAATGGACTTCATCTTCCCCATTTGCACCACAGAAACAACATTCATTTGGGATGGGCGCTCCCCTCTTGCTCAATCGATCTCTAGTTGGTAGGCCATTTTGGGCGATTTTCCATAGAAAATTCTTAATCTTAGGAATTGTATTTACTTTCCAAATCCAGTTAGAAGGATCATCACTAAATGAATCATAGTTCGTAAGAAATCTTGCTGCACTAGAAGTGGTAAACCACCCCTGCTTATCATGGCGCCAGTACAGTCTGTCAGACATTTTATGGATTGGGAGAGGAATGCTAAGAACTTTCTCGGCCCAGTCCCTTCCTAGGGCGTCAAATAACATGTCTCTGCACCAGACACCATTTTGTATAAAATCGCTTACACGAGCATCCTCATCTTCGATTGTTATATTATCGATGCATTTGATTAGGGGTTTCTGAGAGATCCAAGAATCCTTCCAGAACTTGACTGATTCACCATCTCCGATTCCCCAAACTAGGCCTTCCTTGAATTTATCAATTAACGCAGAAGCATTCCTCCACTGCCAGGAGGCATTTTTAGTCTTTGTGTAATTTAGTATGTCATTTTGTTTTAAGTATTTGTGTTTAATAATTCGAACCCATATATTTTCTGGTTCAGCTAAGGTTCTCCACAAAATTTTCATCTGAAGAGCCTCATTCATTATTCGTGATTTCCTTATATTCAGGCCCCCTTTACTTTTCGATCTACACACCTTGTCCCAACTAATGAGAGGTTTATACTGAAGATCCTTATTCCAGAAAAAGGTTCGATTAATTCGATCTAGTTCATTGTGAATTGAAGCTGGAAGCATGAAACTTTGCATAACATAAAGAGGTTTTGACGACAGATTTGAGTTAATCAGAATCGATCTTCCTTGTTGGGATAGGGAGTTCGCTTTCCATTTAGAGAGCTGAGTTTTCGTTTTGTTAACTACATCTTCGAATGTGTGTTTATTTACTCTCCCATTGATGATAGGACAGCCTAAATATTTCTCCATAGCCCTTGTGTGTGTCATTTGTAACGAGTTTTCTAACAACTGAATTCTAGACCCATGAACTCCCCCTGTTGTCTGGAAAGAGGATTTATGATAATTAACTTTTTGGCCAGATACCCTACAGTAGTCCTCTATTACAGATTTAACTTTCTGACTGGCCTCTAACGTTGCTTTGGCAAAGACAATTGTATCATCTGCAAAAGCAAGGAAAGGGATTTTCGGACCGCCGTGTCCGAAGTTGAAGCCAATTTTGCTCAATGGGGCCATAGAAGCCTGCTGAAGTTGTCTTGCAAGAACTTCAGCACCAAGTATGAATAAGAATGGTGAAATGGGATCTCCTTGTCGGATACCTCTGGTAGGAAAGAAAAGTTCGGTTGGGGTGCTATTCACCAGGACTGAGAAGGATACGGACGTGATGCATTATTTTACCCAATTAATAAATTGTTCATGAAAGCCAAACCTTCTCAGAATCTCAAGTATAAATTCCCAATTAAGTCTATCATAAGCTTTCTCCATATCAAGGTTGATTGCCATCCAACCTTCCTTACCCTTACGGGTTTTAAAAGAATGGAAAATCTCATGCGCTATCAAGACATTATCTTGAATTGCTCTATCTGCAACGAAAGCTCCTTGTAACGGGTGAACCAGTTTACCCATTACACTCTTCAGTCGTTCTGTAAGGATTCTTGATATAATTTTGTATATTGTCGGGCATAAGCTGATAGGTCTATAATTATTTGTCGAGGATGGATTATCCACTTTTGGCAGTAACGTGATAAAAGTATGATTAATTTGACGAAGAAGCCTCCCGGAGTGAAAGAAACTCTTCACCGCTCTGATTACCGAGGGACCCACAATGTCCCAATAAGTTTTATAAAACTCCGCCGAAAAACCATCCGGCCCCGGAGATTTATTTCTTCCTAGACTGAAAACCGCATTTTTGATTTCACTATTTTGAACTGGTTTGATGAGTTGCTCATTTTCATCCTCTGTGATTTCAGAAGTAATTAGATCCAAACTATTTCTCTAATCAGTTTTTGTACAACAATCTTTTTTAAACCTTTTTTCAAAATCGTTATGAATTTCTGTCTTGATGTTTTCCTCCCCAGGAATTAAAGTACCTTCCGCGGAAGTAATGTGCCGTATAATCTTTCTATTTCGTCTGCCTGTGGCGACTTTATGTAAGTAGCCTGAGTTTGTGTCTCCTAGTTTCACATGTTTCGACTTTGCTCTCTGACTCCAGAATGTTTTATGAAATTTTATCAACGCTTCTTTTTTCAAAATTAATCTTTTCTGCTTGCTGGCTGTAATAGGATCAAAAAGGTTACACAGCTCGCCTTGAATCGTTATTAATTTTTCCTCAACCTCCTCTAATTGTCGAAATATATTTCCAAAGGTCCTTTTATTCCAGGCCTTAATTTTTGCTTTTAGGACTTTTGTCTTAAACATAAGCTGATACATAGCAGATCCTGCACAATTCGCTCTCCAAGCTTGTTTGACAATCATTCTTAGATCCTTCCTTTGGAGCCACATGTTTTCAAATTTGAATGGTGCAGCCTGAGGTGATATACCTTCATCGAAGGTCATTATGATAGGACAATGATCCGAAGAGGAGAAAGCATGGTGGGTTAAGTGAATACTAGGGAAGCGGACCAGAATCTCGTTTTGAACCAAAGCCCTATCAAGACGTTCATAGATATTTTCTGGTCCTTCCTTCTTTTTTCTCCATGTGAACCTGTTTCCACAAAAAGGTATGTCTAACAATTCACAACTATTTTTAATCTCGTTTAACCTAATAAATCTGGTTAATGAAGTGTCAGCACCTCCTTTTTTGTCATCGTTAGATACAATATCATTGAGATCTCCTATAACTATAATGGGTATCCTAGACGAGGTTATTAACATCACTATTTCTTCCCAAAACCTTGTTTTATCTCGTTCCTGAGCAGGGGCATACACAAAAAGAATCTAGCATTCAAAATTCAGATTTGAGTTACTATAAGTAGCACTAATGAAACGTTGACCGTAGTGATTTATTGATATGGTTTCATGAGTCAGACAATGTGATTTCCACATCACTCCTATGCCTCCAGATTTACCAACAGCAGGCACCCAAAAAGCTTCATCAAAGCCTGCTGACCGCCAACATTTTTCCTCAGGGATTTTATCGGTCTTAGTTTCCATAACCGACATAACTTGAATTCTTTGTATATTACAGAAAGTACCCAATTCTGCCCAAAAGTTTGGTTTCCCAATTCCTCTGACATTCCAAGAACCAATTTTCATGTTAACCTACTGTAATCCCTTACCCTTTGAGCTAAGAAAGCTGAATTTCTCATTACTTGATTAGATATATGCAACAAAAGGTCTCTTTTATCTCTTTTCTCATTGAATGCCTTCTGATGTGGTTTATTTTTATTCAAGAAATAGGCTGTCTCCACAATAAAGGTACACAATCTATTGTAATCCCTTAACCTTTTAGCTAAGATAGCTGAATTTCTCATTACTTGATTAGATATATGCAACAAAAAGTCTCTTTTATCTCTTTTCTCATTGAATGCCTTCTGATGTGGTTTATTTTTATTCAAGAAATGAGTTGTCTCTACAATGAAGGTACACAGGTAGTCTAATCTGTTTCTTAACCTTTCGCCTCTCCAGTTAGAACCTTTCCGAATCCAGCTATCCATACTCCAATAATAGTTATGCACATAAGACGTTTTAATTTTTGATTTATCAATAAGACAGATTCCCCTTCTATAGATGATTTGAAGCCAGCTGCTTTTTATCGATGAAAGCATACTATTAGAAATTTGACCACCTGTCTCATATATCATTCTCAAATTGGGAATGCAAGCCCAACAAGACACACTCACATTAGCTGCATTTGAAACTGATTGAATATGCACATAAGAAATGTTTGATAGTAGGCATAAAATACTAGATTGTTTTTTTATACTAATAATTTTCAACATTAAGAAGGTTATGAACAAACAGCCACTCTTCCACCATACAACACAACACTTAGTCTTCAAAACACTAAACTGAGTGCACAAAATGACTAGTTTAAGACCACCAATTTGACCATGGGCAATACTAGACAATAATAGCATAGCAAAGATGAACTCACAGTTGTTTGCAAGAGGAACCAATTGAGATCCAGCTTCCAAGAATGTCCATTCCACTTTGATCTTCCTCCAACTTTCTTTTGCTTCAATCAGGCTCCCCACTAAGGTAACATCCATAGAAGTGTTGTTGAAAGCGGAGATATATTCCTGAACACCAGTTTGGATTTTATCCAGCACCTGGACAGCAGTCTTCAATTTCTTCAGCATCTTTTTTCTCTGTTTTTGGTTTGCCTTAGACAGAACCTCTGAAGGAAGCGAACTCCCTTCGAGAGGACGGCCATCAGCGGAGGTTTTTGGGCCCTTGCGGGAGTTTGTGTTTGGAAGCTCGAAGAAATCGGGCTCCAAAGGTTTTTTTCCTTTGTCCAAGTTGGACGAAGCCATTGAAACACAAAAATTCAAGAGAGATACATAGTGAGAGAGATTTGCAAGAGAAGGAGAAGTAAGAATAGCGTGAGAACGAATCCCACCCCGTAGCTTCCTTAAAGAGATTTGAGGGGAAGGGAAGGGGAGTCCAACGGCACCCCCCTTCAGGAAGGCATACCAGTAAACCGACGCCGAGCAACAGTGAATCGAACGACGGAACAGTACATCGATTGAACAGCCTTCACCGAAGAGAGATCGAAAAGATGAGAGCCGTACACACCAAACACTTGGATGAGGCCACGGAGGAGGCCGAATACTCAAGCCCCTATCTCCCCTACTCTCACAGTTAGCCATTCCCCCAACTGATAATCCAATATCTAACTCCAATCTGTATACCTCTTCGCACAAAATTTTGCCCCTTTTCTGAATTTTTCCAATCGATACATCCAACCCAGCAAGGCGTCGGAAGAAAGAAATACTCTCAATTGATTGTTTGGGGAGCAAGGATTCATCATTAGTTTTTGAATCAGACTGGATTTGAGGGGGGATTTGACAAGAGAGAAGATTTGGATGGGGAATGCTTCGGGGCTAGGGTTCCTCGCAAAGAACGATGAAGCTTCACGGGGTTCATCAGAGGAGAATTGGTAAAGCGCGTGGCGCGCGTTCTTTTGGAAGGGATACGCCATTATATGCATTGGAGACTATTCTTATTGTCGGGATTTTACACACACACACACACTCTTTTCAATTTTTTTAACCCTTAAATTATCAATAAAAATAATATATATTTTTTTTTTACGTTTTCCTCTGAACCAGGGGAATTAAGCTACCTTATGACCCCTCCGCCTCGTAGTTTAGTAAAGTTTGTCGATAGGTGAATTGGGTTAGTCGTTTATTGCACATCTCTACTTCTCTCTTGGTTTGAAGCAACCAGTACTAGCCTTGTATGCAATTTTCCACATGAGATCTCTTATTTGGTTGATTTGAAAGAAATTATATAATTCAAGGTTGTTTTCCGAAAATAAAAAAAAGAAGAAAAAGAGTAAACTAGTTTATTTTCCTTATAAATAAGTTGGCTTGTTATCGGGAAGGCCAATATATTATGATACGTCCTCCGATTTTCGATATCAGCAAAGGTTCAACCGACACCAGCTTTTCAGAGCTGGCAAAAACTTGCTATAGATTTTGTGTGAGGGAAATGGGATGTGTTGAGCAGCACCATCACTGAATATTAGTGTAGATATGGGGGTGTTGGGCAACACCACCACCGAGAGTCGGTGTCCCAAGGGTGTGTTTTCGATCAAGGGCGTCTTGCAGGGATATACCGATATGGAATGATAGGGGCAAGCCGACCACATAACATTGTCGTCTTTGGCTTTCGGTGACTGTGAATGTTATGTCATCACCGACTTTCAGAATTGATGAATTTCACCGTGCATTTAGTGAAATAATCCTCGTTAACCTCTAAAATAAGTAAGGTGTGGATGCGCCGAACAGAAAGCATTATAATAACGGGTTTTCTATCCTATGCCCCAAGGGCATAAAATAAGAAGCCTAATTAGGAATGATTCCCCTTAGTTTAATAATTTTAGCCTTTTTTTAAATTAGTTTTTTAAGGTCGATGCTTTATTTGATAAAGAATCTTTCCCAATTAGACTTATTATCCTATGCCCTAAGGGCATAGGATAGAAAAACCGATATTCCCTGCTGATTACTTGTGTTTCCCCTCTTTAATTTTCCTGGACCAGACAATTGTAGCATTACGCCCAATTTCAATATATTTGGGCCTGGCTCGACAAGATTTGAATAAAAGAATGCGGCCCAAATATATAAATATAGAAGTTGTTAGGGTAAATATAGAAAATGAAAATCATCCATTAAATATACCATATTGTTCTAAATCACCCCTTATATTTATAAATATCGAAAACCACCCATCAAAACATACTATTAATATTAGTAACCCTAAATAAATAAGTATAGTAGTATTAAATCTCTCATCCATTTTAGGAAAATCTTAGTAAATGTGCCATAGCCTCGAATTCTAATAAGCCTGTGATATTCCTTTTTTCCAGGAAAACTTTTTCTACACGTGTAATGTAAAATTAGTACTCTATCCGTTAATTAAAATATATTGTTTTAGAAAGTAAATTTTGTTAAAAAAAACTTGTCATTTTAAGTATTTTGTTATTCACTTTACGAAATTGTCCTTGTAATGATTAGATGGTTGCTAGTCGTAGTTTTTGATAAAGTAAAAAAGTAAAGTAATAATTAGGGGTATAAGTGTATTTTTGTTTGCTTTCTTAATAAGTATATATTTCAAAAATAACAAATTTTAATTAATGGATAGAGTAGTTTTTTTTATGGTAAAAAAGACCTAATTTGAAGAAGAAAAAAGCATAAAACTCTCCCTCTCTCTCTCTTCTTGGGAGGTCTCTCGAGCCGCCGCTACTAGCTACCGCCTTCTTCCTTCCTTCTTTGTACCAGCCAACGCCTTCATATCTTTCCCGCATACCGATCGTTGCGGTCATGGCCCCGTTTACTTTCCTTTGCTACCGCCTCCCTGACCCTTGCCCATCCTTCCTATGCTCCTTTCACCGTCCCGACCACGGGTCCATCACCTTTCATGGCTACCGTTGGCAGCCCTGGTCCTCGACCATCCTTCTCTCTTGTTGAGCGGTTCCACCGTCTTCTTGTTGATACTGCACGTTTTGCCTGGTGTTGTTCGGTTTAGGGTCCTTGTCGGGCTTTCGTCGCTTCGTCTTCACCACCGACTTAGTCTCGTTTCTCCTTGAAGCTCTTCACCAGTTTGATTTGTTTTTGTTTTGTTGGGTGTGGTGGGTTGCTTTGTCTAGGGGTCTTTGCTCACCAACTTCTTTGTGCTTCGAGTTCTTATCTTCACCACATCCAATTTCGCTTCCTTCCTTGTCTCATTTGTTTGCCTTTGTGTGCAGGAGCTCTGTCCTTCCTTGCTTCTTTTGGTCATTCCTGTTTTGGTGTGTTCTAGCGATTTTTCCCACCATTGATCCATTATTGGTGGTGTCTGCCCTCTCGTAGTCAAACTTGCTTGCTCAATGATTCGCAGCTTCGAGAGTTTCCCTGTTGGGTACGGTGCTTTCCTTATCTCGTGTGTATGTGTGTTTTCTTTTACAGTAGGCAAACAGTAAGAATGCTCTGCTATAAATGCAAAGCACTTCCTTGATCATCCTGCTGGATGATGTTACAAAGATCCCTATTAAAATGAAGTGTGGACAAATTACAATTTTCCCTACTTTTAGCAATATAATCAGCTACCTTATTTGCTTCTCACAATCCCTAAATTGAATATAATCAAAAGAGCCTGCAAGTAGTTTGATCTTCTCAACATGACGCATAATTTCCCATTTGATGTTACTGCTCTCTTTGATTGCCTTTATCACTTCCAAGTTGTCCCATTCGATGATTACTTTTCGAAGTACTTTGGAGATTGCTAGCTACTTTCCAACAGAAACTACATAAGCCTCTGTTTGGAGAACTGAAACTTGTCTTGTCTCCTAATGAAAAATATCAATATCCTAACCCTCGGTCCCTCGGAGTCCCTGATGACCCCCCCCCCCCCCCCCCTCACCCCCACTTGGCAAAAGCCAGTGGAATTAATTGAGTCATCCACATTAATTTTGAGGATAGTTCTTTGTGGTTTGCTCCACTTAGCTTTTAACCTTTTGTTTTGTTTTTTGCTTATATTTACATTTTCTTTTATCTTGTTCAAGTTTGTAATATTAGGTATAATCTTTTGAACCAAAGATGTTGTAGCCAGGTTCCAAGTTTTTATTGTTAAAAATGACTCCGTTTCTGGTTTCGCATATGGTTTGTCAAATGAAGCAAAGATCTTCAAAGTGGGAGTTTTCATGTCTAATCATTAATATCTTCTACCATTAGATTTCTTCCTCTTAAACCGAGAAATGATTTCTCTGCCATTTGTTATAGCATGAGATCTTTGAAGTGCGAGTTTTCATGTCTAATCATCATAATATCTTCTACCGTTAGATTTCTTCCTCTTAAACTGAAAAATAATTTCTCTGCCATTTGTTCATAGCACGAGACTACTGCCTTGGTAATGCGACAATGCATGAATAGATGATGAGTATCCTCATCCTCGGAGTCACAAAGGTAGCACTGAGAGGGGACTCTATTAATGTATCTATTTAGCCTAACCTTTGTTGGCAATCCATCGATTTCTATTTTCAGTACTAGATTCTGTAGTCTAGATGGTATTCTTAGTTTTTAAATCGAACTGTAGTCAGCGTCTACTTGATGTGTTTGTCTTGTTATTTTATTAGTTGATTTGGTTGTGAACTTTCCATTGGAGTTTGGTTTCCAAATTAGCTTATCTATTGTATCCTTATCTCGTGTGCTGTTTTAAGGTCACAATGGTGGTAGATTGGTTTAAATTATGCTGCTTGTTTGAGCGGATTTGGGTCGTGGGTGGGTCAGTGAGGCCTTGAGGTGGTGTTTTTTAGGTTGGGGTGTGCGTGAGATCTGTTGGTTGGTTGATTTTTGTGGTGTTTGGTTAGTAATGTTCGGTGAATGCCTTTTTTAGTTTGGGTGATTTGCATTTAGCCAAGATTCAGACTTTCGTTGCTTGGTTTGAGATCTTTTCCGGATGTGTTGCTACATGATATCGATATTGCTGCTACTATGCTAGTCAGCCCTCATCGTTCAAGTTTGGAGAGTTTCTGCCTCTTGTACTGGCTTTTCATCGTTGTACTTTTCTTATATGTATTTTCTTTTCCGTCATTAATTTATTTCGTGCTATTTCCTTTCTGTCATTTGCTTATGGTTGTACATGATGGTTAGTTCATCTACCAGCTTGTCCGATTTCTCGGTTTCTCTAAACTTGTCTAAAAAACTGAATTCTTATCTTGCTTCAAGAAAAATAGTTTTTTTATGGTAGTTTTTTTTTTGGTAGAGCTATTAAGGGTGAGTAGCATTACTCATATGTTGCAAATTAAAGTATGTATTTTTTTCATTAGTGGTATAAAAAAATATAAGTTACTATTAGTAAATAAAGTTGTACAAAAATATACTAGTAGTTTTTAGTAAATAAACCTAAATATAACGTTGTTTGTGGGCGCACCACGCACTAATCAAACTGAGCCCACAAGACTGACTGTGTTCCATCCTAAAACCAATTGACATGAAGAGTAGTAGTCCACCGTTTATATGTAAGGTTATGATTCTTCATTATATTATCAATGTGGTTCCCACAAGAAATATAAATAAATTTAAAACTATATATACAAGTTTAAATTCAACAATTTCATTCCAATTTTTTTATTATTACTATAATTTATAGTGTTTCAATTTCTTCTTCTTCTTCTTTTTTTGGTCATTTATGATAACATTGTATGATTTCTATGTTGATTTGGTTAAAAATTATTTGGTGTCATTGGATTTGCATTTTTTATTAACTAAATGTGTGTAAATGATGTGATTTGATATGTTTTGAATTATCCGTAGCTCTTGATAACAGAAAGAGAGAGGCACTTCATCAACAAGTGATCGACAAGTAGATAACTCACACAACCAACTATTATTAAGAGTTGCAAAAACAAAAAAAAAACTCCACGCCCTGAGTTTTCCTAACATTGAAAAACTCAATAAACTCCTCACATGTTTACACCAAAGTAAGTAATGAATGGTCTCATGTTATTCATCATTTTACTATCTTCTACCGTTAGATTTCTTTCTCTTAAACTGAAAAATGATTTCTCTGCCATTTGTTCATAGTACGAGATTACTGTCTTAGTAATGCGACAAATGCATGAATAGATGATGAGCATCCTCATCCTCAGAGTCACAAAGGTAGCAATGAGAGGGGACTCTATTCATGTATCTATTTAGCCTAACATTTGTTGGTAATGCATCGATTACTATTTTCCATACTAGATCCTGCAGTCGAGGTGGTATTCTTAGTTTCCAAATCCAGTTGTAGTCAGTGTCTACTTGATGCGTTTGTCTTATTATTTTATTAGTTGATTTGGTTGTGAACTTTCTATTGGGGGTTTGTTTCCAAATTAGCTTATCTATTGTATCATTATCTCGTGTGTTGTTTTAAGGTCACAATGGTGGTAGTTTGGTTTAAATTATGCTGCTTGTTTGAGCAGATTTGGGTCATGACCGGGTGGGTTGGTGAGGTCTGGAGGGGGTGTTTTCTTAGGCTGAGGTGTGCGTGTGGTGTGTTGTTTGGTTGATTTTTGTGGTGTTTGGTCAGTAATGTTCGATGAATGCCTTTTTTAGTTTGGATGATTTGCGTTTAGCCAAGATTCAGACTTTTGTTGCTTGGTTCGAGATCTTTTTCGGATGTGATGCTGCATGTTATAGATATTGCTGCTACTTTGCTAGTCAGCCCTCATCATTCAAGTTTGGAGAGTTTCTGCCTCTTGTACTGGCTTTTCATCGTTGTACTTTTCTTATATGCATTTTCTTTTCCGTCGTTAATTTATTTTGTGCTATTTCCTTTCTGTCATTTGCTTATGATTGTACATGATGGCTAGTCAATCTACCGCCTTTTCCGATCTCTCGGTTTCTCTAAACTTGTCTAGAGAACTGAATTCTTATCTTGCTTCAAAAAAATAGTTTGTTATGCCAGTTTTTTAGGGTAGAGCTATTAAGGGTGAGTAGCATTACTCATAAGTTGCAAATTAAAGACGGTATTTTTTTTCACTAGTGGCATAAAAAAAATATGAGTTTAATTACTATTAGTAAATAAAGTTTTACAAAAATATACTAGTAGTTTATAGTAAATAAACCTAAATATAACGTCGTTTGTGGGCGCACCACGCACTAATTAAACCGAGCCCACAAGACTGACTGGGTTCCATCCTAAAACCAATTGACATGAAGAGTAGTGGTTCATCGGTTTATATGCCAGGTTAGGATTCTTCATTATATTATCAATGTGGTTCCCACAAGAAATATAGATAAATTTAAAACTATATATACAAGTTTAAATTCAACAATTTCATTCCATTGTTTTTATGTTTATATATTACTATAATTTATAGTGCTTCAATTTCTTCTTCTTCTTTTTTTTTGGTAATTTATGGTAACATTGTATGATTTCTATGTTGATTTAGTTAAAAATTATTTAGTGTCATTGGATTTGCATTTTTTATTAACTAAATGTGTGTAATTGATGTGATTTGATATGTTTTGAATTATCCGTAGCTCTTGATAACAGAAGAGAGAGGCATGTCATCAACAACTGATCGACAAGTAGATAACTCACACAACCAGCTCTTATTAAGAGTTGTACAAAAAAAAACTCCACGCCCTGAGTTTTCCTAACATTGAAAACTCAATAAACTCCTCACACATTTACACCAAAGTAAGTAATTGATGGTCTCATGTTATTCATCATTTTACTATCTTCTACCATTAGATTTCTTCCTCTTAAAATGAAAAATGATTTCTCTGCCATTTGTTCATAGCACGAGATTAGTGCCTTGGTAATGCGGCAATGCATGAATAGATGATGAGTATCCTCATCCTCAGAGTCACAAAGGTAGAACTGAGAGGGAACTTTATTCATGTATCTATTTAGCCTAACCTTTGTTGGTAATCCATAGATTGCTATTTTCCATACTAGATTCTGCAGTCAAGGTGGTATTCTTAGTTTCCAAATCCATCTGTAGTCAGTGTCTACTTGATGCGTTTGTCTTGTTATTTTATTAGTTGATTTGGTTGTGAACTTTCTATTGAGGTTTGGTTTCCAAATTAGCTTATCTACTATATCCTTATCTCGTGTGTTGTTTTAAGGTCACAATGGTACGTGGTAGTTTGGTTTAAATTATGTTGCTTGTTTGAGAGAATTTGGGTCGTGGGTGGGTCGGTGAGGCCATGAGGTGGTGTTTTCTTAGGCCGGGGGTGTGCGTGTAGTGTGTTGTGAACTTTCCATTGAGGTTTGGTTGTGAACTTTCCATTGAGGTTTGGTTTCCAAATTAGCTTATCTACTATATCCTTATCTCGTGTGTTGTTTTAAGGTGACAATGGTATGTGGTAGTTTGGTTTAAATTATGTTGCTTGTTTGAGCGAATTTGGGTTGTGGGTGGGTCGGTGAGGCCATGAGGTGGTGTTTTCTTAGGCCGGGGGTGTGCGTGTGGTGTGTTGGTTGGTTGATTTTTGTAGCGTTTGGTCAGTAATGTTCGGTGAATGACTTTTTTAATTTGGGTGATTTGCGTTTAACCAAGATTCAGAATTTCGTTGCTTGGTTCGAGATCTTTTTCGGATGTGTTGCTCCATGTTGATATTGATGCTACTTTGGCAACTCTGCTAGTCAACCCTCATCGTTCAAGTTTGGAGAGTTTCTGCCTCTTGTACTGGCTTTTCATCGTTGTACTTTTCTTATATGCATTTTCTTTTCCGTCCTTAATTTATTTCGTGCTATTTCCTTTCTGTCATTTGCTTATGGTTGTACATGATGGTTAGTCCATCATCCTAAAACCAATTGACATAAAGAGTAGTAGCCCACCGGTTTATATGCAAGTCTAGGATTCTTCATTATATTATCAATGTGGTTCCCACAAGAAATATAGATAAATTTAAAACTATATATAAAAGTTTAAATTCAACAATTTCATTCCATTGTTTTTATCATTTTATGTTCACATATTACTATAATTTATAGTGCTTCAATTTCTTATTCTTTTTTTTGGTAATTTATGATAACATTGTATGATTTCTATGTTGATTTGGTTAAAAATTATTTGGTGTCATTGGATTTGCATTTTTTTATTAACTAAATGTGTGTAAATGATGTGATTTGATATGTTTTGAATTATCCGTAACTCTTGGTAACAGAAAGAAAAAGGCACTTTATCAATAAGTGATCGACAAGTAGAGAACTCACACAACCAACTCTTATTAAGAGTTGTACAAAAAAAAATCTCCACACCCTGAGTTTTCCTAACATTGAAAAACTCAATAAACTCCTCACATGTTTACACCAAAGTAAGTAATTAATGGCTATCATTCGCAACCTTGGTCATTGCCCATCCTTCCCTCTTGTTGACCGGTTCCTCCGTCATCGGGTTGATACTTCGGGTTTTGCCTGATGTTTTCCGGTTTAGGGCCCTTGTCGGGCTTTTATTGCTTCGTCTTAACCACCGACTTTATCGTCGATTTCAACTCCCTCTTGGTACCACCGGCCTCTTGTGCTCTTTTCTTGGATTCCGTCTTCGTCCTTTGTTGCGGCGGTTGATCTGCCTTCATTGTGGTTGTTGTTGTTGCCGCCCTACCTCTTTGGTTCTCGTCGATTCCTCTTCAGGTCTTAGTCTCGTTTCTCCTCAAACTCTTCACCAGTTTGATTTGTTTTTGTTTTGTTGGGTGTTGGGGGCTGCTTTGTCTAGGTTTTTTTTTTGCTCAGCTGCTTCTTTGGCGCTTCAAGTTCTTATCTTCACCACATCCAATTTCGCTTTTCTCCCTCGTCTCCTCTGTTTGCCTTTGTTTGCAGGAGCTTTGTCCTTCCTTGCTCCTTTTGGTCCTTCCTTTTTCGGTGTGTTCCAGCAATTTTTCCCAGCATTGATCCGTTGGTGGTGGTGTTTGCCCTCTTGTAGTTGGACTTGCTTGGTCAATGCTTCACATCTTCGAGAGCTTCCTGTTGGGTACGGTACTTTCCTTATCTGATCGTATGTTTTTTTAAGGTCGAAACGATGGTAGTTTGGCTTAAATTCTAGTGCTTGTTTGAGCGGGTTTAGGTTGTGGGTGTCAGTGATGCCTTGAGGTGGTGTTTTCTTAGGCTGGGGTGTGCATGTGGTGTGTTGGCTGGTTGGTTTTTGTGGTGTTTGGTTAGTAATGTTCGATGAATGCCCTTTTTTAGTTTGGGTGATTTGCATTTGGCCAAGATTCAGACTTTCGTTGCTTGGTTATAGATCTTTTTCGGATGTGCTGCTACATGTTGGTATTGCTTTTACTCTGCTAGTCAGCCCTCCTCGTTCAAGTTTTGAGAGTTTCTGCCTCTTGTGCTGACTTTTCATCGTTTTACTTTTCTTTTATGCATTTTCTTTTCCGTCAGTGCTATTTTCTTAATGTCATTTGCTTATGGTTGTACATGATGGTTAGTCCAAGCTGGTCCCTCGGTTTCTCTAGGCTTGTCTAGATAACTGAATTCTTATCTTGTTTCAAAAAAAAAAGTTTTTTATGGTAGTTTTTTTGTGGTGAAGCTTTTAAAGGTGAGTTACTCATATGTTGCAAATTAAAGACATCATTTTTTTTTTACTAGTAGTATAAAAAAATATGAGTTTAATTATTAGTAAATAAAGTTTTACAATATACTAGTAGTTTTTAGTAAATAAACCTAAATATAACTATATTTGTGGGCGCACCATGCACTAACCAAACCGAGCACACAAGACCAATTGGATTTCATTCTAAAATCAGTTGGCATTAGCAGGAGTAGCCCATCGATTTATATGCAAGGCTGAGATTCTTCATATTAACAATGTCGGATATGTTCATTTCACATATTTCATAAGAATTACAGATAAATTTAAAACCATATATACAAGTTTAAATTCAACAATTTCATTCCATTGTTTTTATGTTTATATATTATAATTTATAGTGATTCAATTTCTTTTCTCTTTTTTTGGTAACTTATAGGATAACATTGTATGATTTCTATGCTGATTTGGTTAAAAATTATTTGGTGGTCATTGGATTTGCATTTTTTTATTAACTAAATGTGTGTAAATGATGTGATTTGATATGTCTTGAATTATTGAATTATCCGTAGCACTTGATAACAGAAATAGAGAGGCACTTCATCAACAAGTCATCGACAAGTAGATAACTCACACAGCCAGCTCTTATTAAGAGTTGTACAAAACAACTCCACAACCCGAGTTTTCCTAACATTGAAAAACTATAATAATTTCATCAACATTTTCTCAATTTCATTCCAATCTCATAACCTCAAAATAGAGAAAATTGAGGACGCCAAAACTATTTCTGAATTCCTAATTACCCTTTAAAAAAACCTCATAAGTGCAGTGTCAAATCAACCTTCTCAGCAGCACCATCGCCACAGCTGCTCGTCGAACCCACCTCCTGGGCGGCGACGCTGCGGGGCCCGCCATCTCCACCTACGCTGGCACCATAGTGGGCCACATTGCCAAGCCCAAAGGGCTGGCGTTGGCCGCAGTGGAAGGGCCCGAACCCAACTCCACCAGCATGGGCCGCTAGGCCCGCTATGTACAAAGGAGCTGGGGCGACCACAAACGGCGGCGGCGAGAATGGGAGGAATGGGTAGTGAGGAGGATGGGAGGCGGAGGAGAAGGATTTCTTGGCTCGTTTGGCTAAAAGCCTCTCCTTCTTGTGGGCGTTTTGGTGGCCGCCGAGAGCTTGGGAGGTGTGAAACCTTCGGGTGCAGTAAGTGCAACCATACGCCCTCTTATCTTCCATGTATCTATATAGAGACACAGTACGGTAATTAGTAATTAAGTAATTAATAAGGGAGTGTTTGGATGACAAATCATATATAATATGTATAGTACCAAATATATGGGGTGGAGTTCAGTCTTTATATAGTAGTGAAGAGATCGATAAGAGAGAGACATATGCATATGTCAAATGGTGCATGAACATGTGAATTGTGAATTGGGAATTGGAAATTGGGGAGGGAGGCTTCTTTCACTTTCCGACCATTGTAATGGTTGAGAATATAAATATGGCCTCTCCCACTTTAAACTAATATAATAATTGAAGACTATATATATATATATATATGATAAGTTATTTGGATATATGGTATATGCGTTCGTTTTAGATAGGGCATTAATATTTCGATTGATCAATAAGTGGTGGAGTCAGGGTTTTCGTCAAACACGTTAATTTTTCTTTTCTTCAAGATCATTTTATCAACTAAACTAACGAATTTCTCATTTAAAGCTATTATATTATATTATTATTATTTTTTTTAACCGAAAAGAATTTGGTAGCTGCCAAGGTAACTAACTAAGGGCATCCTGAAGGATGATGCTGCGTAGAGCAGCGTCTGAAGGAAAATCAGTGTTGGAGTGAGGAGATAGGAGATGCGAGAGACGACCAGCAGCACCATTTTGGCTTCCCTAAAGATGTGAATAATCTCACGTTCAGAGAAGAACTGAAGAGATAGAAGACAGACAGATAAGATCACCTCGATCTTGCCAGAACACAAGCATCCAGTCAAGAGACTATTTATGATGCTAAGGTTATCACCTTCGATAATAATTTTAGTAATGTTAAGTCTTATTGCTGCAAGTATACCTTTCCAAAGGCCAAAGACTTCAGCCCCGAGAACAGAAACAAGCGGGGATCTGTCAGCCTCAGAGAAAAGAACCGAACCAGAGTTGTTTCTGATTATGAAGTCATAGGAAGCAGAGCCAGATGAGGATAAAGCTCCATCAAAATTCAGTTTGCACCATCCTAACCTAGGTTTTTTCCATCTACAAAGTTTGCTAGAGGTCTTGGATTTTGTTTTATTTTGTAGTATGTTTGAGTTGTTTTGTAGATCTTTGTCTAATTCCTTGGCTTTATTCCAGCTGTAGATATGCTCTGTTGTGAAAGATAATATTGTGTTTGGGTTCGGGTTTATGTTATTGAAAGCCTTTTTGTTTCTAAAGTATCATATACTCCACCAAGCAACAGCTAGAGTGGAAAAACCCTGTATCCCGAGTTCATTTCAAAGGTTTATGAAGGCTTGTGATAAGGATGCTGTGGTGTTATATACATGGTCAATCTTTTGAGAGAATCTGGGGGATAGTAATTGGAGTGTCATATGGAGATTGGACATTTGAAAAGTAGATGTTCTGTATTAAATATTTTGGATCAATATAGATATAGATTAAAATTCAAAAATCAACAAAAGCGAAAAATAATTACTATTTTAAAAAAAATGATAAGTATATATAGGTTAAACACTTTAATAGATTAACGACGTTAACAACGTCATGTAATTTGTCATGGGCCTGGTGAAAGGATTATTAAATAACATATAAGTTAAATTAAAGTGTCGTTAATAAAATGAGTTATAGATAAAATCTTATTGCACGTGTAGATACTGGGGATTTATGATAGTACTAGTTAGGAACCGTGCTTCGCACGGTGAAGGTGTTGTCCTGATTACGTATAAAGATATGAACTTACATATATTCTTAATCCAGTGCATTTAGATCAAGCAATTATGGAGCATGAGTCAGAGCTAATATATGAAATTGATAGAATCATAAAGAACATGTGTAATATAGTTAAGAAATTATAAATAATAGTTATGAATGAATACAAATTACAAAACATAAATTAGAGTTATATCCGTTTGAAATGGCATGGGAGGCATATCTCCTCTTGACTACGAACCTAAACACCCCTGGGCTGCTAGGATCAACTAAAGTGAATGCAAGAATCTGTAAATCAGGAGCTGATGTTGTTAATCTTTGAGGTCAAAATATCTCATAAATAAAGAGCTAGTTAATCAAGAGTAGATAAAGAAAGGCAGAACAAAGAATTGCAGAATTATCATGACAAAGTAATTAAATCTATAACATTTTGCAGAAAAGCAGTTATTGATGAGCTTTCAATAAGAGAATTTTGAGTAAAAAAAAGGAATATAATACAAACCAAATCAGAGATTATTAACCTTGATATGAGGTGCCAAGTTCGATTTAGTTCAGCTAGAGTTTATATGAAGGGTTGAAATCTGCAAGTGGAAATGAGAAGAGGATTCATTAGCTAATCTACTCATTTGGTATTTCAAATCCTTCATATCTTGTAAGGTGATCATTGCACTCTATTAACTTATCTTACAGCTGCGTCAAATGTAGTTCAAATGCATTTAGTTGATCTTCACCCTCAATCACGAGTAAAATTAATTGCCAAAGCCCCTCTTCATCTGCCATAAACTTGCTTTAGTTCTCAAAATTGGTCCCGTCTCCCCATTTGATATGTTGCAGGCATTTATAACTAATTTGTCAACTAAAACAATGAAATTACTTGGTATTATTTTATTACAAACTTAAGTAATATAGATTGAACTTATAACCTTGCTTTATTTTTCCTGTTTTAGATAGATGAACCAAGATTTGAGTCCCTGGTAATATTCAACAAGAGATTTATAATTCCAAACTTACTTGTGATGAGCAAAGTGTGCATTTGCAGCAAGCTCAAGTTTTCAGATGTGTGCATTTTCTATTGAAATCATACCGTGTATTAACATTCGTTTTCCTCCTATGTCTACACAAGCTTCAAATTTCATTTTTACTTTTACTCTTGGTTTTGATGTTCTATTAGTGCCCCTTAATGTCACCTTCCCAACTACTAATAATAGAAGTGTTTTGAGTCATAGTTGTGTTTACCTTTTTAGAGTATTTATCTCTCCACCTACGAAATAAGGTGATCCATAATTACTATAAGCTCTACGTTTTATGGACAACCGGACCAGTTGTTGGCTTTCTTTGTTTGGGTGCGTGTGTTTTTGCTTCATTTATCGCACTTGAATTCGATTCCTGTTGAGGCTTTCGTGAATGCCATGCATTTAATTAGGAGAACATTTAATCTGTAACTTTTTGAGCATTGAGTTTGTTGTACATGTTTTCTATCCTTTTTCCTACGGATTCTGTTTACTAATGAGCATTTGTCTCTAGGTTTATTTTTTAACCGATCACATTTTATTTTAAATATTACTTAAGCTTAGAATTAAATTATGCTAGTTTCATTAGAATCCCAGGGCTTTGAATCCTTGGACTATTTTAAGAATATCTTTTAAGTTTTAAATATTTGTATTTGTGGTTTATTTAGGGGTTTCACTTTTGCGTGTATAGGATAATGGAGTATGTCCCTTCGACAACCGATAGGGAAGCCCTGGTACTTTCTTTTGTTTAGATAGCTCTTGGTCAGACCATTGAAATTGCTGAATAATTTACCCCCTTTACCAAGAAGCCATCCATACATCATCAAAGAGAAAATGGAGGTTAAAAATGATATACTACAGCAGCACAAGGATGCAATTAATTACTGTTTGATTGCTGATTTTTCTATAAAAGTATTCCTGGCTATGTTTGATATCACTATCTTCATGAGTTAATTTTGATGCATGACAATGGAGAGGCCTAAGCAAGTACGCAACACAGGGATGTTGTTAGGTCCACATTGCTTTAGCAACCTTATATGGTTATAACTACTATCAAGTTATCAACTCTTGCTTGGCAACAAGAAGTAAGCCAATCATATGTACAGTAATCAACAAATAACTAAGTAATAGTTAAATAGAAGCTATCACATAAAAATTGCATTTGTGTCTCATTCTTTATAGGATGATAGAAGGTTAGAGGAACATAAAAGGTCACAAAAGTGCATAGACAATCAAATCACAGAAAAGTATCACTAAATCAATCATAGAATCTTCATTTGTGAAAACTATTTGGAGTTTGGATGTCATTGTGTGTCACATTAAGATTTTCTATACAGTTAAATTAATTAATAGATAGTCCAAGAATACTTCGGATCAAGTCAAATATTCATCACTATGCTTCAAAAATAAATTCACTTGTATATAATTGCAGCCAGTATCATTAAGTCACTAAATTTAGAAACTCACCGCTCAATGATCCTTTATCCAAATAGGCATGGGCCTTTCAGCATTATGAGGTACAAAGCCAAAAATACGAGTCCATTAAGGCCAAAAAAACCTGCAGTAGAATCAAAACCCAAAATCAGTAAGGAGATAAGGAATTACAGTCTAGAAATTATAAAAGCATAAAAGAAAACTTAAAAATTTGCTTCCCTGATATGAAGAAGTTAACAAGGATGCAAATAAGTTAAAAGCCACACTAAAACATTAGATGAAGCATGTCTCATTCAACACTAAAAATCACCATTAAAGACAAAAGTTGTGGAAAACATATTCAGCTTAATGGATCCCTTCCATGGGATAAAGTTGTACAAACTCTAAAAAAATGAGTTCAGATTACATGGCATACCGTGACTTTTTAATAATATAGGACGCTTCTCTTCCTGACTGGCTTAATACATAAGATTTGAGGGTGGATATAAATATGTATAAGCAGTCTGACCCGGTATTTCAGTTGGAAATTCAATTCATGCTGGCATGCTAAAATAAGATTGAAACTTTGAACTGTCAGGTGAAGACGACCACATTATCCTAAAATCAGACACACTGAGATTTTCATCTAAAGTAACCTGCAGAATTAAAAGACAAAATCTGTAATGACATCACAAAATGTATTTGCAGAACATTAGGCCGTCAAAGGATGAAGTTTGAAGATTCAAACTGTAAATACATTATGCATGCAAGGAGAAACTACTACACCTTTGCCACTGATGAAGAGTTGCTGGTGCTCCCTCAACAAATAAGCAATTGGGTCCTCCTAAAGCCTGTATAGGGAGAAGCAAGCATCATCAAGAAGACATAAGGACCATTTTTAAAGATAAATCAAAGAAGAATGAGATAACATTACAATATTGTTTATATCCGTGAAAGGAATATCAAGAAGTTACAATGAGCATTCAACACCATCAAGAATTCAAAGATAGGATCTTCCCTTCTGCCTGAAACAGAACATCTTTCGAGTGAAATACTAGTACATAACATTAGAGAACTATAACTCCTAGTAGGATATGCAATTGTGTACTGATTGCATATACATTTTAGTCTAAAGTAATTTCACAGACTGACCTATAGTTGCAAGCAATTATGTTCTTTTGCTTCTGGCTTTGTAAGAATACACAAGACTACAAGAGTTCATCCCGAAGACCCAAAGAGGCCTTGCAAACTCAGCCTCCATAGGATAGAGTGCTAAAACTTCGTTTTTGGAATCAATCTGTTACAAGAAAACAAGCCAGTTATTGTTCACCCCATAAAAGACCACACCATATGATGGGTCATGGGGTATGAACTGTCAGATTCCCATAACTGGGAAACCATTCCGGAATGGCTCACCGGAAAGGACTTGTGGGTAGTACCCATAGGTCCCCGGTTCGAACCCCGGAATGGCCGCTCTTTATTTACCAATTCAAGGGAAATCACAATGCATCTAAGCAATATGATCGAGAACCTAGGCTAGAAAATATAAGATGATGTGTATTACAAATTATACTGATTCCATCACAACTGGAGTTTAAAAATCAGAGACCTCTGTGACTCTGAAGGCAGCCTTGGCTCTGGTTAACTTTTTCTATTTCTCATAATTATTACCAAATTTTACCCAACAGCTCCAAATATATGATATTAAATTCCTGTCAGTAATAAAAGAACAGATTCCCTGCATAAATGAGCAAAATACATCAGCACAGCAAAATACATCAGCACAGGTTTTTTGTCTCTTTGCAGACACAAATCACCTACCTAGAACATTAGGTGTGTTAACTGCATCACAAATCTCCAAATGGAGATGGAAAAGAAAAGTATATGCATAGCCTATCAGATCTTCGAATCCGCACCTCAATAGTAGAAACCGAGAATGAATAAAGATTTTCACCTAAAGAAATTCTAAGATCTCCGGATATCAAATCTCTAACATCTTACAAACAAAATCGAGTCTATCCATCTGTAACCCTAAAAGATCTTGCCACCTAAATTATATACTACCATGATTGATCAATCCCAAACCTAAAATGTAAAGGTTCTTATCATCGATTTAAAGGCATTGATTCTCCATTTGGAGGCCATAACCCTGAATTTGAAGATCTCAAAACTATCAGGCATTTAATCGAACACCTTGTAGGCGGATATCAAATCTCTAACATATTACAAACAAATTCGAATCTGTCCATCTCTAACCCTAAAATATGAGTTTTGCAACCTAAATTAGATACTACTATGATTGATCAATCTCAAACCTAAATTCCGTGCAATTTCTAATTCAGGAATAAAAACAAAGATCAGTAGGAGAAAAATAGAAGAGGGTTACCTGGTTCGGAATTACAGTTGAGGCCGGAGAGAAAATGGAGATCAATGGCTACGCAAGGGCGTTTGTAGCATGAATTCGAAGGAGGTAATCGGACCAGGAAGAAGAGCGTGGATTTCGGCTGGACCGCGGCTACGGATGCGGCTGGAACTGGACTTCCTGCTGGAGGAGGGTTGCTCGATGTTTGGATCGCGGTGCGGCTGGCGGAATGCTCAGGACTCAGGAGGCACCCCTGAAGTCCTGAGAAGGAGGCGAGTTAGTGCTGATATACATACGAGCCGAGTAGTAAGGACTTGAAGGTGGAAGAATGGAAGAACGAGAAAGGAAGTATACAGGTTGAAGAGGAAGACGAAGATGGACAGAGGAGAAGCTAAGAGACGACGAAGAAAGAGAATGAAAAGGAAGCGGAGGGAAAGGCTGTACACATTACAGAAAAGGAAAAGACGGACACACCCACAGAAATTAAAAAATAAATCATTTCAAATGCAAACTTTGTTGGACAAATTAGGCATTCAACAGCAAAACTGATCTGGGCCAATATGGGCCTTAGATAATTATACATATAAGTAACCAAAGGCTGGGATTGCAAGTACCTTCCACCATCTTTACAGTAGTATAGAAGTATAGATATAATATAAGTAGATCGAGAATCAACATAGATATAATTGAAATTTATGTATAAATATAAAAGGCACACGAGGTCTAGGAAAAGTGTTGGTTAGGGGAGTGGGGGAGGTCATCGGTTTCAATTTGAAATAATTCCAAATGTCAAACCAACAATCGCTCTCTTTTCTCTGCTGCATGCATATATCATATATGCCGCCTTTCAAAATGGAAGTTATCGAATACCCCCTTCGTTCCAAAATATATAATTTATTATTTATTTTAAACATCTATTTATTATCATTATAATGCAAAATGATAAAGTGATGTTTGGTTAACAAATTTTTTAAGGCTTTTAAATTATGATATTTTTGGATTCCACGATATATTAATTAAAATGCAATTATTTTATCTCGATTTATGTGATTTTTTTTTTGATACAACCAAACGGACACATAAAACGATGTAAAATAATTGCATTATAATGAAAATGCAATGGAATCCAAACACACCTTATAACTCCATCTTGATAAAGGTTTTATACGATGTATTTCTGTAGGGTATGATGGAAGATAAGTAAGATTTATTTGCAAGTCGTTTTCATAAATGTTTTTTTCAGAGACTGTCTCAAGGTCTTGACAAATGTCCGGGCGCTGTTTTATTCTTTTACTAGTATTTGTCACCCGCGCGGTTGCGCGTTTTTTTAATAAATTTTATTTTATTATATTAAAATATTATATTAGATTATTAATTGACATGACCCATAAAAATAAAACCATATATAAATATATTGTATTCAATTTGATCTATAAAGTAGAATAACTGACCAAATATTCTTTCTTCCATTTTTAGAATCTTGACGATATGGTACATATTTATATATAGATATATTATATCGAATTTGATCTAAACATAGAATAATTAATCAAATATTGGATATATTATTTAATCTAAGAATAGGCTTTCACCACACAGAAGAACTTTTATAAATCTTGATAGTTATATATAGTTATCTTAATTTGTTTCAATTTTATATTACTCCGTAATATTTCCAAAATTATTTCTTTTGATGAATGCCATTTTATAAAAATTTCAAATTTGATCTAAAATTTCCAAAATTACGTAGAGTTTTTCTTATCTCCCACTACTGTATCCTGATAAGATCAGACGTCTTGGTCTTGGATCAGTACTATATGTATTTTATATATTTATTTGGTAACGTATTATATATAAAAAAAAAAGTTGATCTAAAAAAAATTCTAATTAAGATATAAGGTTGTATTGGATAGATTATTTGATCTAAAAAGATAAATATTTTATTTGATCTAAAAAGATAATTTTTTTACCTAACTATATTAGTTTATTAATTGAAGTGACCCAAAAATATAATACCATTTTAATCCAGAATATGACATGTAAGTAAAAATATTCCCGTTTTAATGCAGAAAATTCCATGTATGCACAATCGCACCAGAGGTCGTTTCAAGCCTTTCCTTTAGTACTCCCTCTGTCTCATATTAAATGTCTTTTGTCTTTTGTGCACGTTTTTTAAAGAGCGAAAAACTCTACTGTATAAAATATTATAATTTTAATTAATTTTTTTTATATAATGTTATACTTATTACTACTAAGTATCAAATTATATAAAAAATTTAATTAAAAAATAATATTTTATAGAGTTTTTCGCTCATTAAAAAACGTGCCGAAAAGTAAAAAGACATTTAATTTGAGACGGAGGGAGTATTTTATACCCTTACCTTAAACCCCCAAAACCCTTACCCTAACCCCCAAATTGGCAAGACTGTTGGCTGAAAACCTGTCCTCAATATGGACTATTGATGAATGGCAGGAATCCCGGAGTCTGATTATCTGTCGTTGTTGCTGCTCAAAATCTTTGAGGCAGCACGAAAGAGATGCCGAGGTACCTTGTCCATCACTCTTTTGATCATTGGATGTATCATCTTCCAGAGCTTCTCTAGACTCCTCCTGTTGATATCCATCAATCTTGTCCTCAAGACGATGATAACAATCCTATATCAAGTATCATAAATTAGCAAAACAAACAATCGGTGAAAGAACTGCAGATTCTTTAGCCAATACTTACACTACAAGCGTTGATCTCCTGGCCTGTTTTGCTAAGGAGAGCATTTCTGACAGTGTTGTTCAATGTACATGGCCCTGGCAAGCTTTTGTCGAATATGGAGAATTATCTTTTGGGTACCCGTTAACAAGGTAGTCAATTCTTAGATACCTATAAATTTTGAATGGGACAGATTGAAGCCCTTGCCTTGAAACCCAAAATTGGTAGGACCGCAGGTTGAAAACCCGTTTTGAACCCATGGACAACACAAAGCAAGTAGAACACGAAACAGGTGGTTGAGGTGATGAAATGTAAAGGATCGATAGACAGTGCAACAGGCATCATGTAAACATGCTACTTACTTGCTCAATCTCAGAGAACTTGGCCATCAAATCATCCGGAATCGACCAGTATAAAATATCCAAGTTTTGCTTGATCCTCTCTTCATTTGTACTCTTTGGGAGCACACTGTGACCCATTTGCAGGCCCCATCTAAGACAAACTTGGCCTGGGGTCTTGCCCAATTTCTCTGCCACTGTTGTTACTACTGGCTGCTTGAACACATCACTTTTCAACCATTTTGTTCCTGGAGAACCTAATGGTGAATAGCCCTAGGATCATCGAACGAGAGAACATAAAACCGAATCAACTGCAGATTACTACAAATTGAAAAGACAGAAACAACATAGTATAGCTGTGACAAGTAGCAATCTGACAAAAAATTCAGACAAGTGCACACCCTTAGGTTTGCAGAATTCTCGTAGCTTGGCCTGTTGCCATGATGGATGGCACTCGACCTGGTTTACCTCAGGGGGACAAGAGCAATCTCTAACAAGTCCCCAAGTTTATTTGTAGAGAAGTTTCTTACACCAATTGCTTTAGCCTTTCCCGAATCATAAAGTGCTTCCATAGCCCTCCACGTGCTTGGGATTGTCAGGTATATCAAGACTTTCGAGCTTAAATCCAATCGAACCCTTCTTAAATTTAACTAGCCAGTGAATCTGTATATTCATGTAAATCAGTGTCAAATACACAAACCCTTGAATGAATGTGAAGTATCATCCATAGCTAAAGAGGGCAAAAAGAAAAGGAGAAAAAGAGTACAAATTGAAAAACTTCGGGGCAGTTGAAATACAGGGAGAAGAGTTTTTATTTTATTTTATCTGAATTTTAGCCTGTTGTATACATATTCCTGAAGTTTAAGCCATGGAAAGGAAAAATACAAAGTCAACTGATGTGATTTTATATTCTCTAAAAATTGAAAAAAAAACTGAGATCAAGAACATCTATTCAAACAGGAAAACTAAGACCAAATACCGCAGTTATAAGATCAAACACAAAAGACTGAAAAAGTCAATTCTTGGTATCACCAATTATGCTATGCATAAATACACATCATGAAAACAAGGTGTTGATACTATCGACATAAAAGCAAAAGTAAGAAAATGATCGACATAAAAACAAACAAGAGACCCCATTCCAAGTCAAACATAAAAATGAGCTAAACCGACACTATAAAAACAATACAAACTAGTGGAATTCCCGCGCCATGGCGCGCTTGCGATGGAAAAAAAAAAATTAGAATATAAAAATTTTATTATAAGGAATAACAACATACTCACTTAATGAGCAATTGTATCTCATAAAGCAATATATCCAACGGTCAAAACTACAAAGAAAAAATTACTTAACAAAACTACAAAGAAAAGAAAAGTATTAGACAAAATGTCAATCATCATCATTATTTCGTATTGTTCATTTAGCTTTTGATTTTAAGTAATGAAATTGTCATTGAATAAACACAACAAAACTAAACCACTGTGTTGAGTAGCTAACCATATACCAAATCTGGAATTAATATACAATTAGTAAAATCTATTCCATTAAAAATTTACTTTGTGAAGGGATTCAGAAGAAGGAAAAAAACAGCAGTATAATAGATCACTAAATGCATCAATTAAAAGGAGAAATTCAATATTGTGATGAAAATGAAATCTGGAAAAAAAAATGAGAAGATAAAAAATTTATTATAAGGAATAACAACATACACTTAATAGCAGTATAGTTGACTACTAAATACATAAATTAAAGGGGGGGGGGGGGGGGGGGGGATATCAGTATTGCATTCATGACCATCAATACCGAGCTCTTCCGATTTCTTCAGCAACAAATTTAGCCTGGCAGAGTTTAAAAGTCTTCTCGACTGGACCCTCGAGTGTAAATGCATACAACAATATTGCAATTAAACATTCTAATTCTAAGAGTAACTTCAATCCCTGTTTCATGCTAGTATACTATAAGTTAGAACATTTTTTCCCATTTGCTTGAATTGAACAAATGGAAACTGGTCTCATATATAACTTTTAGTGTTACCCTCTGTTCTAGAACATGTTGGATTTAGCACAGAAATGCCATCCAGAACATGATTAAACTACATCATTCCACAATAATCAAGGAAAAGGAATAGCATCTGAAAATAATTGAACAACTCCGCAGTTTGCCACAAACAAAGATAAGATGTACTGTACAACACATTTGGTATTGCTGCTTCATAGCAAGATTGAATTGAAAGGATATAAAAGATGAATCCAGTCAAATTCTATAGCAATTACGACAGCAAATTTCTTATAAATACTTGAAGCTTATCCTTCCACAAATGGCAAAATTTTCACAAAAGATCAAAACTCCTTAAACTATTGAAAAGAAAAGAAGAAAACAATAACAAATGAGCATTTGAACAGGCTTTTTACCAGGACTTTAGATGCCAGAAAACTCATAACCTTGGAGCTAACAAAATCATGAGCAATGCTCCTCCTTAGGGGCATCGATTTCTCTATAAGCCAAAAACCTTCCATATATCACTCAGCTTGATTGTAGGTAATGTAATAAGAGGTTCATCAATTGCAGCCTTCAAGCATGTCCCGGGCAAAGAAACGTTACCAATCTACGAGAAAAGGGAAAGATACATAATGTATAGTCAATGAATAAGGCTTCCACTTCATGGAGTGTCCAAAAGAAATATCAAAAATAAATTTTGTCCACTTACTTTCAGCCCTTGGTCCTCCATGAACATCTTTTCATTCAGACTTTGGTTTAATTCCATGTCTTGATTCGGGTTCCAGTTGATCATTTGGTATCTCCTTTAGAACTTCCTAAACCTAAGACATCAACTGAGATCATCACTAAAGGAATAACTGGTCCATGCAATCAAATTGGCCCTAAACAATGCTCGGCTCAACCATATTGTCCAAAATGAGCGTTAAACAACAACCAAAAACAAATATGAAAAGCCTGAAATTAGTTAACTTATAGAAGCCAAAAACAGATGAAACCCTAGATAATTAAATGAGAAAGTCTTGGGCAAGCATGTGCACGTCAATTTGTTCACAACATGATGAGGAAGTTGTAACTTAGGTAATATTCCCAATATATCTAAAGAAATCTAATCCCTGAATATTATTTTGTTGTGTATGCGCTAAAGTGCTATTATAGCATTTGTAGCCTCAATAAGGTGATTGAGACATTATTGGCTAATACGAAATAAAGTCACAGACAGTACTAATCCACAGTCTAGAGTAGATATAAAATTTTAGCAAAGAACATCCCATAAATAAGAAGTTTCATGTTGAATATCAATGATCACCTAATCTAGATCTAAAATTAGTAAAACATAATCCAATAAAAATATACAATGTGAAGAGATTCAGAGGAAGAAAAAAAAACAGAATAATAGTTGATCTCTAAATACCTTGGTATAAAGAGGCATCAAGCAAAGTTAAGGTTACTAAATGAGATAAATTTACCAATGGTTGGAATAGTAGTGACAATCTCTCCCAGAATTCCTCACTTTCACCAGAAAGCAAAGTTAAGTCACAATCAAACATATTAATAGCATGGTAAAACAAAAACCAACTTAATGTTTCAACTAAGAAGAAATTACATCTTGGGACTAAAGCATGATTCCTCATTCACCAAATCAGTACACATGATTCAAAGACAACATCACAACTCCTAAGATTAAAAATTTATAATCTGTAACCATAAATCCGAATTTGTAATCAACAAAAATAGGACATTAAATCATAAATTTGAAATTATAATCTCTAACAACCCTAGATTCAAAATTTTAATCCAATCAATTCCCAAAAGCAACTCACGAAATCCCCAAATCCAAATCCTAAATTTCGGAAAATTGAAATGAAAAATAGGACAAATACCTTAGGAGTCTCACACGAGAAAGGATGAAACTCAAAAGCGAGGGATTTATGGATCAGGAAGGACAGGGCATTCGACGCCGTCAACCGGCCTCCAATCGTCCGCGTGACCATCGAGGGTGACGATCTTGAAGCCCGAGTGGGAGTTGCAGGTCCGCTGTGGGAGGACAAGGGCGCAAGGTCCACCGGGGAAGAGGATTGATGGGTTGAAGTCACACAGAAGAGTAATTAGAGACAGGAGGGAGAGGCGGAGGAGGAAGACGCCGGAGAATCGGCCGCAGGGATAGGGAGAGGCGGAGGAGGAAGACGCTGGAGGATCGGCCATAGGAATTAGGGAGAGACGGAGGAGGAAGACGCGGAGGAGGAAGAGGCAAGTGAGAACCGACGCCGGATGATCAGCCGCACGAGGGAAGTGGTCGATGGAGCAACCCTAGCGCGTTGAGCATTCAACTTAAGCTATAAAAGCATGTATATAGTTTTCTAAATATTTGTTGTATCATTTTAACGTCAATATATTTGGGATTATAAAAGAAGTCTAAAGAGATCAAGTTTATTCAAGTAAAACTTTCACAATTATTCCAATAATTGTATCTAAGACACGCGCGCGCATACACCCATACCTTAATATAAATTAATTAATAACTTAGGGATTAAAGCTTAAGATTGACAAAGAAGTTGCTATTATATATGGTTAGCCGAAAATGGAGCGTACGTGAAGCTATTTGAATTGTGCAATTTTATTAGTTGAAATTATATGAAATAAAAATGGTTGAATTACCACTCTCATATCAATACCTTTAACAGAAACATCTTTAATTTTTTTAAAGTCAAACATTCATATACTCTAACTATATATTAATTAGGAGTTATTTAAGGTGTGGGTACGGAGTATCATAATTGTATTATTCATTAGTCTTAATTTGATATTTGATTGATTACTAATTTTAAAATGGTAAAAAAATTCTAAAATTGGCAAAAGTGATTTGTGTAAGATTTAACCCTAATAAACCATCTAAAATTATTAAGAAGGTAAGCTTTTTTTGTTACCGTTCAACATTTCAAATACTTAAGTATTTTAACGTATGACTATCATTTATTATCTTAAGAAGCTAGTTTGGTATCCACACCTTGTGCGAGTATTGATATAAAATTGGTTTCATTACATGTAGTGCGCGCTACATATAATACAAAATTTGAACTATTAATTATTTAATTAAAATATAAGTATGATTATATAGTAAAAGATAATAATTTGAAGTTATCTCAACCTAAAATTTAAAATATAATATAATATACATAGAAAAATATTTAATTTTTAAAAAATTATCCAAATTTTATAACATAATTTATTAAAAAAATTATTTATAATATTTTTTCATAACTTTCATATATTATTATATTGTATTCGATCTGTTCATTTATTTCATATTCTCATTTTTTTAAAACTTAATCCTATTTTTCAAAAAGAAATGTTTGATATCCCATATATTTTACATTGAGCATATATCTTTTTCAAATCCAAGTATATAATTGAAATATCCTCCGTCTTTCATATTCTATCAATTATAACATATACAGAATACTAAAAAAGTAATGATACCATTTTCATTATAATGTTTGACTAATAGTTGTACATATAATTGAAAAAATATATGTACAAATATTTGAATAATTTAACTATGGAATCGACCATCGTTTACGTTTGTACTCATCAATGTCATCATCTTTATTGCAAATATTTGTTAAAATCAAATCATAATTAAAATCATTACATAATATATAATTAAAAATTCAACTAATTAAATAATAATTAAAATTTTAAAACAAATCATTTTATTTTAAATCAATCCATAATAAAAAATTATGTTTAATTATTAATTTCAGGTTTGTTATGAAGATAGCCTTAATTTGTTGGAAAAAAGCGGATTAAAAAATATTGTTGTTTGATTTGGGTATAGAGAACAAAAATGGAAAATATGAGCTAGAGTAGATTGTATGATAAGTGAAATAGATGACACAGTTAAAAATATTCATTCTAATTATTTCATGTTTGTTATGAAGATGGTCGAGCCTTAATTTTGTTTTAAAAAATTATTCTTTTTTTATTTGGGTTAATGAGAAAATGTTAAATCTATGTCAACATAAATTGTATGGTAAGTTAAACAAATTGTTTTTTTGTTTTAAAAATTAAAGATTTGCTCGAGAGTAATTAGAAAATTAAGTTAGCAATTAATTAGATAAATATGCAATCTTTTAAATAAAAAGTGATAAGCATCCGAATTTAAAAAAAAAATTCACAAAATTTTTATTAGGTCAGATTGGAAAATCTTATTAAATCTCATTTGTTACTAAAATCACTTCTCTACAATCTGAATTATCAAGTGTGTAATTGTATTAGACATTGAAATATTTTGGTTAGTAAAGAGATAAACATCCCTCATTTTGAGGGATTCGAGAAATAGATAATGGTTATAAATATTGGATGAATTAGTTTGATAAATAAAAGTTTAATTTGAGAAAATGTTTTTTAAATCAAATGTGGACCCATCTTTAAGTACATCATGCCACATAGGATGATTGAAGGATAATCCGTCATGTGGCATCTCCAACATGTGTTTTAGTATTATATTAAATATTAGATATATATTAGATATTAGATTATATATTTCAATCATTGTGAAAGAATTACTAAATAAAAAAACTAATTTTTGGATAAAATGTGGTAACTAAAAAATATATTGAGTTTTAATTCAAAATAAATGACAAAAAATAAATTAAAGTTATCATAGAAAAATAATTATTTGATATTTAAAAATTTTTAAATCACTTTAATTCGAAAAAAAAAGATATGAGATTTATTTTAATTAATAATTAAGTAAATTGAATTAATTATTTAGGTGGGGCCACATTAAAGGAAAACTCGCCACGTAAGCCTGGTTTATGGATGTGCCGCCATGTGGCATCTTCTAACATCTGTTTTAGTATTATAATTAGATTAGATATAGATTAGATCATGAAATGAAAAAATAGAATTCATATAAAAAAGCCACACTAAATGAAAAGTAAGATAACAAAGCAATAGACATAAATGATCGGGTGAATTATATTTTTGGTCCCTAACCTTTACCACTTGTTTCACTTTAGTCCTTAACCTTTGAAACGTTTCAAAATAGTCCTTGACCTTTCTATTCCGTTTCATTTTAGTCCCTAACCTTTCAAAGGTTGTAAAATAGTCCCTAACCTTACATTTTTTATTCGTTTTAGTCCCTAATATTAAAATATTATTTGGAATAAGTATAAAAAAAACCACCCTAAAGTTTTCATAATTTAAATAAAATTATTCATACAAAGAAAATTATATAAAATCATCTAACTCTATAATTTTAATTTTGAAAAATACTCGAACTATTTTACTATTTATCATAAGAGCATATTAATATAAAATTATCCATATTTTTTTTTCACAAAAGCTCTCATAAAATTTATAGATCTTGTGATTAACTATGAGAGATTGTGGGATATTTTTTTTATTTACCAATACATAGATCCAATATATGTTTATTAATCCATTAAAATAATGAATTTGAATAATAAAAGAGATCGTTTTTAAAAAAAATCATAAAGTTGGATATTTGTTTTATAATTATTCTTTATATGGGTAATTTACTCATTTATATACATTATGATAACTTTAGGGTGATTTTTTATAATTATTTCAAATAATATTTTAATATCAGGGACTAAAACGAATAACTAATATAAGCTTAGGGACTATTTTACAACCTTTGAAAGGTTAGGGACTAAAATGAAACGAAATAGAAAGGTTAAGGACTATTTTGAAATGTTTCAAAGGTTAGGGACCAAAAATGCAATTCACCCTAAATGATCAACACTAAATTTAATAATGAATTAGGAATAACAAAAATGTGTGGTGGTTTATTGAATTGGACCATTTGAATATACATACAGTGGGGAATAAATTGCTAAAATGTATTTATACACATGAAAGTATAAAAATCAAATGTCCCAAAAGGGGTGGAAAAATAGAGGACCCTAGTACAAAGGGATAAATGTCACGATGATTTGGTGGAAAGAGAAGGCATAATCGATGAGGGTTTTATAGTTTGTAAAAATACAGGTATAATAATCAAATGAAGAATGGAGGATAATTAACTATAGTCATGATTCATCAAATAAGTTAAAAGATCACAAATCCGGTCATACAAGGTGTGTTTTGGTTTGTTGATAAGGGTCAAGCTTTTAATATGAATCAACAAATTGACAACTTTGAGAATGCAACATTGCCCGACACCACGGCTTTCACATATATACAATCACCCCCTTGTCTATCCTGAACAGTAAAACTGCCTTAGTATGCTTGAACGGAGAAATCTATCTGCTATGCAATGTAACTTAAGATCCTTAAAAAATCCAGGAATTAATATGATATCGACAGTTGATATGATTTCCATTCAAGTACCGACAGTACAATCGAGAAAGGGGCAAATGAGTAGATAAATTACATTCTAAAAAAGTAAGGACAACGAAAACCATGTCATTAGGTTGAATGCTTACCACAGCTTCACAATCTCGATTCCTTCAGGAAAGAGGCCCCCCACTGCACTGGTAATATAGGTCATATAAGCCTCTTATATATTTACGAGTTTATACGAAAATGAAATGAATGAGCTATTCCTCACCTATTATCTCGAAGATTCAGTGCAAATGCATTCACATTGTTGCTTCTTAAAGTTTCGATTTTGTTTCCTTTAAAGCAACTGCCATGGATGCTCAAATTCAATAGAAATACAAATATAAAGACATCTTAAAACCACTTTTTCTTTGTTATCAAGGGACAACTAATTTAGTAATATGTTGACTAAAATGAAGAAGAAAAATATTCCTGAGTAAAAAGGCATTATTTACTAAAATGTATTTGAGCCAATGCACAAATACTTGATTAAGTATGCTTAAAAAAGCAAGGATCATATCATGCAAAACTCTTTAATTGCAAAACACTTAAGTGGAAATTTGAGACAAATTACAAAACTCTACATAGTTTCGGAAATGAGATGTAGAAAGTCAAAAACAATGTCCAACATACCAGAAGCATTCTGAGTAAATGAATCTAACTTGATGTATCCTATCCGGGGAGCATCATTCCCTGAATTTGAAATCTCACATAATCTGGATTTCAACGGGTTCATTGAAACTTTATCTCGTCTGTCAAAAAAGTAATCAATCATTAAAACTCCTAAGAAAGATCATAATACACAACTCAAAAGATGACGATTTTGCTCCAGATAAAGAGGTTGGTTTGTGCACAAACCCAAAAATATAAATAGGAATGAAATCATTTCTAGTGGGTGCCAACTTACATAAAATCCAAATGCTTTATTTCATCCCTGCGGCGAATAGTCAGCTGTACCGAACTACCTTCGGGCCCCCTGCATATCTCTTTTAATTTGTTAACTGACTTAGTGAACAAGAGAAATTCAAGAACAACGAAATATTCTTTCTAAGCTGCTCATAAGCTATAACATTCACATATGATGATAGGCAAATGAAAAAAGAATGAGTAAATATGTATAAATAATATGTAATGAGGACTCACTGCAAGTGTTCTGCTGCATCGTGTGGTCATAGTCTGTACTTATGGCGTCAATCTCCAACATTATGTCACCTGATGATACACCAGCCCTATATGCAGGTCCTCCCGGTACAACTGAGATAACAACAAGGCCATCGAATGTTCCATTAATGCTTGGTGGGTAGCCAATTTACAACCCTACCCCTGTAAGAGATCCCTTTATTCCAGACTGCCTTCAAAGAAGAATTAAGAACTTAACACTTTCTTGAAACAAATCATTCAAAATTTTAAATGACATACTTATAAATTACAAATGCTTGTCTATTAATCTATGATGTGGTCAGAGATACAGAAACATAAGATGAAAACAGAAATCAGACGTACACCCGTAAACTTTTAAAATCTTCAGGCCCCAAAAAACGAGTAAAAGGAGCATTGAGTATAGAAACCATCTTGCGGATAGCCATATCTGGAAATAAATCACCATTCAGCTAGATAAACTTCATTGGGTTAGCATATTAAACATAAATGAGGAATGACATCATTAGCTATATATTATTTACATGCCTCTTATCTATTGTTCATAGGCTGCCTAAAAAAACTGCTTTTGTGTTTATAGCAACAACTGATGCCAATGCCATATCAGTATCTAAGATTACAATACGAAAGTAAGAATGCAATAATCTCATTCTCAGCATGTACAAATATGGTGGTTATTTATACACATTTGATCATCAAGTCCTCACTTTGCTACTTTATTCATATCAGCTTTAATATAGCTTTGCATGTGTACGAGGCGAATTCAGGAAAATGGTAACCTAATAAGTATAAAGTTATCATCACATCTCACATCTTTGCAATTGCATTCAAAATTCGAGTCTCAAAGGGAAGGTACAAATAAAAGGTTGAATCAACTAACCTGAATCATGGGCCCTGGAATGACGGAACTAACTGGATGTGAAATTGAGATAGAGATTGGAGGTTTGCAAAGAAAGGAAATCATCACAGGAGCCTCAAAGCAATGAAGAACAAAAAAAAACAAATTTAATAAACAATTTGCAACTAAATAAAAATACTAACCAAAATCCCTAAGTTAAATAAAGTTCACTCTATTGTTTAGATCAGCCTTTCCCCCAACCACAATATCAACAGTGTATACATTAGAATCTGCTCATTTCAATTAATTGAAAGGAGGAACGTGTTAAAATATATTGCTTAACCGAAGTTAGATACCTATAAATCACGAAAGACAGGAAACATCAATACCTTGTTAGGTTGGCACACCTTATATTGTCAATTTGACAATAAAATCTCTTTCCATTAACATAAGACTAAGAATATAATTAGTGAATAACAAAAAAGAATAATAATATACTTCGGCATTCAATGAATGCTAATAGGCTTAAAATCAGCATAAGTAAAGAAATGTCATGCAAAGGCACGTAAGAGAATGAATTTAAAAATGTAATAATTGATTTTGACTAATAGGTTTTCTTTAATTTGTTGGCTTCATAGAGTTTGATCACTATAGAAATACCAAACTGAAATTCATGCTTACACTATTACGTACCCTAATCCCAAATCAATACAATATTTTCCAATAAGAAAATCAAATCAAATCCAAAAACTATATCAAATCATTCTATGACAGAAAAAAAAAATACAGTAAGAGAATGAATTTAAAAATGTAATAACTGATTTTGACTAATAGGTTTTCTTTAATTTGTTGGCTTCATAGAGTTTGATCGCTATAGAAATACCAAACTGAAATTCATGCTTACACTATTACCCTAATCCCAAATCAATACAATATTTTCCAATAAGAAAATCAAATCAAATCCAAAAACTATATCAAATCATTCTATGACAGGAAAAAAAAATACAATCACAAATTAATGGAAGAAGAAAAATAAGAAGAAGATAGGACTCACATCTCAGGAGTGGAGCCATAGACTTTCATATTGCATTTTTTTAGCCGGTTTTCTATAGGAAGGTGATAAAGAACTCCAGCCCTAGGACGAGGATTAGGAAGAGAGATGAGAGGGAAAGCAAGGTCGTTTATTGTGAGAGAAAACCGGCAAAACTTCATATGATACCGTCTATGAAACATGCATTAATAAAGAGGTACATATTTTACGATAAAATAGATTAATGGCATTGCATAAGTAAGAGTCAACAAATAAAAAAATGCAATAGAATGGAAACCCAAAATCAGGAATGAGATAAAGAATTCCTATCCAGAAAATATTAAATCATCAAAAGGAATTAAAAAAACATGACCTATACTTGCTAAGCCTCATAGGATAGGTGAAGGTGACACAAAAGAAGATGAAGATGAAGAGTGAACTACCAAAAGCAACTGTTCAGGGAAATATATCAAATTCCAGAAAGAAAAAGATTGAACAGTAGAAGATACCGAAAAAAGCACCTATGATTGTGAGCTGAACACTTCCAAGTGTTGCATAGATAAAAAAAAAAGTACAGCATAAGGTGTCCAAACAACCTTGAATTCCAATCCCAAGCATGGGATAACAACCCTAAATTAATCAATAATTCAATATGATAGAAATTAAATCATATGATTTCAGTCTGGAGAAGTAAAAAAATAACAACCAAAACGCCGAAGAAATAAAATTAAAACCATTACCCTAAACCCCCAATTGACAAGATTGTTGGTTTTAAAACCGTCCTCAACCCACGGACATAGGCTTCTTCTTCTTCTTCCTTTCAAGCGAATGCAACAAATAGCGCGAACCCAAAACTTAACACCAAAACCTATAAATTAAGCAATCATTAACCTAATTAAAAAGTGAATAACTAAATCAATGGCTTAAAAACAAATCAATTAAAAAAAAAGGAGCAATTGCAAAAAAAAAAAAAAAAAGAACTGAAAACTTGATGATAAAATCAGCAAGAACAACAATCAAAATTTCGGCCCCAAATCCTAACCCTAGATTTCGACGATTCAAAATCTTGGCTCTAGCCTCTAGGAGCCATTGGAACACCAAACAGCTTCAATAAAAACTTGGAAGATAGTGCGGAGAATAAGAAGAGAGAGGGATTGAACCTGGATTCGATGAACCAAAACACTTCCGTTCAATTGCAAAAAAAAAAAAAAACCCTGGAAATTTGATGATAAAGACATAAAAATCTAATTGAATACATACACATAAAAATAACTAACAATTTGAAGTCAGAAACCACTGAAATCAAAGAGATAAAAATCTAATTGAATACCAAACTAAAATCAGAAAACAGACAAAGCAGTTCTATGGAAATAAGATTGTGACCAACGCATACCTCAGCCACAAATTCAAGTCGAAACAGCATGGAAGGTGGCATGTGGTGTGTGGTCTTATACGAAGGCGGCAAGGTCGATGGCGGCAGCCGTTGGTGTTTGGCTTCGACGAAGGCGGCGAGATCTTCAACCGGTGAATCGGCTCTGAACTGAAGAAAAACGGAGGAGCAAGAACAATAAGATTGAAGGTGGAATCGAGATTATTTGTGGACGAAAGCACCGAGCATCTATACAAACTGGAAAAGAAAGCACAATCAGGAGGTTGAAGCGCAGAAAGCCATGGAAAAAAAAGTTGTGGGCGATGAACACAAAGAAACGAAGGAGGAGGTGGGAGCGCCGCCGACAATCAAGAGGCGGAAGCAGATTACAATCAGAGACATTAATGAAAAGACGAAAAAGGACACCTAAACAAAAAAATCAATAATTTTAAATTCAGACTCTTAAGGACAAATTAGCCATTACACATAAAGTAAGATCCAAGCCGTTGATTTGTTTCATCAAAAATAAATGAACGGCTAATTTAGTACTCCATCCGTCCTAAAATACATGGGCTTTTAGTCTTTAGCACAAGTTTTAATAAAACACTTTACTTTTAAAAAAACATCATCATTGCACTAACTTTTTCATAAATTTTATTATTTTTTAACATCAACTACACATTTTAACCAATCAAATTATTTTAAAAAGTCAACAACACACAAACCAATACAAATCATTACAACTTACTATCTAGAAAACACAAAAGCCCATCTATTGTTGGACAAAATTTTACCTCTAAAAACCCATGTATTATTGGACGGAGGGAGTAAAATTTATAAAGAATAGTTGCTCTGGACTTGCTGCCTTTATGGTAATAAAGATGTTGGACAAAATTTTACCTCTAAAAACCCATGTATTATTGGACGGAGGGAGTAAAATTTATAAAGAATAGTTGCTCTGGACTTGCTGCCTTTATGGTAGTAAAGATTTATATTAAATATTAATTATAACAAATATTTGAAAAGGTTGTTGGGATTTTTTATGCGGATTCTGGAGGATTTGGTGGCTGGAAAATCTTCTAGAAAAGGCTGGAAAATATTAGAAGATATGATGCTGATTTTGTGGGCTGAATATTTGAATTTAAATGGCACAAACTCAGCAAGAATAAAGGGATTCAAACGTTCAAAAGCTTCAGCTCCTGCGCCTATAAAAGACCGAGTGCGTCAACGGAGAAGGGACGACGGACGAACAAAAGGCGTTGATCATCATCCAAGCTTTCTCCACTGCAATCATCCGCCATTGATTCTCTAGCTTTATCTTTTGAGAGTTTGAGAGTTTCTATAGCTTCATTGTACAAGTCTAAAGTGTTATACTAAGAGTATACATCTACTCAAACGTATTCACTAGGCTATTATTTCACGAGTGTTTTGGCTTGAGTAGATAGATAGTAGCGGGTGAGGCTACGAGTTGAGAGAAGGGTTGTTCTTCTGAATTGTATATAGGACTCTAAGGGATCTGAGTTGACTAGATAGAAGCGGGTGAGGCTTCGAGTGTTTAGAAGAAGGAAAGATCTTCTCGGTTGTATCTAGGATCCATAAGAAGTGAAATAATAGTGATTTTGAATCCTTCGGGTTGGAGAACCCTAGGCAGGGACGTAAGATAAGTTCGTGTCGAATCTCGTTAACTAGGCAGGGACGTAGGATAAGTTTGTGCCGAACCTCGTTAACAATTCGTGCGTCCTTTGTTTTACCGTCATATTTAATTTCCGCATTATACTTTGATAAGTTTTATTTTCGTACAGGTTTCTGGAATCATTTTAAGACTTTGACATTCGATTCAAGACTTTAAAATCAATTTCAATGCCTTGAAGTTTACGAAAATTACCTACTCTATTCACCCCTTCTAGAGTATTTCTATTCTATTTCTTTACCTATCATACTCTTCATAAAACCTCCAGATGTGCTACAAAGGGCGATTTGTATTTTACGCCCAAGTCCAAGAGTATTTCATGCACTTCACAAGGCCAACAATGAATATTGGCATATATATAAAATGAGTTCAATTTTTTTTTTACAAGGTAAGAATTCGAGGGTCGGATAAGTCTGACTCTTCAAATATAAAACGTAAAAAAGAAAGGTGCAATACAATCAGTAGCACGCTAACAAATTCAAACAAACCTAACCCTAAAACGCTGGAGATAACATTAACTACGACTCGACGACAAGCGCCATTAAGCAATGACACCGTCGACCAGCGGTTATATCAGGAGTCCTTGTGGGCAGTGAAGATGATCCGCCTAGGAAATTGCCGGATCATGGAGTCGCCTCGATACACATTACCGCGTCCTCAGCCAGACTCGACACCGAACGCCAGAGCCCCAACTAAGAATAGGAACGCCAAGAACACCCATAGACACATCCGAGAAGCAACCAAAAGTAAAACACACCTGAAAGTCCTTTGGGGATTTTGATCAAGCCCGTACGAGATTTAGTTGAACCCTTTTGGACTTTTATTGAGACCCTTTTAGAATTTAATCAAGCCCTTTCGGGCGGATTTGCTCAAGAATGTATATGAGTTCAAATTAAGGTGAAACTAATTAAAATAACACAACCTTTAGAGGAGTGTTAAAAAAATATCCCCACCTTTCAACGGTAAGAAAAAGGCAAAACTAATAAAAATAACCCAACTTTTAGAGGGGTGTTAAAAAAATATCCCCACTTTTCAACAGTAAGAAAAATAACCCAATCTTTTGGAGATGGGGTAACAAAGTATCCCAATTTTTTTTACAACTATAAATATGGGTAAAAACGATGACATATAATTAATGAAATTAAAATTTTGGTGAATTTTGAATGACATTGACATATAATTGACTTGTTTTAATGAGAATGAGATCATTTAACCAATTTTATGTCATTGTATTGGCCTGTTCTAAAAAAAATGCCATTGTGTTGGCCTAATTTATGGTTGAAAAAATGCTTCGGGATGTTTTGTTACCATCTCCCCTAAAGGTTGGGTTATTTTTTTTACCGTTGAAAGGTGAGGATATTTTCTTAACACCCCTCTAAAGATTGGGTTATTTTAATTGAACTAGTTGATGATGGTGCTTATGTTGATGCTTCAAATGTATGCAGACAAGAGATCGAGAAGTTGTGATATATGTGACTAGGTGACTAGCTAGGAAGCAAAATGTGGTTTATGAGGAAGTTTTGGAAGCTGAAAATTATCCTGATGATGAAGAAAGGTCGTATTATTGTAATAGTGAAGAGAGTTACCACATACGACAACTGACATAGTGATACAAATGAGGATGGCGAGTTAGAGCTTGATTTGGGATATGAGAGAATGAGCTATATTCATATGACAAAGATGACCTAAAGATGGAGGCAAGTTCTTTTTTCCTCATGCTGTAGCATTTAGAAGAGCTTTAAATCACTATACAGTACGTGATTCATGATTTCGAATATAATTTAGATAAGATCTAGTGAATCTACACAGGTGATGGCCCGATGTGCAAAACTTGAATGTAGTTTGGTGGATACATGCTGCAGACTAAGGATGACGCAATTTTTGAAGTTAGAACATTGATATCGAAGCATACATGTCACGGAGTTAATAGATGTGGAAACAAACATGCCACAAAAGGATGGATAACGTAACTGACCGGATAATCGATGATATAAAGAAGGATGCCAGGATGGGAATGTTTGAGCAAAAGATTTTGAAGGCTAAACTTGATACAAATTATATTATTGCATTGTATGATCGAGTATGGAAGGGAAAGCAACTAGCACTCCAAGAGGTTCATGGGAAACGAGCTGATTCTTTCTTCCAAATTAGAGCTTTGAAAGAGGAGCTATTAATAATAGATTTACAAAGTGTTGTCGAGTTTAAAATGGAGAATGTGAATGAAAAAAGGTTCTTTCAGCGATTCTTGTTGCACTTGGAGCTTGCGTAAATGGATTCTTGAAGGGTTGTAGACCTTACATTAATTAGTCTTGATGCATGTCACATGAAAGGCAAGTGGAAATGGCTGATGCAATAGCTAGAGATGGAAATAGTTTGATGTTTCCGGTTGTGTTTGCCGTTATGGAAGGAGAAAATGAGGATTCATGGGAGTGGTTCTTTAGTGCACTGCACAAAGCGATTGGTATCCTATATATAGCCTGTAGGACAGACGCAGCAACTACTTGATTATAAGTGCAGTGATAAATCAATTAGCTTGTTTTCAATTGATGGATGCAATATATGTGTGCATCATGTATTAGCTTTGGAGAGAGTCATTTGTCAATTGGTGCATGCAAATGTGAATATATTGTGTTTTCTCCATGAATAAATACTTAGTTAAGAATTATATAATTACTTTATAAATTTATTCAAATAAAATATTATAATTAATCATTCAAATAAATGTCTAAAATCTTACAATTTTTTATTGACTCGAAAAATTGAGATCGAAAGATTGAGATCGTCTTAACTAGACTCTTAATCACTGACTCAAAAAATTGAAATATCACAAATGAATTTTTTCACATTTAAACATTAATAAACTTTTTATTTTATATATATATAATATAATATAATATAATGCAATAACAATGCATAATACGTTATATATGTAATCTCTAATAAGGATATATGCTAGGCGATCGGCCCTTAGCCTACCCAAAGGCCGCCGGAGGTTTCAAAGTTGATACAATTTCAATGTCCTATATGAAGGAAATATTTGTATTTTATGGCCGTTTAATTTGTAACTATGTCACTCAAGGTTATGATCATTTCAGCAACAATCCAAACTTATCATTTAGGCTCCTTCAACTACTCTCTCAAGTTTCAAAGTATTAATTCGATCCACCGTTTAGTAGAAGCGGTAATTAGGGTGTTATATTCTTCATTATAAACTATAAAATAATGGTAATTCAAACACACCTTGAAAAGAAATCAGAAAATATACTCCCTCTACGGATAAAAAAAAGAAAATATACTCTCTCCGTTTAAAAATATAAGTCATTTTAGGCTTAGACTTTTATTAGAAAACTAGCCTAAACCCCGTGCACTACGCACAGGATTTTTAAAGTAAATTGAAGTAAACTCATCTTATTTTTCAAGCGTTATTATATTAATCAATGTATTTTAAAGGATTTATAAAATATAGTACTCGTAAGGGAACTATAGAATGTTTATCGGACGAGTATTAAAATGTGATAAACTTCTAGACAATAACAAAAACAAAGGAAAGATGGTCATATTATACATATAAGAAAAAAAATTAAAATATTTAAAACCAAAATTGGCTTGAATTGTGACACACTATCATCATCATCCTGAAACAAAATATGGAGTTATAAATACAAGTATATCTCAGGCAGGTTTGGGCAGTTGGTGATTCAACATTAATATAAACACTTGACAGTGTTTGTAGCCATTGGGACAAGCCAATGCAATGTCTTCTCCATTTCAGTTTTAATCTCTGGGATGCTAATCTGCGAGCAATTCATTGGAAGAATCAGAAAGGTCAATCATCAGTGAGAAGGGCTCGCATGGAGTCTAAAGTAAATCACGAAACAGAATATGGATCAGATGCACATTCTAATGCATGCTCCAAACTAATATATGATAATCGGCGCTTCCTTTCTTGTAGCTTGACATTTCAAATTGGTAACCCCCTGCAGATCACCCGCATCTCTTTGAAACCTATAGGCTCTAGCCAAGCTTCTAAAGCTACCAATCCCCCCAAATGGTAGCTAAATCCTTTAATTAAGCTAGATATATTAAAAAGCTATATACATATGTAGCTCGTAAAGTAACCACATCTTTCCTTTTATGGTTGTACTGTACCTCTTCTTTCACTTGGAATGTATGTAGTTTAGAGCGTAGCGTGGACTTTATGCTCGGAGGCAGGCTCTGGTATAAGGAATCCCGGGTGGTAAGAGTCATTGAGCTTGATCTTGCCACCTGTATGTACCAAAAGGCTTTTAAGAATTATGATCAAAGACAGCTTTCATTTTGTAGCAGCAATTAATTCAATGGTGACAGACTGATACAACACCTTTCCTCTCTCCCTCAAGCTCACTCAAGATCTATGAAGATGTTATGCAGATTGCATAGTAGTAGCCAAGAAATTTTACTCACAATTCCATCTATTTGCAAAATCATGTTTGCATAGTGCAGTGCAAGACCAGCAGGTCCAAGTCTTTGATATTCACAAGCTGAAGCTTCCAACTGTTCTTCAGTACCATCATGTTGCCCTTCAGAAAATTAAAAAATGGAAAATGGCATCAGATATCATTCAACTTTACTGAATATAGGTGAAAGTCAGTCGAGACAAGCACATGATAATCACAAGATTGGAAGGGCCTACAAAGGATACCAACCATCTGTGTTGAAACCGTCATGTATTCTTAGATGTACAAATAACACAACATCTACAAGCTTCTCGATCTATCAACTGTAACAGACGGAAATGCAATTAAGCGGTAATATATGAAGTTGAGAGGCAAAACCTGATGAAATAAAATAAATATATTATGTATGTACTTTCTATGAACCTTCTAGATATGATAGCTTAGGGGTATGTTAGGAAAGTTAACTTTTCTGTAGTATAAATAGCCCTTTTGCAATGGATATGTACTTGGAGTCTTCTAGCACACGAATGAAAAATCTGATTTGCAGCTGAGCATCTCTTGCTCTCTTCCTCTCTTCATTCATCTGTTTGATTTTCTTCCTTCCATATTATCTCAAAATGGTATCAGAGCAGAGCACGATCTCGCTCACTTTCTCTTCCCTCGTTGTTGTTTAAAGCTCTGATCTGCTTGAGAGTCAATCTGAGCTGCCTCGTTTCGGTTTCGGTGTCGTGTTGCTCGTTGAGGTCTCTTCTTCACCTCCGTTCTACCTGTCTGCACGATGGCCTCTGGAAACTCTGGCACCTCACCCCCAACTTCTCCAGAACCCAACTCCACAGAACGAAGACGAGGTTCTCAGATCACCATGACAGATCTCCATAATCCCTTGTTCATACACCCATCCAATAATTCCGGTATGAATCTCTGCGCTATTCAGCTCATAGGTGAGAATTATCGTAGATGGAGTAGATCCTTTACTAAAGCCTTGTCCGTTAAGAATAAACTATGGGTGATTGATGGATCTGTTCCTCGGAGTCCCGAAAATGCTCTGTAGTGGGATAGGTGTAATGACATGGTATGTTCTTGGATGCTAAATACCGTGTCTAAGGATATCTATAACACCATAGACGAGTATGACACTGCACGAGAGATGTGGCTAGATCTAGAGGCTAGGAGAGCTATGGTCAGAAGAATGGGCCTCTAATCTTTGAAATTAAGCGCGAAATTCATGAGTGTCGCCAGGATGATTCTGAGCTGACCGAGTACTTTACCAAACTCAAGGGGTTATGGCGTCGGCATGCTGTTGTGACTCCTACAATCAAGTGCAAGTGCGGGATGTGTGTGTGTGTGATCTGCAAAAACAGGCTGAAGATGCTGATCTTGAAAACAAGCTCATGACCTTTCTGATAGGGTTGCATGAGAGATATGACAGTGCTCGTCGTTAGATTCTCATGACCACACCTCTCCCCACTCCAAGTATGGCTCACTCCCTGCTCCTGCAGAGTGATCAGGGTCAGAAGGTCTCTGATAAGAGAGCTAGCAAGACTGAAGCACCTACCACATCTGCCTTCCTTGCCAAGCAAGATGATGAGAGGCACAAGAGAACTGTTGTGGCTGCTAAGCAGGAGGATGAGAAGTATAGGAGGGATAAATGTGGTCATTGCTCTGGCAATCACAAAACAGATAAGTGTTGGGAACTAATTGGCTATCCCAGCTGGCATTATAAGAGTAAGAACAAGCCTCAGGTTGGCAGACCTAAAGGAAATGAGCACGGCAAGAAATATGGCAGTGTCCCTCAAGCTCCCAAGGCTAATGCCGTGATCAATGCTTCTCAGGAGTTTCAACATCTTCCTTCAGGGTCAAATGCTGGGGCATCACTTTCTGCTGATCATCAGAAACTTCTTGGCTCTATCATCTCTATCCTTAGACAAACCGAAAATTCCACTCATGAATCACACCTTGCAGGTAAACTTTGTTTCAATGCAATTCACTCTAACAAACTTTGGATCATGGATAGTGCAGCTACAGACCATATGACCTCTGATTGGACCTTACTCACAGATCTAAAACCCATTCGACACCGACTGTCATTAACTTCGCTGATGGCAGCGCCTGTCCCATAACTCATACTGGATCTGTGCTTCTACATAACCTAACTCTAAAAAATGTCCTTTATGTACCTACCTTTCATTTCAATCTCCTTTCCCTTACTAAGTTGGTGAGAGATTTCAAATTTCATGTGGACATTGACTACGATTTTTGTGTTATCCAGGACCAAGCAAGGACGAGGATGATTGCATATGGTAGATACCTAGAACGCATGTATTACATGGATCCAACAACCATTGGGACGGTGCCGAATGATCTCTCTCTGCCTCAACCTCAAAGCTTTACATCTATTTCCTCTTTACCTATGTTTTTTCCCAAAAATACCTCCATTTTGTCAAACTCCACAACCTTGTGGCATTTACGACTTAGACATGCACCTCTTGTGAAGTTAAAACACATCTCAGCTATCGCTAATGATATTGACTCTGTTTTTTTATCATGATTGCACTATTTGTCCATTATCTAAACAGACCAGAACTTCTTTTCCTCACAGTACTTCTACTGCTGGTCATGTGTTTGAGCTGTTACACTGTGATGTGTGGGGACCGTATGATGCACCCACTAGGGAAGGCTACAGCTTCTTTCTTACAATCGTGGATGATAAAAGTAGAAGTGTATGGACCTCTCTCATGAAGCATAAAAGTGAAGTCCCTAACCACCTGCAAAACTTCATCCTACTTGTCCAGAACCAATTCAATGCCAAAGTAAAGACAATCCGGTCTGATCAAGGTACAAAGTTCCTTAATACTATTGTACTTCACTTTCTCAAAGCCCAAGGCATTGTCCACCAAACCGCATGTGCCCCTACCCCACAACAAAATGGGAGGGTCGAGAGGAGACATTGTTATATACTTGAGGTTGCTAGAGCATTCATGATTCAATCTGGCTTACCTATTCACTTTTGGGGTGATAGCATTTTGACAGCCTGCTATGTCATCAATCGACTACCAAATCCTCTTCTAAGTCACCAAACTCCCTATGAAATTCTGTTTCAATCTACACCTCACTATGACCAACTCAAAGTTTTTGGTTGCCTCTGTTTCACCTCTACCTCCTCTAGCCCTGACCTCAAAAAGTTTCATCCACGGTCCGACCCCTGCGTCTTTCTTGGGTATCCTTTTGGCATCAAAGGATACAAAGTGTATAGCCTCAAAGCTCGTAAGACACAGATCAGCAGGGATGTCAAGTTCTTTGAACACATTTTCCCTTTCAAATTGTATTCTGATCACAAAATTGAAACCTCTACTCCTTCCTCATTCATTGATTTTGTAGAGCATAATTTCCCCATGGATTATGTTTCCTTTGATCATCCTCCTGTTTTTCAAACTTCGGATGATCCCTCTCCCATGTCTCATGCCGACTATTCCCCCTCTCCAGTTTCCCCTTGCTTTGAGGATTCCCCTCTCTCTCCCTCTGAACCGCCCATGCCCAGGCAGTCCACTAGAGAGCATCGCCCCCCTCCGTGGTTGAAGGACTATGTCCATATGGCCTCCAAGGATTCTACTGGTGCATCTTGCTCGTCTATTGCTAAGCACCTTTACCCTATTACTTCTTGTTTGTCCTATTCCTCTTGCTCACCAACATATCAAGCTTTTGTTGCCAATGTAGCTGACTATTCTGAACCATTGTCTGTTGGTGAAGCTTTGACAAGTCCCTCTTGGTGTGATGCAATGCTGCTAGAATTGAATGCCCTGGAAACAAATGGTACATGGACAGTTCAGGCTCTTCTTGAAGGCCATTCTGTTGTCACTTGTAAGTGGCTTTTCAAGTTGAAATTCAATAGTGATGGCACTCTCGAGCGTCATAAGGCTCGTCTTGTTGCTCGTGGTTTCACTCAAATTGAAGGGGTGGACTACTCTGAGACTTTTGCTCCCGTGGCTCGTATGATTACAGTTCACACATTGATTGTTGTTGCATCTGCTCAAGCTTGGCCACTCTTCCAAATGGATGTCACTAATGCTTTCCTCCATAGTGATCTTGAGGAAGATGTTTTCATGACACTGCCCCCTGCTTACTCCTTCCTGAAACGTCTTCAGGCGTCAAACAGGGGGAGCTCTCTCCTCGCAATTGCCCTCAGGGGGAGATATTTGATGAGGCCAACTTCTCCCCACTCGTATGCAAATTGAAGAAGTCACTCTATGGACTGAAGCAAGCTCCAAGACAATGGTTTGCAAAATTCTCAGGGGTTGTTCAAAGTGCTGGGTACATTCAATCTAAAGCCGACTACTCATTGTTCACACGAAAGAAAGGGAGTTCATTTACTGCCCTGTTAGTTTACGTGGATGATATGATAATTACAGGGAATGATCAGGTGGAAATTGGGAGACTTAAGAAGTACCTTCAGGGAAAATTTCAACTCAAAGACTTGGGTGAAATGAGGTACTTCTTAGGAATAGAGGTAGGCAGAACTTCAGAAGGAGTATTTCTGAATCAACGAAAGTATACTATGGAGATGCTAGAAGAGACTGGGATGAGCAATGCTAAACCCCTTAGCACTCCTCTGGATTCCCATAAGAAACTCACCAAAGAGGGGGAGAAAATGAAGAATCCCCATCAATTCAGGCGATTAATCGGGAAGCTGATATACCTAACTGTAACGAGACCTGACATCACTTACAGTGTGCAAGTGCTGAGCCAGTTCATGCAGGAACCTTGCGTTGAACACTGGAAGGTAGCCAAGCACATACTGAGGTATCTAAAAGGGGCTCCAGGCCAAGGCCTTGTCTTGGCTCATAAATCTGATCTAAAGCTCAGGGTATACTGTGATGCTGATTGGCAATCGTGTCCCATGACTAGAAGATCTCTCTCTGGGTTCTGCATATTCTTAAGATCGTCTCTTATCTCTTGGAGAACCAAAAAGGAATCATTTCCTTTGCCATTCCGTCTGTTACAGGTGATAGAGACCTTGACTAAAACACCTTGACTCGATGAACCTAATTGAATTTCGAATGAAATCTTATATTTTTATTCGAAATCCATCAATAAACTAAACAAACTTACTCATATATATTTAGATTATTGGTCACTTCTGATTGTAGTATCATGCTCTTTCTCCTATCATGCTTCCAATAGAATGAGTTACGGACAAATGCAATTAGGGTTTATGTGTATTGTCAAATTATGAAAAACAACACCAATATTGAGCAATTACTAGTTCAGCAGACCATCACATCAAAGGTAGAGGAAGGATCGCAACATCAATTGGAAGATTTAGCCACATCTTAAAAGATTTTATTTGATTTGGCTATGGTTTCTTGCCCATGAAATTTGATGAACCAGCAAAATGGCACCAGAACCCCAAACACCAATCTCAAGCTCAAAGTACAAGTTACCTGTTCAGACCTTAAATCCTGTTCAGCAACTCTGTTCTCGATTCGTTCAGTTCCTGCATCCAGAGACAAAGATCAAACTTTGGACCATCCACTATTGACATATTCCTCGTCATCGTCATCATCTTGAAACCCTAAGCCTGAAGAACTCAATTCATCCGCATCTTCATCTTCCCCGTCCAAATTAGGCTTGTAGTCCTCGTCATGCTGTTCGAGTCCAAATCAAGCGGATCGGAGTTGATTAACCCTAAACATCAACAAAGAAGAAACCTATAAATCTGACATGAACTTTAAAAGATTGAGGAGGATCGTTCCCCTAAACCCTAATTTTTCGAGAAAAAAAAATGACATCTTCAAATCAAACAAATACGGGTGGATGGATGAGGCATCAGGCGCGGCCTCTAGATCGAACCCCTCACCCTAGAATCCTCGCCATGGCCGTCGACGACAGGCGTGACCTCTAGATCGAACCCTAACGTCGCTCTAGCGCCATTTTTTGCTATGTCGGCGGCTTGGAAATGAAGATCGTCGGGCAATACCCAAGACTCATCGTGTTTTCTTCTAAAGGGATTATGGGCGGAAAAGATGGACGACTGTGCATCGCTTGAGGGTCCGGTTCCGTCTCAGGTATGAAAGAAGGAGAGAAAGAAGTTTACATCGTGGGAGAAAGAACGGGAGAAAGAAAGAGAAGGGTAAAAAAGGAAAGAAGGAAAAAAATTGGAGAATGCTCCACGTGGATAGCTTCACCGGTCTCCAAAATACTCAGCTTTAAGATATAGGAGGATATAAGTCCTTTTAGATTTTTTAGGTATTGTGATATGAAAATTGTTACCTTTTGACTTAGTCAAATTTTATTGGTTGACGAGGGTTGTGGATAATTAATTAAGGGTATAAATGAAATAAATTTATAATTTTCTTAATTTGTGTGTAAATGTCTAAAAAGACTTATATGTTTTATATTTTTTAATGGATGTAGTGTGTACTTAGGTACGAGATTCAAAAAAAAATTTGCTACATAATATGTAGCAAGTTTTTTTTTGAATCTCGTACCTAAGTACATATATTGATCGAGGTTCGGTTTCACACTTCATAAATTACTGTAATATATTTTCCAGTTGTTCGGTCTCTTGCGAGTGAAAATCCTCTACAACCCATTATACGCCCTTACATGTGACATAAAATTATTTTTGTTAAATATATATGATAAAAAAATCCAAAAAAATATATTTATATTACAAATAACTAATCATATATATTTGTATAATTTTTTCATTAAAAACATATTTTAAAAATATATTAAAATTAAAAGGATGATGATTTTCACTCGTCTCTTGCCCTTTTTCTTTCAATCACGGCAGGGACTTGACATCATCTTCTACCACCGCTAGACCTGTCAAAACACAACCCGACCCGGCTGACCCGACCCGATCGCCCGGAAAATTTTCGACCCGAACCCGGAAATTTTGACCCGGAAATTTTTTTCGACCCGAACCCGAAAAACCGGAAATTTTTCGGGTCATCTGGGTTTCGACCCGGTGACCCGATTGACCCGATAATTTTGACCCGATTTTACCCGATTGACCCGGTGACCCGGTTGATCCGGTTGATTTTTAATTAAATATAATTAATTTTTTATATATATAATTAAAATTTATTGCAAAATTGTCAAATCATGATTTTTTTAATTTAAAATGGAAAAATTTGACAAACCCGAAATCGACCCGAAACCCGGTCAAACCCGGGTTCTAGTCAACCCGGAAATACCCGGGACTCGTTTTACCCGAGACCCGAAGTGACCCGACCCGAACCCGACCCGAATGACCCGTTTGACAGGTCTAACCACCGCCAACACCGCCACTACTCTTTATCTTACATGAACCCAAAAGTGGCCCCACACAAGTGTTTGATTATAACTAGACCTGTCGGGTTCGGGTCGGGTCAAAGATATATCTGGGTTGACTCGAACCCGGGTTTGACCGGGTTTCGGATCATTTCGGATCGATTTCGGGTTTGTCAATTTTTTCTTTTTTAAATTAAAAAAAATTATGATTTGATAATTTTGTGATAAATTTAAAATTCTAAAATTAGAGACGTGGTTCATAATTTCTAGTACTTGTAATTATATACTAAATCTGATCTAAAATATTTGATTTTTATTATTTCTCGTAATTTTTAATAAAATGTAATAATATATAAATATAAAAATTTTAAAAAATAATTTAAAAAATAATTTTATTAACAATTTCATATTTTATATATTATTGCATTTTATTAAAAAGCATTTGATTTTTATTATTTCTCATAATTTTTAATAAAATGTAGTAATATATAATATATTAAATTTTTAAATAATTTTTTAAAAATAATTTAATGCAATTTGTAATAAGCATAAAATTGTTTTAATATATTAATATTTTTTAGAATTTTTATCATCTTAAAAAAATGTGTTGAACAATAAAAAATCAAATACTATCGATCGGACGGAGTATTACACAATACAAATAAATATAAAAGTTGATTTGAAAATGAAAGATCAAGTGATTGTAATTATAAAATGTAATAAATTGGGAATCTCCATACAAAATTTAATCATATAATTATAAATCAACCAGGTCGATTGGATCACCGGGTCAATCGGGTCAAAATTATCGGGTTAATCGGGTCACCGGGTCGAAACCCAGATTGCCCAGAAAATTTTCAGATTTTCGGGTTCGGGTCGTAAAAAAAATTCGGATCAAAATTTCCGGGTTCGAATCTGAAAATTTTCAGATATTCGAATCGGTTAAACCGGATCGGGTTGTGTTTTGACAGGTATAATAATACCCAATGACTCCAAAAAGGGACACACACAAGTGTTAACGAAACCAAAACGGGTCCCACACAAGTATTTGCTTGTTGTTTGACTTGTCTCAACACACCCCAACCCCAAAGGCCCAAACCACTCTCTACACTTGACTCCCTATAACACATTAGGTAAGTCCCTTACTCGATTTATTTCGGACTCGATTTATCAAGTAATGGGTATTTTGAATTCTTACTTTGTTAAAATAAAAAATTAATGCTTATATATGTATTCTGATTTAATATCGAAAGATTTTGCTAGAAAGAATTGATTTTATGTTATATAGGATTGTAGTATTATGATCTGTTATAAAACACAAAGCTGAAGTTAATATATGAATTATTCAACGCATGTAAAGCATTGGACGGAACTGATGATGATGGATTATTCAATATTAATGGATGCATATTGAAATGTGAAGCAACAAAATATATGTGAAAAAATGTGTGCAATTTTAGAGCTCGATTGGTTTAAATTTTGGAAATGAAAAGGGAAAGAAAATGAATATAGTCCATTTTAAGATACATTATTAAAAAATTTAATCATTATCCTCTCCTTCCAACTTTTCATACCAAAATTGGTTTTATTACTCCTTATTTCAATTACTCGTTTGAACGAGAGGTAATCATATGCTCTATATTTCTCTAATCATTACCCATCCTATCTTATTTTTCATACAAAAAATAGCATTCTTTTCTTATCTAAATCTATTTTCCTATATAAAATTTTGTTTCCATTTTGTTTACCTTGCATCTTTATACCAAACGAGCCCTTAGAGAAAACATGGTCGATGGGTAGGGGTGTTATTCGAGCCGAACGAGCAGAGCTTGACATGTTCAAGCTTGTTCGTTTGTTAAACGAGCTCGAGCCGAGCCGAGCCTAATTTTTAAAACGAGCTTTTTATTTTGTTCAAGCTCGGCTTGTTTAGGAAATGGACGAGCTCGAGCCGAACTTTTTTCGAGCTTTAAGTAGTTCTACTTAGTTATAACATGTTAACTTAAAGGAAATTTTAGAAATTTCATAGAATTCGAGCTATTCGAGCTTTATTTGAACGAGCCGAGCTTTCAACCGAGCTTAAAAAGCTCGGCTTGTTTAAATAAATGAGCGAGCTCGAGTCGAGCTTTTTCGAGCCGATCCCGAGCCGAGCTCGAGCTGTTTAGTTCATATAACAGCCCTATCGATGGGTGTGTTTGGATTCCAAATACATTATGTTTATAATGCAAAATGATAAGGTGGTGTTTGGTTAACATATTTTTTCAGATGTTTAAATTAAGGTGTTTTTAGATGTAAAGGCCTGGATTTTTAAATAATAAATTTCAACAAATAATATAAAATGGATTTAAGTGAAAAAAAAATAAAAAAAAAACTAAAAAAATTCGGATATTTTAAGGAAAACTCGTCTTTAAATTACTAAATCGAAATTTAAACTCTTAAAGCGAATTCCGGCCCAATTTTTAACTGTAAAGGACAATTCTATCGTTTTGCCTTGGGATTTGAAATAAACTTTGGGATGTCGATATGTTCGTAATTTTGAAGCGTTATCTTAATCGAGTCGGGATAAGACCGAGAGAGCGGATTTCGGAGTTTATTTCCGGTTATTTTGAAATCAATAATTTGGGACCCATTTGTTTCTTCCCCCCTCCTTTCATCCGAAATTTAGATTCAACAAGGTTGCAGCTCACCACCTTTTGTCATTTTCCCTCCTTTTTATCCAAAGGCTTAAAGCCAGCTTTCTCCTTCCCATTTGGTGTCGACACAGGCTTACAACAACACATCCCTCACTCAACTTTCTCCCATTTTAGGCAAATATTTCAAACTTCAAAGTATTGTTGCAGCCTCCGTGTCCGATTGTAGCAGCAAGCCCAAGCCAACTTGACCCTCTCCCCAATTTCAAATGCAAATGTCAGGCAACCCCAACCTTATCTTTCCCCCTCTACTGTTGCCGAGCCACCCTCTGCTCCGCTTCGATTCAGCACCACCTCGCACCTCCTTACTCCCTCCGAGCAGCAGCAGCAGTTAGACCCTCCTCGACGACGCCCAGGAGCAGCCGGAGCCGAGTCGTCGAACGCCATCCTCTCCATCCTTTTGGCGCTGCAAGGAGCCAGGAAACCCAGGAAAAACCCACCCCCTTGCTCAGCCTTGCCGTCACCACCGGCCTTCCCTTTCTCCTCCTCAGGCTAGCCGACGTTGCAGCCTCCCCTCCCAGGCGTCCAGAAGGAGCGTTTCCGACCTCGACGGAGTACGCCGGCGCCACCAGGGCAACCTCCCTCTGTTTCCGATCCCGAGCTGCCCACCTCCGTTGTCGCTCCCCTGTCCTCCTCCGAATCAAGCGGTAACACCCCTCTCCCCTTTATTTCGCTCTTGAACCCGATAAAGGTCCGCCTTTAAGCCCCTTTTCGTTCGTTCCAGACCAATAGCGACTCGATCCGACCCCTCCGGCGAGCCCAATCGGACCTCTTCCCGACGAAATCGAACCCTCCCTTCGGTGAGATTTCTTCCTCCTTTCTCTTTGGTTGTTTCGATTTCTTCGTGTGGGTGAAGGCTGGGAACGGGTCTTTGAGTATGCTTGGGTGAGTCGTAGTCTCCGGCGAGGCCTCCTGCCTCCCTCTTCTTTTTTTTTCCGATTGAACAGAGAAGCCGAGCGAGGTTGGGGGCGAGATTCGTTCTTTCGTTCAGGGGTTGTGGCTTGAGAGGGTTGGGCCTATCCCTTCTGTCTTCAGATTTTATTGGGCTGGATCCGAGTTCAGGTTACGGGTTATTTCATTTAAGGCTTTGGGTATCCGGTTCTTAGGGGATCCGGGTAAGGGTTTGGTTTCGGGTCAGGTTTACCTGGGCCTTCCTTCCTTCAGATCCGGTTGGGCTGAGCTCCTGGGCGGGTCCTCTCTTTCTTTCGGGCTGGGCTCCTTTTCTGGGTTCCTCTCTATTGGGCCTTTTCTTAATGGTTTTAAATGGCTATTCTTACATGTTATACATAGATGCTATATGTTAGTATTTACTTAATTATGTGATTATTATTATTATCTTTATGATGATTATGATTTCATGAAAATAAATTTCTGAATTTATTTCACATTATGGAATTACTTTAAAAGTGTTATTAATTGGGGTAAGTGTGTGCTGATTTAAATATGTGATTTTGGTGATTCTTATATTTTAAATATTATTTAGAATATGTTGTTAAACGTTGGTTATAAACGAGATTTTAAAGTGAATTGTCGGTTTGATTTATGACTGGGGTTTTTAAAGATAGATTTATTTTGGAAATGTTTATCATTGTCTTAAATCACTTGAAACATTTAAGTCAAGGTTTTGAAATAAAATGCCGGAACTATTTCTATAATATGATTTTGAGATATTGGTTTTAAGGTTTCAATCTTTAATGTCGGGATTCTTTGTCTTGGTTTGATGATGCTGGTTTTAAGAAGGAAGTTTGGAAATATGGTTGGTACGATTTGATCAATGGGTTTGATTGAAAATGAAATGATTTTGGTTGATGCCGATCATATCGAAAAAGTTTTGGAAAGTGGTTTTATCATCAAATGGTTTTTGAGGATGTTGAGAATTTGGGTTCGTGTGTATGAATGTTGGCCCGGTAGCTTATGGCAATGGCTTGATGATAGGTGTGTATTTGCTTTTGGATTGCTTGGACTTGCATTTGGGCCCTTTCTTGCGTTATCTTTTGCTGTTCGGCATTTCAGGTAAGTTCCCTGGGGGGCTTACTCAGGTTGGACATTCATGCCTGTTGTTGCATTTTATGTTAGGTGTTGCATATGCATAAAAGCATGCCATGTAGTATCCTGTTTAGGATGCACTAATTGAATGAGCATCTGCTTACTTATTGCGTTTGAAACAGAACGGCCGTTATCTGTGATAGTCCTAGAGTATTTGCTAGGGTCGTAGGGTAGCCCAGCCTCATCGGGTACCCTGAGTCAATCGAGTCATGAACTTCCTTATATTATGAGATGCCTGCGGGCTTTATTGTGGAGCGGGTTAGGCATGCGTGCCGCCCGATTATGACGGAATGCATTCACGAGCTGGCCAGTCTCCGCCCTATCGGAAGGGGGTGGAGGTAGGAGAGGGATATGCCACTTGGCATTGTCTTGGGCCCTTTATAGTATTTCTGCACATTGTTATACCTAGGAGCATGCTAGTGTGTTTGACTTTCGTACTGCATTAGAGCATCTTTATTAGGTATAGCACATACTATGTGGCCTCAGCGAGGACTGCCGGTCCCGCATGAGTGGCTCGATCTGACTCCTTTCCCCGTTCTTTTTTTTAAGGTATTTTCTGCAGATTCTGAGTGCTCGATGTCTATATGACGGGGTTTCCTTTTGGCGAATCTGAGAATCTGGCTAACATTCTAAGTTGGTAAAATGATAATTACTCACTTATGATTTGGTTTTGACCCGGCTTTGCTGTGGCATTTGTATCTTAACTTTGCTTCCGCTTTACTTTCGTTTGAATTGGATTTCGCGACATAGTCTTAGGACAGGTTAAGGGTACCCAACGGCCCTACGAAGTTTTAGTGTTCGAAATCCCTCTTTCTACTAATCTTAGAATGAGTTTGAAACCTCGACCTGTACCTGGATTGCAAGATCCGAACAAGGGGTTTCATCCCTTGAAACGTAACTCGAAAATCATAATTCTGGGCCGTTACATTAGATTTCATGATGCATTAATTACAATACAATTATTTTATCTCGATTTATGTGATTATTTGGTTAAATTACGGTTTTACCTCGGTTTTTACGAGATTTTTATTTTTACAACCAAACGGTCACATAAATGAGGTAAAATAATTACATTATAATTAAAATACAATGGAATTCAAACACACCCGATATCTATGTATTATAGCGAAGCAGATTATTATGTATCCATAGTTCACCCTTCACACGAAGAATATACACATCTTCTTAGTCATAATAGAGGCGTCAAGCCGTCAACTACAATTAGCTAATTATAATTTTGTTGGGCTTTAGGCCCATTATTTGTCCAGCCCAATGAAAAGCTTTACGCCAGGTTAAGGTGCAAAATGCTAGACAAATTCAATACCAAAAAAAAAAAAATTAATCCTAAGAGAGATAATTGGAGTATGTGTGCAGTAAACTGGATTCTCGGGACAAAAAGTAAACTTCAACAAATCAGCATTCCAAGTTACGTCTGGGGTATCGACTCAGCAACAACAACAACAACAACCCAGTATATCCCGCAATGAAGCGGGGTCTGGGGGTCGGGACGTACGCACTCTTTCCCCGAACTAGTCGAGAGAGTATTTCGGGAAGGCCCAAAACAATAGAGCAAAGGAAACACAACGTCCCAGGGCACATAGTAGGAGATAGGTAATATACAGTCGAAAGATAGAAAACGGAAATGTAGATAACCGACAGACAGCAGATAGAAGCAGAAAGAAAGGTAGAACGGAAGCAAAAGGGAATGACCCAACACCCATCCTTGGGATTCTAAACATCCGAAGCCCGAATGCATCTCCTCCAGTGGTCCCTATCCGAAGTCATATCCTCCGAGAGGTTCAGCGCATTGAGATCCTGTCGAATAACCTCCATCCAGCTCTTCTTCGGTCTACCTCTCCCTCGGCACAAAGCTCCAAGCTTCAAGCTCTCACACCTTCGAACAGACGCTGATATTTGCCTCCTACGAACATGCTCAAACCACCGCAATCTGGACTCCCGTAGTTTATCAACGATACTCACAACCCCAACCTTGCTTCTAATGTCCACATTTCTGATTCTGTCCAGCCTCGTGTGCCCACTCATCCATCTCAGCATCCTCATCTCAGCCACCACCAACTTCTGTTCTTGAGCTTTAGTATTAGGCCAACACTCTGCGTCATACAACAAGGTCGGCCTGACAACCACCTTATAGAATTTCCCTTTCAACAAGGTCGGCTTGACATCCACCCTGCCTTGACTCTATGCTCAATATCCTTGTCGATACCCCCATCGCTTTGGAGGTACGAGCCAAGGCACTTGAAATGCTCCTTCCTAGGGACAAGATCCTCCCCCAATCGAACGGATGTCTCAGGGACTCTGGCCTCTCCAAAGTTGAACTGCATATACTCGGTCTTGGTCCTACTCATTCTGAAACCCTTAGACTCCAACACTTCTCTCCAATTTTCTAGTCTGCGAGTCAACCCCGAACTAGAGACGTCCACTAGAACAATATCGTCGGCAAACAGCATGCACCATGGTAACTCCTCTTGGAGAGAACCACGAGGAGACAATACTGAAAAGTCGAGCACAACTCGCTAAATGGAAGGCAAATGGACTCTCCCAACAAGGAAGATCAATCTTAATTAAATCTAATCTCGCCATGAAACCTAATTATGTTATGCAGAGCTTTATGCTACCTGTAGGAATTCATAAAGAATTAGACCAAATAAATAGAGGATTCTTCTGGAACAAGGACCAAAATTATAAACCACTAATAGGGTGGGATAAAATTTGTAAACCAAAACGAAATGGAGGACTTGGTCTAAATAAATCAAGAGATATAAACAAGGCGCTTCAAATGAAACTTCTTTGGAAGATTCTCGCAGATCCAGAAAATTGTTGGGTTAAAATTATAAAGGAAAAATACCTACAATCTGAGAAATTATGGAACTACATAAACAAGAAAGCTTCCTCTTGGCAATGGAAGAAGCTAATGGAAATAAAAGATGAATTCTGTGAACAATTAATCTGGCAGGTAGGAAACGGGAAAACAATAAGATTCTGGACAGATGAATGGATCACAGGTATGGAACTTATTGATCACAATATTTCATCTAGCCCAATTAATACCGAAGAAAAAGTGGAAAAATTTATTGGAAGAGATAGACAATGGAAGTTAGAAGAGCTCAGGGAAATCCTACCAAACAATGTAGTGAACAAAATTAAATACACAAAAATCCCAATTAATGAAATTGATGATCGAATATATTGGAAAACAAGTAGACACGACTGGTACCACAGCGTCGGCACTGGAAAGCATCACAGGAACCAGAGATATACAAGACCAACTCACAGAATGGATTTGGAAGATTGAATGCTTCCCAAAAATTAAAAATTTCATTTGGAAACTTGTCATGGATGGATTCCCCACAAAAATGGGACTCACTGATAAAGGGGTGGCGGTCCCCCTAACATGCAAATTTTGCGACCAATGTGACGAAGACTCAATTCATCTCTTCATCAACTATCAATGCACAAGAGAACTCATACGAAAAATTGATCATCAAGTAGGAGAAATTATTCAAAATACACAAACAACAAATAAAACTATAAAGTAGTTGACCACTGAGATTTTTGGGAAGCTATCTACAAACCGAAAAAACACATTTGGCCACCATCTGGTGGTGCATCTGGACAATTAGGAATAAGATTATTTTTGAGGGAGATCAAAACTTCAAAATCCAACAAAAGCAAGAACAATTTACAAAATATCACCTATCACAATGGAAAGAATCTAAACATGTTTTCTGGGAAGAGGATGGAAACATGGAAAAGATAAAACAACCAACCCAAAGGAAAAGGAAGAACTTGAGATGGAAAAAACCAGCGGAAGGCTCTTTCAAATTGAATTTTGATGCGGCGGTGAGTTCTTCGGGTGTGGCGACTACTGGGATTGTTATTCGTGATCACGGTGGTTCGGTAGTCTTCTGTCAGGGTTCGCACTGCGGGGAGATATCCGCTCTAAAGGCGGAGGCTTTAGCTTTTCACCATGGTTTGATTGCAGCCCGTCAGCTCGGGATTTTGAGGCTCGAGGTTGAAGGTGATTGCCTAGCAGTTATGAACACTATCAATGAGGTCTGGAGTTGCCCTTGGGAGATTGAGATCATCATGGATGATGCCCGGAAGTTGCTTCAGGAGGTCCTTGCGGTTTCTTGCGTCCATGTTTTCTGGGAGATAAATCAGGTTGCGGATAAAGTGGCGCACTTAAGACTTTTCCTCAACCTTGACCCTCCCGTGTCTCATCCTGAGATTCAGACTCTCGTCCAAAAGGACGCTCTTGGGTGGTGGGTCAGCAGGGCCTGACGCCACCCAAACTCTTATCTTTTATAAAAAAAAAAAGCAAACTGGATTCTCGAGTATTTAAGGGATATCCATGGTTTCATGTTTGATGGACATGTAGTTATTCTTTTAGTTGTGTATGACGATGCCGATAATCTAGACAACAAGAGGTCTACATATTTGGATAAGAATCAAGTTAACCATGCTTGTACGATTCACATGAATCAGATTGATGTAAGACTAAAGAGTTGATAGCTTCTGGTGATGTTGTAGTGTAGGACCATGAGGACTGCTTTAGTACTTTTAACAAAGTTATAGTGGAAACTCTCAAACTACATGCAGACAGTGTGAAATGAAAAGACCACGTACCTCCTTTTGCTTTGAGAAGGATTTCGAATAGGTATACTTCTCGGAAAATCTAAGACTTCACTAGTACCCTATCTTCTACCAGTCGTCACAATCTTCACTTTCCTTCCTTCCTAGATCTCAACACGTCCTTATACGATCCAATCCAATCTCTTATCTCCTTACTGAGTAGGGTCATATGATCTTCATCCAAAAGCTCAACTTCAACTGAAGTTGTTCCTGCACACGCACTTAGAACACATCAAATACATACACAGTTTGTCCTTGATAACAAGAGACCACGAAAACCTTCAACATATAGTTAATGCAAAATAATACTCTCTTCGTCCTAAAATAGATGGCCTTTTAAGCATTGAAATTTTGTCAAAAATACTTGGGTTTTTAGGGTTATAGGGCAATTATTACCCTAAAAAAGTACGGAGTATAATGGTAATTAAAATTAAAGAGTTCCCATCTCTATAAAAATAATTAGATTTAAATATAAATAGGTTTTCTTAATTAACGTGCAAATGTCTAAAAGACCATGTATTTTGAGTAGATTTCAACATATTAATCTATCTGTGAATGATATTGTTTACTGAAACAAATGATGAATATCTGAATCGATATCTACCAAAAGTGGTCAAATAAATTTTAATTATGTTTAGTGTATTTATTTTTATTGAGATTACTTTTGTTATTCACTTGTGAGGTGTATATATCTCAATTTACTTTTTTTTTTGTAATTCAAAACTCAAACTGTTTCCAAAAGAAATAACTTGTTAAGAGTTTGTATGTCATAAACATATGTGGTTTTATATTAATAAGGATTATACATATTGTTCGTATTAATAAAAGTTATCTCTTGAAGTAGATAAACTTATCTCTACATATGAAAGATTATCAACGAAAGAGCCTAGATGATCTAGCACCTTTGATTCTGCAAACATTGGTCGTATTTGGTTTGTTATTAGTATAATTTGGCTATTTGAAGCTACATGGAATCTATGTTTTATTTATCTATTTGATTTGATTTGCATTTTATGTATATGTATATGCATTGGAAATGTTTCTTGAAGAAACCATTATGGGTAGATGATGCCAATTTTATTCAACTAATGATGATTTGGGAAAAGAGTTTGAAGCAAATCCTTGTTAAATTGTGTGAAATCGATAAATTTATTCTTGAGAGCCCGAAGACTCTATATTTTGGGATCTTGTTCTTAATCTACTTGGGTATGGTAGAACTCAAATAAATAGCTAGCTAAATGACCTATGGTTCATAACAACCCCTCTTATTGCCAGATGCAATATATATTGTTACCTCTAGCAGAGGACATAAAGAGGATACGGTGAGCGCGACCGTTGTTAGGATATTGGTCATAATTTTGAAAATGATTATAGTTAATCATGTATGAGTCGACTCTCACATCAAGGAGAATGTGGAAGAACAAGTCAAAGATGATGGTTTACCTATTGGATTTGTAATCTCCCAAACTGATACGGGGTTAGTCGTAGGGTGGCCTGATCTTCGACAATCAAACAAGAAATAACAAGAACGGAAGCAAAAGACTCAAAGACTAGATGAACAATATGCAAGAATTGAAATTGATAACAAAGACACGACCGATAGTGGACTGATTCGAACTAAAATAGAACGAGGCAAAGACCCCAGGCCTCCTAAGAGGGTAGGAACCAAATACCAACGACTATAAAGCCCGCCTCTACAACCTTACACAACCAAGCGGACAACTTGGAGGCACAAAGAGGGGACTTGTGATTACCTGGATCACCAAGCTCTCGCGAGGTTGACGAACTCAAAGCAAACCAAGCAGGATCTATAACCAATTTGCAATCGACGAGCCACGCTTCGAGTCGATTGACTTTCTCTCAATTGTGTTTCACACAAACTGAAATTTTCATAAAAGAGACGTCTGAGTTACAATAGAGGAATCAGCCGTTCTAATATAGAAAACCCTAGGGCTGATTTTAATGAAAATAATAAATATAATAGAAACTAACTTCAATCCCTAAAATACTAAAAATAACTTAAGTAAATAAGGTCTCTAAAAATAGCAATAAAAAGAGTTCCAACACTTAAGAATTTCCCTTCTAAAACAGTGACAGCCCAAAGAATGTGATTTTCGGCCAAGCTCTAGGTCGAATCTGGAAAAACCTTCAACAGTAAAGTTGTAGATCTCTTCGTCCTCGTTCCGAAAAGGTATGGCACGATCTAATCCGATTAATATTGAATCCGTACGACTCATTTTACTGAGACGTCAAAAAGCTGTCAACTGTGCATGAACGAACCCAAAAACGAACGACCCAAGGTGGAGCCTTCTTCTTCCTCTTGAGGATGACATCATTCTCGTGATCTCGAATCATAGGTCCATCCCCAAGTATAGGTGTGTCCGAAGGTGTCTTGGATGGTCCCGCATCACAAACTGTGAATGGATCATCGTATAAAATGTTATAATGGTTTAGAGCTTGGTATATAATGATATGAAAAACCTGAAGGTTTCTGGATGAAATAACTAATGAGTATTTGTATAAAGTCTATACTTGGCATAATGAAACCTTATGCATACCTCCAGAAGAGCATCAAAATTAGTCCTCGAAGGACCGTTGATATAATCAAGCAATAAATTCATATGAGAAGATGGCTCTAGAAGAGCATCAAAACACTCTAAAGAGAAGTAGTGATGACAGATAAATTGGGATCGTGAAAGCCGATAATTGTCAAAAGCAGTGGTTTTTCCTCTTGTCGATGATGTCAAAAGAAGATCCGACATATAATAAATAGATTACCCATATTGGCAATATAGATGTAATATGGAAATGCTATCAATAAAATTGATATATTGGATAAATGAGCATTGAGAAGCTGACGATTAAATCAACCAAGTGAAGTAATTACTTATGAGATTATCGTTTAGGATAATGCTAATGCATAGAATGACCCAGTAGAGTCGTCAATAATAGCTAACAAGCAGGCATGAACATCAAGAGATTGATTCGATTTCGGTCAACAATAGAGTAAATTCTTCTTCTTGTAATTTATCTCCAGTAGAGAGCTTGGTATTTACAGGTTCAGTATATGCACCGAAATCTCCCGAGATTACACTAAGTTGTTATAAGTCAAGAAAGATGATGTATATGGAGGATTGGGTCCCCATAGATGATCAAATACCTAAAGTTTATCATGGATGATAAAATACTCGGTATTTAGGGGGAGAGGAAAAAGAGATCAAGAAGTAATATATTGCATGGAACAGAAGTGAACCAATGCACTAGCATGATTTAGATCGAGATTCTAGTGGTAATTTCAAACAATGGTGATATGTCCACTAGTATAAAACTCCTGAAGAGATTTCATGAACGTTGACAGTGTTAGAATTGATTATGAGTTGTCTTGAATTGACTAGATCCTTGATTATCGTTGATGGCACATATCTAAGTTTGCACTTGAAGTGCTTGATAAGAATAATTAGAGCTTCTAAAAATACCTCGACCTGTAGTTCGAGTGTACAAAGAGAGATATATTACGATATGAAGACAAATGATCTTTTCATATTTGATTAGATTATGAAAGGATATTAAGGGTCCAGAAGTACCATGTCTTTAGAAAATTGGTGATTTATATGTTAAATTGAGGGTGAGAAAAGTTGTACTCTTTTCCTTAACTTTGGTTTTTGTCCCATTTGGGTTTTTCCAAAGCAAGGCTTTTAACGATGCAACTCCCCTAATAAGGATACATGAAATATCCTAAATTCCATAAAGAAATAATTCATGTAAAGATGGATTATTTAAGCATGAAGTTCTTGGACCTGTAGCTCCAACATTGAAAAGTGTAGTATCAATTGGTTTTGAGTGGGTGTTCGTACAAAGGAAAATATAAAGCCAAATTGATTGCACACAAGCCTATTAAAGGTTACATGAAAATGCATTCACCAGGAGTGAATATAATTTTGGCTTCAAATGTAAATGACGTACATATACATATAAATGAAAAGAATCGATTGAAAATGTCTGAAGCATTATTATCAAAGGTCCCGTCACATACAATTAATTAAAGATCCTTAGAGTACCAGAAGTACATATAATTGCAAAAATGGTGACACTGCATTAGGTCCCGAAATACCATACAATGTTGTACTCTTTTCCTTAATCTTGGTTTTATCCCATTGGGTTTTTCCAAGTTAAGGTTTTTAACGAGGCAACTTAAGCACAATTTAATACATCAGATCCCCAAATCAACAATTAAAGGCACACTAGGTCCTGAAGTACCTTCTATTTGTGCATCCAAAGCAACTCAACACCAATACATGCAAGTCAGGCACGTCAAAGTTAATCAAGAAGACATTCCATCTTATGCACATCAAAGACAATGTTGAGATTCGACCATAAGCTCATGAAGACGGCGGCATTAAAAAGAATGAGAAGACTTCGAGAAGGATACTAAATTCAGGGGAGCATATATGCACTGCACTCTTTTTCCCTTCGATCAGTTTTTGTCCCACTGGGTTTTCCTGACAAGGTTTTTAACGAGGCAGTTGGAGGAACAAAGAATGTACATCCAAGGGGGAGTGTTATAATATTATTATTATTATGTGGATATACAAAATATACACTATTGTTTGGAGCCTAAGGAGTTTATCTCTATATTTTGTACCGGTTTAACACCAAGAGAAATCAGTGAATACAATCTCATATTCTCCTCCTTTTGTTCTTGCCCTAGTTTACAACATTTTGAGTTTATTTTCGTGTTTCTTTCAAATTAGGATTATTTCGAATATCTTCAACTAGAATCCACTCAATTTTCCAATAATGAATTTAAATAAAACTTCGAATTGGATAAGATTTTATGAGAATACAAAGTGCATACATATACACCGAATGTAGAGTTTCCTTTTAAAGTTTTTATCGTCTACTAATCGTCGTTTTAAAAGAGAAACAGAGCACATGGGTTGAAGAGGCCCATGGGCCTAACCCATGGAGATGTGGCGGGTACCCAGAGAGAGGCCCATCTTTCTCTCTCTTACGTCACAGCTTTCAAATTACAGTCCACGTAGGACAACGATATTTTACAAAGGAGCCAACTCACAAACGAATATACATTTTGCAGAAAAGAAATATTTCGAATCCTTTTTCCTTTTTCTTTTTTTTTTCTCTAGTAATTTGCTCTCCGCCATCATCCCTCTTGATTGAATCTCTCCTCCTCTGCCGATCCCGTCTAATCCCCGGCAATGTCGGCTGCTTCTGGCTCCATTTCTTCCGGTTTGTTGCTGTATTGACCGGAAACCACCTTCTCCGATCGATCCCGCCCGCCCTTACTCGGGATTCGTCCTCTCCCCAAAAATCCAAAGAAGTTAGGTTACTTCGAAGAATTTTGAATTGCATTGATTGATGAGAATTTGTGGTGATTGATTATAGCTACATCTAGGTGAAACCCCCGGGGAAACAGGTATTTTAATTTTAAAAATTTAAAATTATTTGTGTGTTTTGTACTGTTGTGGTTCTATATGATGATCATGGCGATTTCAGAAATTTTGATTAGGTTTTGTGTTCTGTGGAACCGGATCGGTTTCCGTGTTTGAATGTAAGGGTAGAAATTGGGATGATTTTTGTTTGGTGTGTGAATTCCGCCCCTTGTAGATCCGTGTTATGGAGGTTGTATATCCAGGACAAGGTTAATACCGCAAATTTTGATTTAAAAAAAAATGGATTGAGCATCGAGTCTAAATTTTGGTTGATTCTGCTTTTGTGTGTTTGCATATGATAGTGGTTTGATTGGAATGATCTCTTGGTCTGTTGTAGTTTCTGAAAGTTCTGTTATTCTGATAATATTTAGGCATGTTTGGATATCTGAGGATTGTTTCGGAGGGGAAGTAGTGACAAATCAATCCTTTTGTGTTGGACAGGTGAATCTATTTGTGTTACATAAGATTTTTGTAGAGGTTTAATCTCCTTGAGGATTCAAGTCCAAGTTTGAGGATTTCTGAATACATTTACAAGACTTGTATACTTGGATCAATGAAAGTAGAAGTGAATGGGTCCTTGGATAAGGGGCTCAAGGATGAAACAAATGGAAGGTCACCAGCTGGACATAGTGCAAGTTCATATATATCTATACAGACAGGAGAGGAGTTTTCTTCAGAGTTTCTTGAACGTCTCACTCCAAAAGCGACTCAAGTGGCACAATCTGTGTCTCAAGATCATGGCCCAAGGGCTGGCACTTTGGTAGATCAGGAATGTCAAATGGGATGTGATGATTTTGCTAGAATTGTTGGGTTCCGCAGGATGGATTCTCTAAGCAGTTCCGAATTGTCGGATTCTGCTTCCGTGAGGAATGTTTCTTCAGAGGTTGATAACTGGACTCTTACAGAGAGGATACAAAGTGATCCAGGAGATGTCGCTCAACCCGGGAGGTTGAGGATCCTCTGCAGCTTTGGCGGTAAAATTTTGCCCAGGCCAAGTGATGCTAAACTAAGATATGTTGGGGGAGAGACGCACATCATTTCTTTCAGGAAGAATCTTACATGGAGTGAGCTCCTGAATAAAACCTCAGCTATCTGCAGACAACCTTGCACTATAAAGTACCAGCTTCCGGGTGAAGATCTTGATGCACTAATTTCTGTCTCATCTGATGATGATCTTGAGAACATGTTGGAGGAATATAACGGAATTGAAGGAGTTTCTGGGTCGCAAAGATTAAGGATCTTTCTGATCCCTAATGGTGAAATTCAAAGCCAGTCATGCTTTGAGACAGGTCTTGTTAAGCATTGCAGTCCTGATTATGAATATGTAGTTGCTGTTAATGGCATAGATGACCTTGATACTTGGAAAACCTCATCTGAGCCTCTTGGAGTGAATGAAGTAGATAAGGTTGGTGGAAAGTTTGCCTTCCATGGAGATGTGCCTTCAAGACATGGAGAAATGAATGTCTCCCAAGAATCCCCAATTTCAGCATGGTCATCCCTTCTTTCTCCAGCACATTCTTCCAGGCTGGCTCATCAAGGAGATCCTATGAGTGGTCTTACACAATTTTGTGACGATATTTCTCGAGAAGACAATAGTGAAAGTGGTAGTACTTGTGGTGGTCAACAATTGTATAATCAGTCTTTGTGCAACCCAAATCTACAGGGTGAGAAGTCACAGTTTCAAGCTCTAGTGGCCAAATGTAATAATATTTATGATGATGATTGTGTCTTGGGTCTGGTTGCCCCCAGAAATGGGATGCTACCTATTGAAAAAAGCAGGTCTGAAGTTGACGATCAAGACTGCTTGTTGGGATCCACAGACTCAACTGGTTCACACCATGGTATGTCTCATGCATTCTCTGATTCACAGCTACAGCAGTATGAAGAGAAGTACGTCAATTGTTCACAAGAAGGCATATGGAACAAGAAAATGCAAGAGAATATTAACCCTGCTGTTATGGAAGTTAAAAGTAAGATGGTGGATATTGAAACTAGTCCATTCCAGGAGCAAGGAGATCTCCTTGGTCCTCTTGATTTCAATCCAGTCGCCTCTGGAAGCGAGCACTCTGACACAAGTTCGCAAGCTCAGGAGAGATCCCAGACTGTTGGTGTTCTAGAAAAAAACAATCCAATGAGGCAGAACACAAATGAAGCCAATCTATTCGGTATGGAAGCCATGAATGGGATTGTGGTCTCAAATTCATTATTCTATCGGCCAATTCCTGATCTCGGGGAATCAGCTCCCACTTGCATGGATAATAATTTCCAGAGTAGGAATTTCTTTGATTTCGCGAATGGTGCGCTAGTAGACTCATCTGCAGCTCCAACATTAAAACTTGTTGATACAGTACTGCCTGCTGTTAATTTGGCTCAATGTGAACAACATTTCTCATCTGAGCATCATATCCGGGGCCTTGAGAATGTTGAGCAGTTTCCATATGCTTTCTCTGAAGGGTTTTTTATGCCTGGTTACAATGGACATCAATACCAGTGTCAAAATTCACAGTTTAATCGACTTTCTGGGTTTCCTAATAAACTTGATCTAGATATTTCTGATGGATGCTTACCTGTTGTCTACCAAAGAGATGGAGTTCATAATGAAGAAACATGTCCCTTTATTTGTAACAATGCCGGTCTTGGTGCTCACTTGCAGAAGGATGATATCTCTTGGCTTCCTCAGTATCCTATCACAGATGCAGCCTATTGTTCCGACAACTTTGCATTTTCTCCTGAAGACAAGTCTCAGCAGATGGAAGCTAGATATGTAGATCATAAGCTAGCCAAAGAGTGCATTAAAGCTCAAGCAAACTCTTTGAGTAAGCATAATGGCCAGAATAAGCTTGAGCCTCTTATCAATATTGAAGATGTGTCTGAATGTATTTCCAACGAAGTCGATTCTTCATCATCTTTTATGCCATCCATGGTAGATGCAATTGTCGATGAACTGTCATCGCCTAGTACAACTGAGGAACAGGTTAGTTGACTCGCAGGTATTACTTTTTTTGTTCATCTGGATGTTTCTACTTTCTGCACATCATTTTTTTTTCTCCATTTGGATTTGCATCTTGGACAGGACTCTGATGCTCATAAGATGCAAAAGAATGGAACTATGAGTGAAGCTGTTATGGCCGAAATGGAAGCCTCCATCTATGGTTTGCAGGTCTTTGACTCTTCTATTGTGATTGATCTGTCCCTAAAGACTGGATTGTGGTAGCATAAACATGCATTCTGATGGTAGAACTTGTGTTATCTTCTTTATAGAAACTCAATGGGTTAGCTAGTTTTCATGGATAATAGTATATTCCTGTGTTACTCTGAACAAATTTAAGCTTTGTTGCCTACATATTCTGAAAATTCATCTTCTCTGTTTGCCCCTTGTTATGTTGCAGTTTTGTATCATAGGTTTCCTAACTCTCTTTCTAATACAGATTGTAAAGAATGCTGATCTTGAAGATCTTCGAGAATTAGGATCGGGTACTTATGGAACTGTTTTTCATGGGAAGTGGCGAGGGACGGATGTTGCTATCAAGAGAATTAAAAAAGGCTGCTTTTCTGGACGATCTTCAGAGCAAGAACGATTGGTAGGTTTTTTTTTTTCAACCAAATGCTACACACTGAAATTATGGTTGAGTTGCTTCCTTTAATTATTTTTTTCATTTTTGAGTTTACTGTTTGTTTAGAAGTTGTGAAACATCTGTTTGAAACAAATCAGTTGGTCTTTCTGCGTAATATGTATCAATGCCATGGGAATTTTCATGCATTTATCAGACAAGGGATTTCTGGAGAGAGGCACAAATTCTCTCACAACTTCATCACCCAAATGTTGTTGCGTTTTATGGGGTGGTCCCAGATGGCGTAGGAGGAACCTTAGCTACTGTGACAGAGTTCATGGTGAATGGTTCACTTAGGCATGTCCTAATGAAGAAAGAGTGAGTTCACCTTGTCATCCCAGTTTATAAACAGTTGTAGAGTTTGATCAACATCACAACTTTGTGTTTGCTTTTTCCTTTGGTTTATTATTAACAGAACACTTGATCGTCGTAAGAAGCTTATAATTGCATTGGATGCTGCTATCGGAATGGAATACCTACACTCAAGAAATATTGTTCATTTTGATTTGAAGTGTGACAATTTGCTTGTCAATATGAGGGATCCACAACGGCCCATATGCAAGGTAATATACTAGAAAGCAAAATATTGTTTGCTTATGATCTTTTAGCTTCTAAAGCATCTGATGTCTGTCCTAGTTTATGTGAAATTAGTTGTGATGAATAAACATTTGGAAGTACAACATGGCTTTCACTCTTGGAACTCATAAGATTCCATTGCACTTTATATATTTTGCACATCTGCTATACTAATACAAAGGTAAATATTTACAGGTAGGAGATTTTGGTCTGTCAAGGATCAAACACAACACTTTGGTCTCCGGTGGTGTTCGGGGAACTCTTCCATGGATGGCACCAGAATTGTTGAACGGTAGCAGCAACAGAGTATCTGAGAAGGTTTTGAACCTTGTTTCTTTTATATTGACATTGCATCCAGGCAGGTAAATTTCACAATGTCTTCTTGTGGGCTGTTCTAGGTTGATGTTTTCTCATTTGGCATCGCCATGTGGGAGATCTTGACTGCTGAGGAGCCATATGCTAATATGCATTGTGGTGCAATCATAGGTAAAAACAAAAATACATCAATATATCATTTATTTTACTAAGATTTAACCCAGCTATTTTTATATTCACTTTTTGCCAGCTTAGTTTGGTATTACTTTGATCATCATCGTCATAAAATAAAACTATTTAATAGATCATGATGAGAAAAACTTGCTAAATCTCTTATTTCCCTATCTTGGAAATTTGCAAATGCAAATGTAGGTGGCATTTTAAAGGATACTCTCCGGCCTCCTATTCCAGAAAAATGTGATTCCGACTGGAAGTTACTGATGGAACAATGCTGGGCATCTGATCCAGATAGGCGCCCTACTTTCACTGAAGTGGCAGCCAGGCTACTATCCATGATCACCTTTCTTCAATCGAAGGGACATAGAAACCAAGTAAGACACAACGTATTCTCAATGTGGAAAAGATTTATATCTTACATTCTTTGATGTATGCGTCTTTCTGTTCTATATGGTTACAGAAATCGCCGAGGTAGGAGGGTGATATGCACAGTTGGTCAAAGAGCGCAAAAGAGTTCTCTATTGCAAAGTTTTGCCTCCTATTTTGTTGATTAATGTACATTTCCTTTCCCATGTTCTTTCTTCATTATTGTATCTACCCATTTTTTCATTCGTTTTGTTTGATGGTGATGTTGTGAAGAAGCTGAGTGTCTGATGTACATATGCTGGGTGGCTGGAAACAATGCTTGTTATTCTTGAAATCTGAAGTTGCAAATGTATTAGATTTTCTGAATTCAAGGAAATGATTTGTTGCGAGGTGTTTGAATTGATGTATACTTTGATGGAAGTCATGGAACACAATGGCTGCAAAGTGGTGTTGATTGGTTTTTATTGTATATTCACTTTGTTTCACTTTTCACATTAACGATGCAGTTTGATCTAAGATAAGATGAGCTTCTTGTGATATCAGTCAACATTTTCCTTTCTTCAATACTTGATTTGTTGTAATAATTGGTTGAAAAGTTTGGCGTTTTCGCCTTCTGTATATATACCTCAAGCATGTCCTTCCAAAATAATTTTTAAACTATACTGTCACAGCCTAATAAATTGTAAGTTACTACATTAGAGACTTTAGAGTCGTATAATCTAAGCGATAAAGAGTGTTACGTTATACATAATCAACTTACAAGCTGATGCTACATGGAGGCTCCATGTGAGTGACTTGACTCCATGATGAAGCAACTGAGTCACTACATTCAATGACCGGGGATAAGATCTTACCGTCCATACTATGCATGATAATAAAATGCATCTGAATTGCAATGTTCTATACTTCCATTTGGTATTGTGCAAATTGCTGAGTGAGAGTACAAGGATCGCTAGGAGGCATGGGAGACAAGAAAAGGTTCCTGTATCTGGTACTCTGGTGTATTGATGACAGGGTACGATTTTCGAATCCTGCATTGTTGTGCAAAATAGAGAGTTTGAGAATCATGATATCTCATGCTTGTGAAGAGGGTCATATTTCATGCTATGTGTTCCTACTGTTACTGTCCAAACTCAAGAAAAATAAATAAAAACACTGATGAAAGCACTGTAGAATCCTTAATATAATCCACAGCCAAGGAGTTTACGGCTTACCTACATGGCACTTGCGAGTTGCGCCCTAGATGTTCTTATATAAGAGTTGGAACTTTGGTATCCGTTCAGGAGGCAAAGGACAGGTCACGATCATCTTCCCCTTCATCGCTCCTCTATAAATGGCCTGCAACAACAACAAAATGTCAGCGTTTTTCGCTTTCACTCTTTCAATTGTTGGTTTGATCCAATTCAGCAATCTCAACAACAGAACTCTTCCAACTAAGATTACTTCAATCATGCGATGCTAACTGAAAAGGACGATGGGATCCTTCGATTCCTCAATTCGACCATTACAATCAATTCAATTTTGCAATACAAGTACATGAAGTTATCCAAGATAAGGTAGGAGTGGTCAGTGTCAAGGATAAATTATACTCTGGATTATGCACAACAAAGGGGCACTGTCCAAGTCAAGGAGGGATAGTTTGTGCAATTTTGGGTTGTTTGGGGCCATATTCTTTAATGTTGTTCCTGTTTTTCTTCTCTCTCTTTCTTGCTCCCGCTTGGTCATCATATCCTTAAGTTTTTATATTGTTTGTTTAGCTTTGTCTTTTTTTTTTTTTGTGGTTTTATGGCATTACTAAGTCTTTCGTAAACATCCTCTCAACGTGGTTGGGGGAAGGGTACCTACACTTCGACCCCAAACCCTGCTTTGAATGTGATATACTGGGTTTGTTGTTGTTGTGATCCAAGTACATGAAGGTTGTTGCAAAATAAAGGGCGGGAATTTCACTAACTGTTACTTACCTCCACCACATCAATGCAATCTTGTTTTTTGTAAAATGCACCAATCCATTTGGTATGATCAGCAGTCCTGCACCACAATCATCAAACAACATATGAATATCCGGATTCTCCGCCAGTCATTTGGCTTAGCGAAAGATTCATTACTCAGCAGTTGAATCCTCACTCTTCACTCAATTTTATTATTATCAGCAAAAGAATACACACAAGAAGTATGTATAGCTTAATAGCCAAGAAGCATCATTACCCTGAATCCATCTTCATGTGATGAGCATTGAAGAAAAAGATGGTTGAAGGTATGAGTGTGATATCAAAGTAATTGACATAGACTTGTATGTCTTCCGAATCGATATCAACCAGTGCTATGGTAGCAAACTTGGAAACATCTCGAGCCGACTTGGATAACTTCATCAATCAAAAGAAACATGAACACTAGTCACAAATACACTTAAGATTTCGTAAATTCAGCATAACTCCAAAGATGTACATGCTACACTAATGTCCTAAAAAGAGGTTCCTGTTAGATGTGCTTTTCTTTTCAATGGCGGATTTCACATTTGAGCTGGGATTCTATAGAAGCAAATGATGCCTTCAACTAGGGACAAGCTGTATCCATGAATGAATTGGTTCTTTGGTGTTGTTATGGCCTCATTTGAATGCTTACGTTTTCATCAAGAACATAATCAAGGTTACGAATGGCTTTGCAGCAATTAGCATCTTCGTGGGTTAGGTAATTGAAATTAGCACAGAGATAGAGCAATTCGAGACTGAAGGAATCATCAAATTCGAAACTTCAGGATTTGCAAGAGAGAGAAAGAGAGAGTAATACGATGTCGTCGAGGTGGAGGCAGACGGAGTCGGAAGCACGGCCAAAGCGGAGGACGAGCACTTGATCGATTGTGTCTCTGATGATCGCATCCACTTCTCCCTTCTTCGTCAATGTCGGCAACAACGAACTCATCCTCGCTGCAAATCCCTCGCAATTTGATCGCAATCTGAATCAAAACAAAGAGCCAATTTTGCGAGAGAACAACGAATTCGCCGATTCGCTCGCGTATCAAATCCCAGCATTCATATGGGTAGAATAGGAAAAGGGGGCAAATTTGGAACCATACGACGCCGTATTATGCCATACATGCTTCAAAAATCACAAGGTGTTAGGTGACCGAGGGGGAAAACGCTTCACGGCTATGGCGTCTCCTTCAGCGGTTCCCGAAGGCAGTTTCAAAAACCCTAACCGATGGTCTCTCTCGGGGAAGAACGCCCTCGTCACTGGTGGCACCCGGGGCATCGGGTCTCTCACAATCTATCAATGAATGTTTTGCTTTCCCATTTCAGAGAAATGTCAAAATTGGTGTTGACTGATTGATTTCATTCGGATTAACAGGCGGGCGGTGGTGGAGGAGCTCGCCGGGTTGGGAGCGAAGGTCCATTTGTGCTCAAGGAAGGAAGAGGAGCTGAATCAGTGCTTGAAGGAGTTGCAGGCCAAGGGTTTTGCGGTCTCCGGATCCGTTTGCGATGTCTCTTGCCGTGATCAGCGGGAGAAATTGATGGAGAGAGTCTCTTCCGTTTTCAGCGGCAAGCTCCATATACTTGTACGCTCTTATCTCCATTGATGTTTGGGATTTTTGCAGGATTGGTTGATCACTCTTATTACTCTTATTACTCACGCATGCTAGGGTTTTAGATTGCTGTCAATTTGGGAATTGCATTTTAAATGTGCATTTGCTCGCTTTGCCTAGCTCATCAAATCTTAATAGAGTTAGCAATTCTACTGGCATGGAAGCGGATTCTATGTTGAAATCTGAAACCTGCATTTGGCTACTCTATAAGCTGATGATCAGATAACTATTTTGCTTGGTTGAGTGTTTAGCTTTGTAGATCGCTTGAAGGTTCTGGCTTTGTCCATTTCTATTTGATACATGGTGGTTGATATACACTGGCCCTGGCAGTAGTGGTAAAACATAAACAAACTTTAATTCCACTTCATTCGTTTGATTTTGTAAATTCAACAGTTCTGTTATCTTTTCATAAATCCATAAGTTTGCGCTTACTGGAATCGTCGGTGTCATGTAGTACATTGTGCATTCAAGCAAAACGTTACTATTATCATGGACTATGTAATCCTTTTAATGATCTAGTGTGAGCTGATAGAGTATCTTGAACCATTTAATTGGAACCACTGAGAGCTCATGACGTTATACTGTATGTTGTAACATTTCAGGTGCATCAGTGATTGATTGACTGAATGTTTAGTGTTGGCTAGTTGAAGATTTTTTTTTTAATTAGTACTATTGATGCATTGGGTGTTAATTCATGAAGATCTAATATGTAATAGCTTCATTGGTATTTTCACTTGGAGAATTTACTGTTCTTTGAATGGTTTTGTTTACTGAAAGATGGTATCAAAGTTTGGAAATTATGAGTTAAAAGGAACCATGGAGAGAAGTTTTGATTGACTTACTAATTCTTTGTATTTACTATTTACCGTATCATCTATTGCCATATACTCGTGTGGAGGTCTTGTTTCGGCTCTTAGTGCATACTTGCTGCGATATTCCAATCTCTGTCTTTTTTATGGCAAATTTTTCATTGGCACGTTCCACGTACTTATCTCAGGTAAATAATGCTGGGACGAACTACAGGAAAGCAACTGTGCAATACACCGCTGAAGATTTCTCAAAAATTATGTCAACCAACTTCGACTCTGCATTTCACCTATGCCAGCTCGCTCACCCTCTTCTGAAGAGTTCTGGGTCTGGAAGCATCGTTTTCATATCCTCTGTGGCAGGTGCTCTGAGTTTGGGAACAGGATCCATTTACGGAGCTAGTAAAGGTAATACATACAGACTATACACTACTGCTCTCTGCACGAGGTGTGGAATCAAAATGTCAACAGTATTAATACCTCGATGTAGTTCTTCTCACTCTCGCGTTACTCTTTCAGCTGCCATGCATCAAATTACGAAAAATCTAGCTTGTGAGTGGGCAAAAGACAACATCAGAGCCAACTCAGTAGCACCTTGGTACACCAAAACCTCACTTGTTGAACATGTAAGACACTCGTTCTCACTCGGTCTTTCAACTTTCAACTTCTGTCATGTTGTTCAAGCTCAAGCATTCAACATTTGTTCTACAACTGTTTTGCAGTTGCTGGCTGACCAGAAGTTCGTGGACCAAGTCATATCTCGGACCCCTCTAAAAAGGATCGCAGAGCCAGAAGAGGTATCATCAATGGTAGCGTTCCTCTGCCTCCCGGCTGCTTCTTATGTTTCGGGACAGGTCATATGCGTTGATGGCGGAATGACTGTGAATGGTTTCAACCCACAGTTATATTAGGAACGCTGTTAATTTTCTTGTGAATGGTTTCTACCCAACCGCCGTAAACTGTAAGTTACTTTGCTTTAGCTCAAACAGATCTTTGTATGTGTCCGTGTTTCTTGTTGGGATTACACAACTGTGATTATGTGACCTTGTGATGCAATGTTTTTCTTCTTCAACCTCTAATTGGGCCGATACGAGGAATGTGATGAGTGTCAATAGGCATATAGATAGATACATCACATCTCAATGTAGAACGACATCCTGCATCCATGTTGTGATGTGAGTTGGCTCAATTGCAAAGGAGTGACCCTTTTATGTTAAAAGACTGTTTGTTCGATTTTCGTTGCTGATAAGAGATTAGTGTTGAAGGGTGGTTGTAAGTACTATCAGCAGCTTTGGTCTCATAGGCACCATTCGTATCTGAACTTCCCTAGCTCGATCGTGGAGCTTATCATGGATTGCGTCTCTACCCCATCGTTCTCTATCCTGATCAATGGGGCACCAGAGGGATTTTTTCCAGGTAAATGGGGTATCCGACAGGGGGACCCCTTGTCTCCTTATCTATTTGTGTTATGCATGGAAGTCCTTAGCAGAATGATACAGAAAGCCACATCAGCCCCGGTTTTTAAGTTCCACCCGAGATGCAAGCCTATGAAGTTTGCACACCTCGCATTTGCTGATGATCTTTTGCTGTTCTGCCATGCTGATTTGGAGTAAGTTAGGATTCTGAAGGAGTGTGTGGATGAGTTCTTCTCTGTTTCTGGGCTGAAAGCGAATAGTGAGAAAAGTACAGTTTTTATCTCTGGAGTGACAGATAGCGTGGCTGAGTCTATGGTTCAGTAGCTGGGCTTCGTGCAAGGGAGCCTTCCGATCAAGTACCTGGGTATTCCTCTTCATTCGAAAACTGTTAAGGTGCATGAATATGGGGATCTGTATGGGAAAATTGAGAAACAGATTCAATCCTGGGCCGCTAGAAAGCTTTCTTATGCTGGGAGGTTGCAACTTGTGAAAGCCGTTTGTACTGGAGTCTTCACATTCTGGAGTCGAGTCCTTATACTTCCTAAAGGAGTCGTTCACCGTGTTGAAGGTATGTGCAGACGCTTCTTATGGAATGGAAATAATGAAGGGCATAAGCATCTTGTGGCATGGGACTGCGTCACTAAGCCTTTAGTTGAGGGCCGCCCTGGACATTAGAGAGATTTTGGCTTGGAACAGAAGCGTCCAGGCCAAGCTACTTGGAGATCTGGCTCTCGCCACTCCAAGCATTTGGTTTAGATGGTGTGTCCACAATCACCTTAGGGGTGAGGATGTGTGGGAGGTCAATCTTAAAGTGGATGACTCATGGCTATGGAAGAACATTCTTGAGACAAGAAATGAAGTCAGATGTGCTTTATCAGCCACCGACCAGCCTTTGTCTCTCCAGCCGATCTTGAAGCCGAGTGGGGGCCTCTCCTACTCGAAAACTTATGAGTTGCTAAGAGATAAGGGTGAAGCTACGTGTTGGGGGGAGTTCCTGTGGAAGAAACTACAGTGTAGGAAGTGGGCTTTTATTACTTGGCTTGCAGCTAGAAGTCGGTTGCAGACGGGCAATCGTGTGAAGCATTGGAAGGGGGTTGATGCAGCTTTGTGCATTCTATGCAAGCAGGAAGAGGAAACGACAACACATCTGTGGTTCAGTTGTCCAGCAATTAGACATGTACAGTCTCTAGTGATGAGTTGGGTTGGCGTTGGGTGTAGCTTTCCGTCCATTGATGCTTGGTTACAGTGGTTCGCCAGTGAACCACCCTCTTGCCAGAAGTTGTTGCCTTTTCAAGCTAAGTTGCTGGCTTTTGAAGCGTTGGTGTAGTTCACCTGGATGGGAAGGAACAAATGTGTGTTCGGTAATGAATCCTTTGACCCCTATTTTTATGCTAAGATCATTATCGATAGTTGTAAAGCTCGTATATCCGCGAAGTGGAAGTGCAAGTCACTCACGGATCATACTTGGAAGAAATATTACTTCCGTAGATGAGCACTTGTGAGTAGGTGACTTGAGTGATTGACCGAGTTAGTAGGTAGTGGTCGTAGTGTTGAGTAGTGTGCTAGAGTTGATGATTTTTGGAGGGTATAGAGGCCATTTTGGGTATACGGTTCCCTTTTTCATGAGACCCTGCATTTTGTCTGATCTTTTGTATATCTGGTGTTATCACCCCATCTATATATTTACCTTTTCAGGCACCATTCGTATTTGGACTACATATGAATTATGCTTATTTGTAATTGTGGATTAAATGATTGAGAGAATTGAAGATGAACAAAGATTAGATGGGAGAGGAACAAGCTGATTTGAGATTCTCCATTGATGAATTGCTGTAAAAACTACACTACTTCTGTCAAGGGCTCTTGCCCTCTTTTATACAGAGAAGGCCTAACAAACTAATGGCGGGAAACAACCTCCACCCTACAAAAATCATCAACAATTGTCAAGAAAAATCAACAACCATTATGTGTTGGAACACGATAAGGGCCCCAAATGTCAATGTGTATAAGATCAAAACAAGCAACTGTAGAGTTTTCTTTGACAGGAAAAGGTAACTTTGTAAATTTTGACATAGGACAAACAGAACAAATGTTCTCGGTTTGATTTATTGAAATGCAAGGTACATGCTTCAGTTTGGACATGGGAGCATGACCCAATCTCATATGCCAAGTATGAAAAGATCCAGGGAGTTTGTACCTACTGGATGTCAAAGAAAAAGGTATACAGGGCTTGACACAATCTTCAGTCACTTTCTTGACAAAGTCAGGCCGAAATTTGCTCATCCCTTGATTCAGCAAGAAGTACAATCCACCACTCTCTTTACCAATCCCCAAAAGTGTCCTGCTGGCACAATCCTGTATCAAACAGTAGTTGGGGTAAAAGGTTACAAAACATTGATTATGTTTAGTGAGTTTAGAAATGGACAACAAGCTGAATTTGAAGGAAGGGACAAACAAGACTTTGTTTAGTTTAAGGCTGTTTTCTAGGTGAATTGTGCCATGATGAGTAATCTTAGAGGTGTGACCATTAGGCATATGGATATTGGTGCTAGAATTGTGAGGGATAGGATCCAAAATGTGGTTGAACACTGGTGTCATGTGATCTGTTGCACCAGTGTCCAAGATCCACTTATCCTTCATAGCATGAGCATTGAAACAAAACGAGTTACCTGCAAAGTCACCCTCTAGCTCATCATCAGTAATGTTCACCTTGTCATTCTGTGGAGTTCCAGGCAAACTCCTCATAAACTCAGCAAATTGTTGTGGTGTGAAGATCACATTGCCAGATCCTTCACCATCAACCATTGCCTGAGCTGCTGTCTTCTGTTTCTGAGATCCAGTGTTTCCTTTTCCCTTTCCAGCTTCAGGAGTGCTGCTCTTCTGTGGGAATTTCTTTGATTTCGAATGCCAGCTTGGATATCCTATCACCATCCAGCACTTTTCCTTCGGATGCCACTTGTTGCCACAGATCTTGCATTTTTCCTCCGATTTTCCATACAAAGCTGACATCTCAGTGCCATTTCCTCCAGGATCTAACACTTCTCGTTGAGATTCTTCCTGCTGAAGCATGGAGCATGCTCCTTCAACAGTAGGCAATGGAGTCATAAGCAAGATCTGGCTTCTCTGTGCTCCATACGAGTCATCCAGACCATTCAGGAACTGAAACAACCTCGTCTCCTGCTTCAATTGATCAATTCGTCTCAGATATTCAAGCACATCTGCATTGACATTGACCAATCTTGGCAGTACATCCATGGCATCGATTTCTTCCCACAAAGATTTCATACGAGTGTAATGTTCATTCACATTACATCCATTCTGTCTCATAGCATAGATTTCTTTGTTCAATTTGTATTTACGCGAGCCATTGCTCAACGAGAATCTCTTTTCCAACTGAATCCAAATCTCATGTGCAGAATCAACATACAACACTGATTTTGCAATAGATTCAGAAACGGAATTCATGATCCAGGCGATTACCAGGATGTTGCAGGTGTCCCACTGCTCCGCCTTCAGAGCATCATCTGAAGATCACACCACCGTCCTTTTCACAAATCCCAGTTTGCGCTTGGTTGAGAGGTTGATCTCCATGCTCCGTCGCCAGGATCTGTAATTGCTTGCTCCTGCAAGCTTTTCCGACACCGTGATCGTTCCAGGTCCATCGGATGGATGCAAGAACAATGGACTCTGCAACTCAGCCGCCGTCGGATACCTTGCTGCCATCGTTAACCTCTTTCTTCAAGCTTCAACGAATTCGCTCAATCTAGAGCTCTGATACCATGTGGATTAAATGATTGAGAGAATTGAAGTTGAACAAAGATTAGATGGGAGAGGAACAAGCTGATTTGATATTCTCCATTGATGAATTGCTGTAAAAACTACACTACTTCTGTCAAGGGCTCTTGCCCTCTTTTATACAGAGAAGGCCTAACAAACTGATGGCGGGAAACAACCTCCACCCTACACGTGTCCCTTTATTCTCCTAATTACAAAGATTAGCCCAAACTTGCTAAAGCTAACATATTATCCTACAGTAATTCATACAATCCCCCCGAAAAGGTGAATTTGGAATATGGATCATGTGGAATGGAGAAGAAATCAAATCGTTAACTTAATTCATCATCATCGCCCATTCGCCCTCGTTTCTACTACACCCGTGAGCTTTGAGATAATGGATCGAATTTCCTCCCTTTCTTGGAAAAAAGTTCAGATTCTCTCTTGGAAATTGACCATGACCATGAGTACATTGGGGTTATTTTTGTATATATATTTTTGGTGGTGTCAGACCCACTGCCCCACCACCCAAACGTGTCTTTACTGATAAGAACAAGAAACCCCCGATGTGAAGTGAGAGCTCCAAGGTCCATCGAATGCCCGAGACAATCATCTCAATCTTTCAGGGGCAACGCCACACACTAGAGACTGAATTGATTACCATGAGACTATCACATTCAATCTCAATCTGTCGGTAGCCCAAATCTCTAGCAGCTATCGGACCAGAGTGGAGTGCAAGGGCTTCAGCCATCAAGGCCGAAACGGACTCACAAGAGGAGGCACCAGAAGCTTTGACAACGCCGAGGTGATCGCGTATGGCCTATAACAAATACCCTGTTTTGTGCCAAAGTGGGTATTAATGGCAATTCCCATTCCGGAATAGTTCAACCAGAAAGGACTTGCGGGTAGAACCCAAAGATCCTCGATTCGAGCCCCGGATGACCGCTCTTTATTTACCAAACTCAAGGGTATTAATGGCAATCGGATGGTTCAGGTTGTGTTTGGGTTGGGTCAATTGGGCTTGAATTTGTATGAGTTTTGCTTGTTTTAGATAATACTAGTATTTGTTCTTCAAGTTTTTTGCGCATTTTGTTAATAAATTATATTAATTATATTAAAATTACTTTTTATTGAGTTTTATGTGAAAATTCAAATAGTTTATTTGAAAATTTTTTAATAAAAGTTTCGAAGCAATTTAAAAACAATTTATAAAAAAAATAGGTTTTGTAACGATTTAATATATAAGGTTGAGAATTAATATAAATATTTTTACGGAAAGATTTTAAGGAAAATTACACAAAATCACCCATTAAATACCTCTCTTTTCACTTAACCACCCGCTACAATCAAAATTACACAAAACCACCCATTAAAAGGTCACTGTTAACAAAACAACCACCCAAGCAAAGCTTCCTGATAAAAAAAATTGAAGTGACCAAAATACCCTTATTCAATAATCAAATTTTCACTTCGTTGCCATCAATTAAACTAGCTGTAATGCGTAGATTTACAAATTTAAAAAAAAAACATATTACAATGAACTTTTCAAATCTGCAAATTCAACTTTAAATTGAAATGCTCAAAATAAATCTCAAACTACTCCAATCTCCATAAAACTACATGAAAAATCAAATCTCACATCACTTTTATACCAAATCAGCCGTACAACACACCTAATTTTTAATAGATGAAATTGGGAGGGAGTCAAATGTTAAACAATCATCCCCATAATTATAATTTGTAAGAATAACGAAACATTTGGAAACAACATTAGTGGTGAGCTTTCAACCAAACTCGCATCCTCCTCGATCGAGTTAGAGTTTCAGACATCCAAAGTTTCCAGAAAGATCACAATTTTAGGTTTAAAAAACATTTTTCTATTTTAATATATTTGTCTCATTGTTCACCCTACTTAATTATAGGCAGTCACCCACTCTTGGTTTTCGGGCGAAAGGCAATCTTGGTTTAATTGTATTTGTCGTATCAACTTTCAAGTATGAATGGACGAAGAACTCCATTAATGTTGACTTGTTGTTATTCTATAAAGATGAAGTGAAATTAAAAGAAATATTGTAAAATCTAAATTATTAAACATTTAAAAGTAAGGGAACTTTTGTATTTTCAATTATTTTTGATGGAATACTAACAGAATATTCCAACCGGGTGGCATTTTGTAAGCAGACACCTTTTAACGGGTGGTTTTGTGTAAAATATATTTTAGTGGGTGGTTAAATGAAAAGTGGGATATTTAATGGGTGGTTTTGTGTATTTTTTCAAGATTTTATTGTTCAATAGATAATTAATTAATAATGGAATCTTATCAGGAGTAAAGGTAAAAAACACTCTCTCCTCTCTCTAGATTTTTAGAGAGAGGGAGTTTCATCTCTAGCTCCGGCTGCTTTAATCCAGCTCCAGCTGCCTCAATACCATAATGACAATGCCAAGTCCTTGTTCGGGCATCATCGTTGAAGAACAAGTTTTAGAAAAAACCCTACTTTGAAAACCAATATTCAGATCTCAAGCCAAAACCAAAATCCGATTTGGGGCTTCTAGTGTTTCTAAGCTCTTAGTCTCGATTTCATCTTTCTCCATGCTCAATTGGGGCATCCAAACCCATATCTCATTTCAAAGACTCGCAGGGCATGGACTCCATGGAGTACTCCATCTGGCGCAACTGTCGCCTTTGACCTCTGGCTCGTTGATCTTTGCTCGCTAGCGTTACCGCCATCGTGGGTCGCTACCGTCGCCTATGTCCTCTGGCACAACACCCTCCGTATTTGGCCTCCAACCCCTCCTGCTAGCTCCCGTCCCACCCACCCCAAACTCCCTCTTTTGCTCCTCCGTTCTCGTGGCTTTGTTGGGGGGTCATCATTGGTGCCAATTTCCCGCTCCTCCCACCACCGTCTTCGTTCGATCGGCCTCTTGCCCGTCCCTTGCGCTTCATTGTTCCAAGGGTGGTGTTGTTCACAAGATATGTACATCACTTGGCGTGTAAGGTTGTGTTTTGGTCTTACACGCCAAGGTTAATCACCAATTTTTTTTTTAAAAATATATATATACATATACATACATACATAGACACACACACACACACTCATACACCCGAAAAGGGCTTGGAAAATATCCTAAAAAGGTTCTAACCAAAATCCCGAAAGTGTTGAATAAATTCCGAGAGGGCTTGGAAACCAATTTATTAATAATAGTAATAATATTCCTTCCCAGACGTTCTGCGTTCTCGGGAGTTTTGCACACATATTTTCGTTTGATAGTTGATCTTCCCTTTTTGGCTCATATTTGCTCCCTCTTTTGGCATAGAGTCGTTGCTTTGGCCTTGGTGTATTTAGTTTCGAGTTGGTTTGTAGTATCGGGTGTCCTGTATGATCGAGAGGATCATGACGGTGTTTGTAGTCTTCGAAGATTCCTCATCTAGGTGGGGGCAACGTCATTGATCCACACTTTCTCATGTTTTGCCATTTTCGATGGTGGGTTACTGTTCTCCACCTTCTTGATATCGAGACGTCGTGTGAGTCATCGCACTCTCCTGTGTTCTCGACATTCGTGGCTCGCCTTGGGCCTCCCTTGACTCCTCCGCTGGTTGACGGTTTATATGGGTTCTTTGGGTTGTTTTTTTCATTTGTGTTATTTGTGTGGTTAGTATATTGTATGTTGATGGTTAGTTTGCCTACCGATTCATCGACCTCTCGAGCTTGAGGCTTGTCTGAGCTCGAATTTTTACTTAATCATAATAATAATAATAATAATAATAATAATAATAATAATAATAATAATAATAATAATAATAATAATAATAATAATAATAATAATAATAATAGAATCTTATCATTAGATATAATGAACTAAAATAATCAATCTTAATGACTAGAGATAAAATAATTCAAGGTTATTTATAAAAACAACTCGTGATAAAATGATAGATTTGACACATAGGATAACACGTAGATAAAATATATGAGGTTATTGTCTAACATGACTTAAATATATTGAATCATCATTAATTGATGTGTCCAAAAACCTATGTTATATTACACTATAAAATGACACATAGACGAAGTGCACATATGAGACTTCGAGTCCATGTTTTAGTATATTATATAAAACATAGATACACATATAGATAAATTAACAGTTCATGTCCGATTGGGCTTGGGTTGATTTATGTTTCAGTTATTTTGGGTTTCTAATAAAACCCATTTGAAAAGTAAACCCCCCCCCCCCCCCACCACTCCGTGGAGGGGGTTGAGCCACATGTACCGATTTTAGTTGGTCAACGGTCTTACCTAAAGTTTCTCCCCATATCCATGATCTTAAAACACTACTATCTTAGGGGGGAGAACCTTTACCTGTGCCGTGGTGACCTTATCTCTTAAGACGGGCTTACCCAGGCTTGGACATTCGCGGTTGGCGAGTGATAAGAGCCTGGTGCCGCCGAGCCTTGTCCGCGGCTCGTTCTACCTTTCGGGCGTCGATTTCATCAAGGCCCTCAGGATAGGATGGGTTCTCGATCTAGAGCAGAGAGGATGGATGGAGAATGGGCAATATTCGAACAACCCCTAATTCTAATACTTGGGTCCTCGCCTTCCGGGCGATTCTGGTGCTATGCGATGATTATGCGGATAAATTGGTATTCGCTTGTTAATCTCCTTTCCCCTCCCTTTGTAGTTCAAGACCCTCCTTTTGGTTTTTCGAAAAAGCCAGTTTCCTAGAGTGCCTCTTCGTTTATATAGTGTATACCCGCATCCCTCCTTGAGTGGGACATTTCCTCCTTTCAGCCACTTGTCGCCTTATGGCTGCCACGCGTTCTATGGAGGAGGGCGCGTGGGTGGTGGGCATGTTTGACATCTGTCTGGGTTGCATGCCGCTTATATCCGCGGACCCCTTGCTAGTTTCGTCCGCGATGACCCATTTTTCCGTCTTTTCTTGCTTTTTCCTTTTTCCCTTTTTCCGCTATTTTTGGGCATCATCACAGCTCCTCGAGCCGTGGGGGGACCTGAAAGATCATGCCGCGGTTCGAAGTTATTCTACTGATCCCATCGTCTTTAGCGTTTTTTAGGGCAGAAAATGGGGAAAAAGGGCCTCGTTGGGCCTAAATGGGCTTTCTGGACCTGTTCATACTAGGCCCGTTTAAACGATTGATGTGCGTCAGGAGTCCAACACGTGCATTGACGTAGGAGACGAAACGTCGGTTGAAGGAGGGCTATAAATAGGGGCCCTTTCCACTCTCACTTTTTACCCTTCTCTGTTTTTACAGCCCTCGTCTCCTCTCAGCTGGTTAAGGTAAAAATGCTTTCCTTTACTTTCTTTTCGCGCCTCTTTTTTTTTTTTTTTTTTGCTATCTTCTTAGTCCTTATTTTATTTCTCTTGACCACGGATTCAACGCGGGTTCTCTCGGGCATACTTTTTATTTCTTGTTGGTCAGTAGGTTTCCTCTTTAATCGCCTCTTCTTAGCGATCCCTAAGCCGACCTCGTCATGTCGAACTCCCAAAGTAGTTCCGACAGCGTTCACGCTATCGAAAAAACCCCGCCTTCAGGGAAATCGGAGGGCAAGCTTCTTATGGGCGGTATAGCCGTTCCTGAAGAGGTTACCATTCGCCAGCCGAAGACCTCCACGGATCCCTCTTTTTATTCTTCTCCGGGTCGAGTGCGCGATGAGCCCTCCTATCCCGCGGATTCTACCTCTTCTCGGTCAGGTGAGGGTGCCTCGACGCCGGGATCTGATTCTATTTTGGAGTCCCTTGAGTCTCAGCATTCTTACAAAGATTGGGATTCTCGAACTGACTTGCCGGCTGGCCCTGTCTTTCTTCCGACCGAGCGTCGTTCTTCGTCAGTACTGGGGGATTTTCGTCCGGTCTTGTACGATGAGGGTGTGTTAGCGGTGTGCCCTTTTAAAAGGGATTTCCAACCCTCTCCAACGGGTCCTATCCTGGCTGTTCTGCCGCAGAAGGTGATTCCATCGCCCCACCCATTGCTCAGGACCGCGGTGGAGGAACCTTCACTACTCTGGAGGACCTGGGCGTAATCGCGCGGGTCTTTCCCTGACCGGAGGGAGTGGTGTTGTATCTTCCTGCGGAGGGAGAAGGGAGCCTGGATGCCTACCCAGGTTGCTTGGTTGTCTATATTGAAAGCCTGTTTCAGAGGTTAAGACTCCCTCTTCACAATTTATTTAAGCGCTATCTGAAGGCTTGTGGCTTGAGCCCTGTCCAACTGGTGCCGAACAGTTGGCTCTTCTTTACTTCTCTCATCATGCGCTGCTTGGAGGTTGGGGTTCAACCCACCTTAAGCCTTCTTTGCAACATGCTTACTCTTGGCCACGGAGGTACCCACAAGAACTTTTACCAGGCAAAGCTCAGCGTCCCTATAGTGGATCGGAACACCAGCAAACCAGAGTGGAGGTATAAGTGGTTTCTAGTCCGGGATCCTTCTCGTCATGTTCTGAACTTCCACACCGAGCCGCGCCTTTACACTCGTGTGAAAAGAAAAGTAGTGGCAGATCTGAAGGAGATCGAGCGGAGGTTCGCGGTGGGGACGAAGCCCTCGTGGAGGGACGTGGTGTCTCCTTTGAGGCTGGAGATGGCGGGCCTGAGTCTTCCCCACCCGCGGATAGGTTGTGGTGGATTCGTGTAAAACTTTTGTTTTTGCTTTTTTCCGCTTTGTTTGTTTTGTACTGAGGATTACTTCCTTTTTATTCTTCCCCAGACGCTCTGGAGTTAAAGACGATGGTAGACGCCTCGAAGATCTCCTCTGCTCCCTCCTCGTCTGTCAAGAGGAAGATTCCTACTGATGTGATGAGGGCTTTGAAGCGCCCTAAAACGTCCGCTCCCAAGCCCAAAAGCAAGAAAGCGACGAAAGAGAAAACCGCGGTTGTAGCCTCTTCCTCTCCTATTCTGCCGGCGGAACCCGAGCACCAAGTGATAGATGTAGAGGCTTCCCATGTCATCGAAGTTCATCCTCTTTCCTTGGCAGCTTCGGCAGCGCCCCGACCCACTTCTCCTTCCGAGGCGGGAACTTCTAAGCCTCGTCCGAAGAAGAAGAGGTCGTGTCTTTTCCCTGTCTGGGAGGGAGTTGATTAGGGCGTGTCGGTCTTGCATGTCGATGCCCAGAACCACCCGGCTTACCGGATGCCTGGCTTTGACTCGGAAGTCCTAAACCAGCTGGCCTTTCCCCCGGAGCTCGGGGTGGCAGAGCTACAATACCTGGACCAGTTGACTGATGAGCAGTTCACGATGGAGCAGGAACGCTGGTGCAATTGGGTAAGTGAGCCGTGCTCAGTGATTTTTGTTATTTGGTCACTATATGTTTATATTTTGATAAAGTCCCCCCCCTCCCCCTCTTTCTTTTTGCAACCAGGGACGCGTATTCACTCATAGTGGTTGGGGGAGGTATCTACGTCTGATCCAACATGCCCGCGGTCTCGAGGAGAACCTAGAGCGAATGAAGGAAACGCTACTAGAGGCAGAGACGCCGCGGAAGGAGGTTGAGTCCCTTCGTCAACGGTTGGAGGAGGTAAAACAGAGCTTGGTCGCGGAGAGAGCAAAAAGCAGCAAACTGTCCGAGGATTTGGAGATGGTGCACGTTCAGCTCGAGTCTTCCCAGCAATCCTTGTCTTCTTTTCAATCCAGCGCCGCGGCTAAAACCGCTGAGTTAGAGGCTAAGTTGGTCACGACGAATGAGGAGCGGAGCAAGGCTGTCGTGGAGTCCAATCGCAGCGCAATCGAGCTGGAAAGATACTGAGCCCGGACGGATGGGGATATTGTTCTTTCTTGGTTGGAAGTCACGCACAACCGCACCAAGCTCGTGGATGACTGGGTGAAGACCCAAATGGCCTGGACTTTATGCTGATTGCGGTTCCGGAATGGCTGAACGAGGATGTCGGGAAGGAGTTCATCCAGGATAGGTACAGGGACTGCTTCTTCATGGGCATGAAGGCGGGGATTTATCAAAGCATGCGAAAGTCCGTGGAGAACCCCGACGTTCCTCTCCAACCTTTTCCCCGAGTGAGAACAAAGAGGATTGGAATTTGGAGGAAGAGGAGAATGCGGATATTAGCGGTACCGTGATGGTTTGTGAACTTTCTTTTTAAAAACTTGTTTCATTTTCATTCTCGTCCCTTCTAGTGAAAGAACAGCGGCACCATGTTTTGTGCCTTGCTTTTTGGTTTTTTAAGGGTGGTGACTGATAAGGCATGTTTCCAATAGGCATTATAGGTTAGTTTAGTTGTATTTCATTGTTATATAATCATGTTTTAGTCTTAATTAGATTAGCATTCATTTTGTGAAAAAGTTCGGAATCTACGCTATTTCGATGGTTTTATGTAGATTCGTAGATCCGAGATAAAGAACACGAGGAACGGAGATAAGAGAGGATAAGACGAGAGTTGGGAGAGCTTAAGGAAGAAGTCCCGAAGAGAATGGAACAACCTAAGGAGCAACGGAGCACGAAATCGAGGTCTAAGAGCGAAAACGAGGGCGAGTCGCGAAAGCTGTCCGCCCGGCGAGCTGAACTTGTAACGCACTTTCCGGAGGCCTCGGATGTCCGATCGACGCATATGAGCATGCGTTGGAAAGCTCTTTCGAAGATCTACGTGATGGTGTTCTGTTGGATTTTCGCTGCCAGCGAATGCCTTTCCGCTGCAGCGAATCAAGTCAGCAACAACATGTGCGAGAAGGTGGCCGGCCTGAGCATGAGTCGCTGCCATCGAATGGCATCTCGCTGCCAGCGACTTGAGTCAGCGGAAGCATGTCCAGGAGCAGCATGACTCGCTGCCAGCGAAAGGGAACTCGCTGCCAGCGGATGTCCGGACTCGCTCCAGCGAATGGAGTCGCTGCCAGCGGATGGCCGGACTCGCTCCAGCGAGTTGGAGCTCTCGCGGCAGCGGAAGGAGTGACTCGCGGAAGCGAAAACGACGGAATCGAAGAAGCTTGAAAATATTATAAGGCATGGACATTCGCTGCCAGCGAGTGTGGTAGCGAGTGTGGTAGCGAAAATCCAACAGGAGCTTGATTGAGGCCATTCGCTGCCAGCGGAAATTTTCGCTGCCAGCGGAATCCGACGCTGAGTTAAATTAGGAAAGTTCTATCTTTTATCTAGTTTGTTTAGGAAGCTTTTATCTTTTATCTATCTTTTATCTTATTTATGGAAGACATTAGGCTTATAAATAGGATGTTATAGGGTTAGTTTTCTAAAGAATTCCAAGTAGAGAAATCACCATTGAAGAGAAGAAAGCTTAGGTAAGCCATGTTTGGCTAATTTTCTAGTTTTCGCCTACACTTTCGAGACTTGGTTGGTGGTTTGTGAGTTTCTAATTTAAGTTATTTTTCCTCTTTAATTCTTTCAACTTCTTTGTGTGATATTGATTATGTTATTGATGTTATCTTGATTCGCGACCTTGATAATATTGATTTCATGCTAGGATTTAATACTTTCGTATTTGTGTTATTTCCGTAGTAGCACGCATAAGATTGTGGATTCCGTGTTTGAAGCATGATTATGTAGGAAGTTGACATATATCTTAAACATTGATTTACCGTGTTTAATTGGTGTTATTTATATGCTCAAGTTCTTGGGATGTTTTGCTATCTCTTTGTTAAATCTTGACCGTGTTAGGGTTGCATTGAGATGTAAGGGATTAATTGGACTCGTAGGACTTTTAATCTACTTAAACCAAGACGAGAGGAATTCGTAGGAAAAGATAATAACTTGAAAAGGATTCGATGATCAATAAAACCAACCAAAGTCGAGAACTTATAGGTGGAAACGCTTTTCTTCTATCCTTTATTTTCTTTTGTCAATATTATTTTATTTTATTTTCATTCATAAAAGTCTTTTCTTTTATATTGATAAATACACAATATTTAGAAATACTTGATTCTCTAGGGTTCGACCCCTTACTTGCATACTATACTAGTTTGTTTGTTTGGGATTTATTTTTTTGACGAGGTGAATCAACGACTTTCCCTCCGTCAAAATTGGCGCCGTTGCCGGGGAATCAAGTTTATTTCTTTATTTTGTGTAGTTATTAATATTTGTATATATATCTATCCCCGTCGTGGACCTATCTTACGGTTTGCGACACCTCGTTACTAATTATTTGCAATGGAGTTGAAGTTATGGCAATACCAAGGAGAATACTTTCACCACTACCTCGCAAGAGTGCAAGATTTAGTGGACGACCGTGCTTCACGGGGTATCCAAGATGATTTGAAAGAACAAGTACTTTGCGTTCAAGATGGCATGCTTCCCGAGATACGAGAATTCGCCCAATCTTTGAAAAACGAAGGCTTTTATGGTTTGGATTGGCCGGAATTGTGGGATATTTTCCTTTGTGTGGGTGACATGGCAAAGGTGGAAGAAGACTACAAGTTGGCATCCATGCCCTTACCTTTCAAACCAATGGCGGGCGAGATACATGAGGGAAGCCAAGACGCAAGCATCAATGGTTCAATCGAAGATGGAGAAGAGAGCCCGATGCCCCTTGACATGGAGTCTCATGAGTGCACGCTTGAGGAACCATGTATTTTGGCACCTACTCCACCAATAGAAATCATCCCCAACGCACCTATTGAGGAACCAAGTCCGGAGCCGATTTCTGTGGCTTTTGAGAAAGGTAATGATATTTTTGACACTTTTGTGGATTTTGGTGAATATGTAGATCCTTGGGAGCATTACTTCAACAAACCACCAACGGAACTGTGTTGGTGGTACTACATACCCTCGCCGAGAAGTCACGCTCGAGCATATGAAGAGTTGGAGACCTTCTTCAACATCACATCATTTGACTTCGGCTTCTTCATATGTGGTGCTCGCCTACCTAGATGGTGTGCACCGGAGTTTGATTTGCTAAAGAGAGCGTTGGCAATGTCCGAGTGAGTCTTGAACACATGAGCAAATAAACCGTCGAGTCTATGACGATAAACAATGACGCTTCTCGGGAGGCAACCCGAGGTAAGTTTTCCTAAATTAGTTATTTAAATTCCTAGTTATTTAATTAGTTTTGTTGTTTAATAAATTAGAAATTTCCTAATTATTCTATATGGTAGATAGATGCTTTCGGATATTTTTGAGATAACCATGCAGGGAAAAAAAAAAGATCGAAGAATAGAGAATCTGGGCTCAATTCGCTGCCAGCGAATCATGATTCGCTACCAGCGAGTCCAACCGCCCAGATGTCATAGGAGCTGATTTCATCCGCTGCCAGCAAACCAAAACTCGCTGCCAGCGAATTCAGCAGCGATGCTCAGTGTCCGAAGCTAGCACTAGCCGCGCTTGCGGCTTGATCAACCGCGCTCATGGCTCATGCCCAGTCTTCGTCCATTTTCGTCGCAACGCATCTTATTCATTCTTCGTCATCTTCATTCATCCGTGCTCGTTGTTCTTCAGTCTTCGTCATTGTCGTTCTTCATCGTTCTTCTTCCAAGCTTGTCATTATCAATCTTCGTCGTCTTCGCCATTGAAATTTTTCCACAATGTGAGTTATTCTTTGCCCATTTTTCTCTCATATTTTTATGATTTGTTGTCTTTGATTTTCATTGAGGACAATGAAGAGTTTAAGTGTGGGGGAGGGTTGCATTCGTAGATTCATGCATTCATGTTTATTTTGTCGTTGTTTTATTCATCGATTCATGTTTATTTTTCTCTATTTTATTGCATTGGAAAATGAAAAAAAAATTGAAAGATAAAAAAAAAAATCCAAAAAGAGCATGCATTGCATATATGTGTTATTCAAATACTCATCTTGCCTTCGTTTGTCCTCTATTTTATTTTTATGAGTTTGACCATATATGTTCCATAATATGATTGAATTATCTAACCTTGTCACATACTTGAGATGATTTTTATTGGAGCATGACTTGTTAGTTCAATTGAGCAAGTATGATTCTTAGTCTTGGGCATTATTGAAATCCAACAAAAGCTTGTCCTAGTGAGAATTTTGGCCTTATAGGGATTTTCATCATATTTATTCCCTTTTGCTTTCTTGTGTGACATTATACTCTCCTTATGCAATTACCTCTTGAGATTGACATTGTTATCTATATTTGAGGCCGAATTTATATGTCTATTGCTTATGAGTTTCAAATGATAGAGGCATGATTTTCTTAGCCATATTATTATCCATATCCACCCTACATATGTGTCCTTTGCTTGTAGCCAAACTTGAGCCTTAGCCTTTTCTTTGAAGCTCCACAAAATTTATCCTAGCCGATGATAAGCCTTACCCTATCCGGGAATTAGGATTAGAATTGGTGAATGATTGATTTGTTTGAGTGGAAAAGAGAATATTGTTGAGAAAGTTACAAGTTTGGATGAGGATGTAATTTTAGTTTTATTCCTCACATTGTGCATTATTGTTTTGGCTCTAGAAAAAAAAATGAAAAAATAAGAAGAAAAAAGTCAAAAGAAATAGAAGAAAAAAAAAAGAAAAAAAAGATGAATAAAGAGCCTTTTATTTTCATTATGTATGTGAGAGTTGGAAAAAAATGTATGGTTAATTAAGAGGAAGTTCTTTTGTTGAGTGTTTTGAGAGTGAAAGTTTGAGTTATTTTGGTTTTGGAAGTATTTGGTTTTTGATGTTCTTCCGGTTGTCCTTAGGGATCCCTTTTTCCCGGATTTTTAGCACCACAAGCCTAAATATTTTCCTACCTTAATTCCTTACCAAGCCCCATTACAACCTTGATAAAAGACCTCTTGATGTTTCTTATGAGTGATGGCATCCACGGCGGAGAATGTGTGATATATGTGTCAATTTCTATGTAGCTTTTTGCATTTTGGATTGAGTTGAGAGATACATTGTTAAGCCTATAAACATGAGAGTGAGAGTAAACACATAATCCCGGTGAGGTTGGATGAGATGTGCCTTTACTTTGAATCGCTTATATACTTGCTAGGATATTAGCTTTCATGCTTATGACTCCTACACTTTGATGTTGCTTTTGACAAGGTTAGTGCTTGAAGATCATATTTGTGGTATGATGGTTTTGCTCTTATTTTTGTATTGTTTGAGGACAAGCAAAAGGTTAAGTGTGGGGGAGTTTGATAAGGCATGTTTCCAATAGGCATTATAGGTTAGTTTAGTTGTATTTCATTGTTATATAATCATGTTTTAGTCTTAATTAGATTAGCATTCATTTTGTGGAAAAGTTCGGAATCTACGCTATTTCGATGGTTTTATGTAGATTCGTAGATCCGAGATAAAGAACACGAGGAACGGAGATAAGAGAGGATAAGACGAGACTTGGGAGAGCTTAAGGAAGAAGTCCCGAAGAGAATGGAACAACCTAAGGAGCAACGGAGCACGAAATCGAGGTCTAAGAGCGAAAACGAGGGCGAGTCGCGAAAGCTGTCCGCCCGGCGAGCTGAACTTGTAACGCACTTTCCGGAGGCCTCGGATGTCCGATCGACGCATATGAGCATGCGTTGGAAAGCTCTTTCGAAGATCTACGTGATGGTGTTCTGTTGGATTTTCGCTGCCAGCGAATGCCTTTCCGTTTCAGCGAATCAAGTCAGCAACAACATGTGCGAGAAGGTGGCCGGCCTGAGCATGAGTCGCTGCCAGCGAATGGCATCTCGCTGCCAGCGACTTGAGTCAGCGGAAGCATGTCCAGGAGCAGCATGACTCGCTGCCAGCGAAAGGGAACTCGCTGCCAGCGGATGTCCGGACTCGCTCCAGCGAATGGAGTCGCTGCCAGCGGATGGCCGGACTCGCTCCAGCGAGTTGGAGCTCTCGCGGCAGCGGAAGGAGTGACTCGCGGAAGCGAAAACGACGGAATCGAAGAAGCTTGAAAATATTATAAGGCATGGACATTCGCTGCCAGCGAGTGTGGTAGCGAGTGTGGTAGCGAAAATCCAACAGGAGCTTGATTGAGGCCATTCGCTGCCAGCGGAAATTTTCGCTGCCAGCGGAATCCGACGCTGAGTTAAATTAGGAAAGTTCTATCTTTTATCTAGTTTGTTTAGGAAGCTTTTATCTTTTATCTATCTTTTATCTTATTTATGGAAGACATTAGGCTTATAAATAGGATGTTATAGGGTTAGTTTTCTAAAGAATTCCAAGTAGAGAAATCACCATTGAAGAGAAGAAAGCTTAGGTAAGCCATGTTTGGCTAATTTTCTAGTTTTCGCCTACACTTTCGAGACTTGGTTGGTGGTTTGTGAGTTTCTAATTTAAGTTATTTTTCCTCTTTAATTCTTTCAACTTCTTTGTGTGATATTGATTATGTTATTGATGTTATCTTGATTCGCGACCTTGATAATATTGATTTCATGCTAGGATTTAATACTTTTGTATTTGTGTTATTTCCGTAGTAGCACGCATAAGATTGTGGATTCCGTGTTTGAAGCATGATTATGTAGGAAGTTGACATATATCTTAAACATTGATTTACCGTGTTTAATTGGTGTTATTTATATGCTCAAGTTCTTGGGATGTTTTGCTATCTCTTTGTTAAATCTTGACCGTGTTAGGGTTGCATTGAGATGTAAGGGATTAATTGGACTCGTAGGACTTTTAATCTACTTAAACCAAGACGAGAGGAATTCGTAGGAAAAGATAATAACTTGAAAAGGATTCGATGATCAATAAAACCAACCAAAGTCGAGAACTTGTAGGTGGAAACGCTTTTCTTCTATCCTTTATTTTCTTTTGTCAATATTATTTTATTTTATTTTCATTCATAAAAGTCTTTTCTTTTATATTGATAAATACACAATATTTAGAAATAACTTGATTCTCTAGGGTTCGACCCCTTACTTGCATACTATACTAGTTTGTTTGTTTGGGATTTATTTTTTTGACGAGGTGAATCAACGACTTTCCCTCCGTCAGTGACCTCTGCGCGGGGTCGTGTGAAACTCGTTCGCGGTGGCTTTTGTGCACACGTACTTTATTTTGCTCAAAGAAAATAGATTGCAAAGTTTTCGCTTAGGGATAACGTCTTTAGTTTTCATAAGTGCTCACTCCTTGTAGGAACGGTTTAAAACAAAGGTACTTCGCGTTACGGTGACTGGTTTTCCTGCAAGCGGGTGCTCTCGCCGTCTTCGTCCTCGGAGGTTCCGACGTCTTCTGGCGGTAGTACGCGAACCTCAAAGCATGAGTTGCCGAGGAAGTGGAAGGTGACGGCCCCTCCTATTTGGATATTTCTTGATCTTGCAAAAGTACTCCATCCTTGTGTGGGCCAGAGCACCCCGGCATCGTCTCGTTCCACTCGAACGCTCGTTCCCCTTCTTCCTCGCCCATTGGTCAATGAAATCCTTTCGATGCCTGTCAGCCCAAACTCTGCCTCGAAGTAGGCCGGTAGCGGCTGCATCCGCGAAACTCTCCTCACGTTTTAATATAGGTTAAGGAATATCGAGGACCAGTGGTGAGTTTCGGAAAGAACACTTACCATCCTTTGCGTGAACGTAGCATTCTGCACCCATCAGAGGAAATCTCTTGGGCCCCTACCCGTAACTGAGAAAAGGGGCTCGGGCGTGTTGCCGGCAGCCATTCCGTTTCCTTCAAGCGAGAAGATTTCGTTGTCTTTGGGTAAGAGGTGTTTGGTTAAGACTCTTCTGAGGCCTGATTTATAAAGGAGGTTCCAACCTTCCTTAAGTAGAGATTTACTTCCCATTTTTCGAAGATTCTCCTCTTCTTTTTTCTTTATACATATTTTATTTCATTGTTATTGTATCTTCCCTTTTCTCTTTTCAGAAAAATACCTCGGGAAGAAGGACATCTGAAAAAGGGATCCTCGTTCGGTCCATTCTGTGACTGGGAGCTTTTACAGTCTCTTGGAAATGACAAAGTTGCATAAAAAGCATTTATTTTTGTCGGATACGCTCAGTTTCGGAGGTGAGAGAGAACCGCACGCCGAACTTCTTCGTTTCCTGTTGGCCGGTCTCATTACCTTGGTCGCACCCTACTTCCGGGAGTCCCTCCTCTGTTGGGCTGTGCTGTCCTCCGCGGCTAGGAGTGGATCCGGGTAGGACACGTATACCTCAAAATGTGAGTCGCCCTCGTAGACGAAGAGGAGCGCGGATCCGACGAGTACCTGGTTAGAGAGAGTGAAATCCGCCCACCCCCTTGTGTACCAGTATGCTCCCTCATCGTCCATTTCGACGCCGACCTCGCAATCTTGGCACGAGGTGGACCAAAGGTGGAAGAGCTCGTGAGCATCTTCCTTCAATCGTCCGTACGATTGGGGCAGTTGTAGCCTTTGCAACTGCTCTTCCCGCGTGATGAACCGATAGAAAGCCCTCGGTAGATCTGCGGTCCCCATGGTTATTCTTCTTGGGTGGTGGTCGCCTTGTGTGAGCTTCCATGGACCCTGGTTCCCTTTATAACACTCATCGTTAGGGGGGTGAATCACACACGTGGCCTTTGTTCAGGTGCTTCCGCTTTACGTGGACGATGCATTTATTCCACGTTTAAGGGAGTTCAATGGTTCTGTTACCTCACTGGGCTAGCCTATGTCAGAAACCCTGGCCCCTTTCTTCCCAGGGGTACGAAAAAAGATTTTTACGGTGTAGGTCAGGGGTAAATGCGATTTTTATTCCAAAACACACAAAGTTGGTGAGGCAAATCCTCTTACATCTTCTCAAAATAGCCGTGGGGAGAAACAAGTCTTTGAAGAAGGGAAATTGAGATATGGGCAAGTTAATCAACGCAAATGGGGGAAAGTCCCGCGTACTCGGGATCTGGGTCGACCACGAAAACCTCGTATCCGACTTTTTCTTTAGCCTTGGCGAACTTAAGGATGACCCCTACTCGCACGCGATTCGCGGCGACGAAGCCCTCTCATCCCTCGGCTAGCCAATAGATCTCATCCCTGTCTCGACCGACCTCGACGCTGTGTTCATCCTGGGCCAGCTCGTACGCTAGAGGAAGTCGGAGCCGCAGTAGTTGGCCTGCTTGGAAGATCGCTCTGTAGAATGTGGTGTGAGACGAGTCTGATTCCATTTGGGCGTGGGAGGAGCTGTGCTCTTTAAGCTGAGGTCTCATCCTCTCTTCCTTTCTTTATTTTGAGAGCTTTCTATTTTCACGGCTGTGGCCGTCACGGGTCCATGCATACCTTTCTACCGTCGGGGATACATGTCGAAGACAGTCTGTTTTCGTACTCTTCTCGAGACGCAGTCCTCATACTACACAAGGCTAAATTTCTCCGGACAGGTGTCCTTCATGCCTAGCCTCGGGCAGGTCACGCTCGTCTTTTCTATCTTTGTGTTCTTTTCGAAACGCAGTCGTTATATCACCTAGGCGAGATTCCTTCGGATAGGTGTCCTTCATGCCTAGTCTAGGGCAGAACGCGCTCGTCCTTTCACATCGGTCTGGTGGTCTGTCGATGGCCCGATCGGCCCGTCCCGTGATGGTTCCCGTGTGGCTCGTGACCCCTGGAGTACTTCTTTAAAGAGAGGCCCCTTTTGCCTCCTTTTGCTCATCTGAACTTCCCTACTCTCAAGATGCCTGCTTCGGGACGAACCAATTGGGCGTTCTTTCAAACTATCGATTTCCCGGAGCAGCTGCATCATCTGGTAAGTTCCTTGACCTATCTTTCTACTCTTCTGGATTGGTTCTCCATCTTAGTCCTTGTTTCCTTGCGTTTCTTATTTTGGGCAAATGCTGCCCTTGCGTTTCGAGGACGAGTACGGCCAGGTTCTTCCCGAGCGGGTCCTTCTATCAACCCGAATTCTGAAAGACTTCCCTGTGGCGGTAGTTCGCGGTGATTATGGCGTTCCTTACCTTCGCCATGGGTGGAAGCACTTCGTTTGTACTCATAGTGTGGACATCGGTTCTTCCTTGATCTTCTTGCATAAAGGGGGAGCCAGGTTCGTCGTTCACATTCTGACCTCTAGTGGGGACGAGGTTGATGGGGAGTGGGAGGAACCACACCCTGAGGGTCCCCTTCCTAACGGGACTCGTCTGAGCGAGGATAGAACCTAGCTAGTCCTTGGTAGGTCGAGAGTGGGGTGAAGCTCGTTGGCAAGGGCTGAGTTTTCCGTTCCCTGGGCTTTGTTGTTTTTTTTTTAATTGTTTTTCGAATGCTTCGTTACCTTTGTCAGACACCTCGTTGGGGGGTGATCCTGACCACTCTTGTATTCCTACTTTGTCCGCTGCTCTTTTTATTCCAGTATTTCTAAAATTTCCAGGACTTTTATACTTTTTCAATCCTTCGGTGTGGAGGAGATCTCCATGCCCCCAGGGGAGTAGGTTCCCGAGTTCTGCGATTTGGCAAATGCTGCGGTTTGGGAGATTACTACTCCAACGGGGGCATAACGCGGAGCAAGCTCCAGCGTCTTGGTTCCTTAACAAACGCTTCGACTCGGGAGATCGTTGTTCCAACCGGATGCTCGAGACGGAGCAAGCTCCAACGTCCTGGACTTAGCAAATGCTTCGATCCGGGAGGTCATGGCTTCAACCGGATGTCCGACGCGGAGAAAGCTCCAGCGTCTTGGGTCTTAACAAACACTTTGATCCGGGAGATCATGGCTCCAACCGGATGGCCGACGCGGAGCAAGCTCCAGCGTCTTGGGACTTATCAAACGCTTCGATCTGGGAGATCATGGCTTTAACCGGATGCCCGACGCAGAGAAAGCTCCAGCGTCTTGGGTCTTAACAAACGCTTTGATCAGGGAGATCATGACTCTAACCGGATGCCCGACGCAGAGAAAGCTTCAGTGCCTTGGGTCTTAACAAACGCTTTGATTCGGGAGATCATGGCTCCAACCGGATTCCCGACGCGGAGCATGCTCCAGTGTCTTGGGACTTAGTTTTGCAAGAAACGGGCGCTAGAAAACTTGTCACAAGGTAATTTAGCACCCACTAACCGCCTTGATTTATTTACATTCGGCGGGGGTGACTTAGGAGGCTTTTCGAACATCAGTTGATTACACATAATACTTTTTCAGGTGCTCTGCATTCCAGGTTTTGTTGAGGACTACGCCTTCTGGTGTTTGGAGTTTTTAGGCTCCGGTGTGTATGCATTCGAACACCACATACGGTCCCTCCCATTTCGCGTCTAACTTGCCACCGGTCAGGGTCAACCGAAGAACCAGATCTCCTTTCTCGAATCTGCGCGGGACAAGGCATTGGTTGCGGTACTTCTCAGTCTTCCTCTTGTATTCTTGCGCTTTCAAAGCGGCTAGCATTCTTCTTTCCTCGCGGAGGTGCAATTCTACCTCTAGGGCCTCATCATTGGCCTTGGACTCATAAGCGAGGGCTCGGGCCGAAGGGACTAGCCTTTCGATGGGTATGACCGCGTCTGATCCGAATACCAGCGCGAAGGGGGTTTCTCTCATGGGGGTTTTGGTCGTCGTTCGATATGACCACAGTACTAATGGGAGCAGCTCCGCCCACCGTCCCTTGGCGGTCTTCCCCAGTTTCTTCTTTATTCCCTCAAGGATCTGGCGGTTAGTAATTTCTGCTTGTCCGTTGGTCTATGGATGTGCGACGGATGAGAACTTTAGTGCTATCCCCGGTCCATCACAGAAGCGACACACCAGGTTCTTTCGCGGTCGAATTGCGTTCCATGGTCCGTGATGATGGCCTTAGGAACCCCGAAGCGACACACCAGGTTCTTTCATAAAAACTTGCGGACCTTCTCGGCAGTAATCAGCCCCATTGGCTCCGCTTCGACCCATTTGGTGCAATAATCTACTACAACAAGGACATATTTAAACTGTCCTGGAGCCGTGGGGAACGACCCCAAGATGTTCATTCCCCATAGAGCGAAGGGGCATGCCAAAAAAATACTCTGAAGTGGCTCGGCGGGCGTCGTTCGGACATTCCCATGTCTCTGGAACGCGTCACAGCTTCGTACGTGACTTTGCACGTCTACTCTCATGGTTGGCCATTAGTAACCTAACCTCATGATCTTCGTGGTCAGGGATCTCCACCCCTGGTGGTGTGCACATATTCCTGAGTGCAACTCCTCAACAATGATTTTTCCTTCGTCCCCGGTTACACACAGTAGATCGGGGAAGTTGAAACCTTTCTTGTACAGCCTACCTTCGTGGACTGTGAATCGGGTTGCCCGGTAGTTCATTTTCTTGGCTTCCGCTTTTCCTGAAGGAATGACCCCCTTTCCTAGGTACTTTGCTATTGGGGTTCGCCAATCCCCCGGCCCTTTGGTTTGGACCGTATAGATTTCCTGGATGAATCCTCGTTGCTCCTTCTTTTCAAACACAAAATTTCCCTCGGCCTCTGATGGTATGGCTGCCCCAATCCGGGCTAGAAGATCTGCTTACTCGTTCATCTCTCGGGGCACTGATTCCAGACTGAAGTGCAGAAATGATTGTTTCAGTGACATGACCTTCCACAAATAGTCCGGCAGAAGACCAGTCTTGGCCTCATACATTCCCTCCACCTGTCTCGCGACTACCTCCGAGTCGGTGTAGATGGCAATTGTCCTTGCTCCGCGGGCTAGCGCGATCTCCAGGCCAGCGATTAGGGCCTCATAGTCTACTTCGTTGTTGGTTACTTGGAAATCCAGCCTGTGAGCGAAGCACGACTGTTCACCTTCGGGGGTGGTGAGTGTAATTCCCGTCCCACTGCCATCTGCATTTACGGCTCCGTCTACCCTCAGGATCCGTCTGCTCTAGTCATCTCCTCCATCGTCTTCAAAGCTTGTTTCGCAGATAAAGTCGGTAAGGACCTGAGCGAGGGCCGCTTTGCGGGGGGCATACGTTATTTCGAACTCGGAGAGTTCCACGGCCCACTTCGTCATCCGTCTTGAGAGGCTGGGCGAATGGAGGATCTGTCTTAGTGGCAGGTCCGTCAGTACTTCAATCATGTGATCTTGGAAGTATGGTCGGAGTCTTCTGGCCGCGAAGACTAAACAGAGTATTACCTTTTCCACCGGTTCATATCTGGTCTTTGCGTCGTGCAGCACTCTGCTCACATAGTACACAGGGTATCGGCCTTCCCGGGTGAGGACCGTGCTGATGGTGGTACCCTTAGTGGCTAGGTAAAGCTGCAAATTCTCCGACCATTGGGGTTGGTGTAATGTGGGTAAACATTGTAGGAAGACCTTCAATTCTTCAAAGGCGTGATGGAGCTCCGGGGTCCACTGTATCGGTCCCTTCTTCTTTAGCAATGCGAAGAAAGGCCGCGACTTATCGGCCAAGCATGAGCAAAACCGTCCCAGATAGTTCACTGCACCGTTTAAGGACTGTACTTCCTTAATGGTGCGTGGCGGCCGCAGTTCTTGAATCGCGGTGATCTTCGCTAGGTTTACGTCGATCCCACGCTGGCTCACCATAAAACCTAGAAACTTCCCAGAGTCTACACCGAAAACGCACTTTTTCGCGTTTAAGTTGAGCCCCTCTCGCCTTAAATAGTCAAAAGTTTCCTGCAGATCCGCCGCATGATTCTCCGCCTTGTGGCTCCTTACTACTATGTCATCTACGTAGATTGATACGTTCTTCGTAAGCTGCCTGCGAAAGATTTTGTCAACGGTTCTCTGAAAAGTGGCCCCATCATTTCTCAGGCCGAAGGGCATCACACGATAGCAGAAGATCCCCAGATTAGTGATGAAAGTAGTCGCCTTTTTGTCCAGCGGATCCATGCGGATCTGGTTGTACCCAGAGTAAGCGTCCAGGAAGCTCAAAGCTTCATTCCCCACGGTGATATCTACCAGTTCGTCGATTGAAGGCAGGGGGTAGCTGTCTTTTGGGCATGACTTGTTTAAGTCGGAGAAGGCTACGCACATTCTCCACTTCCCGTTTGCTTTCTTTACTAGGACGACGTTTGAAAGCCAGTCAGAGTCTTCCACTACTTCTATGAAGCCGGCTTCCAGCAGTTTCTCCACTTCTTCCTTCGTGGCGCGAGACCTCTCGGGGGCCATTTTTCTCTTCTTCTGAGTCACAGGTCGGGCGTCATGGCGGATTCTGAGGGTGTGGATTGCTATGGACGTGGGGACCCCTAAAAGGAACTTTGGTGACCATGCAAACACGTCGCGGGACTGTCAGATGATGTTCAAAACATGGCCTTTTTCTTCCGCTCCTAGAGCTTGACCCATATAGATCCTTTCCTCGGGGTTGGAGAAAGGTTGATGGACCGTCCTTTGGTCCGCGGCTGGGACCTCCCGTTCTATTGGTCTAACCTCGAGCTCAGCTTCTTGAGTTCTTTCTTCAGGGTTGTCTGGCTCTTCATCCCCTGCTCGGGGGTTTTCCTCCGCCCCCTCGGATTCGCTCTGAGCGGTGTCGTAGAGACACATTACTTCTTTCTTTTTCCAGAGGGAGGTCATGTAACAGCTTCTGCTTTCCGGCTGTTGGTCGCGGACTTCTCTAGTTCCCCCTTCGGGAATCGGGAACTTCCCTTTAAAGTGGTATATGGACACCACCATTTGGAATTTGTAAAGAGATACCCTGCCAAGGAGCGCGTTGTAAGTAGTCGGTATCCAGACTACGGTGAAAACTACATTTTCCATCTGGCGACTGGGGGTTGACCCTAGTACCACTGCTAACTCTATGGTACCTGCCACCTGCACCTCATCTCTAGAGAAAGTCACCAGGGTTCCGTGGTAGGGCTTCAAGGCTGACGCGGATATGCCTATCTGGGAGAAAGCTTCCCAAGAGAGGATGTCCACAGATGAGCCGGTGTCGATAAAGACTCTCCTTACGGTCTTGGTGGCGATTTGGGTATGTATAACCAAAGGGTCCACGTGGGGCATGTGGACATCCTCAGCATCTTTCGCGGTGAAGACCACTTCGGCGTGATCTCGTGAGGCAATCCTTTAGCTGGCCGAAGAGGGGGGTTGCTTTGCCTCTCTTTCGTAGTTTTTCCTATCCTGTCGGCTAGCTCCCGAGAGTGATGGTCCTCCCGCCAATGTGTCGATGAAGCCTTCAGGCTCGGGGATCCGGTTGGTCCAAGTTTTCTCACGGCGGACCTCGTTTCTAGGGGCTTGGTTAACTGATCGCTGTGCCGGTTGGGCCTTGCCCCTTCGGCCACCTCACCATCTTCGGCCCCACCCACTGCCGTGATTATGAGGAGGATAACGTTGTTGTTCATCCTGTTCCCCCTGCCGTTGTGGATATTCTTCCCTTTGCGCCTGCCGAAGACCCCTTTGGTATTCTGCGTATTGCTATTCCCTTGGGTCTTAGTGGCCGTGATGGGGCCGCCTATGGTCACGGAGTCCTTCGTCTCTCCGGGAGGAGTCACGTTCTTCATTGCGTCACGACTCCTGACCGCGTTCGTTCTGATTCACAGCCGGGTTCCTCTTTTCATTATTGAGGTGTTGATGCGGGACCATCCAAGACACCTTCAGACACATCTGTACTTGGGGATGGACCTATGATTCGAACTCGCGAGAATGATGTCATCCTCAAGAGGAAGAAGAAGGCTCCACCATGGGAGAAGATCCAAAGGTGCAAGCTTGATCATCTTGACGTTTTTACATTCGTCCAGCAGTTTGACAGCTTTTCGACGTCTCAGTAAAATGGGTCGTTCGGAGTCTATATTATTCAGATTGAGGCGTGCCATACCTTGTCGGAACTAGAACGAAGAGATCTACAACTTTGCTGTTGAAGGTTTTTCCAGATTCGACCTAGAGCTTGGCCGAAAATCAACATCTTTGAGGTTGTCACATGTTTAGACGAATTTATCCTATTTTTAGTATTTCTTTTACTTAAGTTATTTTAGGAAACTTTAGGAGTTATTTTTATTAATTATTTTAAGTCTTATTTTTATCCAAATTTGGCCCATAGGTACTTGTTAGGGTTATAAAAAGCTGAATGCTCCCATTGTCAAACAGACGTTCAATTAATATGAAATTCTTAGTTTTGTGTGAAACACAATGAGTGAAAGTCGATCGATTCGAAGCATGGCTCATCGATTGCAAATTGGTCTATTGTCTCAGCTTGATTTGCTTTGTGTTCATCAACTTCGAAAGACTTGGTGATCCTAGTATCCACGAGCCCCCTCCTTGTGCCTCCAAGTTGTCCGCTTGGTTGTGTAGGGTTGTAGAGACGGGTTATATTGTCATTGGTATTGGTTCCTTCCCTCTAAGGAGGTCTGGGATCTTTATCTTGTTCTATATAGATCGACTCAGTCCACTATCGGTCTTACAAATTACAAGTGTCAATTTCGAGTCTTTCTTTCAATTCTTGCATCGAGTCTTGTTTATTGTTTTGGTCGATTTCAAGTTCTTGCATGTTCTTGGAATCTTTGTCGAGTCTTGATTATTCTTGGTCGAGTTCTTGCATTGTTCTTGCTGTGTTCTTTGAGTCTTTATTGTTTCTTGCTTCCGTTCTTGAGTTTCTTGTTTGATTGTCGAAGATCGGGCCATCCTACGGCTAACCCCGTATCAAATTAGCATCAGAGCTTTGGTTTCCGACATCAAAAGTTGTGTCTTTTGTTTCCCTAAACACAAAAAATACAAAAATAGAGTCTTTCTTTGTTCTTGGTCTTTACTTCTTGAATCTTGAATTTTGATTGCACTAACCTCCTTTCGTGTTTGTGATTGTTGTCATTGCTTAGCCCAAACACAAAGCCTAGCCGAACCAGTGGAGTCGACCAAGCCGTGTGCGCCCCCTTTGTGTACACTCTAGTCGACGGCAGCCTATTGTCCCCATAGGTCGACTTGGCCGAGTCCTTCACACCACAAGAACCCTAGTTTGTTACTTTTCTATCTTTGGAACTTTTGTTCTATCTTTAACCTATTTTGGTTTATCTATTCTTGCTTTATTAAATTTCAGATTTTGTGGTAGATAAATTCTAATATATCTATCATAAATTATAAAAAGGCCTTAGATAGATATACTTACCAAAGATAACCAAACACTTATCTATATCTATTTCTTTAGGGCCGAATTTTATTTCTTTCACCTTTATTTTATAATTTTTCGTGCTCCCTTCATAATATTCTATAAATTCTTGCATTAGGTCAAAAAAAAAATTCAGATCCGAAAATTCCAAGAAAGAAAAAGAAATTCAAAAGCTTGGACCTAGGGAGGATAAAATTTACCTAGGGGAAAAAGTAAGTCAAAAAAAAAGAGAAGTTGTTTGAATTGATCTAGTGCAAGAAAGCTTCAAGGGATCATCTTGGTGAAATTCTACAGCCCTAGATCCACATATATTCATTACCTCCTAAACACAATCCTGAAACCCTACCCTTGCAATGCAACTACAACATCCTTACTTAGGGTTATAATCAAAAGAGATAAATTTCCAAATTGTGTCTTTGTTTCTTTTCTTTTCCACAAAAATCAGTCTTTTGTCTTGCTTATTTCATTAGTTTCGAGTGCTCTTACCTACTGTCGAGTACTCTTTTGCCTATAATCGAGTGTGATTGTGTCTTTGTCAAGTACTCTACACCTTTGTCGAGTGCTCCTTGTGTTAGTCGATTGCTCTTGATCTCTTATCGACTGCAATCTTGGTGTTTTCATTCATTCTCTCATACGTATCTTGATTGTTAGGTTTTTGCTTGAGTGTTGATTTGCCCAATGCGGATTGCCCCAACAAGCGTGACATACCAATTAGAGAGGGAGTGTGAGCGAAACACATTGCGAGTTTGTTTATATTTTCTCTAACCTTTACATAGTTCTTTGTTCGTTTTATTTGCAATGTCTCAGCAAGGCAACAACGGTAACAACTGGTACAATACCTTCATGGAGAACATAGCTAAGATAAATGAAGAATTGGTTAAGATTGATAAAAGCTTTACGACAATAGAGCTTCAGCGTTTTGGCTCTAATACGGTGTTCGGACAAGGAGTCCCACCTAGAGATGCAGTTCCACCAATGGAAAGGGAATAAACTCATCCTATTCCTCCCAATAATGCTAATCAACATCATGTTCCTTCTAGTGTAAATATTCAGTTTGTTGATAAAATTGAAGAGCATGTTGAAAATGATCAAGATCTTAATTTACTTGCCTGTGATGATAATGTTTGCATTGAATATGAGCATGATGATTCTTTGATTGTTAGTAAAGTTTTAAGTGTTCAACCTACACCTTGTGATAATAATCAAATAGAAGATTTGTTTCATACTACATGCATAGAAAACGGCGAAATTTGTAATATGATCATTGATGGTGTAAATTGTTCTAATATTGCTAGCCTTGAATTAATTGAAAATCCACCCTTGAAAAATGACGAAAACTTGCTAGCATTGGATGAAAACTTAGAGATTAATGAACAAGCTAAAGTGCATATTAAGTTAGAACATCATGAAGTTGATATGAAATCTGAATTGTGCACTAATCAAGTTTCTTTTCTTGGTTTTGTAGAGGACTCTAATGGCCTACAAGTTGACGAAGCTGAGATCAAAACCATCAAGGAGTGGTCAATCCCTACAACAATCGGTCTTGAGACGAGTTTCCATGGGCATGAGGTTTTCGATCCAGAAGCTTGTGTGGATGCATTTGCGGAATCTTATGCAACCTTGGATTCGTGGACGAATCCTTTTCAAGAAAAGGAGATTGATGCGGGACCATCCAAGACACCTTTAGACACATCTGTACTTGGGGATGGACCTATGATTCGAGCTCGCGAGAATGATCTCATCCTCACGAGGAAGAAGAAGGCTCCACCATGGGAGAAGATCCAAAGGTGCAAGCTTGATCACCTTGACGTTTTTACATTCGTCCAACAGTTTGACAGTTTTTCGACGTCTCAGTAAAATGGGTCGTTCGGAGTCTATATTTATCGGATTGAGGAGTGTCATACCTTGTCGGAACGAGAACGAAGAGATCTACAACTTTGCTGTTGAAGGTTTTTCTAGATTCGACCTAGAGCTTGGCCGAAAATCAACATCTTTGAGGCTGTCACATGTTTAGACGAATTTTTCCTATTTTTAGTATTTCTTTTACTTTTTTTTTTTGATTAGGAAAAATTTCGGGTGAGAAGGCTCTACCCGGCAGCATCCTTGCGGATGAGGTCCAGAAGACCTGAATCATTTTGAATATCGACTCCTCGGGCAGAGTGACAAAGGTGTGCAACCTTATCAGCCACTCTATTGCCCATACGAGGAACATGAAAGAAAGAGACTTCTTTCATAATCGATAGCAGAATTTGTACATCAGAAAGGATCATTTCAATTTCCCAAGGGCATTTGATTTTCCTATTTAAGTGATCAATGATTATCTTAGAATCACCTTCGATTTGAATTTTGTCTATATTGAGTTGGCGAGCGTGTTGGATTCCCATTTTGAGAGCGAGAGCTTCCGCAGTGAGAGGACGTTGTTTGCCTAGTTTCTTGTGACACACTGATACTAGTTGTCCATTCCAATCTCTGATAATGGCCCCAGCAGTGCTATCGTTATTTGTAAGTGATGATCCATCGAAATTGAGCTTTAGCGTTCCCCACGGTGGCTTGCGCCAAGAAATGTTTTTTTGTCTTTTATTCTATTTTGGAGTTTTGGGGATAAAATGACTAAACTCCTCCTCAAAATCAGCCTCAACCACAGATGTCTTGTTCCAGTTGTCTATGTGCGATTTAATCAGATGTAATACTTTGTCTTTTTGCGGAATGGCCACCCGCTCAAACAAATATTGATTCCTAATATACCATGTAGACCACCAAGAGAAAGCAAGGCTTTCCAGCGCCGACGAGTTAAGATTCTTCCCAATAACTGACAAAATGGGCTTAATGTCCCGAGACTGGACAATCATGCAAGCAATAGTTGATTGGACTTGGGGGGGAATTGATGGATCGCTCGTATAAACTGGCACTCTAGTAAAAGGTGGACCTCGTCCTCGGGCCCCCATTACATAAAGAACAGGTGGTCGGGTCAGACGTCCCCCGACAGGATAGCCTGGAAGCAGTTGGAAGGCCATCCTGTGAAACTTTCCAAAGAAAATTTTTAATCTTCGGGGGAATATTAACCTTCCATATCCAGGCATTATTGTCAGGGAGAAGTGTTGACTGAGCTGTTATCAATTTGTATGCACTAGCAGTGGAAAACCATCCCTCCCTATCGGGCCACCAGTATAGCCGGTCCTCAATTTGCGAGGCGGGTATCGGATCTTCAGTACCGCCCATATTCTTTTACTTAAGTTATTTTAGGAAACTTTAGGGGTTATTTTTATTAATTCTTTTAAGCCTTATTTTTATCCAAATTCGGACCATAGGTACTTGTTAGGGTTATAAAAGGCCGAATGCTCCCATTGTCAAACAGACGTTCAATTAATATGAAATTCTCAGTTTTCTGTGAAACACAATGAGTGAAAGTCGATCGATTCGAAGCATGGCTCATCGATTGCAAATTGGTCTATTGTCTCAGCTTGGTTTGCTTTGTGTTCATCAACTTCACAAGACTTGGTGATCCTGGTATCCACGAGCCCCCTCCTTGTGCCTCCAAGTTGTCCACTTGGTTGTGTAGGGTTGTAGAGGCGGGTTATATAGTTATTGGTATTGGTTCCTACCCTCTGAGGAGGCCTGGGGTCTTTATCTTGTTCTATATAGATCGACTCAGTCCACTATCGGTCTTACAAGTGTCAATTTCGAGTATTTCTTTCAATTCTTGCATCGAGTCTTGTTTATTGTTTTGGTCGATTTCGAGTTCTTGCATGTTCTTGGAATCTTTGTCGAGTCTTGATTATTCTTGGTCGAGCTCTTGCATTGTTCTTGCTGCGTTCTTTGAGTCTTTGTTGTTTCTTGCTTCCGTTCTTGAGTTTCTTGTTTGATTGTCGAAGATCGGGCCATCCTATGGCTAACCCCGTATTAGGTGTACTTCATCTTGCCGAGATGCGGGTCGGTGTTCCGCGGAGTATTGCCTTCTCTGCTTCCCGGCCCCCTTATATTTGCGGAATTTTCCAGCGATCTTTCCGAAAAAACCTTGTTGTCCCTCATTTGCCTTTGAACTGGAGGTCGCGGCCTCTGCTTCGATCTGGGTGGACACCATGTCTCTCAGCGTATCGTAGCTCTTGGGTTTCTTCCTGAATAGGCGAGTCTTAAAATCACCCTCTGCCAGGTTCCTCATGAGGATGATGACGGCTGACTCGTGATTGAAATTCGGGATTTGCACCACTACACCGGTGAATAGTGCGAAGAACTGTCCCAATGTCTCATGCATCCCCTGTCTGCTGGAATTCAGGTCCAACATGGTCTTCTTGCGCGACCGAGAACTCCCGAAGTGTGATTTGAATACTTGGGAAAGTTGCGCAAAATTGGTAATGGAGTTCTGCGGTAAGTTGGTGAACCATGTTAAGGCTATGTTGGATAGAGTCGAGGGGAACGTGCGGCAGAGCGTTGCATCATTGTATTCATTTATCCCCATAGCCATTACAAAGTGGCACATATGATCGTCCGGGTCGGTGGTACCGTCATACTTCATGAGATTAATATCTCTCCACCGCTTGGGGACAGGGGCTCGATAAATTTCGCTAGAAAAGACTGATGGTATGAGTTCCGGTGCCTCCATCCGCGCATGGAGTGAATCCATCCTGTTTGACGTGAAGATATCAAAGGACCGCTCGCCGCGGTGGTACTTGCTAGCCTGTCGGCTTCCGTAATGAAAATGTTGACCAGGGTGCTCAAAACCCCTTTGCTGATGATGCTCCTGTCGAGCGTTGTCATAGTCATTGTTACAGAAACCATTGCGAGTGTTCTCTTGTTGGGGCGTCTGGTACCCATCGTGCCCGTAGAAAAAGAAATGTTCGGGGTTCGGTGGGGGAAAATAGTAACCTCCGTTCGCCCCACCACCCTGCCAAAGATGTTCGGGATTTGGTGGAGGGAAAAAATGGTCTCCATTGACCCCCCCCCCCCCCCGCCCTGCCCGAAGTGCTGAGGTATGTATGGTGAGAAGACATGGTCGTCATGGGCTCCCGAGGGATTTGGAGAGGCGTCGTGCGGAGCAGACTCTGCAGACCCCTCCGCGTCGTGACTCATCATGTTGGATGCGTCTTCCATATTATTGCTCATCTTTCTGTATCCTAGAAAATTCATGGTTAATTATTAGAAAAAAGTCAATGCTAGTTAATTAGCATAACCTTTCTTGAGACCTCTTAGCGTGAGACTGTTCCCACGAACGACGCAAGTAATAAAACCACATTTGAAAAGTGAACCCACTCCCACGTCTCCGTGGAGGGGGTTGAGCCACGTGTATCGATTTTAGTTGGTCTACGGTCTTACCTGAAGTTTCTCCTCATATCCATGATCTTAAAACACTACTATCCTAGGGGGGGTAACCTTTACATGTGCCGTGGTGACCTTATGTCTTAAGACGGGCTTACCCAGGCTTGGACATTCGCGGTTGGCGAATGATAAGAGCCTGGCGCCGCCGAGCCTTGTCCGCGGCTTGTTCTACCTTTCGGGCGTCGATTTCATCAAGGCCCTCCGGATAGGATGGGTTCTTGATCTAGAGCAGAGAGGATGGATGGAGATGGGGCAATATTTGAACAACCCTTAATTCTAATACCTGGGTCCTCGCCTTCCGGGCGATTATGGTGCTATGCGATGATTATGCGGATAAATCGGTATTCTCTTGTTAATCTCCTTTCCCCTCCCTTTGTAGTTCAAGACCCTCCTTTTGGTTTTCCGAAAAAGCCAGTTTCTTAGAGTGCCTCTTCGTCTGAATCGATAAATATATAGATAAGGCCGAAGGCCAAGGAGTAACAAAAAGTAAGACCATACTACGAGTCTTACGTAAAAGGTGATACATTCATCAATATCACGCGCACAAAAGTACCTCGCTCCAAGTTCTAACCTCACATATCACATAGCACTTACAACCTCGATTTAAAACCCACAAATTTCTAAATCCCACCAAATTTTAAACCCACAAATGTTGCATCCCCACTACCCCTACACGCTACCCCTGACAAAGAAAGTGACAACTTTCAGAATGCAGGGAAAGGAGCACCAAGTCAACACGACATCAAGTCAACACGGCATCTCGATCTCGAAAAAAAAGTCAACACGGCATCAGGTGCCACCCAACGGCCAGCTCACACCTACCACAAGCGCAGCAGCCAGAGTCGTCACCCACGCGCCTCCACTCCACAGAACACCGCCATGAACTGCCTCATTCAACCCAGATTTGATAATTAATGACAGGGCATGACGGGGAGAAGGACTAGAGCCATCTGAGCAACCGACAGCGAGCCACCCACCGAGCCACCATAACGCCAACAGCAGGCCACCCGAACCACCCAGGGAGCCACCCACCAGGACCACGATGCCGCCAGTCTCACCACCAAACCCCACACACCAAAACCGCTCGGAGTTCAGCACACATACGAAGAAATAAAGGGTTCGGGGAAGGGCACGGGGCAAACAAAGGAAGCAAACTGATCCTGCCGGCGACACCACTCAACTCACGCACCCAGCACACCCAGGAGAACGACGCCGGAGAGGACGACAACATCAGCAGGCCGAGGGAACACAGACAGGACCTCACTGGGAAGATGCTGCGCACCCAGGAGTTCGGGGACGCCATTGCAGCCGCGTCTACATACACCGAACTCACGTCGCCCGACTCCGACGACGGAGCCCCCACCCAGCCCACAACCACACCAGCAGTCGCAACCGATGCATCCACAGTAGACGAGTAAAGGGAGAGCACCAGGATCCCAAATCTAGGACAAGCGAACCAGATCTGAGCGGAAAGCTTCCAGCTACACCAGAGAGCACCACGTCGCCGAACTGCAGCGCCAACAGCCCTCGGCTATACAGTCGGCGCCAGAACCACTTACAACGAGCCACCCACGGCCGACAGGAAAGAGATCCAAGCGCTAGGACTCTAAACTCGGCGGAAAACGCCACACGAGCCAAGAAGAAACAAGATCTTCTACCCCTTAGTTACAGCCCACACGAACCCCATCTAACAAAAAACCCACCCAATAGTTTGTGTTTGTAAAACAAACCCAAAGAGATTTGAAGAATTGTGGGTTACCCATGGAGGAAGGGCCAAAACGAGATGAGAAGAACCAAAGAGAAGAGGAACTCTCAAAAGAGAGTTTCTCTCTCAAGGTTTCTCACTCTAACACCCAACCTAGAGTGTCTCTTCGTTTATATAGTGTATGCCCGCATCCAAGGTTATTAGGATCGGGATTCTAGGATCGAATCACAATAGGGTCTGTGGATCGGATCGTAAGATCCCATTAGGGATCGTAAGATCCTCGAAATATAATTAAATAATAAAATAAAAATATATATAACAAAGTTGCTTAATTTAAAGTTCTAGAATGATGAAAAAAAATGTTAGTTACACAATATATTTTGATTTTAAGACATCAAAATCTACATTTACGACCTTAGACATTTTTATATTGGTTGAAAGACTCGAAAACAATTGTCTCTAAGCTATTTTTTCACGCTAATGTGTACATTTAAACACCCTAAAATCAACCAAGGAAACAAAACAAATGTTTAAAAAATAAATATTGTTAATAAAAATAGGATCTTTAGGATCGTGTGGGATCGTAAGATCCTATCGATCCATTAAGATTCTAAAGATCCTATTGTAGATCCTACACAAAAAAGATTCTATGCATAGATCCGAATCGGGCCCCTAGGTAGGATCGTAGGATTTTAAGATTCTAAAGATCTGAATCGGGATTCTAATAACAATGCCCGCATCCCTCCTTGAGTGGGGCATTTCCTTCTTTCAGCCACTTGTCGCCTTATGGCTGCCACGCGTTCTATGGAGGAGGGCGCGTGGGTGGTGGGCATGTTTGACATCTGTCTGGGTTGTACGCCGCTTATATCCGCGAACCCCTTGCTAGTTTCGTCCGCGATGGCCCATTTTTCCGTCTCTTCTTGCTTTTTCCGCTATTTTTCGGCATCATCGGTTTCTAATATTTAAAACACTAGTAAATTGAGTTATTTTGATCAATGTGTATGATTTGGGTCAATGGGTCGTATGGTTGCGGGGTTTGAATATGGTTTGGGTCAGGTTGGATCCGAAGAAACTAAATATACCGCAAATCAGAGTTTTGAGGTTCACGTCCATATGAACGTGGTGCTCTAAACCTTGATTTGCCTTCGATTTCCAGTGTATAACTGCACGTTGATTCGGACGTGACACCACATCAATAAGAACGTGCATTTGTTTAATCTGAATTTACGGTGTATCTAACAACACTCTTTAATCTGGTTTCAACTAATGAACTCTCATAAAAGTTTCAAGTTTCGGTTCATTTGAGTTCGGATGAGTTAGGTGGGATTTTCGGGTTTAACTCGGGTCTTACCTGTGTTGTCATGTTCAAAAGTCAGTTATTTGAGTTCTGGGCCGGTTGGGCTCAATCTTCTGGGCTCAAATTACCCTCCACTACCACGTCAAGCGGTTACCCCGGTTGCGTTTCTCTGTATTCTCCTCGATGTTGGATTTCTCCCCTTCCTATCTCAGAAGGGGAAACGAAAAAGCATAAAGGAATAATCTTTCTATCTCTCTCCAATCCTCACGCACACCCACACCACCTAACTTTCGTTCATCTATGATCTTTTCATCCCCATAAAAGTAAACCATAATTTTCATTGATCCATCTATACCTTCTCCCGTCATCTTTCACGAGGATTTGAGAACGAAAACAGCAACGGCGAAGGAAACCCTAACACAACACAAAAGGTCCCAATTGTTATTGTAAATAACTGACCTTTACACCATCGAATTCTCTGTTTCCCTTTGAAAGTTCTGACCCTTTTTGTTTTGCTGATCGATTTGGGGTTAATCGACGGTTTTTGCTACTGATTGTGATTTATGTATATTGACTATTGAGGATCCATTTTGCTCAAAAGTGATCCCTTGGTTCTGTCTTCTGTGATGATTTAGGGTTAGGGTTTTGGTTGTCTCAGATCTCTTATGTGTTGATGCTTAATTTCCTGTTGATCAGGTTGTACAATTGATTCCTATAAGCTGTTAAAATGACGTTTTTTCTTTGTGGTTTTAAAAGAAATAATCCTTTGGAGAATCGGTTGATTAGGCTTCCAGCTTCCCTGTTGATCTGGGTTCTTAACAAGATTCCCCAAAATTTAGATATGCTGTTAGGGCAATTCATTTAGTCATCATTTTTAGGGTATCCAAACCAGATGACTTAAATTTTACTTTTACTTTTTTATTTTTTTTACATCTGCCTTTGTTTTATGATTCTGATCACATAAACTGCCATTGATCTGAGAATCATCCAACCCATGGATCCAGTTTTCAATCATAGTTTTTATGCTGTTTATCCCCATGTAGCTCAGTAGCCATATTTGCCCTCTTTTTTTTTAGCTAGAAAAACTTTCTGGTTGGTAAGGTTTACAAACTTTACATGCTTTTGAATTTATCACGAGTCTTATGTGTTTCTGAATCCCTTGCATTTATCTGTTGTTTCCTCAGCCTGCTTGATCCAGTTTATGTGTTTCTGAATCCATTGCATTTATCTGTTGTTTTGTCTCCCTGCTTGATCCCCTTCCAGTTTATTCTGATAATTTGAAGTTTTCCAAATGTATTCTGGGTATTTTCTGTGGAACTTAAATGACTCGTGCCTCTCTTCTGCAGTAATAGCTGCAGGTTTGGAGACAATTGACCTCTTGGGAAGCCATTGTCATAATTTCAGAATTTCCCTATCAAGGCACGTATCATCAAGAATTGTAGATTACTGGATAATTAACAAGTTGGCAGTATTGCATGAAGACTTGGCTTTTCATTTACTTTGTAGAACCAAATAAAGATTCCCTGTTTTAGGCGCAGTTAAAAATTTGTCAAGATTCACAAATAGTCAAGAGCTTCAAGTTCTGAGAAAAAACAACACAACCATCTCTTCGGGTGAGTTTAGGATAAAGAACATTATTATCCGTATGCTGACTATGCTCTTTACATGCTTATTTTTTGAATATGACTGTTACTGTTTTGTTGTCACTTCGTGTGTGAAGCTCACAAATTTTGTGAAATGGTATGCTCTAAAATCATATTAAGCTGCTTTGTGTTGATGATGCTATCTGTTAGATAAAAACAATCTACATGTCTGAATAGGATTACAAATTACAATAGCATCTCAAAACTGTTCACATAAAAAAAAATCTAGATATTCAGGAACTTCAAATGTACCTATGTCTTTTTTAAAACCAACCCAAAAGTTTCAGTTTTGTGACCTCTCGATCAATGGTTGTCATGCCGCTTAAGAATGGGGTACTTTGCTGTCTGGTTTCATAAATGGAGTTGGGAAGGAATTGCAGTGATCTTGGTACAGTTGTCACTTGTCAGAAGAGTCTCTAAATGTTGGCAGACAGCCTCTAATATTGGCTTTATGCAATGGAAGTTTTTTTTTATGTTGCTTGATGGTCCAATAGTGGGATAAAATGATACTAACAGGCAGCCAGCCAGCTCAGTTGGTGATACATGTATAAGGGCGGCGCGCTATTTTTGAAGCTTAACCAATTGCTTTTCAGGAAAGAGGCAATCCAAATCAGAGTTTGTCTTGGACAAATTTTTTGCGTGATTTGTGATTGTCAACTGTTGTGAAGTATGTCTCGCAATGCATTGAATCAGCAACTCCTAATGAAGGTAACACTCAGCACCAGCAAGAGGGATGCACAGATTGAGTTATGTTGAGACGATTTTTGCTTTGATCTTCTTTCACAATCTGCATCATTTCTGCATAGATATTGTCATGTTATTGACCGTTATGGTGATGCATGCATGTGTGGAAAGCAGCTTCTACCAAGTGATATTATTCATGGATATCTTTGACGATCAATATGCTTGCAGAAAACATACCTACTGGCTACTGGATATGGTATTTGTCTGAGATATGTCTTTGTTACTATGATAATGTTACAAGAAAAAGAGGGTTGGCCAGAACTTTACTGTATAATCCTTCATGGATATGGTCTCTGTGGTTTTGTTGCAGAAAGTCACATTTGGAGTTGGCTATTTAATTCTGTAATCTGCAGTTGAGATGCAAGGTTGGGAATAAAATTCTACTATTGTGAACCAGCTTTGCAGTTGAGATTGGATGAAGCCCAGGATTTTCATAACTTGCATTGAATTGGTTCTTAAAATTGATTGGATGAAACTCTGAATATCCAAACATGTATAGCATAATTTTGAAATATTTGGAAATAGTTCTAGCATAGATCACCCTTTACGGATTCACAAATGTTGGAACTATGTTTGGTGTTTAAACCTTCATGTAAGAACCTTATATGTGACATTGTATATATTTATGCATGATAGGCTTAGATGTGTAATAAATAGATGATTTTGAGGGTTTGCAAGTGTGCCTTGTTAGGTCTGTTTCTTTTTTCCGCTGAAGTGGGATGAAACCCAAGGAACTGTTGTACTTGTAATTTGTTTGATTCAAATTTGATTTTGCTGTGATTTGAGCTGTTTCTAATAATTTGTTATGAGTAGCTTCAGTGTGTCCAAGATGCTGGCGGGTAAGAAACGAAGCATATCAATTGATTCAGATGTTTCTGCCCTCCACAAGGAGTGGGATCAAGCATTGTGCCCTATCTGCATAGAGCACCCACATAATGCAGTTCTTCTTCTATGTAGCTCACATGGAAAGGGATGTAGACCTTATATATGTGACACCAGTTACAGGCATTCGAATTGTCTGGATCGATACAGGAAACTCCATTCTTCACCGGCTAGCCTTGAGATGACTGAGCAACAGGATCGTGGCAATACTTCAGCACCTAGATCAGGAGCACATGGTGGAGATGGGGTTTTTGGAAGTGTGGAAACTCTGAATCCAAGGGGAGGAAGCACCAGAGATCGAGTATATAGTAGTTCGCATAACGAAGACATGGAAATAGCTGAAACTGAGTTTTCTATGGATAAAACAGGTAAAATGAACTTAAAATGCCCATTGTGTAGGGGAGATGTGCAAGGTTGGAAGGTCATAGAAGACGCTCGGAACTACCTGAACATGAAGACCCGGAGTTGCACCAGGGAATCCTGTTCGTTTGTGGGAAATTACGGTGAACTGCGAAAGCATGCTAGGAGCCTTCACCCTTCTGTTCGCCCTGCTGAGGTGGACCCGTCAAGACAGCGAGCTTGGAGTCGCTTTGAGCACCAGAGGGAGTATGATGACATTGTCAGTGCCATTCAGTCTGCCATTCCTGGTTCTGTCATGTTTGGAGACTACGTAATCGAGGACGAAAACTTTGATAGGATTCCAATCGAAAGTGGGAGGACATCTACGGAGCTCAATGGATCAGTTTTGACACTCTATCTACTTCAGATGATTGGGTCCATGGATTCTAGGGGCCAGTCAAGGGGGACTTGGTCAAGGCAAAGGCGTTCATCTAGACGGCGTTCCTCTGGTCGGCAATCATCTGGACGGAGGTCATCTGGACGACGTTATCTTTGGGAAGACAATCGTACCCGACATGGCAATGATATCGATGATGACGGAGATCTCAATCCAATCAGTGCCACCAGTGATGGTTTTCCGGCTCGTAGAAGGCGTCGCCGTTTGACAAGGACAAGATATAGCAGGGATGAGCACTGAGGAATGGTACTCACAAACACACTCGGTAAAATTTTAACCAAGGAGTTGTTTCTATATATTTTAGGAGTTGCTTTATATAATCTCTTTCGACATACATTGTGCTGAAATCGGATATACTTCGTGTTCCATTGTCGTAGAACTGCGCTATTGCAGGGATCATCATACGAAGGTGACCTCTGCAGTGAGCTCGACAGACCGGTAGACTCCAAGGTTGCTCTCATCCTGGTATCATCACGGAGGAGCAAGTACTGACCATCTCAAAATCCCCCAAATGATCTTTAGGTTTTTACTTCATTCAAGCAAGTTTCAATCCATTTCACTTCTGAATCGTAGTAGACAATCTGTTTTAGCATCTATCAGCGTTGTAGTGAACTCCTGTTACACTGTACAGCAATCATGATGAATCAAACCTTCCATTGCAAATCAGTACATATGTTCTTGGCATTTGATATTTTAATTGTTCCATTTTGTCCTCATATCCCATGCTGTTTGCATCTGATATCCTCAAATGAATTGCAATCCCTGCCTGAATAGTCTTAAAGAAGTACTCGTTCTACGAGAACGAGTGATGACTCTTACTGGATGGGTCATGTGTCGGATAAATCTAATGAAGAGATAACATGATTTGGATCCACAATCATTTGTGGGTGTAAAATGATTTGGATCTCTGCTAAACTTTCACCATCCATTGTCCCAACTCCATCATGGGTCACAAATTCCTGAAATTCTTGTCATGAAGGGAGCAACTTCCTTGATTCCCTCTGATCCATCTTGACCATCCTGATTGAGCCACGTCACTCTCATGCCAACTGACGGCACAGACAGTGACACGTCACCCAATCCTCCTTGTTCTCTCACCAATCAAGGAGAGGAGAAGAAAAAAAATACTCAGATGAAAGGGAAAGGCTAGAAATGCTTTCTTCCATTTTTTTTAGAGATTTAAATATTTAGGTTTGATCAAGTCCTCCATAGATGCCCATGTGAGGTCAAACTTATCTTGTGCTCACCTCCTTGAGAGCCCTCTTGTATCTTCCTCTCCCACATGCTCCATCAAAACCTCCCCATAATATATTTGTGTAGACTTATAATTGGTTCTTATCTTATTTCATATCGACTCTAAGTTAGAAGAATGATATTATGTGTGGGAATCAAAATCTCTACACAATAGTTGTAAGAAGGTGAATCTGTTCTAAAAAATCCTTCAAAGTCCGCCTAGACTCTTGAACTTGTCTTGCTGTCAAGGTCATCAAAACCTTCCTAGATTATAAAGATCCGCCATGACATCCGCCTAAACTCTTAAACTACCATACCGCCAAGAACCCGCCAAACGTTTTTTAGAATATTGGGTGAATCTCAAATTTAATGTGTGGTACCGTTAATGCTGTCATGATGTTAGTATGGCAGTCGAGTTCCAAGTATCTCATATGTGGGAAATTACAATGTAATTGACATGATTGGTTTCTTCAATGACTTGCAACAAGAGCATAACCACAAGAAAACTCAATGGTTGTAGTTGTTTTTGACCTTATCCCAATTGCTAGACAAACGTTTTCTTCCTTGATTGGACTAACTTCATACACATACACGGGTTGGTTAAAATTTATCAATTATTAGTTGTAATTTTAACTACTCAAAGTAAAAAATGATTTTTTACTTGAGTAGTGGGATTAGTGGAGCGGTTGGTCGGGGTGTGACTGTTGCCCCAATGGGGTGGTTAGTAGAATAGTAGGGATATGGAGTAAGGTAGTGGGTAATGTGACGGATGACAAAGACTAATTTACAACTAAGATACTTTTTATTGGTTAATTTAGTGAAGAGGGAGTAAGTGGTCAATGTGGCATGTCTCAAACTCTGTCATGTGGTATTGAGACTTCCGGTGATGCCACATGAGATGAATTTGCTTCAAATTTAATAGTAGTACGTTATAGATTATAGATATGTGATAATACGTACACCATGTGTTATAGTTGATCTCTTTGTGTTTCTTATTCGGCTTCCCAATGGTGCTTTGTGGTGTTAGCTTGCTTTTCCTTTTTTAGTCTGACTGTTTTTCATGATGATTTGTCCATCTATCAATTTATCCGGTCTCTCAATACATCAAACAAGTTTGTCTGGCTATATATAACAAAAAAAAAAAAAAAAAAATTGACACCAAGGCCCAAAAAGTTTGCATTTATACTTTCGTAAAGTCCTCAATCCCACCCTCCAAATTAATTAAAAGTTCAACACTTGAAGATCTCCAAATGAAATTTCCACCACATGGTTAACTTATATAATACTACCCACCAATCCACCATTATATGGAGAATCATAAGCCAACCAGCCTCCATACACTGCCTGGTTGTCTCCCCCACATTCATATTGTTTTATTTTCTTTTAGTTTTCCACCAATTCCAAATTTTTTTTAAAAAAAACCTTGTAGATTGTTTTGTTCTTGCCTTTCCTAGTGACCCAACATTGCACAGGAATCTTTTGCATACAGACAGCACATATAGATCTCCTTTCTTCACACATTTTGACCAATTATTGTAAGGGGAAAAAAGTCCGAGTTCCGTGTTGATTGCTTATAAGAAGCTTATTTTTGTAACTCACACTTATAAATCAACACCAATATAGTCTTCCTACATTGGTAAAGTCCAAACTCGGTTCATACTCAATGAAGATGAAGAGGGAAGATATTATCCGAGGGCTAGCTAGCATCCGCCATGGTAAGTCATCAGCTTCATCCGATCAAACGACTTCCTCTTCAACAGCAACTACATCATCATCATCATCATCAACAACAACACATCATGCCGCTGGGAGCAAAGTGCTTCCAATAAGTGACACTTCAAGTGCAACTTCATCATCAAAATCACAGAAGGAAACCGATGAGGAAGATCATTGCGATTCATCTGATCTTAACACTCGGAAAGCCAAGGCCTTGTCTAGGATGAAGGAGCTGCTGAGATGGGCTGCAGCTGCTAAGGCACAAAAAGGAGGGAAATACCTTGGAAGAAAGGTAATAAACTTTTAATGTTTTTTTGTTTCTTTATATTAAATTTAGTGATATATTGTATGTTATATGTACCACTGGCGGATACAAGGTTGTGTTTAAATGGCTTCCCCAAATCCAAAAAAATATATGAAATACTGTACAGTTGGAGAAGAGAACACTTAAAGCTCTTTGTTTTACTGGTTCATTTAAAGCTGTTTTTCCTAAAATTGAGTTTACTTCTTGTAAAAACCTATGAGAGCAAAATAAATTTATGTACACATTATGTGAGAATTTTTGGCTTCTTACTTAATTTGCGCACCCCAATATAATTTCTGGCTACGCCAGTGATATGTACACAAGTGCACCGATTGATATAAGGTTGTTTGACTGGTTTTGTTTATAGGTTTTGTATTTTAGGAATAGGGGGAACCTTAAGGGATTGCCTTGTGCTGATGCTGAGTTGATAAGCGACTCTCCGAAGATCAGCTTCAGATGGGAGGTGGAGAGCTGCACAACCACTTCGTCCGCCATCTCAGCATCCTCGATGCCACCATTGATGAATGCTGGGAGATCGGACCGCTATGAGCCTGATCCTAGGAAGGGAAATTGGATCACCACCGACGACGAATGTGAGATAGCTCCTCCTTGATCCCATTTTCTAATGCAGTCATGACTTTTAATTTGTTGTACAAGTGAATTGATCATCTTGAACTGATGAATAAATAAATAAATTTTGCATTTGTGTGTAACAAACAGTTGTGGTGCTAGAGCTTTGAAGGAGGAAATCAATTCAAGGGAGGGTGAGTTGACTTGACCCCAATGCAGAGCAACCAGTGGCAAAAATGTAATAAAATGATGATTGTATGTGGCTTTATAGGTGGGCCTTGTTCCTCTTGTTCGTTCTATATTGCCTTGTTTACCCATTTGGATTAGTCTAATTAATTAGGTTTAAGGGTTAATTGTCTCTAATTTGTACCATGTGCTGTATTTTTAAGATATTTGTTGTATGATGATATACATCTAATGGGCCTCCAAAATTTTCTAAATCTACCCACACCAACGGATTCTCTATTTTGGATATTTTAAAGTTTTTGAAAAAAATATGTATTTTGTTTTTTCATTTTGGAGTAATTGTGGGAGATGATCGACCATACTTGCTTTTCTAATTAGCTAGAGGTATCGAAATTGAGCTTTGAAAACAGAGCACGTCTAAATAGTGTTTGCTTTGCGTTTTATCAAATTTTTTTGTTTTGATGAGGGAAAATTCGAGGTCAGACATATCTGAACCTCAAAGGCCGACAAGTCGGCAGACGAAAAACCGTCTAAACAAAAACAAAATACCAAGATGGTGCAAGATAAAAACAATAACAGTCTACAAAAGCGAAACTAAACACAACCAGTCCGAACGGGATGAGGACATAGACGACGAACAAAGCCAAACACTCATCGGAAGGAGCATCGCAGGCCAACAACACATCAAGAGACACCTGTAAGTAGTAAAGACAAACCTTAAAGGAAACAGACTTCCGGAGAAATGAGACACGAAAAAAAAAACTAAAGGTTACGAAATATATATCTTAAAAATAGAATACGTTTAAATAGTATTTGATATGTGATCCACGACACTCCCCAAATCCCTATCCCAGTGTAAATTTTCAAAAATTATAAATTGACAATAAATTCAAATATCACTTACAACCTTTTATTTAAATAAACTTGAAAACATAGGAGGGTTTATTGGTTTGTTGAGAATAATTCGCCAATTAGACCAAAAAATATCAACTTTCGTTATTACAACAATAAATAAATAAATAAAACCAACTGATTTCATAACCAAAAAAATATATCAAAATATAAATAAGAAAGATACACGGATAGGGCAACAATTTTTTATTTTTAGTTTTAAAAAAAACTTGTGGTTTAGCTTAACTGTAGTACTAAAATTAATACGAACCTCTTTTATCTTTATTTATTTTTATTTTTTAAAAAAGGAGTTGGGATTTGGGAGCACCCGTTTGTTTCGTGTTTCGTTAAAACGTCCAATAGAAAGAATGTTAATTTTCGAAAATAATCTGAAATTATAAATAGTTAAAAGAAATAATCTGAAATTTTAAATAGTTAACTGAAATAATTTTATTTTAGACTAATTAAAGTTATAAAGACTATTTTAGACCGTATAAAGATAAGAATTTCCAGTGGTATAAAAAATGTGAATTTATTAGTGGTAAATAAAATTTAAAAATTATAGTTTTTGATAATTAATTTTTAGAAAAATCAAAAACAAAAATAAAATACCAACAAAAGAATACGGGCCCAGTCGAAGTCCAAATTAATTGGTCTGGGCCTAGCAGTCCATGAGAAGCCCAGTAGGCCCATATCGATCCTACGTGCGCGCCACGCGGTCAAATCGGATAAATCAAAGCTTTATTCACACGTATTCCCTCAAAAATAAATAGGAAAAAACTCCCCAAAAATATATATAAAACGATAAGAACACAGGGCTTTGTTCCACCAATTTTAGGGCTTCGGGTGAGGTTTTAGGGCGCCATTTGAAACGAGGTTTAGGGTTTCACTCTCCATCATCATCATCATCCGCCGTCCCCTCTCTCCTGGTCGCAAGGGAGTGGAGTAGCCATGGATAGATACCAGAGAGTCGAGAAGCCGAAGCCGGAGACTCCGATCAACGAGAACGAAATCCGTGTCACCAGCCAGGGCATCGTCAGAAACTACATCAACTATGCTTCCAGTCTTCTTCAGGTATTTTTGTTTTCATTTTTCGGTGTAGAGTCTCCCTGATTTGACTTTTTCGTTGTTCGATTTCGTTTTGTGATGATCGGCTGGAGTATGTGATGGATTCCGGATATGGCTGTTTCGATTCTATTTTTTCTGTATTTGATGGAACCTGTAATGTTGTCTCTGGTATTTACCGTTTTTGAATGCGCTAGCAGCAATGGCTGGAAATGATTTGGGGATAATGTTTTCCTTTTACGGAGGATGATTGAATTGATTCGTGTTTCTTCAGGTTTGTTGCTTGCATGATGAGCTGAGTGGTGTTTTTAAATGTGTGATTCTAGTGGAAGGTTGAATGGCCATCCCCCAATGTCTTTTAAGGGGAGGGTTAGTGAATAGTGACCATTCAAGTTTTTGTTATTGATTAATTGACTTGGTTTAGCTTTAAATGCTTCTTTTTTCTTTCTCGTTATATGCAATTTGTAGATGTGGATTGTGAATATTATGTTTGTCATTTTTCATGTTTTTGTGCTAGGTTTGGTTCATTGTGCGTTGGCTGAGTTAAATGTCATTTGCAATCTAAAATTCCATTGTTGAAATTTTTATCATCCAAATTCCAATCAAGAGCTTCCTTTGGAAAATGTAAATTGATCAGAAATTCTTTTATCCATTCCATGTGTTTCTAGTATGAATGGTAGATTTCAGTAAAATACTCATGGCCTTCGTTGTTTGAATGTTATCTTTCTTTCACTTTCTCATTGCTCCTGATGAACTATCTTTACAATTTGCTCGGACCTTTGAAGGCTTTGTTTGATTTTTTTTACAAAATTGCATCTAACTAATAAAGTATTGGGAAAATCCCCTGACTTTTATTTACACCACTTTGATTTGGAGGTATTTAGCATCACCGGTATAAATTATCTTCTAATTGTGGACTACAGTCTACAGATAATGCCATCCTGCCAAGTTTTCTGGTTCAGTAGCCCAAATGAGAAAATTAGATGGCCTATTACCGTTGTGTTATGGATAAGTAGTTTTTGGCTTATGACATTATCATAGTATTTTCTTCAGTTATAAAGCTTTTGGTCTTGATGTGAATGAGCTGTAACTCCAAGAAGGCTATCTGGATATGTAGCTTCTTTTTTATTTTATTTACATACCTTGAAATGTATTAATGCCCTTCATTTTTCTAGGAAAAACAAGAGAAAGAGATTGTGCTGAAAGCAATGGGACAGGCAATCAGCAAAACTGTAGCCATTGCTGAAATCATAAAGGTGAAATTTCCTTATCTTCTGGATATTGTGGTGTTTGTCAATTTGTTGATGTCTTCCTCTTTGCAAAATTTACCGAGACATTTATTTTTATTTTAACAGAAGAGGAACCCGAGACTGCATCAAGATATTGCCATTAGCTCTGTGAGCATAACTGATGTTTGGGAGCCCATTGAAGAGGGCCTTGTACCGTATGTTCTGAACTTCTGCATTTTTTTAAGTGAATCCATGAAAACTGACTTGGAATATGAATATTGCTCTTTTTTTCCCCTTCAGTCTGGAGACCACTCGCCAAGTATCAATGATATCAATCACCCTCTCAACTAAAGAGCTGGACACGAATTCCCCAGGGTATGCTCCTCTGATCTCGTATCTGATAATTTTTTAGTGGATATGTTTGAATTTTGAAAGACCTGAATAGAATTTCATGGACTTCTTTAGATGGATATATCCTTCCCCCATACGAGGATTGTGATTTAAAACTACAAAATATATGCTATATCATGTAGGCAAATTCCATCTCGAGCCTTCATTTTATCCTTGTAATGGATGAGTAAAAACCCTTCAGAAATTCTTTCAACGTGATTATTGCAGCTCTAGTTTTAACTGATTTTGAGTTTATACGTATCCCTATCTTCTGCTTCGATTCTGAGTGTGGTTTGATACACGGCTTTCTAGTTACCAAGCTCCATCCAATGTGGATCAGCCAAAGCAGCAGTACCAGTATCAGCAGCAACAAACATATCCTAGACAATCTAGAGGGCCTTACAATGCTATCAATGATGGTGAAAATATCTCGCTTGTAAAGAGTTTGAAACTACTATATATGTGACACCCTCTGACTTTAAATTTTATGCTTTAGGGGATTCCTATGGTCGAGGTCGTGGACGTGGTAGAGGGAGAGGCCGAGGGCAGGGATGGGGCAGGGGTGGATATGGATCATCCCAATATCAAGGTATGGATTTGTAAATTTATTCTCTCCTTATTTAGCAGTTCAAGCTAATGTTTGCTCGTGTTGTCACTATTGGCTTTGTTGTTGACTATGTTTCTTTTGCTAAAGACAATGCTGGGTATTCAAATGGTGGATATTCAAACTGGGGAAGAGGTGGTGGACGCGGTAGAAGCTGGGGATATGGTGAGTTGGTCTAATATATCTTGTTTTGTAGCATGTTTACTTTGTAGTGTAATGTTGAGATGCTGTATAACTGAACTTCTGTTGAACATTCTTCTGGGTCACTGACTAGAATCCCGGGAATGCAATGACCTAATTTTGATGACTAAAGACCCTAGAATTGCTGAATGCTTTCCTCCACTCATGTCCAATCTGATGCATATATTTCTATTGTGGTCACAGGCGGTCGTGGCGGTGGAGGGGCCGGCAATGGCGGTGGTAGAGGTGGATATGGCAGTGGTGGACGAGGAGGCTATGGTGATGGTGGACGAGGTGGCTATGGTGATGGTGGGCGTGGTGGCTATGGTGATGGTGGGCGAGGGGGGTATGATGATGGTGCTAGAGGAGGCTATGGTGACGGGGGTGATGGTTATGGTGGTGGAGGTGATGGATATGGTGGTCGCGGCGGTGGCTATGGTGATGGAGGCGATGGTTATGGTGGGGGTCGTGGCGGAGGCTATGGTGGTCGTGGTGGTGGCTATGGTGGTCGTGGGGGTGGTTATGGCGGTCGTGGTGGAGGCTATGGTGGTCGTGGCGGAGGCTATGGCGGTGGCCGTGGTGGAGGCCGTGGATATGGTGGTGGCCGTGGCCGTGGTCGTGCTAGGGGTGACTATTCCGACAATGCGTAAGATCCCGACCCGTCTTGGTTTTGCTTGGTTTGCCTTGGCTTTTGAAAGTTGAATGGCTTTATATGTTGAAGGACAAACAGAGATAAAAGAAAAACACTGGTTTGGGATTTCAAGTATGGAATTGTGGGAAAAGCAAGTTTGATAGGGTTGATGCTATCTATCATCTATGATGATGTTAATGTGTTGTTTTTACCATGGTTTTAAGGGGGGTCCAGACAAACAAAAAAAAAAAAAGAATGTGGGCAAGCTTGGTATGTTTCTTCCTATGCTGTGTTTTTTTTCAACCAGAAGTTAACTATATAGCCAAGAGCAAGTAAATCCTATTCCTTTGTTGATGTAATTCTTTTGACCTCATTATCTTCCTTGTGTATGTTAATTACTATTCATTACCAATCCTTTGATATTGTTGGTCTCTACGTCGAGTAGTCCCCATATCTATGTTTTCAAGACGTTTTCGGTTTGTTCATCTCTTCGTTAAGCAAAATACTTCATTTTAGTCTTATTTTTTGTCAAGTAAACCAATGTTATTTTCGGTAACTCATTTAGCTTGCTGGTTGGAGTTTAACTGTTGTCACCTAGGCTGTTTGATTGATCTCAATCAGCGCCATTCGACATTTTTCCCCAAACGAAAAATCGCAAGTTTTTGCCCCAAGTGGTGTACGTTTGTTCGAGGATGTCCGGTGCCCTTGGTAATTTTTTTGGACATCGTCGTCGTGAGCTCGCAAAATGTCTTCTTACAACGAGTTGGTGTGTTTGTCGCTTAAAGTGACAACTAAAAGATGAATAATTTTTGTACATCGTCGAAGGTGGGATGAGGTTGGCCAGGACGGGAATATAATATTAAGCGTAAAATAAAAATTTGATGGTCGGAATTATTTGGTATAGTTTGTTGGAAAAAAATGTGAAAACAATGATTGAATGTTGCAGACTTGTAGAGCCCCTAGACTATTAAGTGTGTGATTGGATTAGTTTATATGAGCGTTTGGTTGTAAAAATAAAAAATCTCGTAAAAATCGAGGTAAAATAGTAATTTGACTAAATAATCACATAAATTAAGATAAAATAATTGCATTATAATTAATATACTGTGGACTCCAAAAACACCATAATTTAAACACCTTCAAAATTGTGTTAACCAAACACCGCCTTATCATTTTGCATTATAAACATAATGCATTTGGAATCCAAACACACCCTAAATAATTTAATCAACAAAACTCTTAAAATTCAAGTCTTACCTTATTCCTTATCAATGGGGCGAGTCGGTTGACGTAAATCAATTTACTTGTACATGACTCTTGTCGGCTGGGTCATGAGCTTATCAATGGGTCAAGTCGGTCGGCGTAAATTGATTTACTTGTACATGACTTTGTAGACTGGGTCATGAGCTTGGGGTTGGGTTAACACCGAAGGAAATGGGACAATCTTTAATAAATATTAAAAATTAACGAAATTAATGATTGTGAATCTTTATAAAACCATAAATTTTACAGTAATCTACTCCCTCCGATCGGAAATATTTTATGTTTTAGGAGGTGAAATTTGATGAACAAATCAAATAATGATTACACTCTTTTTTACTTTTATATTAATAATAATATAATTTGTACATTTTTTTTGTTTAACCAATCCCATTTGTGTATAATAAATGTGATGTGAAGTATAAGTTATGTGATGGGGTATTTAAAGGTGGAAGTGACATTTTTTAGTACATTTTTCCACAATATCATTTATTTCCGATCGGAGGGAGAGCTATATACACCACAAACCCTACACATCAATTCCGACGTGCAGGGTTAAAGTGGGTTAATTAATTTTTTTTTGGTAAGAGGGTTAATTAATTTTTTAAAAGTGCTAATTAGTGATGGTGACTTGCACATCAAAAGCAAGGTGCATTTTTAAAGGTGGATTTGCGATGTATTTAAAAACATCCTTAACAAAATGACAAAGAGTAGAGATTCTAATCGATAATGTAATCATGCTTTGACAAGTGATGCTATTATTCCTTGTGCTTTTTTTAAAACTAGTGGCTTAGGGTGGGTTTGGATTCTAAGTAATTACTCCGTATATATCTATATCTATATAATACCAGACTTTTGATGATGTGTCAACTCCTCCTTAATTTAAGGGTTTTCAACTAATCACAATTTTCTTTTATTATTTCTTTTTCTTTTTTCTCTCCATCACTTTCATAGATTTACATTTTTTTCTTTTAATTTTTTACCCATTTACTAATCATTGGGTTTAATTCAAAACATTGAATTAAATCTAATGTCTACTATTAATCTATATTTAAATCTAATGTCTACTATGGGGATGGCCTTGTTCGCTTTATTATTTACGATATTCCCAAACCTCTAGCTCCATCTTCGTCGGTTCTGTTGTTTGATGTTGATGTTGAGGTTGTGCCGGTTGGTTTGTCTATATCTTTGCTTGATTATTTGTTCTCTATGGGGTTACGCACCGTGAGATCCATCCCTCCTAAGTGTCGCCTAGGTTTTGCTCGGGTCTTAAAAGGGGCATTAGACGATGTGGCTGACTCTCCTGGTGACCTTTCTTATTGGATTCGCTTGCTTGTGATGCCTTTTTGTATACTTAAGACATTTTCCCCAAGGAGTAATCTTGAGTGTAGGACTGCTGTCAAGCGTCAACGTCAGGAGGAGAGTGTTGCCAGTGCTATTCGTACTTGGAGTGTGCCTGGAGGCAGTTTGCAGCTTATACAGGAGACCTTAGCTGAGGTCCCTCCTTCTTTTAGTGTGGAGGAGGACCTTGATTTGAGTGAGCTTAACCTCCGGCAATGTTGGAGGAAGATTTGTGATGGTCACTACACTACCGCTGTTCGGGTGCTTTCTTCATCGGGTATTGCTCCTTATTCTGATGCCACTCTTGCGGCTCTGCGGGATAAGCACCCCATTGCACCGTCTCCCAACTTGCCGCCTTTGCATGTGGATCACCATCCTCTTCTTGCCTCTTCGGCCGTTGTTTTGGATATGATTCGGGGTTTCCCGCGTGGCACGTCATGTGGGAGGGATGGGTTCCGTGCTCAACATCTTTTGGATTGTTTGGGTGAAGCTGTTGTTGCTATTTCGGATGATTTGATCGTCTCTATTACTCGAGTGATCAATCTTTTTCTTGAGGGCCGTTGCCCGCAAGCTCTGGGTGAGTACATTGCCAGTGCTCCTCTCACGCCTCTTGTTAAACCGGGTGGTGGTATACGCCCTATTGCTGTTGACACCATTTGGAGACACCTTGTCTCTAAGGTTGGTGCTTGTTTGGCCGGTCCTTCATTGTCTGGTTATTTTGCAGGCCTTCCCTTTGGTGTCGGGGTATCTGGTGGAGGGGAGGCTATTCTGCATGCTATGAATCGGTTTGTTGAGGCCCGTGGTGGTGAGGAGGGTCTTTCCATGTTGATGGTTGACTTCCAGAATGCTTTCAACTTAGTTGATCGTGTGACCATGTTACAGGAAGTCCGTCGTCACTGCCCGGTTCTATCCCGATGGGTGGAGTTTTGTTACTCTAGCCCTACCCGACTGTATTATGGGGAGCATATCTTATGGTCTTGTCGAGGGGTTCAGCAAGGAGATCCTCTAGGCCCTCTGCTTTTTGCCTTAGTGTTGCATCCTTTGGTATGCAAGATCAGAGACTCCTTTGACCTGAGTCTGCAAGCTTGGTACTTGGATGATGGCACTATTGTTGGGGATACTTTAGTGGTGGGGAAGGTCTTAGATCTGATTATGGAGGATGGTCCCCGCTTTAGCCTTCATCTTAATGTGGATAAGACCGAGGTTTTTTGGCCTACAGAAGACCCTAGGAGTCGACTCCCTGGTGTTTCCCCCCCCTCTATTGCTCGACCATCGCGTGGTGTCAAAGTTCTGGGTGGGCCTGTCAGCGTATGTCCTGTTTTCAGCAGCGACCTTGTGGCAAAGAGAGTGACTAGGACCATAGAACTTATGGATTCTGTCGCGAGGATTGACGACCCTCAGTGCGAGTTGCTTTTGCTTCGGGCTTGTACGGGTATTTCTAAACTCTACTTTGCTTTGCGTACTTGTTCTCCGCATGTCTTTCGATCGGCCCAGCTTCCTTTTGATGTGACACTCCGTTCTAGCTTGGAGCGTATTGTCTCTGCGTCTGGGCCTGGGTTTGGGGATTGGCAGTGGCGCCTTGCCACCTTCCCTTTTCAGTTTGGTGGGCTTGGAATGTATGCTGCTGGGGATGTCCTACATTATGCATTTTTGGCGTCTCGTTTGCAATCTGTTGAATTGCAGGCTAAGCTCTTACATCCTTCTGGTATCACTAATGCTGGCCCTACTTTTGATGACGCTTGGCGTGCTTTTAATGAGATCACGGGTTCTGACTTTCTTCGCAATCCTAGTGAAATCGCTGCCCCTAAACTTATGAAGAAATTGGCAGATATATATTTCGCGAAGGTTGCTGCTACATCGGAATCTGCTTTTTCTTTGACTCCGCGACAGGTGGCATTATGGAAGTCTCAGCAGGATGCTCACTCCTCTGATTGGTTGCGTGCAGTATCTATTTCTAGGCTGGGGCAGGTTATGAATGGAAGGACATATCGTAGCGTGCTTAGCTATCGACTGGGTGTTCCATTGTTCACGGTGCCTAGGCCCTGCCCAGCTTGTTCTCGTGTCTTTGAGGGTGATGTTTATGGCGATCATGTTGTGTCATGTGCTGGTACTGTGGGTATTAAACATCGACACAACCTCGTTCGCGACACTTTATTGGATATCTGCTATAGAGCTGGGATTTCTGCTGGTAAGGAAGTTGATATCGGTTTGATTGATGGGCATGATAAGCCCCTTCGTCCGGCGGATCTGCTCCTTTATTCATGGGATAGGGGGCGGGATGTGTGTGTTGATTTGACGGGATCCTCCCCCTCGACTCAGTCTGCAATGTCTGACTTTGTCCCTGGCTGTGTTGTTGTTGATGTTGCCCGACGTAAGTGTGTCAAGTATCGTGAGTTGTGCACGACAGCTGGGTATGGTTTCCTACCCTTCTCCTTCTCTTCGTTGGGGGAGTTAGATACAGATGCTGTAGCTTTGCTGAAGCGGATTCAGAATTTCTCGGTATCTCAGGATGTTGGGGCTCGGGCTGCCACTTATATTTTTACTAGACTAAGCCTTGTTATCGCTAAGGGAGTGGGTGCCCAGATAGTATCTCGGCTACCCACTAATTTCTTGTAAATTGTTATTAAATAAAAGTTATAATACTAATAATAATAAAAAATAATAATAATAATCTATACCAATATAATATCTTAATTAAAAAACCTTTTTAATGAAGCCTAACTGTATGGTAAACATTTTTACCATTTTCTTACAGGTTTTAAGTCTACCTTCATTATTTTATCTTAATTTTTTATTAGTATTTTATAATATTAATTTGCTATATTTATGAAAGTTTTATTTATTAAAAATCGCGCTATGGCGCGGGAATTATACTAATTTATATTTATAATGTAATTATAAACCTAAATTCTTTTAAAGTGTTTATGATTGTTTAAATAATGTAAATTTAAAATAAAAATAAAAAATATTATGTAAATTATGCCAATTAGACATTCACTATCGCATTAAGTTTATAATTATCTTATGAACTTAATTTAATTGATTTACATAATTAACTTAAGTGAACGAATAAGAATGTTTTTTAAAGAAAAAATGATGAAGCAAATTGTATGTTAACGGGTTGAATGGAGTATTATGTAAGATAATGAACGTAGCCGGTTCCAATTATGAGTGAACTTGGTGCATAAACATGTCTAGGTGCAATCTTCCATGCCCAAAACCCTCTCAAATTTGTGCTGATCTGCAGGACTTGAAATAACATTTGTCAATCACTAGCTAGCCACGTATCAACATCTTTTCATTCATAAGATTTGTAGGGGATAGTTTGAGAAACTAATGATTCGTTTGTTTTTAGGTAAGGAATGATAATGATTAACTTTTCGAATTTAGATAAATTTTTAGTTAATATTCAGTGATCAATATTCTAACTATTGTCCTCATTCTCTCGTTCAATTTCCATACAAAGTCTATTTTTCTTACTCTCATTTGGTTATCTACTATAGATTAACCATATCCCTATGATGCTTTAATCATTTCCCTCTTCCATTCTATAGACTCACAAAAAGTGATAATTATATAAATTTTGCATATAAAATTTAGTTTATTTCTTTTATATTCCCTTTTACTCGAACAAATAAGCCCTAAAATAGAAAATGTTTTCTAAGTTTCAATACATCAATTCTAAAAAAATGGTCAAAATACATAATAAATCTTTTCAACTCTGGTCTTTACTTATGTACTTGTATGTTGTAACTTAAGTTAAAAGAGTGAACACTACTCCAAAGTTCAAATCACAGTATTTTATTCTTATTATCCTGTTATCTTTAGTAATTGTTGCTTATGTTTTCTTTATAATTATTATCGAAATATTTATTATTATTATTATTATTATTATTATTATTATTATTATAATTTATATCAACTAGCTATTACATAAAATTGGATGGGAGCCGGCTAACAAGCTGAGCTCCGCACCCCTTCTGAATGCTAAAGGCAACTCTAGTCAAAACATGACAAGTATCCCTACTATACCCAGGTAGCCCTCTAGCAACCCCACATATCCGCTTGAGAAGTCCCATGACCTCGTCCTCTAAGTCACCAATAGTAGAAAAGGAAAACGGCAGAAAGTGATATCCCTTGTCTCCACAAAGCTTCTCATACTTTTTCCTTTTGTTTTCAGCAGCCACCCTAGCCGCCTTACCTGAGATGAAACCTGAAAGACCAGAATTGCTAAAGATAGAAGTACCCGTAATGTCAACACAAGTATCTTTGCCCTGAAACCAGTTGTAGAACAGAATATCAGCCGGACGAAGCTCACCTCCCCTGTCATCAGTCATACCCGTAGACGTCTCTCTGCGCACAGAAATCCCGGCCTTCAAGCACTCATCATACAAAACATAACGCACCATATTATGACGGTGTTTAACACCAATGTCAGCAGCACAAGCAAGGGCGTGATCCCCCCACGAATCCAAAATGCCTCTCTCACAAGCAGGACATTTGGCTCCAGCCTGGAACAACTCAATCCCAAGACGATACTTAATGATAGATCGAAAGGTGACAGAGTTCATAACCTGACCAAGACCGGGTATAGGGGCAGCCTTTAGCCATTGTTGGGCCATAGGGAGTTTCAGATTTGCAAACAGAGCTTATTGCCTCCCAGTAAGAGCAAACTCCACCTTGAGGTGCTTGTCGACATTTTTGTAATAACAACTAGCCAATTTCTTCATTAGACAGGGGGCTGGTTGTACCGCACAAATGTCCAAGACATCCTCACCAATGACATTACTCCACCTAGAAGTCGCTGATCCGAAAGCAGGCCCATCAGCAGACACTCCAGAAGCCCTCAAAATACGATCCTGCAGCCCACGCGACTGGAGCCTTGAAGCAAGAAAAGCATAATGTAACGTGTCAGCAGCAGTGTAAACCCCAAGGCCACCACAATCGATAGGCATGGTAGAAAGGCGCCACTGTAGAGGGCCAAAGCCTGAACCCCCAAGCGCCACTATATGTTCCAATGACATCCTAAAAAAATCATCAAAAACACCTTGCGCATCTATGAAACATGAAGGCGGGGTTGTTCGCATTGCAAAGTAGAGACGAGAGACTCCCGAGCAGGCCCTCAGAAGCAATAACTCACACCGGGGATCTTCCAACCTCCTGATAGCCTCCATCAGGGCATTGGTTTTCAAAACCCTCTTTAATATCACCTCGTTACAAAAGGAAGAATCCAAGCTAACAGGCCCACCAAGGAGTTTAACCCTTCCCACCGGACGTGAAATATGCTCAGGAAACACCCCAACCTCCCTACAGCGTGAGTCCTCGCTCGACCAGAATATTTCTGTCTTATCAATATTAAGGTGAAGTCCTAGGGCCGGGTCATCCTCTCTAATGATGGAAAGGGCTTTGCTGACCATCAAAGTGTCCCCAATCAACGTCCCATCATCAAGATACCAAGTATTAAGCTTCAGCTCACAACTGTCCATAACCTTACGGATCAACGGATGCAACGTAAGCGAGAAAAGAAGAGGTCCAAGAGGATCACCTTGTTGAACTCCTTGACATGAATAGAGGACCTGATCTCCGTAATATAGCCGAGCGGGACGAGCATAGCAGAACTCAACCCAATGGGCGATAAAAGGGCACATACGACGAACCTCCTGGATCATGGCACTACGATCAACCAGATTGAAACCATTCTTGAAATCAACCAAGAGCATAGTCAGACTATTATCAAAACCCTGAGATTCCACAAATCTGTTAACCGCATGCAGCACTGCTTCTCCACCACCCGAAACACCAACCCCAAACTGTGCATTTTCAAGATAAGGGCCAAGGGTTTTACCAGCCGAAGATGCAGCCACTATCGACACCAAACGCCGCCAGATTGACCCAACAGCAATAGGTCGAATCCCCCCACCCGACTTAAGGAGAGGTGTGAGTGGGGCACTTGCAACAAATTCACTCAAAGAAGCAGGACACCGCCCACTGAGAAATAAATTAACCACACTCGTTAAAGAGTTAGAAACCTCCTCAGCAATCGCCACAGCTGCACCACTAAGAGTGTCTAGCAAGTGTTGAGCGTGTAGCCCGTCTTTCCCACACGACGTGCCCTTTGGGAAGCTTCTTATTCTGTCTAAAACTAAGCTCCTGGAAACCTGCAAGGGGCCGCCGACAATAGGTTCAGGGGGCATATAAGGTGCCGGGGAGAACGGATGTTTGTCTGCAAGCTCTCTACGAGTATCATCCGTCTGCGGAGCGACACCCGGCAACGTAAGAATGCGAATAGCTGCAGAGAAATGCCCCTCACCAACCTTCCTCCTGCATTGCTTAATGGCTTGCTCCTGCGGACACTTCTCTTCTCCCCTAGAAAGGCCATCAAAATCACCAGACAAAAGACCAAAGACAAGACGTTGAATACCCTCTGGTTCTCTCCACACCCTAATAGCCTCAGAAATACTATCAATCTGCAGGCGCCTCTTCAAACCCGAACGATTTTCTGCGCTCGTTTTGGGCCTGTACACATGCAAGATACAAATAGGCATAATAAAGAGACACACACAGGCTGACACATTAGACGGATCAGAAGTAACCCTATCCAGGGCGTCCTTAAGAACTCTAGCAAAACCCAACCTACACTTCCATGGAACATTCATAACTGTATGAACTTTAGCACTAAACACCCTCTCCAATAACGCGATATCAATCCTCACATTCAGCCCAAGATCACCCTGATCATCCACCGGAGCTATATCACCCGATGACCTACCCCCGTCAATAATAGGACGAGGCAAACCGTGAATGAAGAAAGCAATAGTCTCGTCATCAGATAAAGGAGCTTCAACAACGTCTCCGTCATGGAAACAATTCTTGGACACAGTGTGGGTGACACAACAATGGCCGCAAAACCAAAGACCAAGATGTTGTAGAACCGCCTCAAACTGCCCATAAATACTGAGATTAGACCCAAGACGCGATTTGAAGCCTAGCAATGCATCACCTCTAAGATGGACATCCCGTAAGTGCCTAATAAAATAGGCCAGAGTAAGACCCTTACCACTACCATCCCTACAACCATCACACCCAACGAAAGGGCAATGGACCCTCACTGGTGGAGCACCTCCCACACCTTTCATCCAAACCACCAAAACAAACAACACAATAAACACAAACCTACTGCTACACTTGGTAAATACACAACGGGGCAACCTGCTGCTACAAGAACGGCACACAAACACACCAGCAAAAAACAGCCCACAAACGCAGCCTGCTACAAGAACCACCTACCTGCTGCAGCCTGCAATCCCACAAGCAGCAACAACACAAACGCAGCACCCACGGACTACCAAAACCGAACAACAGACAAACGCAGGCACCGAGATGCCGAACCGACCAGCGAACCCAGGCACCGAACCAGCAAATACACGCAGCACACACCAACCCAAACCAGACGCCAAGCCGACCCGAACAACAAGACCACGACGGAACAGCCAAGCAAGAACGCGAGAAGAAGAAAGAAGCAAACCTGCGGACGATGGAAGGATTAAACCCAGGCGCCGAGACAGAGATGAAGGCCCCTAAAACACTGGCTTCGGGCACCGGGATAAGCCGGAGAAGACCCCATCATCGAGCACACCCACGATCGCCGACCGCCGATCGCCAATCGTTCTATGCCCTAGCAAATTGGGCTCCAATAATAATTTTCTATTTTTATTTATTATTATTATTATTATTATTATTATTATTATTATTATTATGCTTCTATTAACCAATTACTATGTACAAGAAATTAGTGGGTAGCCGAGATACTATCTGGGCACCCACTCCCTTAGCGATAATAAAATTGAGTCTAGTAAAAATATAAGCGGCAGCACGAGCCCCGGTATCCTGAGATACGGAGAATTTCTGAATCCGCTTCAGCAAGGCAACCGCATCTATATATAACTCCCCCAACGAAGAGAAGGAGAAGGGTATGAAACCATAACCAGCCGTCGCGCACAAATCTCGATACTTGGCACACTTATGCCGAGCAGCATCAACAACAGCACGACCAGGCACAAAGTCAGACATCCCAGACTGAGTCAAGGGGGATGATCCCGTCAAATCGACACAAACATCACGTCCTCTGTCCCATGAATAAAGAAGCAAATCTGGCGGACGAAGTGGCCTATTGAGCCCATCAACCAAACCGATATCAACCTCCTTACCGGCAGAAATCTCAGCCCTATAACAGATATCCAATAAGGCGTCGCGCACAAGGTTATGTCGATGTTTAATGCACACGGTACCAGCACAGGACACAGCATGATCTCCATAGACATCACCATCAAAGACCCGAGAACAAGCCGGACAGGGCCTAGACACCGTGAACAATTGAACACCAAGCCGATAACTAAGCACACTGCGATAGGTCCTTCCATTCATAGTCTGCCCCAGCCCAGAAATAGGAACTGCACGCAACCAATCAGAGGAGTGAGCACCTTGCTGAGACTTCCACAATGCCACATGTCGCGGAGTTAAAGAGAAAACAGAGTCCGATGTAGCAGCAACCTTCGTGAAATATATATCTGCCAATTTCTTCAAAAGTTTGGGGGCAACGATTTCACTAGGAACGCGTAGAAGATCAGAACCCGTGATGTCATTAAAAGCACGACAAGCATCATCAAAAGTAGGACCAGTAGCAGTAATACCAGAAGGGCGTAGAAGCTTAGCCTGCAACTCAGCGGACTGCAAACGAGACGCCAGAAAAGCATAATGGAGGACATCTCCAGCAGCATATACTCCGAGCCCACCAAAATGGAAGGGGAAGGTGGCAAGCCGCCACTGCCAATCTCCAAACCCAGGGCCAGACACAGTGACAATATGTTCCAAGCTAGAACGAAGTGCCGCATCAAAGAAGAGCTGGGCTGGGCCAAAGACACGCGGAGAACAAGTACGCAACGCAAAGTAAAGTTTAGAAATACCCGTACAAGCCCCAAGCAGAAGCAACTCGCACTGTGGATCCTCAATCCTCGCGACAGAATCCATAAGCTCTATGGTCCTAGTCACTCTCTTCGCCACAAGATCGCTGCCGTAATCAGGGCACGTGCTGACAGGCCCCCCAGAACTTTGACACCACGTGAAGGCCGAGCAATAGAGGGGGGGGGGGGGAACACCAGGAAGCCGACTCCTAGGGTCTTTTGTAGGCCAAAAAACCTCGGTCTTATCAACATTGAGATGAAGGCCAAAGCGGGGACCATCTGTCATAATCAGATCCAAGACCTTCCCCACCACCAAAGTGTCCCCGACAACAGTGCCATCATCTAAGTACCAAGCCTGCATACTCAGAGTGAAAGAGTCTTTGATCTTGCACACCAAAGGATGCAACACCAAAGCAAAAAGTAGAGGCCCCAAGGGATCCCCTTGTTGAACCCCCCGACAAGACCATAAGCTATGCTCCCCATAATACAGCCGGGCAGAAGTAGAGTAACAAAACTCCACCCATCGGGATAGAACCGGGCAGTGACGACAAACTTCCAGTAACTTGGCGACACGATCAACTAGGTTGAAAGCATTCTGAAAGTCAAATAATAACATAAAAAGACCCTCCTCACTACCACGAGCCTCAACAAGCCGATTCAAGGCATGCAGAATAGCCTCTCCACCACCAGATACCCCGACCCCAAACTGAAGACCAGCAAAATAACCGGCCAAAGAGGGACCAACTAAACAAGCACCAATCTTATAGACAAGGCGTCTCCAAATAGTGCCAATAGCAATGGGACGAATGTCTCCACCTGGTTTAACAAGCGGCGTGAGCAGAGCACTAACAATATACTCACCCAGATCCTGCGGACAGCGGCCTTCCAGGAAAAAATTGACCACCCGAGTAATAGAGGAGATCAAATCATCTGAAATAGCAACAATAGCTCCACCCAAACAATCGAAAAGATGCTGAGCACGGAGGCCATCCCTCCCACATGACGTGCCCCGCGGAAAACTCCGAATCATATCCAAAACAACAGTCGAAGAAGCAACTAAAGGATGGTGATCAACAGGCAAAGGCGGCAAGTCAGGAGACGGGGCAGTGGGGTACTTATCTCGCAGGGCTTCAAGAGTGGCATCAGATCGAATAAGGAGCGATACCTGGTGAAGAAAGCACCCGAAAAGCGGCAGTATAATGACCATCACAAAATGAGGCGGAACCTCAGCTAAAAGGAGGCCGAACCTTCGACAGTGTCGAACGTTAAGCTCACTCACATCAAGGTCCTTCTCCACACTAAAAGGAGGCGAAACCTCAGCTAAGGTCTCCTGAACAAGTTGCAAATTGCCGCCAGGCATGCCCCAGGCACGAATAGCACTAGCAATACTCTCCTCTTGACGTTGGCGTCTGACAGCAGTCCCACACTCAAGATTACTCCTTGGAGAAAAGGTCTTAAGTATACAAAGAGGCATCACAAGCAAGCGAATCCAGCAGGAGAGGTCACTAGGAGAATCAACCACATCATCTAACGCCCCTTTTAAAACCCGTGAAAATCCTAGAAGACACTTAGGAGGGATGGATCTCACGGTACGTAACCCCAAAGAGAGCAAACGGTCTAACAAAGATATAGACCAACCAAGAGGAACCGCCTCAACATCAGACAAGGGAACCGACGGAGACAGAGATGGAGCTGGAGGTTGGGGAATATCATAAATGATAAAGCGAACAAAGCCATCACCACCGTCCGGAGGCGCCACAGAATCACCCTGACTTTGCCGACACCGGGCACGAAAGGTATGTGTTTTAAGACATACCCCACATAACCAAACTCCCATATGCTTTAAAGTGATCTCAGCATTAGAATAAATAGCCAAACTCTCAGAAAGAGTTTGAGAGTAAGCACCTGAGCATCACCACTGCAATGTCGATCATGAAGATGTCTAAGCATAGAAGTTTTAACAAGACCTCGACCCCCACCATCAAGGCACCCACAGAGACCCACAAAAGGGAAATGATACCGAACAAGATCGGGCATAACGGAAAAGAAAACCAAACAAGCTAAGTTCTAACCCGGCACAAAACTGCACCCAATCGGCCAATCAAGAAACGAACCAAGTAAGGCCGGAGAGCAACCCCAATGCACTGACAGCAGACCATCGTAGCAACAATTAATGGCAAAAATGGAAAACAGACAAACCGAGACAGCAAATTGTGGCAGTCGACCAACAAGCAACAACAAACAACCGTGCGCAACAGCAAACGAGGACGACGCAACAGCAAACAAGAAAGGACCCCCGACAACGCAACAACCACCAGACCGAAGCCAGAGCCCCACTGAACTCGTATAGACCGGCCGCAGCAACAACAAACAGGAAGGACGACACAGAGGTAGAAGGAAGACAACGCAGACACGCACCGATCGAACACAGGAAGAAGAAGAAGGAAACCAAACCTGCACAACCGGTGAAAGGTTCAAGCCCAGGTGTCGAGGACCCCGGTCTGAGGAGGGAGAACGGTGAAACACTAATGATGGGCGCTATGACGAGCCGGAGAAGACTCCATCACCGAACGCCGGAGAGGATCGCCAATCGCCCTGCCCTAATCGCCACTGTTGAAATTTATTATTATTATTATTATTATTATTATTATTATTATTATTATTATTATTATTATTATTATTATTACAAGAAATTAGTGGGTAGCCGAGATACTATCTGGGCACCCACTCCTTTAGCGATAACGAAGCTAAGTCTAGTAAAAATATAAGTTGTAGCACGAGCCCTGACAATCTGAGATATTGAGAATTTCTGAATCCGGTTCAACAAGGCAACAACATCCGTATCCATCTTCCCCAACAAAGAGAAAAATCATAACCCGCTGTCGTGCACAAATCACGATACTTGACACGCTCACGTTGAGCAGCATCAACAACAACATGACCAAGGACAAAGTCAGGCACCCCTGACCGAGTCAAGGGGGAGAATCTCATCAGATCAACACAAATATCATGCCCTCTGTCCCATGAATAAAGAAGCAAATCTGCCGGACGAAGAGGCCTACCGTGCTCATCGACTAAACCGATATCAACCTCCTTACCGGCAGAAATCCCAGCCATGCAACAGATATCCAATAAGGCGTCGCGCACAAGGTTATGTCGATGTTTAATGCCCACGGTACCAGCACAGGACACATCATGATCTCCTTAGACATCACCATGAAAGACCCGAGAACAAGCCGGATAGGGCCTAGACACTGTGAACAACGGAACACCCAGTCGATAGCTAAGCACACTACGATAGGTTCTTCCATTCATATTTTGCCCCAGTCCAGAAATAGGAACTGCACGCAACCAATCGGAGGAATGAACACCTTACTCAGACTTCCACAATGCCACCAGTCGTGGAGTCAAAGAGAAAACAGAGTCCGATTTAGCAGCAACCTTTGCGAAATATATATAGATCTGCCAATTTCTTCATAAGTTTGGGGCCATCGATTTCACTAGGACCGCGTAAAAGATCAACCCGTAATCTCATTAAAAGCACGACAAGCATCATCAAAAGTAGGACCAGTAGCAATAATACCAGAAGGGCGTAGGAGCTTAGCCTACAACTCAACAGACTGCAAACGAGACGCCAGAAAAGCATAATGTAGGACATCCTCATTAGTATACTCCGAGCCCACCAAAACGAAAGGGGAAGGTGGCAAGCCGCCATTGCTAATCTCCAAACCCATATCCAAAGACACGCGGAGAACAAGTACGCAAAGCAAAGAAAAGTTTAGAAATTAAATACCCGTACAAGCCCGAAGCAGAAGAAACTCGTACTGTGGATCCTCAATCCTCGCGACAAAATCCATAAGCTCTATGGTTCTAGTCACTCTCTTCGCCACAAGGTCGCTGCCGAAAATAGGGCACGTGCTGATAGACCCACCTAAAACTTTGACACCACGTGAAGGTCGGGCAATAGAGGAGGAAAAAACACCAAGAAGCCGACTCTTGGGGTCTTCTGTAAGCCAAAAAACCTTAGTCTTCGCCATAACCTCGGTCTTATTATTATTATTATTATTATTATTATTATTATTATTTTTTTTTTTTAATAATAATAAGTATTATTATAAACGTAGGAGTTTACAATGAATTAGTGGGGAGCCGAGAGACAATCTGGACCCCCACTCCTTTAGCAATAGAAAACCCTACCCTAGTAAAAATATGAGCTGCATTAAGAGCCCCTATATCGTGAGCTTGAGCAAATTTCTGGATCCTCTTCAGAAGGGCTATGGCGTCTGCCTCAAGTTCCCCTAGTGCAGAAAAGGAGAAGGGTAAGAACCCATAACCAATAGCTTTACACTTATCTTGATACTTGACCCGCTTACGACGAGCCGCCTCGACCACCATCTGTCCTGGAACAAAATCAATCATCACAGACTACGTCAAAGGGGATGACCCTGTCAAGTCAACACAAACATCCAACCCTTCCTCCCATGCATAAAGAAGCATGTCCGCGGGACGGAGGGGTTTCCCATCTCCTCCCCACAGGCCAATATCAACCTCTTTACCAGCTGAGATCCCAGAACGATAACAGACATTAACCAAGGTGTCACGAACAGCATTATGACGATGTTTAATCCCCACAATACCAGCACATGACACTGCATGATCTCCAAAGATGTCTCCCTGAAATACCCTGGAACACGCAGAAAAAGGTTCCGAAATGGAGAACAAAGGGATGCCTAATCGATAGCACAGCACACAACGATACGTCTTACCATTCATAGTCTGACCTAGGCCTGAGATGGGGACAGCCCTAAGCCAATCAGTAGCATGGTCTCGACGCTGAGAACTCCACAAAGCCATCTGACGCGGTGATAAGGAAAAGGTATTCTCTGCATCTTTCGTAATCTGTGTGAAATATATGTCTGCCAGTTTCTTCATAAGTTTGGGGGCAGCGATCTCACTTGGATTACGTAAAATATCAGTCCCTACCTTTGTATTGAAGACACGCACGGCGTCATCGAAGGCATACCCAGGTGCTGTGACATTAGTATGCTGGAGAAGCTTAATCTGCAGGACAACTGATTGCAAACGCGACGCCAAAAAAGCATAAAATAGAGCGTCACCTGCCGAATAAACACCAAGCCCCCCAAACTTGAAAGGCAACGTGGCAAGCCTCCATTGCCAATTGCCAAAACCTGGCCCAGAAGCAGTGACAATACGTTCCAGGGAACCTCGAAGAGCTAGATCAAACTTAAGCTGAGCAGACTCAAAGGCACAAGGCGGGCATGTACGCAGAGCAAAATAAAGTTTTGAGACCCCAGAACAAGCACGCAACAACAATAACTCACATTGCAGGTCACCAATCTTAGCAACCGCATCCATAAGCGCGATCGTTTTGTCCACTCTCTTCATCACAAGCTCGCTACTGAACCCAGAATTAACACTGACAGGTCCACCAAGGAGCTTAACCCCTTGCAGCGGCCTAGCAATGTTAGGGGGAAAAACACCAGCCAACCTACTCCTCGGGTCCTCCTTCGGCCAAAAAACTTCAGTTTTGCCAACATTGAGGTGCAGACCATAACTAGGTCCATCCTCAATAATCATCTGCAGAACCTTTCCCACGACCAAGGTATCTCCAACAATAGTGCCGTCATCCAAATACCAAGCCTGAAAACACACCTGAAACGTGTCCCGGATTTTGCGCACCAACGGATGCAAAACTAAGGCAAACAGTAGAGGGCCAAGAGGATCCCCTTGCTGCACCCCCTGACAAGACCGTAGGGTGTGATCCCCGTAGTACAACCTAGCAGGTCTGGAGTAGCAAAATTCAACCCAACGAGAGATTGCAGGACAATGAGATCGAACTTCACGAATCATAACTTCACGCTCAACCAAATTGAAAGCATTTTTAAAGTCCACTAACAACATAGTAAGACCCTCATCATCACCGTGCTCCTCAACTAAGCGATTCACGGCATGGAGAATTGCCTCACCTCCACCCGACACTCCTACCCCAAACTGAAAATCACCCAAATAACCACCCAAGGAATGACCAATCAAGGAAGCACTAACCTTGGAAACCAAACGCCTCCAAATTGTACCCACAGCAATGGGGCGAATGCCCCCACCAGGCTTGACAAGTGGCGTGAGAGGTGCACTAGCAATGTACTCGCCTAAAACCTTGGGGCATTTCCCATCCAGAAAAAGATTAACCACCTGGGTGATAGCATCAACTAACTCATCAGAAATAGCAGCTGCAGCCCCACTCAAACAATCCATAAGATGCTGAGCACGCAAACCATCCTTTCCACACGACGTACCACGTGGAAAACTCTTAATTCTGTCCAAAACAACCTCTTTAGACGAAAATAAGCTATGATGATCAACTGGAGTATTAGGAATGGACGGAGGCTGAGAGAAAGGATGTTTGGCCTCTAACTCCTCAAGAGTAGCACTAGAATATGGAGCAATGCCAGAGGAGGAAAGGACTCTAACAGCAGCGGTGTAGTGTCCATCACATATTTTCCTCTTACACTGCTTGATATTGCGCTCCGTCAAATCAAGATCCTCCTCGCTAGCCTCTGACAATGGAGGAGGGGGTTCTGCAAGAGTATCTGAAACAAGCTGCATAATAGAGCTAGACTCACTCCAGGAACAAATAGCCTTGACTATACAATCCTCCGGCAACCGCCGCTTGTTAGAAGACCTGGATTCCTGGCTACTCCTCGGGGAAAAGGTTTTAGGGATACACACAGGCAGCACCAACAATCTAACCCACCCTCCGATGTCAACCGGATTGCTGATCACTTTATCAAGAGCTCCTTTCAGCACCCGGGAAAACCCAAGGCGACAATTTGGGGGAATAGATTTCACAGTATGCAACCCCTTGGAAAAGATACGGTCGAGCAAATCAACATTGAAAGCACAGTGCTGCCCATCCATCATACCAGAAACACGAACAAGTTGTACTGGTGAAGAGGTAACCTCTGGCCTGACAAAGTCATAAAGCACAAACCTAACCACACCATCACCACAATCAGGAGGGTGTACAAACTCAGAACCCCTCCCATGGCGACATTTAGAGCGAAGAGTATGTGTTTTGAAACATACTCCGCATAACCAAATACTCATCCTCTTAAAAGTATTTTCAGCCTCAGTGAAAACAAGCACATTAGAAGAAATAGCATCTCTTGTTATTTCCTGAGCATCCCCCGTACAATGACGATCCCTAAGGTGCGTGATCAATGACGCCTTGGTAAGCCCTTGACCACCCCCATCTTGGCACCCGTTGAGACCCACGAACGGACAATGAAACCGAACCGTCGCAGTCGGCATCGACAACAACAACAACAAGGCACTCCGCCACAGTACTCAACGGATCACAAAACCAACAAACACAACCGATCACAATAGCCCTGCTGTACGCAATAGAGTACAAACACAACCCACACTAGAGTGCAAACACAACCGTAGCAATCAACAGTGCACCCAACCACCACCAATTTCGCCCTACAGGTCGCCGAGAAGGACCCGCCACCAGTTTAGCCGCCAACAGTGCACCCACCACCACTACCGAAGAGAGAGAGAGAGAGAGAGAGAGAGAGAGAGAGAGAGAGGAGATTCACCTGCGCCACCCCCGGACTGAACCGCTACAACGGAGAAGATGATGCGCGATCGCCCAAGGCGATCAGGCACCCGCGTCCCCAATGGTGTGCCCGACGCAGCGGAGAAGGAGAACCACGCCGAGTGATCAGGACTGTTGATTCCGGGCCTCGCGAACCACCAAGGAGAGCGCCATGGCCGGACGCCGAGGTCGCTGCCCGCCGCAGATCAACAATCAACGCCGATCGCCCAATTTCGCCCGTGCCCTAGCAGACCCGATCGCCCAATTCATTCTTATTCTTATTCTTATTATTATTATTACTTTTATATATAATAATATTATTATTGATGAAAAAGATTTACATAATAATAATAATAATAATAATAATAATAATAATAATAATAATATTATTATTATTATTATTATTATTATTATTATTATTATTATTATTATTATTATTATTATTATTATTATTATTATTATTATTAACAACAACAACAACAACATACTTATTTGTCGAAAACTCAGTTTAAAAACATGTATAAATATTATTTTCAAAAGTTTTTTTTTTTGTCAAAATACTCAAAACTTGCAAGGTAAAGTTAATACGAAAATTACCTTCATTGTACAACAGATAACAAAATGACCAACTATTTTTCCTCCAATCATACATAAAGTTTAGAAATGTTGGGTTAAGGAAACTACATTGATATTGACTTTTTTTTTTTTAATAACATAACATTAAATAAGTTTTACTTTTATTTACTTCATTCAATATATTGGATATATATATATATAAATTGAAACAATTGTGTCTTAAGGCCCACTAGTCCGGTAATATATCAAAGCTTAAATTGAACCACTTAAATATCATGATAAATTAGTACAGTTCAATATATATGCGGAGTATTACTTTTGACGTACGTAATGTTCAACAATATATTGTACGTAGTTACATAGAAATTTAAGACAAACCAAAATTACTTAGGCTCCGTTTGACACCATTGACTAGTTTTTCGGAGTTTTTTTAATTTTAATACTCCGTATTATATAACTTTAAATTAAATAAATATAAAATTTTAGTCTAATTAGATGTTAGAATAAGAGTTTTTCCACGTCTAATCACACAAGCTTTTCAAAGTTTTTGGTTTTTTATTCACAAGTTTTCATCAGCTATCCTAGCGACTAGCTAATTATCAAATATCATACTAACTTATTAAAATATATTTAATATAAATAATCTATCAACTTTAGTTATCTCATCATATTCAGCTACACCCTTTTACCAAATAGAGACTTAAATTATAAGAATATATATGGCGAGATATATAGAGCTGGAAATTTTTCGAGGGGAGCAGAATTATGAGTGGTGGTATCTAATATGCGGAGTATGAATCACATAAAATCTAAAATTTACAGGCGACTTATGTGATAAGAAAGTACTCTTGAAATTAAAGAGTAAATTTTATAAGATTGTGGTGAGGCCTGCCATGCTGTATGGAGCAGAGTGTTGGACGACTAGCTACGAAGATACAGAACAGAGTCTTATGGTAGCTGAGATGAGGATGCTTAGATGAATGTGCGGAAATACTCGCCTGGACGGAATTAGAAACGAGATTATCCGTGATAAAGTTGGAGTCTGTAAGTAAAAGGACAAGTTGAGAGAATCAAGGCTCAGATGGTTTGGGCATGTATAGGAGTTTCAAATGCACCGGTACGTAGATGTGATCTTCTTCCATTCGAGTTTGTGACGTAGCAAAGGTCGACCCAAGAAGTCCTGGAGGGAGGTCATTAGACGGGATCTTGCTTTGTTACACATACCTGAGGGTTTAACGAGGGAACACATACAGTGGAGAGAGGTTATCAGGGTGAACGAGGGTTAGACTGAGCTAACCGAGACATATAGTATCCTTTTATTACGAGGTTTACTTCTCTATTTCTTCTACTTGTTTGTCTATGTGTGCTCTTACATGCTTGTCCTTTCTGTCCATGCTTTTTCTGCTGGTTTAGACATTTGCACAGGTACGAGTAAACTCTATCGTGTCCTAGTCGGGGAAAGAGAGCGTACGATGGAACCCCCAACTCTGCTCTAAGCAGGATATACTGGACTTGTTGTTGTTAAAATATATAATACTTTTAACCTAATTTTCAAATTGTGTAACATAATCTCATGTTTTGAAACTTAATTTTGAGCCGAAGTATAATATAAGAATATCAACTTAACGCACAGGGAATGCACCTTAGATCCCATAAAGTTTATTTTAAAAAATTATGGGTAGAGTTCAGAGAATTTTAACCGTTGATTTAAAAATCAATGGTTAAAAATCCTCCGATCTTTTTCCTTAACCCCATATTTTTTTTTAATATTCTTTAAACTCCACAGGATCCAAATTAGTTAATTAGAAATTAAAAACAATTAAACTAAACACTTATCGGAAGAACCATGATCCAAAGTGAAAATCAAGATTGGAAACATTTTCAACTAAAAAGAGAGAAAAATTAGGGTTGAATTGAGAAATTTGACAGGTAGGCAGGGGTGAAATCTGACAGGCCACCTTATGAATTCACCATGAATGGTTATTAATTTGTTGGCAACTAGGCATGGTTGATTGGTTGACCCTCCACCTCACTCCATCTACTTCCCTTATTTATTTTTCTCATTAATATAAAATTAATTAATTAATTGGGCCAATCCCCAAACCCCCTTCAACAAGTGCATATATGTCAAGTGAATGTAGGCCGCCTGCCCTGAATACCGTCCAGGTTCATTCTCTTCCCACATCCTCCTGCATATCATATCATTTAATATATACACAACACAGCTGCTGAAGGCCGCCCTTCAACTGGATCACATCGATCTAATTAAGGCCTTAAGTGGTAGCTGCAAATCAGTTGCAAGAAAAGCTGCAGATAAGAGATCTACAGATCTATCTGTCTGCAAGATCGAAAATGGAGAACATCTGCAACAGTAGTACTAGTTCTAAGACTCCTCCTCCATGTCCTCTGAAAGAGAGGGAGAGGGAGAGGGAGAAGGAGATGTTTCATGTGATTCATAAGGTTCCCTCCGGAGATGGCCCTTATGTTCGCGCCAAACAAGCTCAGGTATCTCTCTCATTTCTATATATATTGAAGCTATTAAAAAATGTTATTATAAATTAATTAGGTTTATTGTCATTTTTGAAGCTAATATAGTGGATTAGTTTAATTATATATTTATATATGTATGGATAATATATTTATTTAAGAATTGCGAGCTAAATTGGTGTGTATATATATGATTACATATAATATATAATACGTAGTATATAGATAGATAACCTAGCTAGAATTCATGGGAAAGCTGGAAAATAGTCACTGTGAGAACCAGAGGAGGGGCCAAGGGGGGCAGTTGCCCGTGTAAATTCTTTTCGTCGATCAATATATGATTGGCGGTGAGGTACCGCTAAGGGTCAAGACGGTTTGATAGTCTTATTAATAGATTTTTAGCGGATTAAAAAACATATATCATGGTCATCTTAAAATAATATAGATATGTTCAAATAAAACCACAAATTATAAACTAACAAACCAATTCAAGACGGCTTCCCTGGAGTTCGTCTTCACTGCCCACAGAATGATCGGATTCTGATGTATCGCTGGCATGCGGTTAATGTGGGGCTTGACTTCGTCCGTCAGTTCGTCCTCATCTCGTTAGGTTTAGGTCGGTTTGGTTTCGCTTTTTGTAGGGTGCTTTTGCATGTGTTTGCAACTTTACCTAGAAAATTTTGAAACAATAAAAACTAAATAATCTCAATTTACAACCAACAAAGTTGTCAAGGTACTATTTTGCAGCCGCCATACCTCTCCTCCAACCAAGCCCGATCAACACTTGACGACCTGGGTCCGCCAAGCATTTTGGCATCATCTAGACGACCACCACCAAGGCTGTTTTTTGGAACACTGATTATTCTCGTTGCAGATGTTTGAAGATAAGGGGTAATTGATAGAACTTCAAAAATTTTATATATGCCTCTCACACAAGTCATTGTTCTCGAGATTTCCAAATATACAACAACAACAACAACCCAGTAAATCCTGCGATCAAGCAGGATTTGAGGGGTCAGGATGTACGCACTCTTCCCGAATAAGTCAATAGAGTGTTTTCGAAAGACCCAGAAAAATAGAACACCAGAAACACAAGGGAACATGCCACACAGAAGGGAGACAGTACATAAGCATAGACAACAAGATACAGAACTAAAGCTCACAACTCTAAAGATCAGCAGCTCGAATGCGCCTCCTCCAGTTGTCTCTATCCATTTTCATATCTTCAGAAAGATTAAGAAGATTGAGATCATGACGAATGACCTCCATCCATCTCTTCTTAGGACTACCTCTCTCCCTACGGAGCTCTCCAAGAACCAAGGTCTCACACCACAAACTGGTGCCGATGTAGGTCTCCTACGAACGTGCCCAAACCAACGTAGTCTGGACTCTCGCAGTTTGTCCACAATACAGTCAATACTCACAGCTCCAACCTTACTTCTTATGTCAACATTTCTTTTTCTGTTAAGTCTCATGCCCACTCATCCAACGCAACATTCTCAACTCAGCCACGAATAACTTCTGTTCTTGAGCTTTAGTAATAGGCCAGCACTCAAAGCCATACAGAAGGGTCGGTCTAACAACCACCCTATAGAATTTTCCTTTCAATTTAGCAGAAACTTTTTTTTATCACATAACACCCCCGATGCTCTTCTCCATCTAAGCCATCCCGCCTGGACTCGATGATCGATGTCCCTATATCGATACCCGGGCTCATCGCTTTGAACGTACGAGCCCAATGGTACTTGAAAAAGTCTTTCCTGGGAATTAGATCTTCCCTCGATGAAACGAAAGTCCCTGAATCTCTGACCTCCCCAAAATGAAAATGTATATCTATATATAAATCCTTGCTTCTATATTTACTATTATTTATTTCTAATCATTTTATGCACCGAAGGTGGGTTCCTCGTCATTAAAAAAAATAAAAAATTCTAACCATTTTATGCAAAGTTTATCTCTCTTCCCCTCTTTTAATTACTTAATTTTAGTATAGAACTATAGTATTCCATGCTAACACAACACATGTAAATTATTATTTGCGAAGGTAACTGTCAGTGTATATATAAAAATTTATGTTTTGATACTCGAATAATATAATATGACAATAATATATTATATTCTGAACCAAGAGTGCACTATCGATCTGTTACTTCCCACTACTAAGTAATTTCTAACTATTTCTTAATTAGCACCATATATCGGTTATTATACTTGCCCTTTAATCCAAATATAGTTAATGTAAATGAAATCTAGGCAACTTTTATTTATTTATATGATGATGTATTCATATAAAAGCAATTGATTAAGCAAATTAATTCAATCAACAACAGTAAAAAATACTCATATAACTTGTTAAAGTGTGATAACTATAAAAAAAAAAAAGTATATTATAATGTGTCTTATCAAATTAGAGTAGATATTATCATAAGTATATTTCAATCATAAGCAATAACATAGTATCATAAATGTTTTCTATTCGCCGGAAAAAAAAAAGGCCCTTATCAAGCCCATTTGCTGTGGATGCAGTTGGTGGATAAAGATCCAGAAGCAGCCATAGTTTGGTTTTGGAAGGCGATAAACGCAGGAGATAGAGTGGACAGCGCCCTCAAGGACATGGCCGTTGTTATGAAGCAACTCGACCGTTCCGAAGAGGCCATCGAAGCCATCCGCTCCTTCCGCCGCCTCTGCTCCAACCATGCTCAGCAGTCCCTTGACAATGTCCTCATCGACTTGTACAAGGTACTCCATCTTTATGAATAAACCAACCTAGCTAATACACACACACACACACATATATATATATATATATATATATATATATATATATATATATATATATATATATATATATATATATATATATGTCCTAAGAAATCCAAATCTTTTTTAATCAACCAATTTAATCATATTTGTCATATAAATATTTTGGTGTAGAAATGTGGCAAGATAGATGAACAGATAGACCTTTTGAGGCAGAAGCTCAAGATGATCTACCATGGTGAAGCTTTCAATGGCAAGACCACAAAAACCGCTCGCTCCCATGGCAAGAAGTTTCAGGTTTCCATCACCCAAGAAACTTCTCGAATCCTCGTAAGTTCACTACTAACCCTACTTTTATCATCTCTTCATTTTTTAATTTTTGGCGAGTTGTGCTTCATCTATTGGTCATTACATTTTATCCTTACTGACATGTCAGTATGTTTTTAAATCATCATATCAGTCAATAGTATGTTATGAACAATGCAGGGCAACTTGGGTTGGGCCTATATGCAGAAGAAGAACTACATATCAGCGGAAGCGGTTTATCGGAAGGCCCAAATGATCGATGCGGATGCAAACAAAGCCTGCAACTTGGCCCTATCCTTGCTGAAGCAAGGGCGGCACAACGAGTCCCGGGAGGTGCTGGAAGAAGTGGTGCAAGGAAGGGTTCCGGGTTCGGTTGATACCAAGTCAAGGAACCGGGCACAGGAGCTCTTGTTGGAGCTAGAGGCTCATGAGCAACCACACCACACCTTGTCCAGCCTTGTGGGCCCTATTTTTGATGTTGATGGGCTTGGCCCACATGATAGAGAATGGGCCCCTTCGAGGCCCAGACGCCTCCCTGTCTTTGAAGAGATCTCTAGCTTCAAAGATCAGTTAGCTTGTTAGCCGTCTGTTTGAAGGTAAAAAGAACATATGATGTGTGTGTGGGGTAAAGACCAAAGAAGGCCTTTGTAGATACATAGTGCAAGATGTGGATTCCAATAAACATGATTCGTTGTGTGACTTCATTGATACTCGGCGACTCGATTTCTCTTGGTTGGGATGGCGGTTTCACCAACACCCCAGGGGCACTTTGGTCTCGGGTATTCGCTCTTCTGTTGGCAATCGGAATCACACTCCAATCGTGGAATCTCCTTCCTATCGCCATTTTAACGAGGATATACACATTACAATCATTGACATAATCGCCCATTAAGATAAAAGATGCATAAAAACACCCAAAAGGACTTTAAAAAAATAAAAATATATTGGGGTGAGAGAGGCTCGAACTCTCGACCTCAGGATCACTCTATTGCTATGAGACCTACGCGCTAGCCAACTGCGCCACCACCCCATTTGGTGTTCATTCCACAAATATTGGATTAATATAATTACCATCTTCTCTCTCTAAATGAACTGAATGAACATTTTAATGAATAGTGTTTGATTAACATTTTTTTTATAATTATAATGTATTTAAAACAATATAATATTTTTAAAAATATATTATAAATAATGTCAATTAAACACTCACTATTACATGAAGTTTATAGTTACAATATAAACTTAATATTGATTTACACAATTTATAATATATTTTCTATAAAATTTACGTTATTTTAAACACATTGTAAAAAGTACTCTGTATTAATTAAACACTATTAATACGTTTATAATTATAATTTCAATATAATGAAATTAAAATGCATTGGAGAGTACATCTTTGGAGTGGTGGTCACTCAGGGTGTCTACTTACAAACCGTACATGGTTGCAAGTCTGTAAAAACGTAGCACCGCCAAAATATAGTGGGAAAAACAGGGCAAGGAAAAAGCACTTTCAGTACTACTTTATGTAGTCAAATCTTTCTACAAAGGAAAAAGATGATCATATCAGTGCAAACTAACAAATGTGTATCTGCCTTCCTTTATGTCACTACACCATGGTCCGTCTCTGTCTGTATTATGGGCCCATCACCACTGATCCTATATAGATCATACAAATGGGACAATCGTTTTTAGAGTTGGTCAAAATGACACATTTTGATCCTCATCCTCTAAAGACAGGGCGGGAACGAGAGTAGTCCCCTCCTTCAAACGGTAAGTGAAAGAGTTGTAAATAAGGACTTGCAGATAGTACCCAAAGATCCCGATTACTCTTTATTTACAAATTCAAGGAATATTTGTAGATAAACAAAGGCAGTGCGTTCATACCTAGAAAATGACATCCACCAATAGGAAGAGTAACTCAGAAAGACATTCAATAAAACTGAAACAATATGAACCTCAAAAGAGTTTCTACTAACAATTTCCTTTGATTGGAGAATAAAACTCCTTGTATATAACAAGGGAACAAAGTTACCAAATACTATGAATATGCCGTTTTCCCCTGGATGAAGAGGATACCTCTAATTATTCGTACAAAATCATGCGTAATAAAGGTCTCGATGGTTATCAAGAAAAAGGAAATGTTTGGAATCCACTAAACTCGGAGCCAAATCAGAAGCACAATGATGCCTTTGAAGTCCAAACAACCTGCAGCACAAAAAGTAAAATGGCAGCATATTATGAGAAGTCATTGCAGTCAGGTTTATGCGATTTTGAATGTGTTTAAGGAGAGAATATGTGGCATTCATTATTACCATTGGCATGGCTTCCATAACCAAGCTTGATGAACAATGCGCACTTCTCAATTCTCTTGAGACTCCATTTGCACACTACAACACAGATGAATGCATAAAAGCTTAAAGCATGAAGGAGACAAAGAGATGCATCTCTCGGATGAACAAGAATACAAGGCACAGAGGTTGTAGGTTGCACAGCAAGAACAAAAAATTATAGCAACAATCACACATTGAACATATAAACTCCCCTTTTACAAGACATGGTGTGATGCCATAGCCTGAAAAGACTATTCCTTCTCTTTTTTATCCCTTGAAAGGTGAAAGCTCTCACTAAGTGATGAATCAAAGTTGTATAAAATAGTTTAGACATTTACCTTTGAATTGCTTGATCTTCGGCTTTGCCTTGCTCAGCTAAGGTTGTGGCTAACAACAAATCCAAATTGTCTTCAGGTGCAGAGCTCAAACCCATCTTTTTCTGCTCTAGCAAGAAAGTCTTTGTGATCAAATTGCAGAACAAATACATAAACTGGACCGAATCGTTGCAGGGAACAGGGTACGTGATCTTCTTATACGTCTCCCATGGCATATTGGAATCAACCAGCCCAACAATTGGAATCTCCAAACGAGAAGCCTCATTGATCACTGAAGACTTCCTCTCCGTATCCATTATGACTAAGCAATCAGGCGCCTGGGTGGGACCAAAGACAATCTTCTTGTTCCTAGACTTGAACTTCTTAGGGCTCGAGCTGTTGGTAAGGGACCCACAAAGACGCCAATACTGAGACTTACTAGAGGGCCCAAGGCCAATCTTTTGAGTCATCTGGTCGACAATTTCATCATACAAAGGGTTGGTGTTAACAAAAAGGAATCTACCATTCTGGCGAACTAGGTTTCCGATGAAATCACAAGCATTTCTGAGGCAGATGAGGGTCTTATCAGAATCAATAATGGTCATTCCATTCCTGCTTCCATAAGAAAAGACCTTGAAGTGATGTGTCGCACCTCGTCGCCCCAAGTGAGCATTCGTGCTGAGGAGTTTCTGGATCAGTACTGAATGGATGGTCATTTTTCGTGTCCCCTGATTCATGTTTGCAGTAATAAAGCACAAAATCAGTTCTGAATCAGTTTTCAAATACGAAGCTTGATTCAGGGGATAAATTGAAGATCTGGAGAGAGTCTAGAATCGTAATTATGATGTTTGTATGCACATCACACAGAATGAAAGCAGAAAAACAAATAACTTTAGAAGTTGTAACTATCCATAAAATTGGCTTGTGCATACATAGGGACGGAACCAGGATTGATATATTGATATCATATATCGATATCGATATTGGTTGTTATCTTGATATGCTTGTTTGGTATATTGCATATATGTTGTTTGGTATGAAATTTCAGGATATCAAATATTGCATATTTGTTGCAAGTTGAAACAATATTATGAATAAAAACAGTAATTATAATATGATCTAATCAACATACATGTAGCTGCAAAACCATTCCAAAACCCACACAAATCAGCAATTACACTATGAAAAACCAGCTGTAAATCCACATGAATACTCCAAAAAAAAAATCAGCAATTACACTAGTTTTTGTGTGGGTTTTTGTCTTTCCTTCTTTCTCCGTATCGATTCAAGCTCATATGTATCCATTTCTATTTATAAGAAAATCAAAATAAAATACCAATTTCAACACAAATGAAAAAATTCATCACAAATGAAAGAAAGATATCAAACCAAAGCAAGAGAAATGCAAACAAAGTGGCATAACAAAAAAAAAAAAAATCAGATTATACAAAATTCAGATTTTCAATTTTCTTTTCATTGTGCAATTGAAGTTCAGCAATCAACAAGAACTAGTCAACTGTCTTCAACTACAAAAAAAAAACCTAGATTGCAAACAGCAACAAACCCTAGATCTACCAAAAAAAAATTTGCACAGCCCAAGAATCCTAGATTTCCGAATCGGGATTAGCCATAGATTCCAACAAGCGAAGCAAAGAAAAAGCTGAGAAGAGAAGAGAAGAAGGAGAGCGTACCTGTTGCAGAGAGAGCGAAGAGTGCTGTCTGCCAGAGAGAGCGAACAGAGAAGGCTGAGATATCACGTAATACCGACCAAAAAATTAGTATGTCACTTTGGGCCTAACATAGTGAAACGGGGATTGATCGCCAGTGCTGTGGAACTGCGAAACTTGACTGAGTGACCAGAGGGAGAGGGAGAGGGAGACGGGAGGGGTAAACACCGAATTTAGGCCATTTTTTTTTAAGAAAATTCCGTGCGCCCATGAACTTTTGCAAATTCCCCGTGGTGTACGGTCTGGATCCTCTGTTACACTTTTCGTGTTACACTTCGTGTTACATTTCTTAAATTGATATGAATTATAAATAAAATTAATGAAAAAGATATTTAAGTTTAAATATATAAACCCTAGAAGCTTAAAGCATTAAAAAATTTGATGTTTAATATGTATTTTTATAATTTTTTAGCCTCATATAAAAAGGATACCCTATGGATGGATGCATAAACCCTAAGAAGCTAAAATATTAAAATATATATGCAAAATGTAATTTTTATGCTTTAACCACCTAGGATTTATATATATGTTTAAAACTAAGATGTCATATCATAATTTGATTAATAATTGAAGTAATTTGGTCCAAAGGCCTTCGGCCTTTGGACCAATTACTAAATATCCTAAAGGCTTTTCTTTGCTAGTAAATGTCCATTATGTTTTCATAATCCCCCTTCTACCCTTGCCCTTATTAATTTCCCATTTACCTACCCTCGTTCTTAGATTTGAGCATCGGCTTCACCAGATCTCTCCTTCACCAGATCTGAGCATCGGCTTCACCAGGACACAATCGAAGAAGCCGCAGCCGCCGATCCTCGATTCTCCTCGCCGATCCTCCTCCACCAGATCTCTCCTCCTCGATCCTCGCCCTCCGGATCTCTCCCCGCCACTGCTCCCGCATCCGAACGCCCGATTCGAGCCCAGCAGCCCGCCTCCTCGCCCCTGCATCTCTGCGAGTCCTCATTAGTTTCATGAAGATCTGAGAAATTGAGGTTTGTGGATCTGAGAAATTGAGGATTTTCTCCTCCAGCTCGGAAGCAAGTTGATCCGAGTCTCCATGGCCGCCACCGAAGCCCTCGCCGGAGAGTTGCGAACGAGGCGACGACGCGAGTTTATGTGGTCTGCTCATACGCGGAATCCGGTGGGGAGAAGGCCGGCGGGAAGGCAGGGAAGGCGGCGATGAGGGGCAGGGAGATGTCGAATGAAGATGGCGTGAATTGAATATGAGAGCTTCTCTGAACAGTTTGGAATTGAAGATGGCGTGAATTGAATATGAAGGCAGGGAAGGCGGCGATGAGAGGCATGGAAGGCGGCGATGAACAGTCTGAACTAAAAGGGTTTTTTTTTTATTGAACTAAATGGGTTGGTTATTCAACTTAAATAACAATTTCAAATTTAATATTACAAGTAGTGTTTTTATTTCATCAAGTATGATTGAGTGCTCCAAATAGGTCATTGATGGCCTTTGTATGTAAAATGGTGTTTGATTACAGTGTCTATAATCATGTGTTTTTAGTGGTGACAGTGTCTATGACCCTATTTTTATTTTGATTACAGCGTCTATATGATTTTCCTTTTATTATAGTGTCTATGACCCTTTTTCATAGTGATGACAGTGTCTATAACCCGTTTTTTTTTATTTTGGTTACAACACTATACAGTTTTCCTTTGATTACAGTGTTTATGACCTTTTTTTCATAGTGGTGACAGTGTCTATGCAACTCTCTTACTCATTCATATATTGAAGGAGAACTGTCCACCTAATGTCTTTTGGCTTCTCATTAACCCCTTTAGGGTTTATGCGTACCTTGTCCTAGGGTTTTCCATTTGGTGTGTTCTTTTGGCTTCTCATTAGCCCCTTTAGGGTTTATGCTTCCCTTTTCCTAGGGTTTTCCTTTGATTACAGTGTCTATGAACCTTTTTTCATAGTGGTGACAGTGTCTATAAAGTTGTTTTTATTTTTGTTACAGCGTCTATAGGGTTTTCCTTTTGATTACAATGTCTATGGGTTTCTTTTTATAGTGGTGACAGTGGCTATGACATTGTTTTTATTTTGATTACAGTGTCTATGACCCTCTTACCCATTCATGTATTAGAGGAGAACTGTCATCACATTTATTTTGGCTTCTCATTAGTCACTTTAGGGTTTGTTCTTCCTTTATGATATGATTTCTCTTTGATTACAATGTCTATGACCATGTTTTTATAGTGGTGACAGTATCTATGACTTAATTTTTTTATAGTGTCTACAATAGTAGTTACATTTTTAATTTTTTTTATTGTGGTGACACTACTTTAAAAAAATCTAAAAAACTAGAAATTAGAAATTAGAGAAGAATTATCACCACATGTATTTTGACTTCTCATTAGCCCCTAAGAGTTTGTGCTTCCCTTTTCCTAGGATTTTCCTAGTGATGGCAGTATTTATGACCTTGTTTTAATAGTGGTGACAGTGTCTATGACTCTCTTTCCCGTTCATATATTAGAGGAGAACTGTCCCCATATGTATTTTGGCTTCTCATTAGCCCCTATAGGGTTTATGTCTCCCGTGTCGTAAGGTTTTCCTTTGATTACAGTGCCTTTTTCCCAATATGTATTTTGGCTTCTCATTAGCCCCTATAGGGTTTGTGCCTCCCGTGTCGTAGGGTTTTCCTTTGATTACAGTGTCTTTGACCCTTTTTTCATAGTGGTGACAATGTCTATATCCCTGTTTTTATTTTGGTTACAACGTCTATATGGTTTCCTTTGATTATAGTGTCTATGATATTTTTTTCATAGTGGTGACAGTGCCTACGCCCCTTTTTTCATAGTGGTGACAGTGTCTATAGCCCTGTTTTTATTTTGGTTACAACGTCTATAGGGTTTCCTTTGATTACAGTGTCTATGATCTTTTTTTCATAGTGGTGACAGTGCCTACGCCCCTTTTTTCATAGTGGTGACAGTTTCTATGACCTTGAAACCACATGTATTTTGAGTGAAAGTGTCTATGACCTTTGATTACAGTGTCTATGACCTTATTTTTATAGTGATGACAGTGTCTATGACTCTCTTACCCATTCATATATTGAAAGAGGACTGTCCACCTAATGTCTTTTGGCTTCTCATTAGCCCTTTTAGGGTTTGTGCTTACCTTGTCATAGGGTTTTCCATTTGGTGACAACAATCATCTCTTAACGACGTACTGTACTTAACATTTTAGGGTTTAGGGTTTAGGATTTAGGGTTTAGGGCCTTGACCCTAAACCCTAAAGACTTAACCCTAAACCCTAAACCATACTGTACATCACATGTTCTTTTGGCTTCTCATTAGCTCCTTTAGGGTTTATGCTTCCCTTTTCCTAGGGTTTTCCTTTGATTACAGTGTCTATGAACCTTTTTTAGTAGTGGTGACAGTGTCTATAAAGCTATTTTTATTTTGATTACAGCGTTTATAGGGTTTTCCTTTTGATTATAGTGTCTATGACTTTGTTTTTATAGTGGTGACAGTGGTTATGATACTGTTTTTATTTTGATTACAGCATCTATGACCCTCTTATCCATTTATGTATTAGAGGAGAAATGCCACCACATGAATATCGGCTTGTCATTAGCCCCTATAGGGTTTGTTCTTCCTTTATCATATGATTTCCCTTTGATTACAGTGTTTATGACCCTGTTTTTATAGTGGTGACAGTATCTATCACTTTAATTTTTGTATAGTAGTTACAATAGTAGTTACGCTTTTATTTTTTTTATTGTGGTGACACTACTTTAAAAAAATCTAAAAAACTAGAAATTACAAATTAGAGAAGAACTGTCACCACATGTATTTTGGCTTCTCATTAGCCCCTATAGGGTTTTTGCTTCCCTTTTCCTAGGATTTCCCTTTGATTACAGTGTCTATGAACCTTTTTTCATAGTGGTGACAGTGTCTATAAAACTATTTTTATTTTGGTCAACGTCTATAGGGTTTTTCTTTTGATTACAGTGTCTATGACTTTATTTTTATAGTGGTGACAGTGGCTATGACACTGTTTTTATTTTGATTACAGTGTCTATGACCCTCTTACCCATTCATGTATTAGAGGAGAACTGTCATCACATTTATTTTGGCTTCTCTTTAGCCCCTATAGGGTTTGTGCTTCCCTTTTTCTAGGGTTTTCCTTTGATTACATTGTCTATGAACCTTTTTTCATAGTGGAGACAATGTCTATAAAGCTGTTTTTATTTTGGTTACAGTGTCTATAGGTTTTTCCTTTTGATTACAGTGTTTATGACCCTGTTTTTATAGTGGTTATAGTGTCTATGATCCTATTTTTATTTTGCTTACAACATCTATGACCATCTTAACCATTCATATGTTATAGGAGAACTGTCACCACATGTATTTTGGTTTCTCATTAGCCCCTATAAGGTTTATACTTCTCAGCGTTTTCCTTTGGTTACGGTGTCTATGATCCTATTTTTATTTTGCTTACAGCGTTTATGACCCCCTTACTCATTCATATATTAGAGAAGAATCGTCACCATATTTATTTTGGCTTCTCATTAGCCCTTATAGGGGTTGTGCTTCCCTTATCATATGATTTCTCTTTGATTACAGTGTCTATGACCACGTTTTTATAGTGATGACAGTGTATATGACCTTGTTTTTATAGTGATGACAGTGTCTATTACCTTGTTTTTATAGCGGTGATAATTTTTTTTAAAAGTTTTTTTAAAAAGAAGTTAGTGACTATATAAATATATGTAAATATAAAAGTAGCATTTAACATATATATAATGAGATTACAGCTAGCCCACCCACCTAGTTAACTACACAACCCAACAACCCATATATTTTTAATCAGCTCCTCCTCATGTTGTAACTTCTAGACTAAAGACAAAAATTTGGAAGGGACGATGCAGTGTTTTCGATTGCATATAGAATCAAACAACAGATATGTTCAAGGTACTTGCAAAATTAATTAATATCCAATAGTCCCAATAGACACTGATCGATCAAGCGCTTGAAATTCAAGGCCGAAATTCGCAATCGAACCACAGTCATCAGTAATCACTTCTATAACACGAGATCAACAAAAGAAAATGTCATCAAACTTAATTAGCGCAGTTAGTGGATTTGGGAAAAACCTTGAATCTAAACAATTATTATCGATCGATTGCATAGCACGAAAATACGCCGATCGATTCTCGATTTTGCCGAACACAGAAGTAGCTACAAGCTCCAATACGGCGTGGAAACAACACACGATCCATTAGAAAAATAGCCCCAAATTCAACATGTAAATGAAATCTACCTAGGCCAATACTAAACTCAGCTTCGATCGAAGCCAACGCCAACTTTAATCAATTCAGTCCATCAGTGACTAAGAAATCGATCAGAAACAGCAGGAAAAAACTTTTGTGATAGCTTCCTCCAATCCAGCCTCTCAAATTTTGTTGATTACCTATTTTGTATCCATAAGAAATGAACCTGTAATCATCTGAAAGAAGAGATATTAAAACATTTAGGCCAATCGGAAATAATTCTCTCCTTCAACATCTGAACTACGGACATCGACGAGTATCGGAACGGATCGATGTCGGATCCATCGGGCAATCTAATTACCTTTATGCCGCCGGTGACAGACACCACTTCCGATATCAATTTTTTGAACTAGATCTTCAAAACAGGCTTATCGGGTAACAATCAGATGACAATCGGAGGGCAGAAATCTCTCCCAAACAGCATCGGATTCCGACACAGACAGGAAATCTCTAGAGATGAGCGCACATCCAACGCATCCCTCGCTCCGTTCTGCAATCCGCCGGCCTCTCTCCTCCTCCTTCGACTCCTTCCTCCTCGTCCTTCACTTCCGGATCCGCCCTCCCTATCGGCATCCTCGCTCTCGCAAGCTCCTCCTCCCCTAATCGGATTCCTGATCGGATTCCATGGATGCTCCGCTTCCATCGCCATATTTCGGTTCCACTGGATAGGAGCCACCAACGACAACAATCGGTGCCGAAGAGCCTCCACCGACCTCACTGGTGACAGGCGCTGTAGGCGGCGAGCAAAGAGAAAGAGGAATGGATGTCGATTCTGTAGATCGACAACGACACAGGAGGGAGAGAAGGGGAAGAAAATGAAGAAACAAATGGGAATACTAAAGCAAGGTATAATTGGAAATTATGGACATTTACCTAATATTGTAAGTTTGTAACCCTTGTGTCCTATGACTTAAAATTTGGTTCCAAAATGGCCACTTAGCAAAAAAAACCTTAATAATTTAGATCAAATTTAAGGAGTGTAATAGGGAGGGTAACACAAAAAGTGTAACAGGTGATCCGTGTTGCGTGGTGTAAAAAGTTTTGAAAAATTCCGTGCGGTACCCACAAACTTTTGCAAAAGTCTACAGGGTGCCCATGAGTTTTTTCAAAAGTTTATGTGATAACAATAATAGGTTTTAATATTGAAAATTTGATATTAAAAATTATATTATTGTACATTATTTAGAAAACAGTTAACAAGATTGTGTATTAGTTTGAATCTTTTTAAAAACTAATTTTTTATATACATTTTCTTACCTATAAACTAACCAAAATTTTTTCTCAAACATCTTATGCATTTAATTTTTTTTTTGTTCTTAATATTTAGATTTTATTTATAAGGAAATGAGGAAAAATAATAAGAACTATGTAGTAATATTACTCATTTACAATGAAACAATATTAATAGAAAATTTGAAAATTACAAGAAGATATACAGGTACACTTTTCCACATCAAAACAATTTTCATATGAGATAATTTGTGTAATACACAATTAAAATTTTCACATTTTAATTGAGTATTAAAAATAGGAAAATAGTATGACACCACGTAGGGTGGCTCAACGGGTCGGATCGGGCCAAAACCGAACCGAGTTAAACGGGCCGGGCCAAAACCGACGGCCCGATTTTTTGGGAGGGGCGGCCCGAGGCCCGAACCGAAAACCAAAAAATCGGATACGGTTATTTCGGTTTTTGGCCCGAAAAAACCGAAACTCCCTAAATTGTTTATATGTCCGAAATTCATGCAACCACAATTTCTCAAGTACAACTTGTGACAAAACCATAAATCTCTTCAATTTCAAAAATCTCAATTTAATCTTGTTTGATGATTCTCTAAAAGACTACAAATATAAACCCTAAATTTCTCATAGATTACAAATTGAAATAGATTTATAAAAGCCTAAATTTCTCATAAACCCTAGATTTCTAAAAGTCTCACAACAATCACAAATTGATTTGTAAATCTGAAATTACAACAATAATAGAACAAACTATTGATAATACAAGTAGATTAACACAAATAAAATGTGAAATTTTGCCCAAACCTTCTTTCTTCGGCTTCCTGTGTGAGTGTGTGACAGTGAGAAGAAGAGGCGGCTGCGGGAAAGGGGCTGCCGGACTGGGACTGGGAGGCTAAAGTGGAGGCTGCTGCGAGAGTCGACAAGTCGAGAGAAGAAGAGGCAACTGCGGGAAAGGGGCTGCCGGACTGGGACTGGGAGGCTGGAGTGGAGGCTGCTGCGAGAGTCGACTAGTCAAGAGAGGAGGCTGGACTGCGAGAGAGGAGGCTGGACTCTAGAGGCTGCGAGAGAGGAGCGCCAAGGAGCCTCCTGGCGTCTGCGATACCGCGAGAGAGGGAGCTCTGGCTCTAGAGGTTGCGAGAGATGTTTGAATAATGAAAAAGACACGGGCAAGCAGCAAAGGAAGGAAAGGAAACTAGGGTTTCTATTTTTTTATTTTTTTTAATATAAAAAACGGGTTTTTCGGGCCAAAACCGAAATTTTCGGTTCGGATCTGGTTATTGGCCCGAAACCGAATTTCAGAATTTTAAGAACCGAGGCCCGAACCGAAATGTACCGGGCCGGCCCGAAACCGCGAATTTCGGTTCGGTTATGGGTCGGTTTTCGGGCCGGGCCACATTCTGAGCAACCCTAACACCACGTTCTTAAATGCCCAATTTTTATTTTTATAAAATTTGATAAGTAAATAATTAGATCTAAAATACGATTTATAAAATTAAATTGGTTAAATTTAGTTTTAACCAAAAATTTAAGTTTTGGAATTTATAATGTCACACCACGTTATTAAATTCTTCAACACCGGTTACCACATCAAAAAATTCACCGAAAAATTATTTCATATGAAAGTTGGTTTAATAGGGAAAAGTGTCTATATCTTCTTGTAATATTTAAAATTTTTTATCAATTTTTTTTTCAATGGTGAATGGGTAATAATCCGTAGTTCTTCCCCCCCCCCCCCCCCCCCCTCATTTCCTTATAAATTAAAAATAAATATTGAGAACAAATAAAAATTAAAGACGTAAGATTTTTGAGGAAAATTTGGTTAGTTTATCTCTAAGAAAATTTATATAAAAAAAACTAGTTTTAAAAAATATTCAAACCAATACCCAATCTTGTGGAGTATTTTTCCAAATTATAATGTACAATAATATAATTTTTAATCTCAAATTTTCAATATTAAAACTCATTATTGTTATCACATAAACTTGTGAAAAACCTCGTGGGCACCATGTGGACTTTTACAAAACTTCGTGGGCACCACGCGGAATTTTTCAAAACTTTATATACCACGCAGAATTTGTAAAAGTTCGTGGGCACCATGCAGAATTTTCCTTTTTTTAATACAAGAAAGGGAATTAAGATGGAGCAATTCTAGCTAAGAAAGCGCCATCTTAAAGCGTCATTCCGGACGAGATCCTCCGAAACCTAGAAATATGACGAATAGAAAACGAATCAAAAGAAGAAACAATGAAACGAATATCTGATAAAACTAGCTCAATGCACCAAGGGCAAACCTAAATATCTAGTAAAGAATTGACAATCTACAGATTATCCCCCTCAACAAGGAGATGTCGAATCCCCAACTCTCGGACACGTAAAACCCCGTTCCGAAGAACCAAAGCTTCGACTAACACAATCGAAGTATTATTACATCGTCCGAGAAACCACAAGGGCCTCTGAGTCCTTAATTATATGAAACCATACGATGCCTTACCAGACTGCCTACAGGATCCATCAAAATTTAGTTTGAAAAACGGTGTTGGAGGGGCCACCCCGCGAGCATTCAGCCTTTTGCCTGATCCTGTTGTAGTAGCTGTCCGCCTGTTCCCGGGCATACCAGTATGTTTTGTTTGAAAGAATTGAGTTTCCAAGTCGTACCGTGAGGCATCAAACCAGCTATGTTTAGTAGTGTTGATATGGATTCGTACTTGATCTATAGTGACATTTTGCAAATGTCCAAAAGCCACCTGATTCCTAAAGAACCAAATAGTCATACCGTGAACCATTGCCAATAGACCAACGAAGCTCTTTTTCAAAAGTAGGGCGTAGTAGACAGAGCTTACCCCATTGCTAGAATGTTCTACCTTTTTTGTTATATTTTCTTATAGAAACTCCTTTCAGATACTTTGCTAACACCACCTTGGCTTAACCCAGATATTGTTGGGTTCAGCCAAAATTTTCCATAGGAGCTTTAGCTGCAATGCAATGTTCATTGTTTCTGCTTTGTACAAGTGGTGCGGGACGAACGTCGTTGGCACTTTCACCCTTTGCCAAATAGTAATAATATCCAAACTTAAACACATAACCAATAGATTAGGCAACCAATCAATTGATAAACCAAATAACTACTAGTATAGCGATGAAGTCCAGTGTCGAACCCACGGGGAGAAGCGATTTCCTATTCAATAACTCTAACCAAAGACTCTTATAGCAAAGCAATGATTCTTGACAAGTAGCAAATATGTAAAAGTAACCAGATTTAAGATCACAAAGCAAATAGATATCAAAGTAGAAAGAACATTTCACTTGTAATTCTCTGACAATGGTTGGAATTCATGGTCCTCGGATTGATCTATTAATTATTCATATTCCTAGGTCTACTTGACTAAAGTTGAGAGATCCGCAGAGATTCACTCATCTTATTCGATATCACTACAGAATAGCATTAAGAACTCAAGTAATCAAGACCAATTGACACATTGACTCGACACAATTAAGACTAATAGGCGCATACCGAACTCAGCCCTAATCAAATATCCTCAAAAATAGATCAATTGAAATCATCCACTACAAAGACAAAGAGATATCACTATCATCAACACCTTTGTTTGCTGTTATGATCTCTTATATTAGGGATTAGAATTGTAATTACCAAGGGAAGTGGGTATGAATATATAAATAGCTACACAGTGTAATCGGGTGAGCGGCATTGTTGAATGTACAGAACCCTTATTCTCCTCTTCTTCCTCTCGATATTCTATCATCTTCTACCTTCTTCTTCTCTCTAGCCTAAATCTCCCCCCCCCCCCCCCTTTCCTTCTCAAAACCTCCATGAAAGCTTAGCCTTTCCCTCTATTCAACCTTAGGGTCATAACAATGGTATCAGAGCATTAGATCTTCCGACCTATTACTTAAATTTTTTGTCTTCAGTTTTTTCGATTTTGTATTGGAATTCGCAACTCGAAAGGATGAAAATGGTGGCCGTGGTTTCTTTACAGTCAAATGCTTCAACAGGTGATGATTGGAGGATACGGTTTGAAGAAATTATGCGCAAGTTGGGATTGAAGGAGAAATCGACAATTATTCCAGTCGATTTGAGTTCACAGGGGGCTGCTTCGCGAAAAGAGTCAAGGGATCGAACCCTTCTCATAAAGATTCATTTGCAGAGGTACGAGATTTCATGGGAAGAGTTGGAATGCTTGTTCGCTAGGGTTGGGATGATTGAATGTATAGAAATTTTATGCCCTGGAGAGCAGTATCACTCAAAGATTCGCTTCCAACAGAAAGAGGCAGCTATCATGGCCATCGAATCATTCAATCACAAAGACAACTATGATGGATGTTGTCGATTGAAGTAGATTCTTGAGGTTGAGATCGACTACAGGTTTCAGGAACCTAAGAATCGGCCTCAACCTCCTCTGCACATCAGCGAGCACCGGTCGACAATAACTTCTTCTTTGGAGTCCTGGGAACGACGTATGAGAATGCAAGAGAACCTCCCCAAGATGGAGGCGTTGGTTAAAAAAATGCACGAGGAGCCCTGCTGGAGCAAAGTTCAGGCATCAACCGAAGAAGAAGAAGGTTAAGTTGAGGCCGAGATCGACAACATCGCAAAGATTGAAACCCCGATCTTGAAAACTTTGGAAGACTTCGAAGTGGAGGAACAAGGATACAAGCGCCAAGGATCGAAACTGGCAATGAATTTCGAGACTGCTAGGAAGAGGGTGAAGCTTCGGTTGCAAACGCGAATCAACTTGATGCCCCGGTTGAATAAGCAAATCAAGAAAGAGAAATTCTTGCATAAGTTGAAGTAGAAAAGAATTTTACATCTTCAAAGGATATCACCGAATGGAACCAGGACGTCATGGAGGAACTTTCCCCGGAGTCTGCAAAGGTTAGTTCTGAATCCCTACCTCCTGTTTGGGATGTGGTTGAACGAAAAAGAAATTTTGAATTGGAATTGGGTGATGCGGGGATTACTGTCATTGAATCGATCAAGATTAGGTGGGTTGATAATAAGGTGAGTTCAAGGGACTTGATAGAAAATCCAACTGCACATCAATTGTTTGTGGAAATGCCTGTCATGGAGACGGAAGTAGTAATTGAAAGTATTGATGTTTCAATCAGCTCAACTAAAGCAAAAACTTCCTACCAAGTGTTTCAGGGTTGGTAACAGCTTAGTCATGGGTGCTTTGCTAAGTCTCCATTTCTTCAAAGATCATCTTAAGTCCATGCCCTTTGATAGAGGAAGAAATATCACTACTCCTTGGGTCAATCAAGAATCCATTTGTGCTGTCCAAGCTGAGAAACCCATGCCTGCAGTCACTTTGATTTTTGATCCTGGTGGTTTCTGGCTGCTGACAGTGGGAAGGAATTTTATATGTTGTGCTGAAATTGATGGTGTTCTTGAACCATTTGATGCATATAGAGTAAGGGGTGAAATTGAGATGTTTAATACAGGAGGGCATGAGCTACAAATTAAGTTGTTAGTCTTCATGTTATGGTCACCACATCGCTAATTGCTTATTGGTCAAACACCTCTAAACCACTAAGGATTGATCAAAAAAGGGATGCTAGCAGAAGAGGGTTGGGACTTGTTGTTGTCATACTTGCTGTCATAGATTCTACTGTAATGAGGAGATCTTTTTAGTGGCTATCATAAGCCATTGCCGCTGGTTTATGGAGGCCAAAAAAACTATTATTGATATTCAAGGGCAACAAACTAGGGGATATACTTTACTGGGTATCAAATATAAGGTTTCTTTTGAAAGCCTTATTTTAGCCACTAATGTGGTGAATGGATAGAGACACAACGCAGTACACAGGAGCCCAAATCGACATTTATCTATTCAAGGCTAGCAATGCACTTGTACTTTACTGTCATATAAAAGCTTTGGGACAAAGCTTTTGTAAGAAGGGAGCAATGTTATGATCTCATATATTAGGGATTAGAACTGTAATTACCAAGGGAAGTGGGTATGAATGTATAAATAGCTACACAGTGTAATCGGGTGAGGCACTGTTGAATGTACAAAACACTCATTGTCCTCTTCTTCCTCTCGGTATTCTATCATCTTCTACCTTCTTCTTCTCTCTAGCCTAAATCTCTCCCCCTTTCCTTCTCAAAACCTCCATGAAAGCTTAACCTTTCACTCTATCCGACCTTAGGGTCATAACATTTGCTATCGAGAAAACAACAACGAATTCATAGATAAAGATGCAATTTCTAACATATTGATTAGGCATAGAAAGGAACACAAATATAAATTAAGCACAAGATGATAACTAAGAACATGAATAATCAAATAGAATCAAATCCTCACAATCTAAACAACCATGTCTTCGAATCACAGGTGAAACTATGAGTTTATCAACTCATAGGCCAATTCTCTCTCTCTCTCTCTCTCTCTCTCTCTCTCTCTCTCTCTCTCTAATTGTGTTCATAGTCTCACAATAATCCTCCTCTTTCAAGAATAAACTGAAAATAACTTAAATAAGTATCTCAAGGGTCGACAAAACCCTAGTAGGAAACAATATAAAATAATGTCTTTGGATCCTAAACCGTGTATCCGGAGAACTGAGTCCACGGCGGGCGCCGTGCAAGGAGCGGCGGGCGCCAACTCTGCAGTGTCCGACGTTTCTCAATTTCCTTCAATAGATTCCAATGTCGTGCCTCCTTGCTCCTCTTTAGCTCATCCTTAGCCTCCATATGCTCCCAAAACATGCTTCTTAAGCTCTTCCCAGAGTCCATCCAGGGTCGGAATGTAATTCTGCAGAATAAACACTAAAATTGCATAGATTCCGAACTCGAATACTTCATAAGTAATAAACGGAACTAGACTCAAACAATAGCAAAACCACTACCTAATTGCAATAAAAACACCTATAATGCCTATATGAAATATGCATTATGAAATCCCCCCACACTTAACTTTTGCTTGTCCTCAAGCAACCATAAGAAAAAACATCATCTACGCATCCCACATGGAATCTTTCACAACTTTACTCATCAAAAGCAACATCATCAATGATGAAAATATAATCATACATATAAACGTCATCACATGTATATATGGGATCAAGTTGCTTGCATGCTCAAAAATCAACCTTACCAAGGATAAAATGTGTATCTCTCACTCTCATGTATTTAGGCTTTACACACACACTCACCTCAATTCCATATACAAGCATCAACTCAAATATTGACATTTATATCATAAAATTTCCACCGGGTACGTCAATGCAAAGATAAGGAATATAATTGTATTTGTTCATGTGGTGTAATAAATTCCGGGAAAACAAGATTCCAACACTCCCAACATAACACAAACCAACTCAATAAATCAAGCTCATAAATGCACAACATCTCTCAATATCATCAAAATAACTCCAAAAATCATCAAATCACATCTCAAATCTCATCATCTTACTGTTGTAGGAGGAAATCGAGTTCAAAATATAGAAATATAAATCAAACCGGATTCGTGCCCACGCAAATGATTATAAGACTTCCTTCCGATGTAGCAACGGGAAGTCAGGATCGATCCTCGAGGAAGCTGGTCAGCGGATCTCAAGTAGCGGATGAATCTCACACGCAGAAGTCGACTCCAGAGTACTCGACCTCGACCAAGGGTGGTCAACAGGGGTCCAGCACAGTCAAATTCGAGCAAGCAAGCCATTGGTGCTGGTCGATCTCGAGGAATCCGCTCGACGTCGAGGAAGGTGGTCGAAGTCGAGAAAACTTGTCGATGTCGAGGAACCTGCAGGGACAGAAACAAGAGCGATCTTGCTTGATCGAGAATCAGTAGTCGACGTCGACCAAAGTTGGTCGAAATCGAGGAGAAAACAGTAACGAAACAATTCGCAAATTTCGAAATAAACAATGTATGGAATAGAACTTCCAAGATCGGGGTTTGCAACAACGATAACCAAACATGCATAAGGCAAGATAAAGAGAAATAATCATGCAATCACATCGAAGGAACAAGCTTTCGCCTTTTCCAACAATTAGACAACTCTCTCAAGAAACCCTAATTGTATCTACCAATTTTATGTTTATAATCCAAGTGGTTAACCTGAATCTCTATTAAATAGGTAATAAACATATAAAAGGCAGTGGATGATCAAAACATAACAAAGATCGAATCTTTACCTCAAACACGCTTGGCTATCGTTAGGCTCACCCCAACCCTAGAAGTAGGTGGATTACTCGCTCTTTATCATAGCAAAAGACATCAATAATAAAAGAAAACTAAATTGCATTAATAATAAAACAAAGCTTACAACTGATCGAAGCCAAATTGCTCTCGCTCCTTAACTCCCAATCGGCCTCCACTCTCTCTCTCTCTCCTACTCGCTACTTCCTCTCTAGAATTTAATGACTAAAAACCAGCCCCTAAGGCTTTATTTATTGACCCAAGTCCTTGCTATCCAAGGAAGGAATCTATCTATCCTATATCTAAAGATATAATTCTTACTAGGAAATAAATAAATCTAATTTAGGTAAACAAGATAAATCCTATAGGGTAATTAAATGTTCCACCCTTAAGATAAATAAAAAGATAGAAAATCTCTCAAGTCTTCATGTGTAAGGAATCTTTTCTTGGGAATATCTCTATTGGACTTTGACAATGTTCTAAAAGGCACTAGGCGGCGCCTAGGCGGACTTAGAACAAACTTGATTATTTCCTTATATTTTAATGAATAACACTTGTCAATAATTCATATAATGTAATAATAATTCATAATATCACTCATAAACCCAAATTTGTAGTAGTTAACTAACACTAAAGTAAATAAACGCAAAAGTACACGTCTGACGAACAACTCTAAACCTCCTAAAATCCAAAACTATAAGTTCGACTGAAAAGCAAATGCATCCCGACATTTGGGATAAAAAACCCCAAGTCAACTACTCATATGCTTAGAAGCTCAAATTGAATAATCGTTGGACTAGGCGGCGCCTAGGCGGGACCAGGCGGCGCCTAGGCGGGACCAGGCGGCGCCTAGGCGGGACCAGGCGGCACCTAGGCGGGACTAGGCGGTTCCTGGACGAATTTCCGCCTAGAGGTCCGCCTAGGCTTAAAAATTCCTAGGTCCCGTCCCGCCTAGCGCCTAGGCGGCGCCCAGGCGGCGCCTAGGCGCGATTTTTAGAACACTGGACTTTGGATAGAACTTGGAATAGAGCTCGGAATCGAGTTGGACTCGTCACTGCATGTTGGTCGATATCGACCACGTCTGGTCGATATCAAGTCATCTTTTCCGCTTTACTTCAATCACTGGATTTTGTCTTCTGGAGAAATATCGAGTGTTTATTGGTCGATATCGACCAAAACTGGTCAATATCGAGTTCCCCTCTTGTCTGCTGGTCGATTTGAGTCGATTCTGGGATTTTCGACCAAGATTAGGTCGATATCGAGTAGCTTGGTCGATATCGACCACTTTCTCAGCATTCTGCTCTATTCTTTAAACACACTTTCCCGAGTCATCGTTCGTCGGATTGACGCATATGAGTATGCGTTGGAAAGATCTTTTCGAGGGCTACAACTTTCATGAAGACATCAGAACTTGATTCAGAATGATGAATGGCAAAAAGTGGGCTTTCCTCCAGCTGCACCATCCTTAACTTCTTCATGACTTTTCTTTAAGCTCCAAAGTGCGTCCGATTTCTGCGAAATTAAACAGAAACTAGTGTAGACTCCATAATTTGGCAAATAAGCATAAAATATATAGATTATGTACCATTCTAACCCAAATTCATGAAATGTATACAGAAATCGATATAAAAGTCAATATAAAACATGACACAAAACATGGACATCACTTACATATCATGCAATCTCAACACCCAACCAATATATCTCATGACCAACATAAATCCCAATTCTTCCTCATTATGCAAAAATAAAATAAATGGCTCTTTTATTTTCTTTTTATTTTCTCTTTTTTTTGGATTTTTTTTCGTAACTTACTTTTACCCCTAGGTGAATTTTATCCTCCCTAGGTCCAAGCTTTTTATTTCTTTTCTTGAGCCAAAATACATGAAAATCGAATGCATAAGAATGAGGGACTAAATAAGCACATATCATTACATCTTCTCAAAACCATAAACCTTATCACACTTTAGCTTCATTCTCCTCAATCTCCAAAATAAATTCCATAACCCACTCAAAATCTCAATTCCCCCTGAATAAGGGTAAGGCTCATCATAGGCTAGGAATAATAATTTTGTGGAGCTATCAATAAAAAGGCTAAAGGCTCAAATTGGCTTCAAAGCAAGATATAACAAAAGGTAGACATGGATAAATATGTGGCTAAAAGGTTGCCTCTATCATTTAAACTTACCAAGCAATGAACATGTATACAATCGGCCTTGAAAATAGATAACCATGACAATACTCAATGATAAATGCATAGGAAGAGTAAATCAACAAGAAAAGCAAAAGGAATAAAGATGTATCCCTTATAAGGCCAAAAGTATCTCAATGGGACAAATTTTTGTCGAATTCCAAGCATACTCCCAAACTCAGATCATACATGCTCAATTATATATGCTCAATCATATTTCACATAAAAACCAATTTTCAGGATAAGATAAAATCATTCTAGAATTCCATGGGATTTATAAGATCATGCCAAGACAAACTCAAATTAGATGGAAATCTTTGATAACACAATATGCAAAATAAAAAAACAAGACTCACTTTTTTTTCATATTTTTCGACATTTTTCATTTTTTTTTTCCATTTTTGACATTTTCTTTGACATAAAAGAAATAACATAAAGGAAATAACAAAGACTCAAAAGCAGAAATTAAAAAAAAAAGGAACAATGAAAAAACATGAACTAACTTAACTAATTCACTTCATTCTCCCCCCCCCCCCCCCACACACACTTACATGTTGCATTGTCCTCAATGCATGGAAACACAAAAAGGAACAATGAAAAACATAAAAATAAAGGGTTTGAAAGAAGCAAATGACTGACCAATTACTGTGAAGGCGGGGTCTGGGGTCCAGACCGCTGATTGATGTCCCGAAGGGCAATCAATACGGTGTTCTGAAGATTCGAGAGCTTCTCCGAAAGAGTAGCGAGCTTGTCAACAGTGCTCGCCTCAAAATCAGCAAATCGACGCCCAACATCATCCAAAGTAACGTATATAGGCTCGGCGTCGCCCTCAACAACTTCTTCTTTCTCTACGACCTCAACTTTTGTAATCTCAACAAGCTCAGCATCAATAGCCTCATCATTCGCAGCCTCGTCATCGGTGGCCTCATCAGCAACAAAAGGCCATCGCCTCTCTAAACTATGCTCCTCAAGATCTAATGGAAACTTGTTGTCATAGAGATTGAAATCTGATATCCTCAGGCAATCTGGTAGTTTCGCAGGTAGATAGTTGTGATGCTCCTCTCCTGGTCCCGACTTCCATTTAAAACACCATGTTCTATCCGGACGTTGGGCCCACTCAATCATGCCCCACCCCTGTAGGCTGGCAAGATTGTAAACATTCTTATCATCGAGAGGCTACAAATCATTAAGATAGACACCCATTCGACGAGCAACCAGTGATATCAAACCTCCAAAAACAATAATGCATTTTGGCCTCACATAAGTAGCTCTAGTCCCCCCCTCCTTACAGTTTCCAAAAAATAGCTGAACTCAGTCAAGGATGTGCACCCCTCCCGGAATCAAGCAGCAAATATAGGTCCAGACTCTCATAGTAACAATGGAAGAATACTCCACACCCAGGAAAGAGTCACAGAGTGCCAAATAGCACAACCTCAAAAGACAATGAATTGCTGCGGATTCATGGTTCTGTTGATATTTGGCACTAAACGACAAAAACGACCAAAAGACGGGCTTGTTGTAGCGGGTCGGGCGCCGTGTAAGCAGAACCATGAATCCGAGTGAAAACGTTGGAAAACCGACGTCCATTCCTCCAGACTCGAAACTTTCTCGAACAACTTGGTTTCAAAGGATTCTTTGGTGATAGGTAGAGGAATGGAATGAGAAAAGATTGAATTTTGTGGATGTATGGTAATGGCGGAAAGTGTTTTGGTGGACAGAATCGATTGAAATGCAAGACTTTAGGTAGTTTAAATGGATTCTAGTAGGCTTTTGGGATTTTGTAGATTCCTCTTGAGCAAGCTTGATTGATCCAAAATAGGGAGAATAATATATGGTGAGTTGGAGGGAATATCTATCAAAAAAAAAAGGAAAATATTAGACTAGATATAATAAAGATAGAACCTCTAATCCTAGGAAATAAGGAAACTAGTCCTAAAAAGAAAAATCTAATCCTAAGATAAATAGAAAATAATCTAACCCTAAAAAGATATAAAATAATCTAATCCTAGAGCAAAAAGGAAAAACAATCTAATCCTAAAAAGATAAAAATAAGCTAACCTAAAACGAGAAATAACTAAAAATAAAAAGATAGAAACTTCCCTTCCATGTTTACCAAAATTCGGATTCGTCAGGCGAACAGACAGGCGGCGTGCGCCATAGCTGGGTCGGCGGGCTCCGTGTCCACAGAAGGTAACTCCGTTCTTCCAAATCAAACCAAACATAATCCCAACATAGGTTTCATTACCATAACTTCCGAAATCCGGCGGCACGATTGATCCTACTTTATTTAATTGAAAACTAAATGCGAAAATAGAAATACTACCTAATTACCTTGGGTTGCCTCCCAAGAAGCGCCTTTGTTTCCCGTCTTTGGCTCAACGTGATGCATCTCTTGATCAAGTTATTCCACCCGGTTCCCCCACACTTGTCCTTTTCAAAACAAGAGGTGGAACTTTAGGAATTTATCCGACATGTCCATCAATTGCATCCATCGATTTCTTCTTGAAATGAGTTACTCATGTAGGGGAAGGGCTTACTTTATGCATATTTGCCATATTTATACAGTGAGGACACTGTAATGTTTAAGTATGGGGTGGGGGAAGGGCTTACTTTATGCATATTTGCCATATTTGACATTATTTGTGCATATTTGGAGTTTATTTCTTTAAATTGCTACATGGCTATTTTGGAATGCATTATTTGATTTATGGGCTTATATGCATGTTTCCAAAATTTGAGAAAAATGACCCCCATTGAAAAATTTTGAAATAATGTCATGGAAGCTTATATTGAACTCGACGATGCAAAATTAGATTCATTAGAGATATAGCATGAAATTGCCTAGTAAAGGGAAGTCACAATGAAGTGCATTATTTCTTGAAAACCATGAAAGGAGGTAAAATTTGAAATTGCTTTTGACATGTTGCATGATAAAATGATGGAGGACTTTATATTTCCATATAATGCTCATTGTTTATATCCAAGCCTTACCTATGCTTATGCATTACACAAAAGCCATAATATGCCTTATTTCATATATTGCTCCACATGCTCTAAATATTTGTCATTCTTTACCTTATCCGGGGATTATGTTGAGAATGATGTTACATTATGGAGATGTTATATGGTGTTTGTGTGATTGTTATCATTATTGGAGTTTGGCGGAATTATTTGAAATATATGGAAAATTTAATGAGTGAAAGAAAATCCGATCAAAGATCGACCCTGCTCGCTGAGATAATAGTTTGGCGAGATGGGACACCAGGTGAGGAGTCCGACGCACTAAGTATCCGGGGCCATTCATGACACCCATGTTTGCGACTCGCGAGAAGGCAGTGCTGAGGTTAGAGAGGTAAAAGCATTATTATTGAGAAAAAAAGCATTATGAAAGGTGATGAATCTCAAAGAGAAGGAATGTGGAAATTCAATTTGGAAATACTCCATTTCCCCGGATCATAAGCACCACATAGCCAAAAATTGCCCACCTTTAGCCTTTTACCAAATCTACTCCTTATTTGAGCTTAAATTAAAGTCCTCTTGATTATTAATGCTCTGTCACATATGAATTGTTTTTGCATAACCCTCCTTTTGTGAGTAGAAGTTGCTTTGGTATAATTGCACATGCATGGATCTGTGACACTAGTACCTTTTCGAGGATGGTAATTGATTGCAGGGACATATAAAGAATGAATCTAAGATGTTGAGAGTTTTGATTTCTTCCCCTGAATGACAACTAAAAGTATTGCTTGAGGACAAGCAAGCTTAAGTATGGGGTGTTTGTTGTGAGCTGAATCTGCCATGTTTTACAGTAACTTTTATATCGATTTCTGCATACATTGCATTCATTTGGGCTAAGATAGTACAGAACCTATGTAGTTTATGTTTATTTGCCAAAATTATGGAATCTACACCAGTTTCTGTTTAATTCGCAGAAATCGAGGCATTTTACAGCAATTCTACAGAAGGTCGGAAAAGCTCGGAAAACCACTACAGAAGTCCAAGGTCAAAGCAGCGGAACCAAGCTGAAAGTCAAGGCTACTCGATCTCGAGTGGGCCCTACTCGACATAGACGAGCATGTCCGAGCACAGCTTTGTCGACAAAGCCTGATCGAGAGCCAGACCAACCCGAGCTCCGGAAGTCTACTCGATCTCGACAAGCCCTAGTCGAGATCGACGAAGCCCAGTGAGCCAAGTCTGAGCACATCGAGTAGATCTAGCCGAGGAAGTCCAGTCGACGAACCACCCTACTCGAGGTCGACGAGCCGTGGTCGAGGTCGAGTAGAGCCGTTTCCAGAAACTTCTCGACGAGACCTGTCCGAGTAGAATTGAGATTCCTTGGGCGCGAAGGAGTCGATTTGGCCGAAATTCTATCCGATTCCATCAAGTTCTATCATGAAGGAGACAAGATCTATCAAGACATGAAGACTTACCTATTTAGTTTTATCTTTCCTTTTAGATTTATTTCCATAAAACAATTTATTTATCCTTTCAAGTTTTAGATAGAGATAGATATCTTCTTTCCTAGAATAGCTAGGGAATGAAGGCTATAAATAAGGCCCTAGGGGGCTCAGTTTTATTCATTCCAATTCCAATTCACAATCAATTCAAGTAAGTAGGATAGAGAGAGAGTTTGTAGCAAGCAAGGTGGAGAGGCGAAAGCGGATTTGTCTTGTCGGTTGTAAGCTTTCTTTATTTAATGCAAGTTAGTTTCTTTTGTTATTTGATGTCTTTCTTGATGATGAAGAGCGAGTAGTCCACCCACTTCTGGGGCTGGGGTGAGCCCGACGGTAGTCATGTGAGATATCGCGTTAAAGGTCAGATCTTTTTGTGCAATTCATCTTCTATCCCTATGAGCATGATTCTTTTGCGAGAGTTGAAGGTGATCCTTGTTTGTGTTATTGAAGCGAAAGTGATCTTAATACAACTTGGATTAATTATGTGAAAAAGGGTTAGTAACAATTAGGGTTTATGCGAAAGCCTCTATATGCCTATTTGTTAATGACGAAAGTTATTTGATGGAAAGCATGATCTTTTATGCCTTTATGTGTTGTTTTGCATGGTTATCGTTGTGGTGTTGAAACCCTGGCCTTGGAGGTCTTTTAATATATTGAAGTTTATTTCTGTCGAATTTCTGAGTTCTGTCGATTCTGCAATTTTATATTTTCTGTTTCTTGTCGATCTAGAGTAGTGCTTTGTCGATCTCGAGGAAGCTGTGGTCGAGATCGAGTAGGACTTGGTCTAGGTCGAGTTGGTTTTCTTCTGTTTTCGTCGATTTTCACTTTCTGTTGTTCACTGTCTTGTCGATCTCGAGGAGCTGTTGTCGAGATCGAGTACGCCTTTGCTTTGCTTTTCGTTTTTGCTTTGTCTTTGCTTTATTTCTTTGCTTTTGTTTTAGTTGCCCTTGCCGGGTTTATTTGTTTCTTTCCTTTCTGTGTTTCTGTCCTTTCTGCTGCTTCTGTGAGAATTTACAGCTACCTGAGAACTGCTGACGTGCTTCCTCATGGATTCGATCCTGATTTTCTCTTACTACAACGGGAGGAAGTCTTGTATTCATTTGCTGAGACAGGGAAGTCAGTCTGATCTATACTTTATATTTATTTCATACTTGACCATCCTCCTGCAACAACATCCTGCAATGGCAAAAACCTCGACATTGTTAGGAATTGATTTTTCATAGGGAATACCAATAGAATCATTTGAATGAGACACATTTTCATGCAACTTAAACAAATTCTCAATTTTCCTCTCAATGTCATCTTTCCCTAATCCAATTTCATCTTTGTTAGAAAACTCAAGATTCATAGATTCAATTTCAACAGAAGTATCTAACAAACCATTTGATTCATTCCTGTGATTAGTTTCATTAGCGTCAAGAACATCAATGGAATCATCGACAGAAGAAACAATAGGCTCAAATATAGAAAACTCAATCTTTCTACCATCAAACTCCATAGTTAGTGAACCTTCAAAACAATCAATCTTAGTCTTAGACGTTTGCAAGAATGGCCTTCCGAAGATAATTGGGGTTTCAGGCGTACCTTGTTCCATATCTAGAATGAAGAAATCAACTGGAAATATCAAATTATTCACCTTAACCAAAACATCTTCAACAACTCCTCTATGCTTAATACTAGAACGATCAGCGAGTTGTATAGTAACACTAACAGTAGTTTCAGACAATGAATTGAGACCCAAAAACATGTACAGGTTATAAGACATAACATTAATTGAAGCACCTAGGTCTAACATAGCTTTGGTGAAGCTAGCATTACCTATTTCACATGGTATAGTAAACATACCTCGATCTCCGCACTTTTCAGGCAATCGTTTCTGAAGCAAAGCAGAAACATTCTCACTTAAACTTACCTTTTTTTTCTTCCGCATCCTTTGCTTGCACTTCATCGTGCATAGTTCTTTCAAGAATTTTGCATAGCAAAGTACAGTTTAAATCAAATTGAAAAGTGAAATATTTACCTCACAATGAGCAAAGGTATCATATAGAATTTGTTCAACTTCCCACTTATGATCGGATCTTAAGGCATGAGGAAAGAGAGGTACATGTCTTGAAACCTCAGAAGATCACTCTTTAGAAGATTTCTTCGGGGATTGAACAACGTCAGAAGTCAGATCCGTCACTGGAAGAGTCAGCAGGCGCCGTGGTGAGAGGCGGCGGGCGCCGTCTATGCAGTGTGTCTCCAATTCCGTCTCTTCCTCCTTATTTCCCAAATCAACTTTCTCTCTAGGCTTCTCTTGAACATTCCTAGTGGGTACATTCACTTGTTTACCTCCTCTAAGGATCATGGCGCTAACATTCTTCTTTGGATTCACTACCATTGTTGTTGTAGGAGGATGGTCAAGTATGAAAATAAATATAAAATATGAAATCAAACTGACTCCCTGTCTCAGCAAATAAATACAAGACTTTCTCCCGTTGTAGTAGAAGGTAGTCAAGATCGATCCACAAGGAAGCGTTTCAGTGCCCACCTTTTCAGTTCCAAACTCAACACGAACTCGACCAGAAGAGTACTCGAGTAAGGTATTCAACTTCGACCACACCGTTGACTAACTGCAAAATAGAAACGAACAAAAACGAAAACGAAAGCAAAAATCTGGTCGAAGTCGACTAAACCTACTCGACTTCTAATACTGTAGCAGTCGACTTCGGGTAACTCTAGTCGATCTCGAGTAGGACAGAAATAAAAATCAAAACTTTAAATTGCATAAAAACGAAAGCAAACACGAAATTGGTGAATGAAATCAATAAACTAAAACACTTCCAAGATCGGGGTATCAATGCCACAACGATAACCATATAAAATAATGCATAAGGTATAAAAGATCATGCCTTTTCATCAAATAACTGTCGTTATTAACAAATAGGAATATAGAGGCTTTCGCCTAAACCCTAATTGTTACTAACCCTTTTTCACATAATTAATCCAAGTTGTATTAAGATCACTTTCGCTTCAATAACACAAACAAGGATCACCTTCAACTTTCGCAAAAGAATCATGCTCATAGGGATAGAAGACGAAATTGCATCAAAAGAATGTACCTTTATCGCATCACCTTACATGGCTACCGTCGGGCTCACCCTGACCCTAGAAGTTAGGGGACTACTCGCTCTTCATCGTGAATAAACACATTAATAATTTCTGGAAAATAAATTGCATCAATGAACTAAAATAAAACTTACAACCGAACGAAGCCAAAACGTCTCTCGACAAATCCAACTCCAATCGGCTCCAAGTCTCTCTCTCCTACTCGCTATTTCTCTTTATGTGTTCTCTTGTGGCTTGGCTTGGATTCCCCTAAAATCCAGCCCCTAAAGCCTTATTTATAGTGTTCCATGTAGCTATTCTAGGAAGGAACAACTATATCTATATCTAAAACTTTTCTATCTAATAACATAAGATAAAACATTATGATAAAGGAAATAAATCTATAAGGAAATAAAGCTAAAGTGGATAAATCCTTCTTGACTTGATAGATCTTTACTTGATGTTGATAGAATTCCACATCTCTTGGCTTGCAAGTAACTCTATCTTCTCGGCACAACTCGATCTCGGACTCAGACTCGTCTGGATTGTACTCGACATCGAGTATATGTACTCGACGTCGACTAGCATTTTCTCCTTCTGGGTTGCACTCGAGCTCGGGCAGCTTCTGGACTCAACATGGTTTACTCGACATCGAGTAGGCTTACTCGACGTCGACTAGGACTGGGCTCCTCGAGTGTCTCTGCTCGACTTCGTGTGGAATTCTGGCTTCTGGGTTACTCGATATCGACTAGAGGTGGTCGATATCGACCAGCCTCGTCGAGTTGCTCTTTCCTTGTTTCTGCTCGATTTTTCCTGGTTCCGCTGCTCTTTGACCTTGGACTTTCTGTAGTTGACTTTGAGCTTTCCGTCCTTTCTCCGAATTGCTATCAAATGCCTCGATTTCTGTGAATTTAAACAGAAACTAGTGTAAACTCCATAATTTGGCAAATAAGTGTAAATTACATAGAATCTGTGCTATTTTAACCCAAATGCATGAAATGTTTACAGAAATCGATATAAAAGTAAGTATAAAACATGGCAAATTAGGCGCACAACAACCACCTGCGATGGCAACTTTCCCGAATCTTTCGCTTTCAATTTACCAATCTCCTTAGCCATTTGGCTCAGCAACTTATCTTGAACACTCATCTTGTCCAACAACAACCTCAATGTCTCATCTCTATCTTCTTGTTGAGTGTTTCTAGGACGATTTTCGAATTGTCCTCTCTGAAAAGGAACTTGTTGCTGCTGGCCTCTTTCGTTGAATCCACTTTGGTAGTTTGAATTGTAGCCCTGATTGTAGTTGTTACCAAAGTTGCGGCGAGGTCCGTAATCCATAGCATTCACTTCAGCGGTGCCCTCCTGAATCAATGGACACTTATCATTCGGATGAGTTGGATCTCCACAAACACCACAAGGTCTAGGCTGATGGGGTTGATTCATATGCATAGCCATCTTGTTCACTATCTCCATAAGCCTATCGATATCATCCTCGTGTCCATCTCTCGAACTATCCAACTTATGAACTCTTCTAACTCCTTGGTGTCTCCCATATTGTTGCGATGCATTAGCCAACCCTTCGAAAATCTAAATTGCTTCCTGAGGTGTTTTATCCAAAATATCTCCTCCGCTAGTAGCATTGATGAAACTCCTATCGGTATCAAGCAAGCCTTCATAAAGATATAACACTAAATCATCCCCGGGTATACCGTGTTGCGAACAACTACCCTTAAGCTTCTTGAACCGCTCAACATACTCATAAAGACTCTCCGTGGCTCTTGAAACGCACTTTCCCAAGTCCTCGTTTTTCTGATTGACGCATATGGATATGCATTGGAAAGATATTTTCGAGGGCTACAACTTTCATGAAGGCATCAGAACTTGATTCAGAATGATGAATGGCGAAAAGTAGGCTTTCCTCCAGCTGTACCATCCTTAGCTTCTTCATGATCGACTTTCTTTTAAGCTCCAAAGTGCGTCCGATTTCTGCGAAATTATACAGAAACTAGTGTAGACTCCATAATTTGACAAATAAGCATAAACTACATAGATTAGGCTCACAACAAAGATGAAGACCCTAGGCTCTCGTAGGAGGTAAGCAGGGGCGGAGCCAAGGGGTGCTTGGGGGTGCTCGAGCACCCCCCTGGCGGAAAAAAAAATACAATTTTTTTTTTGCATATATTTAGTATTTTTAAGATAATATAACATCTTTAAAAGATATTTGAAGCAAAAGTGTTATCTAGCTCAAGTGGTAACAGAAGGAGGGAAGGAAAATCAAAATCAAAAGGTCTTAGGTTCAGTTCCCAACTCCTTAACTTTTTATTTGTTTTACTATATCATTAATTCTTTTTTATTTCTCTTTATATTTTTTGTTTCTATCAACTATTTCATTATAAATTATGTCGATATTTTTTGTTTCTATAAACTATTTCATTAAAAAAAATTCATTTTTATGTTTAAATTATACATTTAACATTTTCTTTCAATATTGTTTTAAAAGTAATTCTTCGTGATTTACAATTTAAAAAATCACAATTTTAGTATTTTTTCAATATTTTTTAAAAAATCTTCTTAATAAGTATACATAAAAAAAATTTACGAAATTTTTTCAGCACCCCCTGGCCGAGATTCCTGGCTCCGCCACTGGAGGTAAGAACCAACACCAGTGACTATATAACCCGCCTCTACAACCCTACACAACCAAGCGGACAACTTGAAGGCACAAGGAGATGGCTCGTGGATACCAGGGATTACCAAACCTTTGCGAGATTGACAATCACAAGGCAAATCAAGCGGTGGAAACGATACCAATTTGCAATCGATGAGCCTAGCTACGAATCGATCGACTTGCACTCAATTTGTTTCACACAAAAGAGAATTTGATTGCTTCAAAGTGTACGTGAGTTCAACAATGGGGAACCAGTCGTTCTAATATAACCCTAGGGCTGATTTTCTAGAATAAAAATAATAGATAAAAGTGTAATTAAAAGTAATTCCTAAAATAGCTTAAGTAAATAGAGTTACTAAAAATGGCAGCAAAAGGAATTGACACTTAGCCAAAATCGGCTCTACTATGACTAAAGGGAATCGGTCACTTCAAGCTTTGAACATAGATATGTCTTCATTGGCTCCCCTTGAAGTTGAACCGCACTTGAGAATAGGACATGGCTCACGAACATGAATGACTCCCTTTGAAGCTTCTTAGCACGAGCTCGAGTCATAGGTCCAGCCCCAAGTATGATAGGCGTGTCCGGAGGTGTCTTGGATGGTCCCGCATCACAACATGCATCATGGGTGCGTACGTGTAAAAGCGCACCCAACACACACGCATCCAGGATGCGTGTTGTGTTTAGTGAAAAATAAATGAGCTATATAAGGGAACCGAGTTAAAAACCTTGTGAAAAATTTATAAAAAAAAAAAAACATACACGCATCCTGGATGTGAGTAGGGTGTTGTATTTTTTTAATCATGTTATATTGACACGTAAATACCATGGCAAAAAAATTAAAAATTTGCACGCATCCTAAATGCGTACCCAAACCCTAAACCCTAATAAATAGGGTCAACCACGCATCCAGGATGAGTGTTGACCCCAGTTTTTTATTTTATTTTATTCCAACACACACTCATCCAGAATGAGTGTGTGTTGGGACTTTTTAAAAATTATAATGTTTAATGTACCCTATATTATAATTGAATAATTCAAATTTTTTATTATAATTGATTCGTATTTGTTAAAAATCGTATTAGAATTGTTCGGAAATGATTATTAGGATTAATTAGAAATATATTATATATTAGAATTTATAGAAATTTGTTCAGAAATGATTATTTGTTGATAAGGTTCCAACCTCTTCCCTTAAGGTGTGTCTTGCTACCATGGGTTTACATTTTAAGACCTACGACCTCTGTTCATAAATAAATGTCGTTTGACTTTTTGACACATTTTTTAATGAGCTAAAAACTATATAAAATAACAATTTTTTGAGTAATTTTTTAATATAATATAAATCTTATTAATAATAAGTGTCATATTATTAAAAAAAGATTATTTAAAAAATTAATATATTATATACTACATCCGTTCAGAAATAGATGTCGTTTGACTTTTTGGCACGTCTTTTAAAGAGCTAAAAACTACATAAAATATTAATTTTTTAAATAATTTTTTTTAAAATATGATACTTATTATTAAAAAGTGTTATATTATATTAAAAAATTACAAAAAAAATTAATATTTAATATAGTTTTTAGCTCCTTAAAAAACGTGTCAAAAAGTCAAACGACATCTATTTCTGAACGGAGTTAGTAGTTTTTAACTCATTAAAAACGTTCTAAAAAATTAAACGACATCTATCTTTAAACGGATGTAGTATAGTATAAAGTAATAAAAACTAATGATTACACATTATCTGAGAGGTAGCTGGGAAAAAATAATAATGGATCTAGCTACCAATTAATTGAAACATCAATTAGTTGAAACATCAATTAATTGGGGCAATTGGGTTTGTCTAACTAGGTTCATTCTTCAAAGCCATCATCGAGTCGGAGTGTAGGACTATTACTCGAGGCCTCCGCGGGGCATAGCTCGCTGGTTGAAAGGGACCCTACGCTGGGTCTAGAAGCTTTGGGTGGGAAGTTCGATTTCAGGAGGTGCATTATTTGTTTCTCTTATGGAGTGGGCCTCCTGGAGCCAAAGGGGGTGGTTGGACCAATAGTGAGGCACATCCCGCGGTTTACCTCCCCATGTCGATGAGGGGCCGGAAACTTGGGGTTCAGGACTAGTCTAAGGGTAAGCTTGGGATACCTGGATTAAAATAAAAAATAAAAAATAAAAATAAAAAAAAAAGTGAAAGGATCCCTCAAAATTGATTTTTATGGGTTGTGGGGCCATGACCCCATTACCACTTCTGGCCAAAAATTGAAATCCCTGTAAAATTAATTTTGGGTTGTTGGGGCTTTGGCCAGTTGTGGGCTGTGGCCATAATAGATCGAGTAGTTCCACTTCCGCCACGGCCTGAGTCCCCGCTCCGGATTATCTTTTTCCTCCGAGGTGTTAACATATATACCAAACTTAGAGGAACCATATGGAGTTGCCATCCGCCACCGCAACCACCAACGCCGCCTCGGCGCGCCGCCATGTGGCGGTATGCACCTTTCCCTTCGCGTCCCACCCGGGCACCCTCCTCCTCCTCAGCCGCACGATAGCCGCATCTGCCCCGGACGCCCACATCAGCTTCTTCACAACCCCAGCCTCCGCCGGTGCCCTCTCCACCTCGCTGCCAACACCGGAGGAGGGCGCGGCCGGTGTCCACATCCAACACGTCCACGACGGCCTATCAGCAGAGGAGAGGCAGGCGGGGGTCCACCCATTGGAGGCTTTGAACAAATTCTTGGAGGCGGCGGGGGAGAGTTTGAGGAGCAGCATGGTGGAGGCAGAGGAGAAAGCCGGGGTGAAGATCAGTTGCTTGGTGGCGGACGCCTTCCTCTCGTATGTCTGCCGGGAGATCGCGGTGGAGAAGGCGGTCAAGTGGGTGGCGCTCTGGACGTCACCGGCCGCTGCCTTGGCGGCTCACATGTATACCGATGAGTTGAGGAGCATAATAGGAACTGAAGGTACGTACACTAGCTAGTAGCCACTAATATTGCTGTATTGGAACTAAAGATAGAATTAATAAATTAATTAACTAGATAAAGCCAATTATAAATCTTTTTTTAAATAGGATAAGAAATTGGCCAAAATACATCAAACCACCATTTATTCACCATTGTTTTTAATTAATATGCTCTTATTATAAAAAATTCACTTGACCACCCGTTATAACAAACTGTTTACAAATAACCACTCATCCTCCCATTTTTCCTTAAATTTTCACAATTTAACTTAAAAGTGACATACTAAAATACCGTACCCCTGAACATGTTTTTAGTACACTGCTATTATTTTCCTATTTAGTCTTGAGAAATAGATCAAAGGTAGGCATAAACACATTTAAGGCGAAGCACGAACAACCTCCACCTAGATCCCTATCAAGCATTGCCAGAGGAGGGTGCAAACAAAGCGTCAATGACCAAAAGAGGTATGACTACATCGATCTGACCTACTAGTAGAGGTGGGTGCTTGCCCCTTGGTATGTGTTCTAAACATGGGTTTGGATATCCCTCCAAAATTCTAGTAAGTCCGAGGCTAGTTCAATTTGAAGCTCAAAAGACTAGATTTCAGTTGCACAACTTGCATACATTAATGGTAATTTTGTATAGATAATAATAAACAAAAAATATATAACCAAATTTGGGGGCATTTTCGTCTTTTACTTTCAAGTTAAATTTAATAGAAGTTTAATTTTAAAAAAAAATGGAGGATGGGTGGTTACTTGCAAACAGTTTGTTATAATGGGTGGTTAAGTGAAATTTTTTGAATAAGAGGTGGTTATTTTTTTTTGATCTGATAAGAGGTGGTTAATTGAAAACAATGGTGAATAAAGAGTGATTTTATGCATTTTTGGCCTACAAAATAACAAAGCAATTCTAAAAATATGGCCACTTTTACCAATATCTACACCACTAATAATTAATAAATTAATTAGCTAGATAAATTCTAATCCTAATTAATATCACTAACCTAGCTAACACACACACGTTGCCCACTAATTGAAACCACGATAACATTAATTAAAAACTCCTAATTAAAACTAGGGTGATTTAGGTAAGTAAGCTATTTAGAAAGTTCAATTAACTAACTAGATAACAAACTTGTTAAATTAGATTAGGTAGTCTATTCTCCAAATGGGGTATTAATTGGTCAATGGTCAACTGTTTGACCATTGACCGGTCAACGTTGACCAACTCATGTGGATTTTTTTATTTTATTTTTTTTTAATAAAAAAAATAACTGATGACATTTTTGTGATGCCACCGTTTTGATGCTATTTTTTATGACATTTTATTTTCACTTTGATGCCACTTTTCTAATGAAATGGTTTGATGCCACTTTTTGAATGCCACTTTTTTCAAACCTTGATGACATTTTTTTGTTTACTATGATGCCAGATTGACCATTGATGCCATTTTTTTTACGGTTGACTACTAATGACACTTTTTATGTCAATTTTTTGATGATTTTTTTCCCGTGATGCCATGTCTTTTCAAAGTAGTGTTTTGATGACATTTTTTTCTTTAATGGGATACCACTTTTTGAAAGTAGTGTTTTGATGCCATTTTTCTAATGTAATTATTTGATGCCACTTGTTTAGTCAAATCGATTGATGCCATTTTTTTTAATTTAATCAATTGTATATCGATATATTTTCATCGATTCTACTTTTATTCACTGATGACACGTTTCTGATTACATTTCATTGATGCAATCACTTGTGGTGACATGTTTATTACATTTTTATTCATTGATGACACAATAGGATAAAATGTGATTAAAACTTGATTGATGACATCTTTTATTGATGACTTTTATTCATTGATGACATTTGTGATGACAAATCATTAATCTCAATCATTTGTGATGACATTGTTTGTTGATGACATTTTTATTGATAACATTTTTATACAATTGATAACATATGAGCTTAAAATTTGATTACACTTCAAGGGATACAAGCTATTACAAAGTAACCTTATGTTCAATAAGAGATGAGAAAAACTAAAAATGTTATGAGAACTAACTCTCTATTGCATTATTGAGTGCTTCAACATCATTCGGACACAAGCAAAAAACAAGGAGAAGTACATTGAAATAGTTTACTGTCTCTTAGCTTACAAGGAGGCTGTGATTTTTTTTTGTGCAACTCTAAAAGCAAAAAATAGGCTAAAGAAAACATTCAAACCCATTAGCAAAGGCCAAAGCAACACTTCTAATACCTCGTTGCCCTTCAAAGTCATGAAGTAGAAGTGTTTATGGCCTTTGGAAGCGTACACTATCACCCCTTCCTCATAAGTTGACAACTCTAACACCTACAAACCCAAGGAAAACAGTCAGACAACATCAGAATTGTAGGGAAAATGAAGGAGTGTTTGGCTCCAAATGTGTCATCATTAAAAAAAAACCTTAGGAATCAAAATTACAAGCAAGAAGGGAAAAAAATTGAAATTGAAAATCCATTGAAACTGATACACCTCCAAAGGCTGAAGCACCTCCAAATCAAGCCCATTTGCAGCACTTTTCTGAAGATCATCAGTGCACAAATTGGAACTTCTCCCTGAATTTACAATCAAAATGAATCAGACAAACCTTCAAGATTTGGGTCTTCATTGAACAAACGGGGGCAACACCATAGGTGATTACGTGGGCAAATGGCCAAAGCTTCCATCCTGCATGCAAAACCATCCCGAAGAATTCACTGTTAGAGAAAAAAAGTACCAGGAACTTTATGCATAAGACAGCCAAAAGAGATAAGTAAATTCAAACAGAAACATATGATTAAAGACAAAGGTGCAACACTGCAACTGATCACAAGGTTGTAACCATCGCAGTTCTATTGGTAAATACTATCCTTACAACCTCGTCAAGATTTCATGATAGCAAATCATTAATACCAATGAGTGTATAAGAATATCAGAGATGTTTATAAATATGTGTGCAAATTGCTCAATAGACTACAAACATTTCACTGTCAGTGCTAACTTCTAAATTACATCTTGTGAAAGTTCAGAGCGTAAGCGATTAGTTCCCTTAGAGAAGATGGAAATGAAATGTGTGAAGATGAATATAGAAATTATTAAGAAATAGGTGGATAGATGATTCCTACCCTAGTCACATAACATTTAACTGTGATCAAACCATTTTTTACCATTCTATGCAAAACAGTAGTCTCAATAAGCAAAACAGAATGTAAAGGTTAAGCAAACACAATTAGTTCCACAATGTTTTATCCAAAGTTGGAATAACTTGAAAGAAGAACCCGCTGAAACATAAGGAGCTGTAAATAAGAATATAGATTCATCTACAACAATACAACAATCCAAAAAAAAAAAAAAACAGACAGCCATTGATTCAGCTCACCATTGAAGCAGTCTCTGTTAGTTCTGTAAGATCGCCTCAATAAAACTACAAATAAGGAGATCATGCACAAAATAGAAAGGAAATTTGAACCCAGAATTACACAATGCAGACATAAACCCAGACCCCCTATGAATGCAAAGAAACAACAAAATACCTGACAGAAGCCAAAGGAATCCAAGTGCACAGAAATTCAACCAGGGACCAAATGTGATTGACCTAGACAGTAGCAGTACTGATGCTAGATTGGAAATTTCATGTGCAGAGGAGGATTAGTTCAACAAGAAACCCTTAAAATTGAGGAAATTAGGTAATTTAGGGGCCGAAATTGAACCAAATAAAGAGAACGGACCTTTATGGAGGGAGCGGCGGCGACGATCAGAGAACGTTCCGCAGCGAGTGCCGAGCTCAAAGGACTTGGAATCGAGGCGAAACTCGATCCGGCGTGGCGAAGAGGATGGTGCACATGAATCCACATAGGTTGTGATCGGGGTACGGATTTCGGACATCCCATTGGAAAGAGCCTAGAATTAGGGATTTGGAGGAGATGCTTTCACGTCGGTAGAAATTTAGGGGAATTCTAGGGTTTGGCAGATTGGATTCGAAGGTCACATTGATGGAAGGAGGGGGGTTTGGCACCAGTGCCATCACGCCAAGGGCGAGGGCGAGGGTGACGGCGAGCAGGGGCCACGGGAACGGTGTGAACGGAGGCATCAGAGGTTGAAAGGGGGAGATCGAGAATCACATTGAGGAGAGCTTCCCGGCTTTCAGATTTGAGGAATGAAAGGGAAGGTGGAATGGGTACACCTGTCTAATTATTTTTTAAAGGTGTCTAACACGCCTAATAAAACATTTAAAATTGCTAATTACCTAATTAAAACTCCAAAATGGTATAATACACCAAATTTTCTCTTAAAACTAACATAATTTTGAAGCATATTTCAACACCATCACTTGCTTTAAAATCTACTGCAACTCTTGATGTCTTCAATTAGAGCACTTCATTCTTGACAACTTTTCTTTGACAACTTTTTCAAATCGGTTGCACTTGAAACATTGAGGTTTACTTTTACAACTCTCTTCCTTGTGGCCAAATTTCTTGCTCATGAAAAGCTCTTTTCCAATGGAAATGTACTTGCTCATGAAAACAATCAATTTCCACTAACTTATATATATACCTACTGTATTTGAAGGCAATTGGCTCATGAAAACAATCAATTGGACATGGAAACGTGAATGCAATAGTTTTTCAATAAAAAATTCTACCGAATTTGACTATATTTGTTACTTGTTTATTCATCGATGTGTTCGACGTATGTTTTTAAGTAATTTTGTTTTGTTGACTTTGATGTCTTGTATTTCACCCGAATTATCACCCGATCACCCGGTGGGTGATGGGTGGATTGGGTGGTTGAAATATTTGGTGGGTGATGGGTCGGTTAGGGTGAAGGGTTTTGGGTGGTGAGTCTGGTGACGGAAGTAAATCATCCACCCATCACCCGACTCATTGCTATACTAGAGAAATGGGATAGTGTGATACATATTTAATTATTTTTCACAGTTTAGGATACGTGGGAAACATTAGGATACGTGGGAAACATTTGTCCGTAAGATCACTACAGGAAAAGGTGTAAATTTTCGACACTATTTACAGCCATTTCCGATGCTTAGAAACGTCAAAAATTTCAGTTTCGACACTTTAAGAAAGCGTCGAAAATTCTTGCGTCACGAATGACCCATTGTCATTTTTGACGCAAATAACCGTCGCAACTAACCTCAACATTGTAGGGCGTCGAAATTTACATGCCAATTTCGACACCCAGGGACGTCGAGATTGGCTCAAGTACAACTTCATCATCGACAACTTTCTCAACACTCTTCAGCGTCGATAGAATTTCTGACGAATGATGGCGTCGGAATTGGATTTATCTGCCATCCTTTTTATAACCACTCAATCTGCTCTTTCAATTCCCATAGGCGATGTGGGATCCAACTTTATCTACCAAAATATCTTAAGGGAAACCAATGCATGCCATTTCTAGGTGTAATTTTTATATTATGAAACAATTGACATACGAGTGAAATGTAAATATTTTTATTATGAAATAAATCAATTTATACACTATGATTTAACAGTAAACATAAAGAAACCAAAATACACTTTATTCAACAACAACAACAACTACCCAGTATATCCCACCAAAGCAAGGTCTGGGGGGTCAGGATGTACGCACTCATTCCCCGAACAAGTCGAGAGAGTGTTTCCGACAGACCTTGAATAATAGAAAACTAGAATTATGGGCGAGCAAGACTCATAAAAAGGAAGCCTAAACATAGACGAAGCAAGGGAAAGGTAAAAAGACGCAAGGGCAAAAGGACAAACATAACAGCACGAAACACTATCCCTCCGCAACCCGAATGCACCGCCTCTACTGGTCCCTGTCTGAAGTGAGATCTTCCGACAGATTTAGAAGGTTAAGATCTTTACGAATACACTTTATTCAAAGAGTAAAATTTCTTAAACAATTTTATCAACCAATTATCAACCATTTTTCCTTAGCCCTTCACACCTCAGGCTTCTCCTCCACCTTGTACTATCACCACTTCATTCTCCGTGGATAATCCATATTCCATGGTATCCTAGACTGCCCCCATCTTTCTACTCTCGATGGTCGTCTTGGCTTCCAACCATCTAGTATCTACATGATAATACAAATCAACACTTGCATAAAAATAGTACAGGCTACTTGATAATTGAAGTTAGCAACACTTAAATGAAACATAGTCGAGACGTCGTATACGTTCTAGCATGTAGAGAAAGTTATTCAATGTAGCAAGTACCATGCTCATCCTTCGTAATAAATGTCACTGTATGAAGTCAACTTTGGTTGTATCTAGCACTTGAAAAAAACATCATGGAATACCTAAAATGAAAACAAAACGACCAAAAAACATTTAGACTTAAAACCGGAATAATGTTGGACTTCTGGCAACCACGATGCTACGACAAAGCAAGAGCAAAATCCAAAAGAGAGGTGAAAGACCTAATTTCCCATTTCTAGGTGCATCCATTCATTTAACTGCACAAAGAATTTCCAATCATGCATGTTGCATCAATGCAATTGAATTAGAAATGGCTAAGATAGTGATGTGCAAAGAAATTGAGCTCCAGAACAAGTTTTCTAGTAACAGAAAATCTGGGAATGGTTTTCCATCACCACTCTGGCGGTAAGGAATGGTTGTAAGGAAGGTAATGAAGAATACTGAGTTTTTCATTTGAGTTCGGGAGGCTTTAATTCCATGTGACAGTTATTTAAAAAATTCCATGTCACAGTTATTTAAAAAATTCACTAGTCTGAAATAAAGTATACTATTTTATCTTTGACAATAAATGGCTCATGAGCATTAAACAAGTGAATGTCAAGTGAAAGAATGTAAATACATGACAATTATTTAGCAACATGACGAGAGATGAGAAATGGCATCAGCAATCCTCATCCGTTCGATAAAAAATAATGTTTTGACAATTAGATTCTCATGACAAATTCACTTGGTTGTGGAATGCACTTCTCATCTGCACCATAAAGCCTACATTTCTTGATATTTCTCTAAGTCAAACCAATTATATATGCATTCAATAAATATATATAGTTGTAGACACTAACGAATCGATAAAGAGCAGAAATGGACATGATGTCTCCTCCCATGCCTTTGAATCCAAAATTTACATGTGGCCACACCATGTTAAGGAGAAGGTAAAATACCCACGCTAGTAGTGTTAAAGATTATATACCAGTGGTTAAAATAACTGCTTACCTTCTCTATCAAAAGCTCACAAACCAAGCTATGTTTCAAGTCATAGAAATGTTTCACAAATAATGATAAAGAAAACAGTCAATCACTCACCATGGAAGGTAGGACAGAGACTTCCAAGAGTTAAGAGCGTCGAGAAAGGTAGTGGCAATTCCGACACCACAGAATGTCAACAATTATCGACGAGTGCAAAAAGTGTCGAGGTAAAACCGTCGATAATACTACGCTTTTCTAGTAGTGGATTTAGGTGTAATTAACTTCTTCTTTTTTTGAGCAAAAGAAAAGAAGCTTTTCATTCAATTAAGGTAAAAAAAAAAAGGATGCCACCAAAAAACACTTAAAAAATAGGTAGGATGCGCTATTATTTTTTTAACCAGTTAAAAAGGTGTATAGACACCCAAAAACTCGTAAAAATGGTCAAAATTATAAGTTAAAAAAAGCTACTAGAGAAATCTTTTTTTTTTTTGGTGTTTATTTATCAAAAGGACCCTTTCACCCCTTCATTTTTTTTATCAAAATTACAACCCGTTCAGGCATACCGCATACCCCTTCCTCTTTTCTAAGGCTGTTATATGAGCTGAACAGCTCGAACTCGGCTTGAGATCATCTCGAAAAAAAGCTCGACTCGAGCTCGTTCACTTATCCAAACAAGCCGAGCCTGAACATCATCTTAAGCTCGGTTGAAAACTCGGCTCGTTTGATTTAGACTCGAATATCTTGAATTTTATGGAATTTCTACAATTTCCTTTAAGTTAATATGTTATGACCAATTAAAACGGCTTAAAACTCGAAAAAAAACTCGGCTCGGGCTCGTTCACTAACTAAAACAAGCCAAACTTGAACAAAAAAGAAAGCTCGTTTAAAAATTGAGATCGGCTCGGCTCGAACTTGTTTACTAAATGAACCAAGTTTGAACATGTCAAGCTCGGCTCATTCGGCTCGAATAACACCCCTACTCTTTTCGTATTGTTAGTTTATAAATTTTGTCCCATACGCATCTTGTTGTTTAAATTTTTAACTACACTTTTACCGTTAGTTTATAAATTTTACTCTATTTATAAATTTAGTCAGTTTATTATTCCCGCCCCATACCACCTAAGTCTTCAAGTGAATAACAACAGGACTACATGGCTACATCTACATATATTAATATATATGTAGTATAATGAATGAATGGGAGGGGTCCTCTTTCTTATTTAGGTCGACAAAGGAGAGCAGGAATCGGTCCTCTTTATTGTGGTATATACTATATATTATTCTTGTTTGCATTTGGGTGCGGTGTCCGAGCAATTAATGAATGGGTCCTCTTTCTTGTAGGAGTATTATTCTTGTAGAGCAATGAATGATAGGTCCTAATATTTATACGTTTCCGCTGTATACACCACCGCAAATTCTGCACGTCACTTCCGACGTGCACGGTTAAAGTGAGTTAATTAATTTTTTAAAAGTGCTAATTAATCAGAAAGGCTTGCACATCAATTTCGACGTACATATTTTAGGGTGGATTTACGGTGTATCTAAAAACACCCTATTTATACAAGAGGGAAGAAACGTACATATAAATCAGCTTATATATGGAAGATGTAAAATCTCATTTAACATTAATAATAATACAACTACTTAATTTTATTACCACGTCTAGGCGGTTTGTTAATAAATTTTACCTTTTTTATAAATTTTGAATTAATATCAATACTAGTACACTTTCCGCGCCATATCGCGATTTTTTTAAAATAAATTTTAATAATAAAATAAATTAATATTATACAATTAATTAAATATTAGTTTAATATTTTGAATTAAATAAGCTCAATCAAGATGGACTCCATTATGATAGTATATGAAGATTTACAAATAGACATTAGTTTATATTAATTTAATGTTTTGAAATAAACCCATTGTTTATTTTAAAGATGAAACAACAACAACAACAACAACAACAACAACAACAACAACAACAACAACAACAACAACCCAGTTAATCCCGCTATAGAGCGGGGTCTGGAGGGTCAGGATGTACGCACTCATACCCCGAACAGACCGAGAGAGTGTTTCCGATAGACCCAAGACGATAGTGCTAACGGATCACATAGTAATAGGGCACATAGCAGGGCATAGACATCAAGGAATAAGAAAGGGAAGGCACAGGGGAAAAAGCATAAAGTAAACAAGGCACGAGGGCACAACTCCAATCAAAACCATAACAAAAGACACTAGACATCAGCAGCTCGAATGCTCCTTCTCCAGTGGTCTCTGTCCGAAGTCATATCCTCCGAAAGGTTCAGCAAAGAGAGATCATGTCTGATAACCTCTAACCAGCTCTTCTTAGGTCTACCTCTCCCCCTACGGATGTCTCCCAAATTCAAGGTTTCGCACCTACGGACCGGAGCCGAAGCAGGTCTCCTACTCACGTGCCCAAACCAACGTAATCTGGACTCCCGCAATTTGTCCACAATGCTCGCAACTCTAACCTCTTTTCTGATCTCAGCATTTCGGATTATGTCGAGTCTTGTGTGCCCAGTCATCCATCTCAGCATTCTCATCTCTGCAAACTGACAGCTTTTGTTCTTGCGCTATAGTGGTAGGCCAGCACTGAGAGCCGTAAAGCAAAGTCGGTCTAACAACCACCTTATAAAATTTTCCCTTCAGTTTAGCTGGAACTTTTTTGTCACAAAGCACCCCCGACGCTCTTCTCAATCTTAGCCACCCAGTCTGAACTCGATGCTCAATATCTCTATCAATACCCCCATCACTTTGAACGTACGAGCCTAGGTACTTGAAGTACTCCTTCCTGGGGACTGGGACCTCCCCCAATACAACCGTGGATTCTTGAACAAACCCCTCTCTCCCCTCTCCAAAACTAAACTGATCATACTCGGTCTTGGTCCTACTCAATCAGAGACCCTTAGCCTCTAGCACCACCCTCCAGTTTTCAAGCCTGCGCGCCAAACCTGCTCTTGAGTTATCGACAAGCACAATGTCATCTGCAAACAGCATACACCAAGGGACCTCTTCTTGGAGGGGAGCAGAAAGACAATCCATGACAAGAGTGAAAAGAAACGGACTGAGAGCTGAACCCTGATGGAGCCCCACCTGAATCTGGAAGTACTCAGAATCTCCACTCGGCGTTCTAACACTAGTCAAGGAACCCTCATACATATCTCTGATAGCTCTGATATACGTCCCAGACACTCCTTTCTCAATCAGGCAACTCCAAAGCAAATCTCTCGAAACTTTATCATATGCCTTTTCTATATCGATGAATACCATATGCAAATCATTTTTCCTATCTCTGTGCATCTCGATCAAACGCCTCAGCAAGTGGATAGCTTCTGTAGTAGATCTACCAGGCAAGAAGCCAAACTGGTTCTCAGACACCTGCACCAACTTCATGAGTCTAACCTCTATAACTCTTTCCCATAGTTTCATTGTGTGACTCAATAGCTTAATACCTCTGTAGTTGCTGCAACACTGGACATCACCCTTGTTCTTGTAAACCGGAACCAATTTACTAAGTCTCAATTCTGCTGGCATCTTACCTGAGCTTAGGATGACATTGAAGAGTGAAGTTAGCCAAATCAAACCTTTAGCCCCTAGCCATTTCCAAACTTCCCCCGGAATATCATCCGGGCCAGAAGCTCTGTTGTTCTTCGACCTGCATACAGCTCCTTTAACCTCCTCGATAGTGATGCGACGATGGAAGCCAAAGTCAATACGCTCTGCGGGCCTCGGACTTGGCTCAGAGGGGAGGAAATCCTCGTTGAGTAATTCTGAGAAGTATCTCTGCCATCTCTCCTTGATCTGCTGATCTTTAACCAACACTTGAGCACTCTCATCCTTGATACATCTGACGCTGTCAATATCTCTGCTCAATCTCTCTCTCTGGCGAGCCAAACGGTAGAGAACCTGTTCCCCTCCCTTCTGATCTAAGGCCTTGTACAAGCAATCAAAGGACTTGTCTTTAGCCTTAGCTACTGCTCTCTTGGCCTCCCTCTTTGCCACATTGTACCTGGACCTAAGCTCTGCGCTGTCTTCTCCAGGACCTCTGTGTAGCCACCTGCGAAACGCTACCTGCTTCTCCTTAACTTTTGCTTGCACTTCCCCACTCCACCAATCCGCGCCCCGACTGGGCCCCTGACCGCCTTTAGTCACACCCAAAACCTCTCGACCAACTCTGCGGATACAACCTGCCAAACGACTCCACATCGCGTCTGCATTGCCATGCCACTCTCTAATCCCCTCCTGTTCAGCAGCCTGCCACACCTTCTCTTTGAAACGAGACCCAGTAGTTTCTGAGAGACGCCACCACCTGATTTTCGCAGGCAAATTATGTTTTTTCTTACGAATTCGACCTTGCACCACAAGGTCTAAGACCAGAAGATGGTGTGGCGTGGAGAGACCACCAAAGGGGATCACTTTACAATCTCTACAGCTCCGTCGGTCTTCCTTTCTCACCAAGAAATAGTCAATCTGCGATCTTCCGACTTGGCTATCAAAAGTAACCAAGTGCTCATCCCTCTTTCGGAACAATGAATTACAGATGACACTACCGAATGCAACTGAGAACTCCAGCAACGCAGTCCCGCCATCATTTCTAACTCCGAAGCCAAAACCTCCATGGGCTTCCTCGAACCCGTCATTACCCTTGCCAACGTGAGCGTTGAAATCACCTCCAATCACATACTGTTCCGATACTGGAATAGTCCCGACCAACGCATCCAATGCCTCCCAGAATTCTCTCTTCTCCTCTACACCCCGTCCTACTTGGGGTGCATAAGCACTAATTACATGCAGGAAAGAGTCCTCCAACACCAACTTAATAGCCATCAGTCTATCACTTACCCGGTCAACCCGCACCACCCTATCTTTCCAGCGCTCACTAATCAAGATACCAACCCCGTTCCTCTTCCTGTCACGCCCTGAGTACCACAGCTTCCACCCATCAAAATGTCGGGCCTTACTTCCCACCCACTTAGTTTCCTGCACACACGCGATGTCAACTCTACGGTCCTGCAGAATCCTCACCAGTTCGAACGACTTACCCGTCAGAGTTCTCACATTCCACGAACCAAACCGCAAAGACGACACCTGAGGTCTAGAGCTCCCTAGATGAGCCACACCCTGACTAGGACCAGAGACCACCTGGCGAGCCATTCGAGCAACAGACGACCAGAACCAAGCAAGAGACACCGACACACACCGATATAAGAGCAAGAGACACCGACACACAATGAAAGAAGCGCAAGAGGAGTAAAGGGGGAGCAACAAAGATAGCGAAATATACCACACAACTAAGAAATCCTACTCCAGGCAAGAGGCACCACAATCAGGATAGAAGTGAACCAACAAACAATGCACACCCAAATAGGAGGAAAGCACACTAGAGGAATGGAAAGCAACCTAAAAGAAACCAACAAGAAGTGAACCAACAAACAATGCACCAGCTCAGGCAAGGAAAGGAAATAGCAAACAATTAATAAGAAGTCACAAACAAGATAGGCAAACAAAGCACTAAACCACACTTATCAGAGAAAAAAGTTTTCAAAATACTCGACCAAATTCATCAAAGGAAGGACGTAATCAAAGTAAGAAACCAACAAAACTAACAAAACCAATCAGACAAAGCGGGGAATCTAAAGCTTACTGGCCCCGTAACAGGGGCATTCAAGATCTTCAATCTTTCACTCCGCTGATGGATTCAATCGTACCTCCACCACACCTTTAGGCGGGGTCGGGGCTGCTAGCCCAAGGTTAAGGGTTCGACTAGAAAAAAATGTTTTTTTAATACCGTGGGCAAATAGTAGGATGTCTTGCGAAAGTAAGGTTCACCCTTGATCATCCCACATGATGATGTTATATAAATCCTCGTGTAAGGGGAGAGTAGAGAGATTACATAAACCCATATACCTAGCAATATAATCTGCTACTTCATTCGACTCTCTGTAGCAATTTCGGAACTCGATCATATCGAAGCGACTTTTCATGGCAATGATGTTTTCAGTGACTCTCCACATTTCCCAGTCTGATGTCGTGTCCTCGTTAATTGTGTTGACAACTTTCAGGCTATCACCTTCTATAATGACGTTCCTCAAACCTCAAGAGAAAAAATGATTAGTTGAAGGAAATGGAAGGTAGGAGAGGGAAAAAAAGAGAAAATAGAGGATTAGTTGAATTAGCTAAAATCAAGGAGAAAATGACACATCAACATAAGCCTTCTTATTTAAGGTAGTATGTGTATATATATATATATATATATATATATATATATATATATATATATTAATTAATAATTCCAACTGATTAGATTAAATAAATACAACAATTTAAATAAAAAATGTTATCTTCTTGTTTAAACAGTTACATTGAATAATATGTTAAAAATTTATGTTAAGAAGAAGAAGTGTTGTATATTGAACAAAAAATCAATAAAATATTAAATATGAAATCCAATAAAGTAAAATAAAATATTGGGTGATGTGTACTAATAGTCATGGATTCAAGGAGTGTAGATCAATTTTGCTACGTTTGGAAGGATTACATACCTTCGCTCGAATCTTACAATTTAAGTACGGGTTGTGTTTAAATCAAAGGGGTTAATTTTGAAAGAATATATCAAATAAGAATTCTCGACCAACACATAAGGTAAAACATCTAAACAAGACACATAGCACATAAGCACTCAACATGATATAATCAGATCCCCTTCGAGGGGGTCACCCTTAGGCCTAGTTTATAAAGCACAAAAGCTATCTAGAAGCTGGCATTTGAGGGGAAACTGACCTTTCGACCTCAATTTCCTATCCCGCTGCTCCAACACCACAGTGCAAACTCTTATGAGTCTTCCAAGCCCTCTGTAAAGTACAAAGCTAGGATTAGGCTACCGATTCCCGGATCTGTGTCCGTAAGGTCTATCATCTTTCTACCCTCGTGGTTAACCCATCCTATTTTCTCACTTTAGGTGTTAGGTTCATTAAGTTCATTTTGCCCTTTTTTAAATCCGTTCAAAACCTTTTAAAATCATTGGATGGTTTTAGAAAATCATTTTACGACCCATTTGTACTCGAATTACGCAACCTCGCTCTAATACCACCTTTGTGACAACCCGAGTTATAGAACCCATGTTACGTTTCGAAGGAATGGATACCTTCGTTCGAATCTTGTAATTCAAGTACGGGTTGAATAGAAAATAAAGGGTTACGTTTAAAAAGGAAGGATTTCGTACCCTAAAGTTCCGTAAGGTCCATTGGGGACCCGATGTTTACACATCGTTACCTGTCCTAATTTGTAATACGTGGCCATTGAGTCTAAAACAACCAAGTAAAAACAGAAGTACGAAATGTGAAAACACAAGGTTGTCGCGATGGAGTCGGGTCAAAATAGAAATACACATAAGTACCAAAAATAAAGTATAAGTGTAGAGTCGGACTCTCTGATTGCCCTGGCAAGCCCCATCAATCAACAAACAACAAGAAAAAGGGAGCGGGTACGTACCTGGAACTATACAACAAGTCAAGTTGAGCCACTCATGCATGTTTAGAAGACATTGTTGAGGCCATATAGAATGTATCCTATACCTAAATAAAGATGACTAATGCAGTACTGAAATTTAAACACATAATCTTGTTGATCGAACGGGATATATATATATAAAAAAAATATATGCAGAAAGTGCAGTAAATGGGATCCCTCAAAGAATGTCAAGTGACATATCGCTCTCACATGCCCACGCCTCTGCTGGGGCTGGAGACCTGGTTGGTGCAGCAGTTGATCTCATGTGTCTCAGTCCACACCTCAGCTGGGGTTGAATACTCGGTGCTCGTTTGGATTGGTTTGAAAAACCCAGGAAGTTGAATATCCTAGGAAATTGGATAGAATATATGCGTTTGGTTAAAAAATTTCATCTCCAAAAACCCAGGAATTGAACTTCCTGTGAAATACAGGAATTGGAATTACTAAGGGAGTACATGGTAAGACAACTTCCACCCTTTTCTTACTCATAAAAATCCTTTATTTATCTCACTATATCAAATCCACCATTTTTTTCATTTTTCAACCAAACATGTTTCATAAAATCCCAGAAAGTGTAATTCATGGGAACTAGACTTCCGAGGAATTAAATTCTCGGGAAGTAGACTTCCTACATTTATCCAAACGAGCACTCAGTCACCGCGCAGTCAAATCATAAATATATATTAATAATCATGCTCATGCTCTCTCTCATGAATTTACTGGGGGACCAAAATGATCAGGAAGACAAATGCCCCCAATGACCCTAGCAAAAGACTTTAGGACTCACAATTAACGGTCGTTCTACCAAGCACAGAGAATTCGTATGCTTAATCATTTGTGCAATCCTAAGCATGATACTACATGAAGTGCAAGATGCATACACCTAGCACACTATATAACATCAGGCATGAGGTTCGAATCTTGAGTAATTCCCGAAGAACTTACCTGGAAGAAGCATAATCCAAAAGCAATAAACAACAAGAGCAAGCAAATATTCAACCAGGTCACATATCACCTAGAAATTAATAATTAACATTTATAAGTCTAATGCACGAAACATGACCCATTTACCGTGCACGAATCTAACCATCATATCTCAATCATAACATCATCATCATCATCATCATCTCATTTCATTCTCAACATCTTCCATAATCATTTCCATAAATCATCTCAAAATTCCAATAGCTCAAATCATGCTTCAAAATCTCATTTCACTAATGTAATAACAAATTAACAACACTATCTCACAAGTAATTCATATAATTAAAGTCTCAAGAAATCTCATTAATCAGTTCACCAAGTCATTTGTTCGCAACCAACTTAAGCCACTAGTTGAAACATTTGCTTCCGAAGTTATACAATCTGTACTGATGAGGGTGTGTGTGTAGGGTTTTTTTATTTGGATAGGATTTAGGGTTTGGAAGGATCCCATTTATAGGGGAGGCAAGAGTGGAAGGGAGGTTGTATGTGTGTTTGTGTTATTTAGGTCATAAGAGGAAGAAGACGTACACACTGCATGCGAGGAAGGGAGGTTGTATGTGTGTTTGATTATTTAATTTTTATAGGTATAAATAAATGATTATTTAATAAATTGATTAAGTGGAGACTGCTGAAGTCCGTTGGGACTCGGGACCGGGGGTCGTGTGCACACGTGCGCCCTTGCGCTAATAGCCTAGCACATAAGCCGAGCGGGGTTCCATCCTAAAACCAATTGGCAATAGGAGGAGTAACCCACTAGCTTATATACTATAGCTTCTTTGTTTGTATAATCAATGTGGGACTCTTTGTCTCTTCACAATCTCAACACGCCCCCGCAAGTGCAACTAGGGTCGTCTTTCGCCTCTAGTTGACACTTGGACATCGGGTCTAGCATCTCATTCTCTTTTTAGCTAGCCCAGGATCGAGAGTCGGGCCGTTTGGCTTTTCCGCTCTGATACCATGCTGAAGTCCGTTGGGACTCGGGACCGGGGGTCGTGTGCACACGTGCGCCCTTGCGCTAATAGCCTAGCACATAAGCCGAGCGGGGTTCCATCCTAAAACAAATTGGCTTTAGAAGGAGTAACCCACTAGCTTATATACTATAGCTTCTTTGTTTGTATAATCAATGTGGGACTCTTTGTCTCTTCACAATCTCAACAGAGACATGTCCCACAACCAAAAAATCAAAGTCAAAGGTTTGTTTGATTTAGTAGTTTTGTAATTATACCGTGTAAAAATATATTTATATCTAACGAAATTGGATAAAATGTTATCTTAAACACATATTACTATATTGATCTTTAATACTCTCTCTGTTAATTAAAACTTGTTGTTTCCTATTCATGCACGCTTTTTTAGAAGGATAAAAACTATATAAAATATTAACTTTTTTCACATTTGTTTTTATAAATTCATACTTCATAGTAATAAGTATGAAATTGTTAAAAAAATATATTAAAAAAGCTAATATTTTATATAGTTTTTAACACATCAAAAAGCGTGGATAAATAGTAAAATCTCAAGTTTTAATTAACGGAGGGAGTATCTTCTTAAAAATATATCCATATCTAATGAAATTGGGTCAAATTTTATCTTATGCATATATAAATATATTGATTAAATAGAGTTAGAATAAAATTTTATCTTATGCATATATTTGTTATTTTAAAAATTTGTGATTGATTCATACGACTAATATCCATATCTAATTAAATAGTGTCAAATTTAATCTTATACATATATAGATAGGGAAAGTTTCTAATGAAACGGATAATACGGTGTAACGGTGAAACGAATGAATGTTGGGTCATATTCATATGAATATTATGTTATATGAATATATAAATATGAATATTATGTTGTGTGAATATGAATATGATTTAAATACGAGTATATGAGTATGTTATTATTTATATTCCCATAATATAAAGTGAATGACACCATATTCATATCCACACACCACAATATTCACATATTCATATCCACATAATGTCATATGAATATGAATATAACGCAATATTCATCCGTTTCACCGTATTCTTTGTTTCACTGGAACTCTTGTCTATATAGATATATTGATTAAATAGAGTTAGAATAAAGTTTTATCTTATGCATATATATTGATTATTTCAAAAAAAAATGTGATTGCTTCATACGACTATAATTAAGGAGAAAGTGTCATGTGTCTCAACCGACTTCTCCTTTATTATATATAATAACTAGTATGATCCCCACACCATGGCGTGTTTTTTATAAATAAAATCTTAGTAATATGTTAAATCTATAAAAATAATATTAAAAGTTCAGATAATTAAATGTTTGAATTAAACCAATTGGTTGAGAAAACAATCAAAGTAATATATATGTGTATATATATATATATTACTAATATTAATTTTATGTTTCCTTATTATTAATTTTATGCTTTGAATTAATCCCATTGTTTTTTTAAAAAAAAAACTACTAAAATTATAATTTAGGTTAAGATCATGGATTAATTGAATTTTTTATATATAAATTTCATTAAATAACCTACTTTTAAGGAGAGAGTGACACCTCATAAAAAATGCTTCTCTTTTAATAGTTAGATATAGATAGATTGTTTTTTTTTTAAAACTACTAAAATTATAATTTAGGTTAAGATCATGGATTAATTGAATTTTTTATATATAAAATTCATTAAATAACCTACTTTTAAGGAGAGAGTGACACCTCATAAAAAATGCTTCTCTTTTAATAGTTAGATATAGATTTTTTTTTTAAAACTACTAAAATTATAATTTAGATTAAGATCATGGATTAATTGAATTTTTTATATATAAAATTCATTAAATAACCTACTTTTAAGGAGATAGTTACACCTCATAAAAAATGCTTCTCATTTAATTAATAGTTAGATATAGATAGATATTTAACAACTTAAACATGCTCACTAAAATAGATTTCCCATGTATCGCACATACCTTTTCTACTCGTATTATAAGAATTTTGTTTAATTTTATATTAATTACGTAACAATTAAGAAATATTGGAGTAAATTAATTAGCTTATTAAACCGGTATTAATAAGTAGTTAATTAAATAAATAATGCACACATTACATGTACTATGATATATATATATATATATATATAAAAGTCAACCCCTTTTTCACTATGCTCAAATATAATACTAATAAACTAAGACTTTAACATATACAACATGAATTCCTCATAATCACATCGTATATATGTTGCAAAACAAACCAGGCGGCATAGAAGCACACAAGGAAGAAACCTTGGATCGCTACATCCCCGGATTCCCACCGATCCTTGTCGCCGATCTGCAATCTGGAATCGTTACCGGTGATTTCTCCTCCACATTCCCTCGGGTGCTCCACAAGATGTCGCACGCCCTCTCCAATGCCGCTGTGGTGGCCATGAACACCATCGACCGCCTTGAGCCCGACGTCATTGGCATCCTCAACACCGGCTTCAGGACCAACTTCATTGGCATCGGGCCTTGCTCCATCACCCTGTCCCGGCTGTCCGGGGCTACCCTCGGTGGTGCCGGAGACTCCCACGGCTGCCTCCCCTGGCTCGACACTCACCTACCCGCCCCAGCATCGGTTGTGTACATTAGCTTTGGCACCGTCCACGCCCCACCGCCGGAAGAGTTCACTGCCCTAGCTGAGGCGCTAGAGGCCTCCGGAGTTGCGTTCCTTTGGTCCCTCCCCAACAGGTTCAGCTCGTACCTACCTGATGGGTTCGAGGAGAGGACAAGCCGGAGCGGGAAAGGTAAGCTGGTGTCTTGGGCACCACAAACGTTGGTCCTGGACCACAAGGCGGTCGGGGCTCAGTTGACGCACTGTGGGTGGAACTCGGTGCTAGAGAGCATAGTTTCAGGGGTGCCGATGATCTGCAGGCCTATGAATATCGCAGAGCAGTTGCTCAACAAGCGGCTGGTGGTGAGTGTGTGGGGGATTGGCGTGGAGTTAGACGGCGGGAAGCTTACTAAGGAGGCTGCAGGAAGGGCATTGGAGAGGGTGCTGCTGGAGGAGGAAGGGAGGACAGCGAGGGCGAAGATCTGTGGAATGAAGAGGCTCGTCGATGAGGCTGTTGCTGAGCCTGATGGCAGCTCGACGCGGAACTTACAAGAGTTCATCACCACCATTGTCACAGGCTGATCGATGATCGATGAGTCACACTCACACATGATTTGCTATTTCTATAATTCTATTTCTTTTTATCTTAATCTTATCAATAGACTCAGTCGCTTTACTTCTGAATCTCCTATCTATTTCTAATTAATTAGCTTAATAGCATTCAACAGTTTGGTCTCAGATTGCCATATATGCAACGGGGTTTTATATGTTCTAAATAAAGTTGGGCCTGCCCCTGTTTAGTTTGTCGTGGGCCTCAGCCCTTTTCATTTTATACCCGGTCTAGTTCAAACCGGTTTGTTATTTCAATTTGCAAGTAAACCCGTCCCCTATAAGTAACCGTCATTGTTGGTATTGAATAAAAATGTGCAAATAATTGTAAAATATATTTTATTTACTTTAAATAGTTGAGTTCTACACCTTTTGGTTATTCTCTTTATTCAAAGTCATTCATATCAAGATTTGAGTGTTTTTAGTGATTTGGGCTGCACCTGAATCTTAGCGATTTGTCCATGTGTCTCTTGGGAGATAATCAAGCCTTACGTAGTTCAGAGTATTGTGATTTTTTTTTGGTTTTATTTTCTTATATGCGGCATAGGATGAAATTTAAGCCCACCTTTTAGGAAGGGTAGCTTAAACAACATTCCACCCAACAAGCCCACCTTCTCGAAAGAGTAACTCAAGTAACCCGTCTATCATTTGCATAAAAATAAAAAATAATTTGATTTGAAAGTGGAGTTTCATTTAATTCGATTTGAGATTTGACTTAAAAGTCTATTTAAAGATTGTAGAATTTGATTATGTGTGTAGTGATTGAATTCGATGATTGAAAGCTTTTTATCGAGTTAGAGTGGTGACAAGGTAAATGACGTGGTTTGTTTCACCAAAACAATTCCCAAGCAAACAAACTAGTATAGTATACAAGTAAGGGGACGAACCCACAGAGAATCAAATATTTCTAAATATTGCGTATTTATCAATATAAAAGCAAAGATTTTTTTTATGAAAAGAAATAAAAGAGAAACCTATAAACAAAAGCAATCAAATAAGATAAGAAAACGTTCCACATATGCAATCATCGACATTGGTTGGCTTATTCGTCCTAGAATTAAACTAAAGTTTTTGTCTTTCCTAACATATATTCCTCCCGTCTTAGTTTGAATAGATTAACATACAACGAGTGCAATTATCCCCTTACACCTCTATGCAATAAAAGCACGATAAAGATTTAACATAAAGATAGCATAAAGTCTTAAGAATCCAGACACATGAATAACAGAAATTAAGCCTGATAATAAATCAATGTTTAAAAGGGGGTAAAGTCCGAGTAATCACTGGCAATGTGCCATTCCCTTGAGTTATAAAAGGAGGTGTTACTACATCTTGATATACCAAAGACTGAAACTTCTCCATCTTCTCCTCTAAAGTGGCCATCTCAGCGACTTCTTCCTGCTTCTTTGACAACTACCTCCATAGGCCATGTTGCTAAAGCGAAGGCCATACCTTGATCTGCCACAGAATGAAATTGATCCGCCTTGTGAACTTCTCAATCTTGATGTTGAAACCAGACATCTTTCTCATCGGATAACAAACCTCGAAACCGTAGCTTTAATAACAGTTTGTTGTGACAAAAGAACAGATATTCAAACAAATAAGACCGACACACACAATTTAACGTGGTTTACCAAATTGGCTACATCCACACTAAGAGATTTCATTAAGGAGTTTCCCGAAACCAGACGAGGATTACAAGATGTGTCACCCATACTGACTGATAAATGATAAACCTATGAACTTGGAAACGTAGAATATCATTACTGAACCACCGACCGCTAGCCCTTTGAACTTTTGCTGGTCCGAGGCCCTGCCCTCGAACCCTTGGCGGTTACCGGTCACTCAGTTAGGACTCAACTTCATTGTGCTGAATTGAGTTGAATACTTCTAGGGTTGTGACTATAGGAGATTATATAGCCTAAAATAAATCTTATCCTATAGGATACATCTATCAATAAAGCACAAATAGATAAACCTAATTCTATCTAAATTAGGTATATCAACAAAGATCAAATCTAAACCAATTAGATTTTAGACATCCTAACAGAAAACTATCTACAAACCAAAAAACACAGCTAGCCACTATCTGGTGGTGCATATGGACAATCAGAAACAAGATAATTTTTTAGGAGGATCAGAACTTTAAAAACCAGCAAAAGCAAGAACAACATACAAAATACTACCTAACACAATGGAAAGAATCCAAACAAATCTTCTGGGAAGGAGAGGAACGCATGAAAAAACCAAAACAATCGACCCAAAGGAAAAGGAGGAACTTGAGATGAAAACATCCAGCGGTAGGAGCTTTCAAGCTGAACTTTGATGTGACAGTGAGCTCTTCATGCGTGGCGACTAATGAGATTGTGATATGAGACCATTGTGGCTTGATTGTCTGTTGCCAAGGTTCGCATTGTAGGGAGATGTCCTCTATCGAGATAGGCGGAGACTTTGGCTTTTTTATCAAGGTTTGGTTGCAGCCAGCTAGCTCGGGATCTTGAGGCTCGAGGTTGAAAGTGAATGCCTAGCGGTTATTAATGTTATCAATGATGTCTGGAGTTGTCCTTGGAAACTCGAGATTATCATGGAAGATGCTCAGAAGCTGCTTCAGGACTTCCATATATTTTCCCATGTCCATGTAGGCGTGGCCACGGGTCGGACCCGACGGTGTAACGGCCCAGAATTATAATTTCCGGGTTACGTTTCAAGGGATAAAACCCCTTGTTCGGATCTTGCAATCCAGGTATGGGTCGAGGTTTCAAACTCATTTTTAAGGTCAGTAATAAACAGGGATTTCGAACCCTAAAAGTATCGTAGGGTCGTTGGGTACCCTTAACCTATCCTTGGGACTAACTCGTGAAATTCATTTCAAACGGAAGCAAGACGGAAGCAAAATTAAGGTACAAAGCGCCACGGCAGAGCCGGGTCAAAACCAAAACATAAGTGGATGATTACCATTTATAACGAGTTAGAGAATTAGCCAGGTTCTTCAATTCGCAAAAGAGAACCCCGTCATATAGGCATCGAGCACTCAAAATCTGCAGAAAATACCTTTAAAACAAGAACGGGGAAAGGAGTCAGATCGAGCCACTCATGCGGGACCGGCAGTCCTCGCTGAGGCCACATAGTATGTGTTATACCTATTAAAGATGCTCTAATGCAGTACGAAAGTTAAGCACACTAACATGCTCCTAGGATCAAGTGCATAAATATAATAAGGCCTTAGCACCGAATACCAAGTGGTATATCCCTCTCCTACTTCCACCCCCTTCCGATAGGGCGGAGACTGGCCAACTCGTGAATGCATTCCATTATAATCGGGCGGCACGCATGCCCAACCCGCTCCACAATAAAGCCCGCAGGCATCTCATAATATAAGGAAGTTCATGACTCGATTGACTCAGGACGGGACCCGATGAGACTAGGTCGTCCTATAACCCTAGCAATGACTCTAGTTACTTCACAGATAACGGCCGTTCTGTTTCAAACGCATAAAGTAAGCAGATGCTCATTCAATTAGTGCAACCTAAACAGGATACTACATGGCATGCTTTTATGCATATGCAACACCTAACATAAAATGCAACAACAGGCATGAATGTCCAACCTGAGTAAGCCCCCTAGGGAACTTACCTGAAGATGCAGAACAGCGGGATAATACAAGCAAGGGCCCAAATGCAAGTCCAAAGCAATCCATAAGCAATACACACCTATCATCAAGCCATTTCCATAAGCTACTGGTCCATCATTCATACACACGAACTCCAAGTTCTCAACATACTCAAAACCAATCGATATTAAAACCATTTTCCAAAACCTTTCCGATACAATCAACATCACCAAAATCATTCTTCAAATCAAACACCTTGACAAAATCGTACCAACCCTATTCCCAAAATTCCTTCTCAAAGCCAACATTATCAAACCAAGACAAAGAATCCCAATATTAAACAATTAAACCTTAAAACCAATACCTCAAAATCATATTATAGAATTAATTCCGACATTTCGATTTTCCAAGCACAATTCCTTAAAAGATATTTCTGAAAACTTGAAAACTCCTTTTAAATCATTCCTCATCAATACACATGATCAACCTAAACATTAACCATTTTATTAATAACTCATTTCAAGTATCCAAAACCACATATTAAATCAACCCACACCTATCCCAAATAATATTATTTTCAAACACTATTGTAATAGATGATAATCTTCAGAAATATATTAACCCAAATCAGAAATAATATGGAATAATAATTTAATAAACTAACAAAAATCAAATATAAATCACAATATATAAACATCAATTATAATATATAACAACTTAATAAAATCAAAACACCAATACTCACAACCCCAAGCCCAACCCAATCTCATAACCCGGCCCGCCCAGATCTGAAGGAAGGAGGGAACCCGGGTTGAAAGAGATACCCGATCCAACGGAAAAGAGAGGGAGGAATGGGTGCGGTAGAAGCCCAGCCCAGCTTAGCCCCAACCCGGAAGCAAAACTTTCCCAATCTGAAACCCATGACAAAAATGATATAACCCGGAATTTGGAACCCAGATCCGGCCCACACCGAAGCCCAAAAGGAAAGAGAGAGGGATCTGTCTCCTTCCCCAAACAGAAGACAGAGCGCTGGCAGCCTGGCACTGCCGACGGAAAAACGGAGGACGAAGAGGAGAAGCTCGGCCTCGCCGGAGCTCCGTCCTCGACCCGACCACTCCCAATCTGCTCGACACACCTCCCGACCATCACCCACACGGAAATAAACAGACAGAACAAGGAGAGGAGAGGGGAAACGGGGCTCACCGAGGTCGAAGCTCTCGCCGGAATAGGGGGCCGACTGGTGCGATTCGACTCCGACGATGATGGAACCTCCTTGTTCTTGGCCTAGGGAGAGAGTAGAAGGCTTAAAGCTGCGAATTTGCATCGATTTAGAGCGAAAGGAGAGGAGAAGAGAGTACCGCGTTTCTAGACGGAAATCAGGGGAGAAGGTATCGCCAGCGGCGATTCGGGCAGCTCCGGGGTGCTTGGCTCGGCATCGTCGGACCTCGGGGGAGGAGACGGCTGTTTGGACGAAGGAGGAGCTCATCAGAGGAGACTGGGAATGCGCTCGGCTGGCCGTGGGAGGTGGCGCTGGGCTTAGTGGCGCCCGACGAGGATCAGCCAGCGCTCAAAGGTGCTGGAGGGGCTGCGAGAACAGGGAGGGAGAGGAAGTCGGGGGTGGTGGTGTTATGGAGGTGGAGGGAGACTGGTGGTGGAGAGGAGCTGAGCAAAATGGAGGTGTCTTGGGGATGGATTCCTCACGGCAACAACAGAGAGAGGAGATGGGAACTAGGGTGTGTTTGGATTCCTTGTTTGTGTGAGAGAAATGTGCGTTCAAAGCCTGATTTTATGAGATAAAAGTTGGATTTCCTTGTTGAAATTTTCAAATAAGGCATGACAAAAGTTTGTCCTCATTGCCATTTTTGGTGAGTCAAAGAGCAAGAGGGAGAAAAAGGTTTATGTGTGTGTTGGGCTAGTTAGGGAAAGAGATAGGAAATTCCAAAATCAAATCTCAAATTGTGAAACCAATGTTGAATTTGAATAAGTATGGGAGAAAGAGAATGGAGTTGTGGTCTCGAGTCGGAAATTTGAATTCCCGACTATTAGTCTTCCGAATTCCGCTCTCCCGGTCGATTAGATATTTAAAACTGAATAGGATATCGCCGACGGAAGGAATTTTCGAATCCCGAAATGAAAGACAGATTCGATCTTTAAAATTTAAAAATTGGGCCGGAATTCACTCTAAATTCATTTTTAATTTCCTTTTTCCAAAAATTAATATTTGAAAATCCAGGCCTTTACAGGCGGGTCGACGGGTTCAACCCGCCGGGTCAAGGGTCGAGGAAGGACGACCCGAACCCTAACCCGGGAATTCCACGGGTTGGCGGGTTCGGATCGACCCGTTGACCCACCGGGTCGACCCGTTGACCCGACAGATTCCCAAATTTTAAAAAAAATAATATTTTTTTATAATATTTTTGACTAATAAAAATTTAAAAAAAATGATATGTAAAGACTTTTTCTACATATCACTTTTTATATCCATTTCATTTCAATATGAAGTGGAAAAAAACATGAGAAATTTTATATCTCTATAAAACTTTCTTCATCCACTACAATATAAATGTAGGGATATAAAACTTCTCAAACCTTACTTTATTTCAATATAAGAAATAAAGTTTAAAGTGAAGAGTGAGGGTTAAGGGAGGATGGGGTACACATATATATATATCTCCATCCCTTCTCATTCTAACTCTCAACTTTCAATGTGGGACAAGAGTCTTGTCCCATATTGAAAGTTGAGAGAATAGGAGAAGTCTTCCAAAGCTATAAAAAGGGAAGGGTGATTGTGCTTTTGACCCACATTGCACATTGCAAACTAGTTTATGTTTATATATTATGAATTATTCTAAGAATAATATACATAATAATTATTATAAACATAAAAAAATATTTTTCAAAAAAAAAAAAATTTGGGATGGCGGGTTGACCCGCCAGGTCGACCCGTCGGGTCATCGGGTTCAAAACCCCTAACCTTAACCCTAACCCGCAACCTGCCCCCACCCGTTGACCCATTGACCCGGACCTGTCGGGTCACGGGTCGACCCGTAACCCGTGGCCACCCCTATGTCCATGTGCTTAGGGAGATTAATCTGGTTGCGGATAAAGTGGCGCACATTCGGCACATCCTCAGCCGCGACCCTCCCGTCTCTCATCCCGAGTTCAGAATTCTTGTCCGAAAGAACGCCCTTGGGTGGTGGGTCAATAGCGTCTGACACCACCCAAACTCTTACTGTGTAGAGAGAGAGAGAGAGAGAGAGAGAGAGAGAGAGAGAGATCCCATATATAGTGTTTCAGCAGATTTTTGGCTTCCTCGATTGATGGCCAAGCGACAATCATATATAGGCTTCATTTGTACGGTTGGATCGTCGTTTTAAGCCTCGAAACTCTGGTTCCCCTTGCTGTTATCCTCTCTTGGTATTTTTGTGGAATTCCACCAATTTGGGTGATGTATTTTGGAGATTTGGCCCAGCTTATTGATGCTTTATGATGTTGCATGTATGCCTCTAGCTTTGTCTATGGAAGATTTTACCCACTCGTTATTGTTGATAGTGTAAGTTTTTAGCTCGCTGTGGTTTTTCCCCGTTGTGGGTTTTTTCACATAAATCTAATGTTCGTTGTGTTTGCTTGTTTTATCGTCCTGCTTTTGTTTGTTTGTGATTTACAGTTCTTGGCCATCTCAATTCTTGTGTGTGTATATAAGGGGTTTGTCTGACGTTCCTCCAATAATATTTTCACGAAGACATTTTTTCGATAAATTTTTTGGCTCCACCATTATATATACTCTTTCCGTTCAGCAAAATACCTTTTCATTATTTACGCACGCTTTTTTAGAATGATAAAAGTTATATAAAATATTCATTTTTCTTTATTTTTTTAAATAATTTCGTAGTAACTACAAAATTATTAAAAATTTTATTAAAAAAATATTTTTATATAGTTTTTATCCTCTGAAAAAGTTTGCGTGATCGAATAGTAAACGACACATTTTACCGAACGGGAGGAGTATGAAACATGAATCTTTGGGGAGGGCATGTTACCGAGGCCGGGGGGACCCCAATTTAGATCAATTAATTTGCATGGCAGTCTTTTCTGGGGCATGCATTAATCGATCTGAAGCCTGCAGCACTGTTCTTCATTTTCATCATCCATATTCCATATATATACTCCTCCGTTTCAAAATAAAATTCATTTTGATTTTAGTGTACGTCTTTTAAGGAGGTAAAAACTATATAAAATATTATTTTTTTAATCAATTTTTTTCCATAATTTCATACTTAGTAGTAACAAATATAAAATTATTAAAAAAAATTGATTAAAAAAATAATATTTTATAGAGTTTTTACCTCATTAAAATGTGTGCGGAATAGTAAAGTGACATTTATTTTGAAACAGAGGGAGTATATATTATATGCTTACCTTTCCTACCTGTAACTATAAGTCTGTAACTGTATGTGTCTCCTTGTAATGGTTGTAAAAATATGGGCCAATAGTGTAATAACTATAAATAAGAAGGAATAATATGTAAAAAGAATAACCAACTCCAAACTTTCTCTCTATTCTTTTTATTAGCAACCATATAAAATTTTAAAATTTTAATTGTTTTTTATAATTTTATATTTATTAGTAATAAGTATAAAATTATATATAAAAATTTTAAGATAATATTTTATATAGTTTTTATCATCTTTTAAAAAAAAACTCACTTTTGACCGTTATATGAAAATCATTCATGATTAATTGATAAATTTACAAGTTAATATAAATATTTACGTGAAATAATGAAAATAGAATAATTAAGGATAATTGATTAAAATGGTGTAAAAGAAGTGCAATATACAAATTGATTAAAATGGTGTAAACTAATTAAGTTAAGAAAATCATTCTTTAAAAAGTTAAAATAGCTTAAATTTTGAAAATATTTCCAAACTATAACTCTTTTAACTTATTTATAAAAACCAACAAACAAAATGTAATACTCACTTTGTTAATTAAAACTTGTCGTTTACTATTCAATCATGCAGGAAGGTTTTTGAAAATGATAAAAACTATATAAAATAATAACTTTTTTTACATTTTGTTTTTATAAATTCATACTTAATAGTAATAAGTATGAAATTGTTTTAAAAAAATATTTAAAAAGTTAATATTTTATATACTTTTTAACACCTTAAAAAGCGTGTGTGAATAGTAAAACGTCAACTTTTAATTAACGGATGGAGTATAAGATTTGAACTCCTACAAATATCAGACACAAATCTTGGTAAATCGAGAGGGCACAAAAAATATCAGACCATCATATGTATGTGTATATATATAGTTATATATATACTCACACTTGGTAATAACTCCCTTTACATAGACGGAAATAAAGAAAAAAATCCAATATCATAAGTCATAACTTACAAAGGTGTTCATCTTTGTTTAAAATGAAAATTAATGAGTTGTAAATGTCAGTGCTTGATTTTGTGAGTGTTTGTTGTAGGCTTCTAGCTTACAGCTTTCCCATGGCATCTCAACTTTGGTCAAAAAAGAATACTGTACTACGTAAAAGTTATTATCATCTTCCATAAAAACAATTATATGGAGAAAATAAACAAGAAAAGTTATTTTCTATAACACGTGTTTAAATTTTTGAAAAAATAATTATAGTTATATATATATATATATATTAGTAATATATAATTATTTTATAAATTGATATTTTATAAAAAGAATTAAATTTTAAAAAAAGATATTAAAAATTCAAATATATATCAACTATTTTATAACATAAAGGGAGTATCATCTCAACTTTAGGTTGTATGTTTGACGGTTCGCCGTCTGCCGACTTTATCGGTCACTCGAGGTGTCAGGCTTTTATGACCCTCGAATTCTTACCTTATAAAAAAAAAATAAAAAAAAAATAAAGGGAGTATCATTTGTTTTGAGTGTGATTGACACTTGTTGTCTTTATTTGGAGTCTATTTTGAGGTGTCCGCTAGTGATTCTAAAAGTTCTTTATGTGTCTTTCTTTTGATCGGTCGATCTTTCGTTCTGTTAGCTTGTAGTTTACATTACGTGTAGGATGACATGTACTTAACTTTTTCATTTCATTTTTGTCATTTATTTTGTATTAATTACTTCATTTATGTCATTTACTTCTGTTATTCTGATTATATATGATATATGGTACATTAGTCTATCGATCGACTTACCAGTCGATAGTTTACTTTAACTAGACTTCTCTAAAGAATCGAATTTCTTTTCGTATATATATATATATATATATATATATATATATATATATATATATATATATATATATATATATATATATATATATATATATATATATATATATAAATGAGTATCATCTTACACATATAAACCATGCTTGTGTTTATAGTGAAAAATCACATCACACATTCACACGTACATATAGATCGATGATATTCATTGGCTAGGTTTTAAATAAGCAATCTATAGCCATATAGCTTTGACCAAATTTGCCGGGGGCGATGCATACAACCATTAAATATATCGATCAATTTATATAATATATCGATCAATTTATATATATATATATATATATATATATATATATATATATATATATATGTGTGTGTGTGTGTGTGGGCGCGCGCGTGTGCGTGTAGATAGTGACAAAAAATTCCACTTAGTTTAATTTTAATTTGCTATCTACTATTATATTCAAAAGATAAATGTATGTTCGACTAGATAATCAACTGCCCCTTGAATTAATTATCAATACATAATTAAGCATCTTTGATTGAAGATTTGCATCTCATATGCACTTTTGATCTCTCTAATGAGTATTGCCCATTTCTCGGGAGTGATATTATATTTTATCATTTTTAGTAAAACAAAATATAATTAAATTGCAGTACGTACACCGACTTTATATGCTTTTAATTAACGTATCTTAATTTAAATTTGGATTACGACGACCTTTCAAAACCAAATTACATGTGAGATTTTTTTTGGTTGAAAGTAATTTGGAAACATATAATCGCGGCCATACGCACGCTATTTTTTTAACAGGAAATAATTTGAAATTCAAGATGACAACAGAAATCTGAGAAAACGAGAAGTCGAGTGAACAGAAAACGGACTAATCGTCATGAAATAACCAGGGGACACAAAATATAAAGGAAAAGCCCGAATACAAAAGATCTCAGCAAAGAAGACCAGCAGAGATCGATACGGTCGAAGAACACCAAGTGAAGACTGCGAATGCCAAGAACATGGGAATGTCGAAGGAATGACACGACGTCTCGACGCCGGGGAGACAGAGCCAGAAACCCATCAGCGAAAAAGGCGTATTCTAGGGATGTGGACCAACGACGCCCAACCATTCCAGAATGGCTCACCGGAAAGGACTTGTGGGTAGTACCCATAGGTCCCCGATTCGAACCCCGGAATGACCGCTCTTTATTTACCAATTCAAGGACCAACGACGCCCCCCCCCCCCCCCCCCTCCACACACACACACCTAAATGAGGGATCTTAGAGAATTACGAACACTGCCACATCCAACTCGAACAACAGGGCGCCCGAGACTGTAACTTCATCCGGAACTAAACGTAGTCGCACCCAAGAAACGACGCGGTTAAATTATCACTAAATGCACGGTTATTTACAGGATTTTGATGTCAACAAACTTTTTTAGTCTGAAAAAAGATTGTCGGTACAGAAAGTTGATCGGTGTTGGTAAAATTGACAATAATTTATTGACACCTGCTTCCTGTGTCGGCGAGATTTTTTTAGACAAAAAAATTTATTAACACCAAAAATCGGTGACTACGGCATATATTTGGTAATATAAAACTGTGCGTATAACAAGTCGGATTATGAAATAATTAAGCTTTAAGAAAAAGATGAGAGATAGGCAGTAAGTATCGCAAATTCACATGCAATAATTACCTCAATTTTCAATGATGAACAAAAAGCAAACGGAGAATAAACGCAGCCGCGTCAGCGATTCATTTACTTACAAGTGTGATTCAAAATCCACATGCTATATACTACTCCTTTCATTTCACACAATATATATTTTTAGAATATTAATTTTGTTAGAAAATACAGTATATATTCTTGTAATGATAGACGAGTTGTCAATTAGTTATAAGTTTTGGTAAAGTAAAAAAATAGTGTAATAAAGGATGATTAAATAAAATATTTATTGATTTTATAAAAAGTTATGTACGAAGTTAAAATGACATGTTTTAATAAATAGATAGAGTATGATTTATATATGGTCAAAAATAAAAAATGGAAATATCGCGAAGTACCCTCGCGGTATGACGTTTTTTCTCGGGTGTACAAAAGATTTATAATTTTCGCGTGGACGTTTAATCATATTCCACCCCACGCCCTTAGATGGTTAATTTGACCTACTTGTTAACTCTCCATTAGTTTTGAATTTAAAAAAAAAAACGATGGAGGCGAGGGCCGAGGGCGAATTGAGAAGAACGAACAGGGGGAAATCCTGACTGAGAGAGAACTGAGCGACACCGAACGAACTAAAGAATAAAGACAGATTAATATTTGGAGTTCGATCAAGTTGGGAGGAGAGAGAGAGAGAAGCAGACCAAGACATGATGCTTGATGAGGATGTTGTAATGAGAAAAGATCATTTTTAATATTTAGGATTGGTACTACAAAGCGATGGGAGTGTGGATAAAGATATCAGACATCAGATTCAATTGGGATGGCAGAAGTGGAGGGATGCGTGAGGAGTACTCTTATGTGATAGGAACGTGCCCCAAACTCAAAAGAAAATTCTACAAAGTGGTAGTTAGGCATGCAATGTCGTATGGGGATGAGTGTTGGGCGAGTACGAAAGCACAAGAGCAAAGGCTTGTGGTGGCAAAGATGGGGATGATCAGATGGATGAGTGATCGATTTTACTAGAATTGACAAGATCTAGGAATGAGTTTATCCGTGATAAAGTAGGAGTAAGCAGTATCCGAGATAATTTACAGGAGTCAAGGCTTCGTTGGTTTAATCATGTGCAGAGGAAAGATTTGAGTGAGTCAGGCATATGTGCGACAGTTTGGAGATTGACAAAGTACGATGAAGGAGAGATAGACCAAAGAAAAGTTGGAGAGAGAGGTGATTAGACAAGATTTTGTCATTCTGAATCTTAACGAGAGCATGCTAGAGATAGGACGCAGTAGAGGAGCATCATCCATGTTAGCTAGAGGGTTAGGCTGGACCTCAGAGGAGTGACAGAGATCATATCATTTCTCCCGTTCTCACACTTTGCCTTTCCTAATTAGTCGCCTTTATTAGTTTATTATTTCGTTTGTTATACTTTTCTCATTGATTTTGCTATGAGTTTATGTAGGTGTTTGTGCCACTAGAAAACACTCTTTCGACGTGATCGAAAAAAGTGTGCATACAACTTAACTCCTAGATCCTGCTAGCATAGATGTGATAAACCAAGAATGTTGTTGGTGTATGCAAGCTTCAAGCATACATGCCCCACATGGGCTAAGAAAAGAGGGATAATCATGTAAATTTCCACACACGACCAAGCCTATCACCTTTCAAGGCTTTCATACACACGTCTTTGCCTTTTTTTTTTTTTTTGCTAATTCAATTGGGTTTCCTTTAACAAACAAAATCTGCATCGAATTTCAAAACCCTCCCCCCTTTTTCATCTCCCATTAATTCATCTCCCCCCTTTTCCCCTCTCTCTCTCTCTCTCTCTCTCTCTCTCTCTCTCATACACACACAGAGATTGCCCTTGATCGATGATGGAGATGGAGACAATTGAGAGTGGCAGCTGCAAATATCTCTCCTCTTCAAGCTCCAGTTCCTGCATCAATGCAACAACTGCAACACCATCAGCTGCTGCTGCTGCTGCTGCATCAATCCCCCAACTCCGCCCCACCTCCAGATCGGCTGCGGCTTCATCACTCCTCCTCCTCCTCATCGTCTTCAAATTCGTCTTCCTCTTCAGCCTCGTCCTCGCGCGCCCCTCCGATCACCTCAAACCCCCCTCCGATTCCATCTCCACCCAAACCCTAGAATTCACCCCCATCTCCAGCCTCCGCCCCCAAATTTCATCATCATCATCAGCAGCTGGGAGCGAGCTCGGAGTTGAAGCCCATGAGGTTCCCAGCGGCCCCAATCCCATCTCCAACTAGCAATTGGTCGATCGATTGAGCTACCGGTGCAACATATATATGTATATATCATGATCGATCGTGCTAGCTAGAAGAAATCATGAAGCAAGTACTTTTAATTAGTGATCGAGCTAGGGCTTGAAGAAAGATCGATCGGAGTACTCAATATCGATCACTTGTAGCTTTTAATTTTTTTGGGAGTATCGCTTGTTTTTTATTGTTGAAGAGTAAAAATTTATTATTGTAATGAGAGATCGAAAAAAATGGTAAAGTGCTCTTTGTCTCTGTCTTTGTCTTCATCTTCTTCATCCTATTGCTTGCTTAATTATCTACTAATTACTTGTTGCTTACTTTAATCCCCCTTTGTTAATTTATTTAGAAAGGGGGAGTATAATTGAGTGTAATATGCATGTATAGATGTTCTTGCAGATAATTATGTGATGCAGTAGTTGCAGAATACAATCATATCATATATATTGAAATTAAGTAATACAATAAGTAGGCCATGTGAGTCAAATTGAGAGCTTTGAACAAAGCCTGCAACATGAGTTTTTACCCCCTTTAGATAAAAGCCTGAATCTTCAGCTTTTCAACCTTCTTTGTAAAATGGACGGTTTAGGGTTTCTGTAGCTTCCCCCTTTCCAGAGAGGTAAGAAATAACAACCCTCCAAGAAAGAGAGAGAAAGGTAAGGGAATCTAAATGCCGGAGACTCATGAATATCAAAGTCGGACGAGACTAATGATTGTACCTACACCTGAAGACTCGGGTGGCAATAAGAGGAGTAACCAACTAATTACCAAATCGATCATTTCGTAACAAGGAAGAGGGGTTCGGATAGATCGACGAAACTACAAATTGTTGAACTTTTGTGGAGGAATTTTCTCATTAAGAAAACTCGACGAATAGAGTTGTTTTAGGTCCACCATACGGACTCGATAAAGAGGGCTTTAAACAATGAGATCTGAAAACAGTGATGGGATATAGGCTTGCTTTTTTATTTTTATTTTTTTGGAGATTTATTTTCTACTCTTTGGAGTTTGGTTTCAGATTTCATCAGTAACGCTGAATCCAAATTATATAAATCTTGCTTTGCTAGGCAGATGCTTGCAGGGTACGTTGTGACTACACCTTTTGTGGTGCATAAAATTTTGCCTGAAATTGTCAAGTCGTTTATTAATTAATTATTTCAGAAGAAATTGCTTTTTTGCACTTTAGTTTGAGCAAGAGCAAACGTCATTTTCTTCTACAGAAAGTTTGGTAGCTTGTTTTGGATCATATATATGCTATATATGCATATATACATATATGTGTGTGTGCACCAATCATATGATTATCATTGTGTTTTTTGAAATCTTTGCTTCAGAAGATTTTATATTGTGGATATGTACAGGACAATGGAGTGAAAATGAAAGGTTTCTGCTTTAAAAATTGCAAGAAAAAAAACCAGAAAGGTAATGAAAATTTTAATGAAAGATTCGGTAAAGTTTATTTTGGTGGAAAAAGATTTGGTACGTACTGTAAAGTTTGACAGCATGCAACATTTGCAACATTATATAATATATATATATATATATATATATATATACACATACAATGTTTTCCTGCTTATATACTATTTAGTACCATCATGATATATACACATATAGCATATCCCTCTTCTTCTTTTTCTCTCAATTTGAAGTTATGACCTTATGAATATATATGTGTATATGATTATGCCCCTGACAAAAGGGGTGAATTATATAGTCAAAAGTTCAAAAAAAATATGGTGCAATGGTGAAATGAATTAATTAATACTTTGTGTTATATTAATATAAATATTATGTTGCGTGGATATTGAATATTATGATCAGTGTGTAAATATGAATAAGATGTTATTCATTTTATGCCATGTGAATATGAATTAATTAATACTTTGTGTTACAAATCATGAGTCAAACGAGCTTAGAAAAATACCTTGGATATCGGATTATAAATGGAAGAGTGAACAAGAACACATTTGAGGAGGTACTTGGGAAGATGAAAAATCAACTGGCAAAGTGGAAAGCAAACTCGCTATCCCAGCAGCGACGAACTGTACTAATCAAGGCAAACCTAGCTGTTAAACCGAACAATGTTATGCAAAACTTTATGCTACCTGAGGGTATTCATAAAGAAACTGGATCGAATGAACAGATGCTTCTTTTGGAACAAAGATCAAAGACGCAAACCTCTTATTATCGGATGGGATAGAATATGTTCGGCATAAATAACTTTGTGTATTTGTTTGAAAAAAAATACCCTATTATTTATGCCGGGCGTTTTTTTAAAGATCCGACATAAATAAAACGCCAAATTTTTTTATCACACCTACCTGAAGCTCGAGATATATTTCATAATATCTGGTATAAATGTGCTATTATGCCCGACATAAAAAAACAAGTTTTTGTGGTAGTGAGAGTAATGGAGGAATGGGTTTGAATAAATCAAAAGACATGAATAAGGCACTGTAGATGAAACTGCTCTGGAAGATTCTAGCGGAACCACAAAATGAATGGGTGAAAATTGTCAGAGAAAAATATTTGAAAGAGAACGAAATATGGGACTATAAAAGAAACAAGAATACCTCTTGGCAATTGGCTAAATTAATGGAAATAAAAGATGAATTCTGTGCAGGGCTAATCTGGCAAATAGAAAACGGGAAAACAATTAGATTCTGGAAGGACAATTAGCTGAAGGATGAAATAAACCTCTTTGAAGTACGATTACATGACCGAATAGAAGATCAAGAAACTATTCATCAATACATACAACAGAATAAAACATGGAACGTTGAGAAATTAAAAGATATGCTTCCTATGGATGTTGTCAAGTAGATCCTAAACATTCACATACCAACAAATGAATTTGAGGATATACTTTTTTGAAAACCGAGCAGAAATGGTTGGTTCTCAACGGCTACTGCCCTTGAGCATATTACAAAAACGCGTAGGAATAACGCATACACACTTGACTGGATCTGAAAATTAGATTGCCAGCCTAAAGTGAAAAACTTCCAATCGAAAAGCCTTGATCTTGATGGCACACCAACAAAAATAAGACTACGAAACAAGAGAATAGACATACCATTCAGGGCCGGACCTGAGATTTATAATGCCTGAGGCGAATTATAAATGTAGGGCCCTCTACTATAGTTAAAAAAATATTGTTGATCGATCAAATATGTCATCTAATACTAACGTACTAATGCACTATATTGTATAAAGAAAATAAATTATTACAGTTTCAAAATCCAAACACACAAGTTACCAAGCACAGATTCAAGATTATAATTTTGGGTTGGCTAGATTTGCATATAATTTTTCTTTTTTTCTCTATAGGTCACTATATATATCTATTTAGTTAAAAAGTATGAATCAATTTTTTTTATCTATATTTAAATTATCAATAATAGAATTAATTACCTATGAAAGATAATAATTTTTCCTTTAGTTAAAAAGTATGAATCGATTTTTTTATCTATATTTAATTTATCAATAATAGAATTAATTACCTATGAAAGATAATAATTTTTCCTTTAAATTTTTAGGGATTAACCAATTATTTTTATTTTGTAAATAGAATAAAGATGAAAAAGAAAAGAAACGAATCAGTAAATAAATAAATAAAAAAGTTGGCAATAAAAATAAATAAAAGAATGAGAAAGAAACGAATCAATAAGATGAAAAATTTAAAATTTTGGGATAGGTGGGAATCGAACCCCGCACACAATTCCCTAGAAGTAGCATTTGCCAACTGAGCCAAATTCACACATTGTTCAATACCAACACTTTATTCTATATATTACATTTTCATAATGGCTTGGGCCCCCTATGCATATTAGGCCTGAGGCAAGCGTTTGTTGGGCCTCGCCTCAGGTCCGGCCTTGATACCATTGGAGTATACACTTTGCAACCGTAGTGATGAAGACACAACACATTTATTCACCGAGGGCCAAACAACCCTCATGATCCTAAAAATGGACCGGCGGATACAAAAGAATACTTAGAAGCACAAACAAAACCAATAGACCATATAAAGGCATTGCAATCGACATCTTCTCTCAACTAACTCCAGAACAGAAATCAACTCTCGCTTTCTCTCTTTGGGGTATTTGGACAATAAGAAATAAAATACTATTAAATGACCATGCTCTCAGGGAGTTGGATGATTGGGTTCAATATATAAAAACAACAATGAACAAGCTGGAAAAGCGAAACTAGAGGAATCGGAAGATGAGAACGTGACTAAAACACCACAGGCAACCAAAACAACCACCGAAAACAAAATAAAATAAAATGGGAAAAACCAAGAGAAGGGTTTATGAAACTAAATTTTGATGGCACCAACTTACCTTCCGCCCAGGCGGCCTTTGGTTTTGTTATTCGTGATTCACATGGCATTCCTTTGACGTATGACGCACACGATTGTGGGCAAGCGTCGGCGTTGCAGGCGGAGATTCTTGACCTCCTCCACGATCTCTCAGTGGGTTCACGCGACTTGAGGTAGAGGGTGACCGCCTTACGACAGTCGACAATTAACTTCCCTAAGGAGTGTTGGAAGTGTCCTTAATAGTTTGAGATAACCTGTTACCTTTCATTAATCACAATAGGTTACATAAATAGAGAGATTTGACTTGCTCTCTAAGATAAGACTATACAAGATATGTTAAGGATATACACCAAAGATTCTATCCAATAATAACAATAATATCTAATAATAATAATTATCACATTGTTACCCCCCCCCCTCCCCCCCGCAAGATGATGGGCGGGAGACGACCAGCAGCTTGGACCGACATGAAGTAAAGGCACGACCCGTGAGAGCTTTGGTGAAGACATCAGCAATCTGATCGGATGCAGGAACATGACGAACCACAAGATCTTTGGAGTCCACCTTTCCTCGAACATAATGGAAATCAAGCTGGATGTGTTTAGAGCGACTGGTGATGACGGGATTGTTGGCAAGGAATGTGGCCGACAAGTTATCACAATGGAGAAAGGGGAACGCCGAAGCGGGAACCCAATTTCTGTCAACAATTGCTGTAGCCAGACAATTTCAACCGTAGTAAAGGAGAGAGCGCGGTACTCGGCCTCTGTACTCGACCTGGCAACAACCTTCTGCTTGCGACTGGACCAACTAATCAAATTACCACCGTAAAAAATAGCAAACCCATGCTGTGAGCGGAGATCGATAGGATCGGAAGCCCAACCTGAGTCAGAATAGGCGACAATATCCGACCCGGGCGAGGCTGTGATGACAAGGCCAAGATCAAGTGAGCCTTTGAGATACCGTAAGATCCGTTTGACATCTTGCCGGTGAGACTGTAGGGGCAGATGCATATGCTAACAAGCACAGTTGACAGCATAGCTCAGTTCAGGTCGAGTGATGGTGGCGTACTGAAGAGTGCCGACAACTCGTCGGTAGGCAGTGGGATTATCCAGTGGAATATTGGGGATAGGAGACCGTTTGGAGGAGCTAGGATCGGTAGGGGAGGAGATTCCTTTGGCATCAAGCATCTCACACTCTTCTAGCAGATCTCAAAGGTACTTATATTGTGATAGATGCAAAGAGGCAGAGGATGGATAGGTTACCTCAATGCCCAAGAAATACGTGAGGCGCCCAAGATCCTTGAGAGTGAACGTATGATGAAGAGCCGCAACAAATTGACGCAAGTACTCAGGATCGGAGCCTGTCAAGATGATGTCATCAACGTACACGAGGAGGAAGGTGAGAGACGAACCTTTGTGACGCACGAAAAGCGACGTGTTCGAATGACACGCATAAAAGCCCTGACGAAGGAGGTACGACTTGAGTTTGTTGAACCAAGCCCGAGGTGCCTGCTTGAGCCCATATAGAGCTTTGTGAAGCCGGCAGACATAATCAGGATATGACGGATGAACGAAACCGGTCGGTTGATCCATGTACACAAGCTCCTGAAGATCGCCATTGAGAAAGGCGTTGTTAGTATCCAGTTGGCGAAGAAGCCAGCCTCGAGACACGGCAATAGAGAGGATGACGCGAATTGTCGTCGGCTTGACAACCGGGCTAAATGTGTCAAAGTAGTCAACACCTTCTTCTTGATGAAACCCCTTGGCAACCAATCTGGCTTTGTACCGTTCAGCAGAACCATCTGCTTTCCTCTTGATTTTGTACACCCATTTATTTCCGACAATATTAACATTAAGGGGACGGGGAACAAGGCTCCAGGTATTGTTTGTCGTGAGGGCGGTGTATTCCTAGCGCATTACAACGAGCCAAGAGGGGTTTTTGGATGCCATGGCGAAGCGGGTGGGCTCTTTTTCTATGGATGAATCAGGAGGAGGGTTGTGTTTGGATGTGTGGAGGATACGGAGTTTAAGGTCACCGGTGTGGGCTCGAGTGGCCATGGAGTGAGTAGAGACGTTCGAGGGATGCATGTGAGAGGGAGCGGGTGGCTCGGGTTGAACCGCAGAGGCGCTGTCATCCGTCTGAGACACCGACGAGGGACTATTCGACTTGGATGAGGAGTTGGTGGGTTCGGTGAAGGGAGAGTGGCTGGGGATCGGTGAGGCCGGCTGAGAGACATCGGAGGGCTCGGCTAGGTGCAAGGAGGACGGGGAACTGGGTGTTGGGGACGGTGGGTCACCAACACCCAGTTCCCCGTCAAAAATGACGTGAGGCGTAATGTATTGGCGCCCTGTCGGGATATGAAGACACAGGTAACCCTTGTACTTGGAAGTATAACCAATGAAAACACAAGACAGGGACCGATAGGAGAGTTTTGTGGTGTTGTAAGGATGAAGGTATGGATAACATTGACACCCAAAGACACGAAGCCGGGAGTAATCCGGAGCGTGTTTGTAGAGAAGTTCATAGGGGGACTTGTGGTGGAGAAGAGGGGTAATGGTGCGGTTAGAGAGATAAACCGCGGTGTGGAATGCATTTTCCCAAAATTGAAAAGGAAGAGATGCCTGAGCGAGGAGAGCAAGGCCCTTTTCTTGAACTATGTGATGGCGTCGTTCGACACCACTATTCTGAGAGGGAGTATAGGGTGAGGACATGCGATGAAGAATGCCATTTTTCTCTAAAAATGAGGAGAGAGCGACAAATTCTCCACCACCATCTGTTTGGAGAGCTTTAATTGTGGTGTTGAATTGTGTTTGTACCATTTTGTGAAAGAGAATAAATGTCTAACGAACTTGAGATTTATGAGACAAGAAATAAACCCAACAAAATTTGGAGTGATCATCAACGAACTGAACAAAGTACTTATTCCCATAAATTGAAAGAGTAGAGGCATGGCCCCATACATCAGCATAAACTAAATCAAAGCAATGAGGAATAGGGACATGACTCTGATTAATAGGTAGGCGACGACTCTTGCCTAATTGACATGACTCACAAACAAACGAGAAGGTTTTTGACGATAAAGGAAGACAAAACAAAGAGACTAATTTATTGAGGACAACAGGATTGGGATGAGCAAGACAACGATGCCAGTCATCCAAGTAGACGTGGTGGGCGGTAGGAGGGACGGAGGTGGGCAGTCGATATAGTCCATTCTCAACGGTTCCCGTCAGGATGATGCACCCCTGTGGATCCTTCACAAAACAACAAGAAGGATGAAGTTCGATTAGGACATTGTTATCTTTGGTAAAAGCGGAAGCACTTAACAAATTCTTGGAAATTTGAGGGGCGACAAGAACATTCTTTAATTGTAACTGAGAAGGGGCAAGAGACTTAGAACCAGTGTGGCTAATTGGAATGAGATTACCGTCACCAAGGGCAAGGCGATCATTGCCGGAATAATGGGAGTGAGAGGAGAGATTCTGCAGATTGTCAGTAACATGATGAGACGCACCTGAATCGATATACCAAGGGGCCTCAATAGAGGACGGGTTGACAGAGTGCTCCTGAGTCACCTGATTTGCTTGCTTCGGGCTAGGACCAGTCGGAGGATTGAACGAGGTGTCGAACCGGTTCCAGCAGTTCTTAGCAGGGTGACCAACACGATCACAAATCTGAAAGACAGGACGTTCGTTGAAGCCGTAGCCAGATTGACCGCTGTGAGATTGATCGGACTGCGAGGACTCTCGGCCTCGACCTCTCCCGGAGCCGCGACCACGGCCACGGTCAGAGTAAGAACCACAACCGCTGTAACGGCCCAGAATTATGATTTCCGGGTTACGTTTCAAGGGATGAAACCCCTTGTTCGGATCTTGCAATTCAGGTACGGGTCGAGGTTTCGAACTCATTTTTATGGTCAGTAATAAAGAGGGATTTCGAACCCTGAAAATATCGTAGGGCCGTTGGGTACCCTTAACCTGTCATAAGACTATGCCGTGAAATCCATTTCAAATGGAAGTAAAGCAGAAGTAAAGCGGACGCAAGGTAAAGATACAAGTGCCACGGCAGAGCCGGGTCAAAACCAAATCATAAGTGGGTGATTACCATTTATAACGAGTTATAGAATTAGCCAGGTTCTTCGATTCGCAAAAAGGGAACCCCGTCATATAGACATCGATCGCTCAAATCTGCAGAAAATACCTTTAAAAGAAGAACGGGGAAAGGAGTCAGATCGAGCCACTCATGCGGGACCGGCAGTCCTCGCTGAGGCCACATAGTATGTGCTATACCTAATAAAGATGCTCTAATGCAGTACAAAAGTCAAGCACACTAGCATACTCCTAGTTATAATAATGTGTACAAAATACTGTAAAGGGCCCAAGACAATGCCAAGTGGCATATCCCTCTCCTACCTCCACCCTCTTCTGATAGGGCGGAGACTAGCCAGCTCGTGAATGCATTCCATCATAATCGGGCGGCACGCATGCCTAACCCGCTCCACAATAAAGCCCGCAGGCATCTCATAATATAAGGAAGTTCATGACTCGATTGACTCAGGGTACCCGATGAGGCTGGGCTACCCTATGACCCTAGCAAAGACTCTAGGACTATCACAGATAACGGCCGTTCTGTTTCAAACGCAATAAGTAAGCAGATGCTCATTCAATTAGTGCAACCTAAACAGGATACTACATGGCATGCTTTTATGCATATGCAACACCTAACATAAAATGCAACAACAGGCATGAATGTCCAACCTGAGTAAGCCCCCTAAGGAACTTACCTAAAATGCCGAACATCAAAAGATAACGCAAGCGGAGTCCAACAAGCAACAATCACCTAACAAATATACGGATATGCATAAGTCTATGTAAATCACACAAGGCGCCCCTAACTATCACACATAACTTCACATATCTCATTTCCGATCATGCCGTCTTATCTCATTTTTCCTCATCATACCCAAAACCAACCGATAGTGAAACCGCCTTCCAAAACCTTTCTGACATGATCAACATAAACCAAAATCATTTTTGCAATTTCCTTCTCAAAACCAAAATCATCAAGCCAAGACAGAATCCCGACATTAAACATTTAAACCTTAAAATAATACCACAAAATCATATTATGGAAATAATTCCGACATTTTGGTTTTCAAGACGACAAATCTTTTAAGAGATAATTCCGGGAAACTTGAAAACCTTTTAAATAATTTCCATGTAATACTTAACCAAAATGCAATTGCCATAGCTAAATCCTCTTTTCAATTCATGTTAATAAACCAAAGCCAATAATTCATTTTAGAATTCCTAAAATAACCTATTTAAAATATCATATAATAAATAACTCAAATAATATCACTTTTTAGAATAATTTTATGAGACGTAAAGTTCCAGAATATATATCTTTCATAAAATAAGGAAAAATATAATCATAATACTTCATAGTAAATTAACAAATTAAATATCAATCATAATACCCATATATAAATACCATCATATAGCAAATAACAACAACCACAACCATTAACCCAATATAACAAGCCCGAAAAAGAAATGGCCCAGACCCGAGCCCAGAGGAAGAGCCCAACCCGGATCTCCAAGACCTGGTTTAAATGAATCGGTCCAAGGAAGACTGAACCGGACCAGACAATAAGGAAAAAGAAAAGAAGGTACCGGGTTCGTTGGACCCGTCTTCCTCTTTGCGCCCACTGCTCGAACAGAGAAGGAGAAGGGGAGGCGGAGCTCCTCGCCGGCGTCCTGTCTCCGACCAAAACCTCTCCCAACCGACTGACAACCCAATTCCAACCCCAACCCATCTAACAGAAAAGAAGGGAAGACCCGGTTCCCGTGGATACTGTTCACTCTCCCTCTCAAACGGCTCTGCTCGCAGGTTTCAAATCGAAAAAGGGAAAGAGGGAGGGGAGGCTCACGCCGGCCACTCTCAAGCTCACACTCTCCTTGACACAACCCCAGTCCAGAAACGGAGGAAAACCGAAGCCAAAGAGAAGAGAAGGAGGGAAGCTCACCGTGAGGCTCGAGACTTCGCCGGGATGCTCACCGGCGACATGGTTGGGCTTTGTCAGACGCCTGAGGCTGCAATTCTCGGCCTAGAACGGAGGGAGAGGTCAAAAGGAGGGACCTTTACAAGGTTTTCGATTAGAAAGAGGATGGGACACCTTACCGGGTTCTTCGGTCGGAAACAGCGGAATGGATGCCCAGGAAGGTGGCGTCGGCGTTGGCTCGCAGAAACAGGGACGACTTGGCGCCCTGGGGCTCGATTGTCTAACGTCGGAGGGTCCTAGCTATTGCTGTTGCTTCTTGGAAGGAAGAGGCGTTGGTGGTGCGTTGGCCGCGAAAGGAGGAGGCGGAGAGGGGTTTTGAGGTTTTGTGAATGGGGTTTGTGAAAACAAATGAAAGTAAAAAGTGGAGGTATGCTGGGAATTGGGATTTGAATTGACAAGAGGGGTGAAATGTTGATGTTGCCTCCTTTGAGCTAGCCACATAGAGGTCTGAATTGGCGTGGGATTGGCATCTTGCCAAAATTGGAGGGGGAAGCAGGCCTGAAGAGTTGAAACTAGAGATGGGGGTCTAGCCAAGAATGGGAAGGCTGTTGCTCTGCAACAGATGCCAGCCTACTCAAACAGACCGAGAGAGATAAAAGAAAAAAAAGAAAAGAAAATAGGAAGGAAGTTGTCCTTACAAACCCAAATTTCAAAATATCCGAAAAAAAATATATCTCGAAACCCGCTCCTTGACCTTATCTGACCCATCTCAAAACGATTTTTCAAAATTTTCAAATCCGAGGTTAACAATGAAATCCGAATACTATACTCAATTTTCGCATAAGTAAGCGGAATAAAACATATTTTAATTTTTCAACCAAATAATGCCGGAACTCGTTTTGAAATATTTATAATAAAACCAATAGCTCAAGGACGGAAATTCCAAACCTACCAAGTCTTAGATATCGGAATGATTATAAATCACTATTTTAATATTTTAATTTTCTAAAATTTCCTGGTCTTTACATCATCCACCTCTAAAAACAAGTCTCGTCCCCGAGACTAAAATCACTCTAAAACAAGGGGATGAAGTTTGAAATTGGCGAGTCCAAGAATCATGCCATTGATCCTGTAAGCATCTCATAGGGGCCCGTATGAGATCCTCACAGTACCCTTGACGTGATCATAATATTCCCAATTGGTCGTAGTAAGTATGCGATATGGGCCCTTATCACATTCTTACTCCGACTTTTCGGTTATATCATAACTCGAAAAGCAATCATAACGCGTCTACTAGGTCTTAGCAGGCATTCTATATGCGCCCCTATAAAATGCTTGTATCCACTTCGTGAGTCGTTATAATATAAAACCGGGTTTGAAAAGTTTCAAAAGGAATTCCGTAATTGAAAAAGATTAGCCTCAAAATCGTTGAAACCCTCGATAGCGTTTATTCTTTAAAACCCAGTTATTTCCTTTCTATATCGTTCAAAATCTTCAAATTCGACGTTTAACCAAGAACTTTGCACCAAAACAAGTCAAATCCCTTTAACTCAAGATTTCGTCAAAAATCTCCCAAAACCAAATCAGTTTCCCGCATATCAATCAATCAAATTCAAAAATCAGGAGGTGGAATCATCCACCTCTAAGGGCTAATCCCATATTCTCTTCCTAGTTTCCAAAATCATTCAATCATCATTCTCAACTCAATATGAAACATAAGCCAATCAACTCATCAACTCATAACATCATTAGCCATCTTTCACATGGCAAAACTCAACATCAACCATGATAATCTCAACCAATTGACATCTTAATAACATAACATGTTTTCTCATAACATAATTCATACCATCCTTTCAAGACACGCCAAAACCAACAACAAAACCTCAACATCACATCACAGGTAGTAGAGTATATCTATATCATATTGAAGGCATCACGAGTGCATAATCGAAGTCTCATAACTTATCACGCAAGCACACATGTCCAAAAATCAACGGGTTAGGTGTTATGGGGTTAGTACGTCAGTAGACATCAAATCTCACAATCATATATCAATATCGCAACACAAGTAGAAGATATTCATCAAGTTAACATATCAACACAACAAGAGCATGCTATTAAGATTTAGAAAAAGAAAGATCAAGTAGTATATAAATCATCAAAATGTCAATATGCCCTAAAAGACACCACCTTAACTCGTCACAACACCATATAACGATCATTTAGTCATCAGACACCATTATTTCATATATAAACCAATCATATTCATGCCCCAAGCCACATTCATCATTTACATATTCATAATCATGCTTACCGACCATATAATATAATATCATGCTTACTACTTCATAATAAGACATCATGCTTCCACATAATAACACATCATGATCTCATATATTATCATATCACCACACATCCTAACATGCTTCTAAAACAACATAACAGGATAGCAAAGCAGTAATATATCATGGTAACACTTGTCACTACCAACTAGATTTCAGTATTGCATAACAATATGTAATATCATTCCATATCAGGTTCATCATGGTTGTCATCTAACATCATGTCAACAGATATAAATGAATAAAATAATCAGGAAAATCCTCACATCATACCAATCAAAAATAAAACACAATCCCCACTCGCCCATCTCCACTCTCAAGCCAAGACTAATCCTCTTCTAGACTCGCCAACGTCAACTCGGACAAAATTTCCCTACAGAATCTCAATTCATCTCGATGCTCAAATCTCGCCCCTACTTCCACCAAGCACTACCACACCATCCACCTCTAAGAATCCAACTCCTATCTCTAACTTCACACTCAAGTACCCTCTAATACCATGTCCTCAATATTCACGAGCCCTTCCTTACACTCCTCGTACTACCCGAAGTATTACCGGCATCACCTAGAAGCTCATCAGAACCACCAACATTGCCTCCCGTAAATCCCAAAGCTCACTCAGTCTTACCTAAGCCAACATCCCTCTCTCGCGACTCTCCTTCTAATACCATCGATCACCCCAACTGCCCAAAATTCTTTCACCACTCTCCAACCACGCTACCAAATGATCTCACCCACAGGTTTAAGGAAGAAGCAACCATGAAAATCAGCAAACATAAGATCTACATCATATCAACTAGCATTTATAAACATAATATCATGAGTTCAACAAGTCTCAGTTAACCATCATGCTCAATAATCACTGCAAACATCATATATGAACGTAATCACGTCAAGATAGCATATTGCATTATAACCTTATCAGATACAATTCAGGTCTCTTAGCATATGTAGTTCACATTTTACAGGCAAAGGAATTCAATCATGCTTAGCAACTTAGAGCAGCAACACGTCAAGACATCATGGTACATGAGATCTATAAGGCATCAAATCATATCATCGTAGACGACAAGCAATCAGGCAACCGTCATCATCAAGTCAGCACATCAACATGTAAATCTCATCGCTAGGTCAGTGCAATATCGTCGTCAACAAATTCAAAAGGGTTAGCAATTCGAACAGAGAGCACTCCCGCTTGCAAGTCATATCGTACACAGTAACCGTAATTCTCGATGAGTGCCCGTTTCGCCGACATCATCGATCCTGAGACCCGTGGATTATGGGTCCACGCTTTTGCTGCGCTGCTCTATCACTATCTAACTTTTCGTTCCCTCTTCCATGCGGTCGCTCACCCAATGTATCGCGCAAGAGTCCAAGTTAGGGGAGATAGGGGAGTGACAAGAGAAGACAACCCATATTCCTTTCGGGGACAAACACGAACCACAACTAAAGACGACGATACCCTAACCCGAGAATAGCAACAACGCCCTTGGAGATCTATTAGGTTGCAATTATGACAAGTAGACAAAAATTCATCATGGGGCATATCAATCATTTTAATCCACACTAACATGTACCTATCTCGAGGAGCACGACATACATATTCATTCCAAAAAGACACATTCGAGTGCTACACGGACGCATACGAGACAAGATAGTAATCCATTATCCATGAAAGTAGATATGCCTAGCAACTTAAGCAAGATATGCGGGATTTAATGGGCATCACAATTATTGCCTCTATGAACAATGCACGAGCTTGGTGTATGCAGCATACGAGGACATATAAGAGCAACATAGTAACTGTCTCATCTGACATAATGATCATATAATAGGTCAAGTATGGCACGTAATCATATGACGAGATACATTTAGAAAGCATGGGTCTTACATGGTACTAGCGATACATGATGTGATACAAGCATAGTCAAGAGTCGTTAAAAGGGGTTTAACAGGATGTTCACGAAACATGAGGCATCATCAAAAGTAAGAAGAAGGACATCATGGGCAATAGATTATAATCATACTAGGAACGAACCATCATAGGACAGGTACAACATGTAATCATTTAGCGAGTCATATTGGAAATCATGAGCCCTACATGATACTAATGGCGTATCATAACATTTGATACATGCATACACTTGATTGATTAACACAACAATACACAAAGACACCGCATTAACATAGTCCATCGATACAGAGCATGGGAGGAATGTAGCAACGCGTAATGCAAGCCTATATAACAGGGCAATATAAGTAAAATATGAAGGCATGTGTTCCAATTCAATAATACTAAATGCGACACACATTTATCAAGACATTACTTCGACAGCATGGTCACAGATGGAGCTACTAATTTAATCAAACAAAGCCAAGGGCAATCTTCTCACACTATCATGGACCTAATCTAGGAGAAGACAACAATTATATAGACTCATATCATGTCATTCATGCTTCTAATAAGTCATTAGTACTACCAATACAACAGGTCAATTAGACTTGCGAAGACAACATATAATCAAGACAAGAAGGAAGGTGCAACACGAGACCTAAGCAATGGGGCAAGCATGGGTACAGAATGTCATACAACCACGAATTTACACTAAAGATCATCATCATAACATGTACTGGGAATTCCATGTCACATAAGGCATGTTGACATCCAGTTGTAACACCTAATCTCACTCTATCGTGATATCAGAACTAAATGATCACACTATCATGAACCTATTTGCAGGGAGGACATCAAATATGCAACTTTCCAACATATGATATATACATTCATGCACCTATATGACGATGCAACATACTAAGTAAAACATGCTGGGATGATGGGGGTGTAACAATTGTAACTCGGACCCATATAGTGGTCATCGTGAACATCAAACATGTAGGCATAATTTCACATTAAGGATCAATCCGTAGGTCAAATAGTAGTACATATAGAATCATACGATCAATAGGCCAAGTAAACATGCTATAACAATATTCAATCATGATAGAAGGCAAAACACAACGCGAGACTTAAGCAATATAATCAATCACATATGTAATAGCATGAGCAGTCTATATTAATGGTCATTCGCAAGGTATGTGCAGGAGGCTATAAGATCATGTCATGCAATTCAGAGAGAGTCACCATTACAACCGGACAGAGATCCTTAAGGGCAACCATTGACCTTCCCCGACTGACTCATCACCCCTCTTTCCCGTGGGACTTTGGTACGACTCTTTGTGGTAAGAAAAGCATCGGTTGATCATCATAAGAATCAAGAAAGACAGCCCCATGACACCTTACTTCTGACTCAAAATGCCATCAAGAACCACCTTCCAATACTCACTCAGACAACCTTCATATCCATACATGATTTCGACACAATGTGTTTACCAACCCGATTCCCCGTGGAAGACACTGACATCCGGGAGGAAGACTCGATAGAATCGGCAAAGGGTTAACAAACATAATGGAAGGTGCTGTTTCACACAAGCTGGGCTTAACCACACGGAGATAAGGGTACTCTCACTATCCCGTTTGCACAGATCAGTCAATACACAACTCATTGTTAGGCATACCAAATCAGATCTCTAGCATAGCAAGCACTCAGCACAGAATCAGTTAATAACACTCATAATGATCTAATTTGAGTCTCCCAACCCATCTGTAAAGAACAAGCTGATATTTGCCTACCCATTCCCAACTACATCCAATAGGGATGGTTTCACGCCTTTCTACCCACTCGGTCCCTCTTTAGTCGGTTTTCCTCTTTTATAACAAGTCAAGTTCGTTACTTAGTCCGATTTGGGTTAGGTATCTTAAGTTCATTTTGCCCCTTTAAAACACTTTCAAATCATTTGAAATTCATGGGCGGTTTTCCAAAATATACACTCGACCCTTGTGTACCCGAATTGCACAACCTCGGCTCTGATACCATCTTTGTAACGGCCCAGAATTATGATTTCCGGGTTACGTTTCAAGGGATGAAACCCCTTGTTCGGATCTTGCAATTTAGGTACGGGTCGAGGTTTCGAACTCATTTTTATGGTCAGTAATAAAGAGGGATTTCGAACCCTGAAAATATCGTAGGGCCGTTGGGTACCCTTAACTTGTCCTAAGACTATGCCGTGAAATCCATTTCAAACGGAAGTAAAGCAGAAGCAAGGTAAATATACAAGTGCCACGGCAGAGCCAGGTCAAAACCAAATCATAAGTGGGTGATTACCATTTATAACGAGTTATAGAATTAGCCAGGTTCTTCGATTCACAAAAAGGGAACCCCGTCATATAGACATCGATCGCTCAAATCTGTAGAAAATACCTTTAAAAGAAGAACGGGGAAAGGAGTCAGATCGAGCCACTCATGCGGGACCGGCAATCCTCGCTGAGGCCACATAGTATGTGCTATACCTAATAAAGATGCTCTAATGCAGTACAAAAGTCAAGCACACTAGCATACTCCTAGTTATAATAATGTGTACAAAATACTGTAAAGGGCCCAAGACAATGCCAAGTGGCATATCCCTCTCCTACCTCCACCCTCTTCTAATAGGGCGGAGACTGGCCAGCTCGTGAATGCATTCCATCATAATCGGGCGGCACGCATACCTAACCCGCTCCACAATAAAGCCCGCAGGCATCTCATAATATAAGGAAGTTCATGACTCGATTGACTCAGGGTACCCGATGAGGCTGGGCTACCCTATGACCCTAGCAAAGACTCTAGGACTATCACAGATAACGGCCGTTCTGTTTCAAACGCAATAAGTAAGCAGATGCTCATTCAATTAGTGCAACCTAAACAGGATACTACATGGCATGCTTTTATGCATATGCAACACCTAACATAAAATGCAACAACAGGCATGAATGTCCAACCTGAGTAAGCCCCCTAAGGAACTTACCTAAAATGCCGAACATCAAAAGATAACGCAAGCGGAGTCCAACAAGCAACAATCACCTAACAAATATACGGATATGCATAAGTCTATGTAAATCACACAAGGCGCCCCTAACTATCACACATAACTTCACATATCTCATTTCCGATCATGCCGTCTTATCTCATTTTTCCTCATCATACCCAAAACCAACCGATAGTGAAACCGCCTTCCAAAACCTTTCTGACATGATCAACATAAACCAAAATCATTTTTGCAATTTCCTTCTCAAAACCAAAATCATCAAGCCAAGACAGAATCCCGACATTAAACATTTAAACCTTAAAATAATACCACAAAATCATATTATGGAAATAATTCCGACATTTTGGTTTTCAAGACGACAAATCTTTTAAGAGATAATTCCGGGAAACTTGAAAACCTTTTAAATAATTTCCATGTAATACTTAACCAAAATGCAATTGCCATAGCTAAATCCTCTTTTCAATTCATGTTAATAAACCAAAGCCAATAATTCATTTTAGAATTCCTAAAATAACCTATTTAAAATATCATATAATAAATAACTCAAATAATATCACTTTTTAGAATAATTTTATGAGACGTAAAGTTCCAGAATATATATCTTTCATAAAATAAGGAAAAATATAATCATAATACTTCATAGTAAATTAACAAATTAAATATCAATCATAATACCCATATATAAATACCATCATATAGCAAATAACAACAACCACAACCATTAACCCAATATAACAAGCCTGAAAAAAGAAATGGCCCAGACCCGAGCCCAGAGGAAGAGCCCAACCCGGATGTCCAAGATCTGGTTTAAATGAACCGGTCCAATGAAGACTGAACCGGACCAGACAATAAGGAAAAAGAAAAGAAGGAACCGGGTTCCTTGGACCCGTCTTCCTCTTTGCGCCCACTGCTCGAACAGAGAAGGAGAAGGGGAGGCGGAGCTCCTCGCCAGCGTCCTGTCTCCGACCAAAACCTCTCCCAACCGACTGACAACCCAATTCCGACCCCAACCCATCTAACAGAAAAGAAGGGAAGACCCGGTTCCCGTGGATACTGTTCACTCTCCCTCTCAAACGGCTCTGCTCGCAGGTTTCAAATCGAAAAAGGGAAAGAGGGAGGGGAGGCTCACGCCGGCCACTCTCAAGCTCACACTCTCCTTGACACAACCCCAGTCCAGAAACGGAGGAAAACCGAAGCCAAAGAGAAGAGAAGGAGGGAAGCTCACCGTGAGGCTCGAGACTTCGCCGGGATGCTCACCGACGACATGGTTGGGCTTCTTCAGACGCCTGAGGCTGCAATTCTCGGCCTAGAACGGAGGGAGAGGTCAAAAGGAGGGACCTTTACAAGGTTTTCGATTAGAAAGAGGATGGGACACCTTACCGGGTTCTTCGGTCAGAAACAGCGGAATGGATGCCCAGGAAGGTGGCGTCGGCGTTGGCTCACAGAAACAGGGACGACTTGGCGCCCTGGGGCTCGATTGTCTAACGTCGGAGGGTCCTAGCTATTGCTGTTGCTTCTTGGAAGGAAGAGGCGTTGGTGGTGCGTTGGCCGCGAAAGGAGGAGGCGGAGAGGGGTTTTGAGGTTTTGTGAATGGGGTTTGTGAAAACAAATGAAAGTAAAAAGTGGAGGTATGCTGGGAATTGGGATTTGAATTGACAGGAGGGGTGAAATGTTGATGCTGCCTCCCTTGAGCTAGCCACATAGAGGTCTGAATTGGCGTGGGATTCGCATCTTGCCAAAATTGGAGGGGGAAGCAGGCCTGAAGAGTTGAAACTAGAGATGGGGGTCTAGCCAAGAATGGGAAGGCTGTTGCTCTGCAACAGATGCCAGCCTACTCAAACAGCCCGAGAGAGATAAAAGAAAAAAAAAGAAAAGAAAATAGGAAGGAAGTTGTCCTTACAAACCCAAATTTCAAAATATCCGAAAAAAAATATATCTCGAAACCCGCTCCTTGACCTTATCTGACCCATCTCAAAACGATTTTTCAAAATTTTCAAATCTGAGGTTAACAATGAAATCCGAATACTATACTCAATTTTCGCACAAGTAAGCGGAATAAAACATATTTTAATTTTTCAACCAAATAATGCCGGAACTCGTTTTGAAATATTTATAATAAAACCAATAGCTCAAGGACGGAAATTCCAAACCTACCAAGTCTTAGATATCAGAATGATTATAAATCACTATTTTAATAATTTAATTTTCTAAAATTTCCTGGTCTTTACAACCGCGGCCTCGGCTGGAGGAGGAGCGGTCACTGGAGGATGCTGACACGGTGTTGGCAGCCGGCGGATTGGAGGCAGACGACGGCGGCGGCGGCGGGCCGTTGATGGACGCAGCCGCGAGTGATTCAGCAAGGAGTTTTTCTTCCTCCTGAAGGAGGAGACCGGTGAGTACATCGGGCGAGACATCATCGACACTCATATTGAGAGAAGTACGGAACGACCCATAAATGGAGTCTAGGCCATTGACAATTGACGCTAGCAGGTCATCGTCGCTAACCATGTAGCCACAATCGACCAGTGAATCAGCGATGGACCTCTTTTGTTCGACGTAGTCCATCATCGACAGAGCACCTTTGGGAAGACTTTGAAGCTGGCCTTTCAACTGCATCAGGCGAGCTTTGGTTTGAGACTTGAACATAGCCGCCAGCATAGTCCATAGACCGTGAGACGTGGTGGCACAGGCGACCAGCTTTGTTGGACAAAGTGGATTGAAGCCAGACAAGGACGAGTCTGTCTGTCTTCTTCCAAGAGATGTAGGCGGTGACGACAGCCTGTTCAGCATCCGACTTGGGAACTTCAGCAGGCTTAGCCGTGACGTAGGAGTCGACTTCGAAGGCTTCAAGAGTGGAAAAGATGATACTTTTCCAAGCGAAATAGTTGGAACGATCAAGTTTGATCGCAATGGATGGGATTTGAAGTTGGCCGGTTTTGCCATTGTTGAGAAGGATGGTGCTAGTGTTTGAGGTGGTCATTGTGGCTCTGTATACCATAATAGTTTGAGATAACTTACCTTTCATTAATCACAATAGGTTACATAAATAGAGAGATTTGATTTGCTCTCCAAGATAAGACTATACAAGATATGTTAAGGATATACACCAAAGATTCTATCCAATAATAACAATAATATCTAATAATAATAATTATCACGTTGTTAGTCCTTTGAAGATTGAGACGATCATCTCCGACATCCTTACTTTCTGCCATGCTTTCAAGACCATCTCTTTCTTCCACATTTGCAGGGATGGTCACCGAGTTGTTGATTGTTTGGCCCATCTCGATCTTATGTCAAACTTCACATGTTAGAGATCCAACGTTGCGATTCAAGACCCTCGTCCGAAAGGACACCTTGGATGGTACAACCGCGATCCGCTTCCAAAATTTTGCCTTTAAAAAAAAAGTACTACAGTCGAATACCTCGATGGAAACCCGAGACACTTGTGAGTTGTGACTTGTGAGAAAACGGTATGTGCACGATTTACACACTAACGTCTCCGATTACCTTGCCGCCATCCGCCGCCTCAATCAAGTGTTCGCATTTCTCACCGATAAACCCGGGAGGGAAAATCCGACACCCTTGAGCTGCTGGATCGGGTCGGGTCAGGTGTCAAGATTCTGAAGCCCTACCCGCCAATATTAACGTTCACGCCCATTTCGTTTCGGGTTCTGCCCGAAATGGCTCACAATCTCAGTCTCAGGTATCGGCAGCTCCGACGGCTTACCAGAGCTTTCCCTCTTAGCTTCTCAGGTTACGATTCCTGTTTTCTCATTCTACAATTTAAAGCTTCCGCCTTTCGGTTTCTTCCTCACGGAAAGCCACAATATCAATTGCAATTTCGGTTTTTTCTTAGAATTGCTTTGAATTCTAATAAATTGATTGTGCCGGAATCCCATTCACAGTTGAATGTGTTTGCCGGCTCCATGTTGGATGGAAAGTATCCTACTACTAGCTGTAATTCTGATTATTATGATTTTTGCTTGGTATTGTTGAAATCTAACTTCGAAAAGTTAAATGGGCAAGTTTTTGTTTCTGCTTTAATAGAAAGCCATATTGATTGCCCTTCAATGTGTGCGTGAAGTTGAAGAATTGAGCTTTGGTGATAGCTGATTGATACTCATATAGTCATATCACCAATGAATGCTTCTGCGAAAAGCCATCTAGCTTTGCAGAAGAAACAGTGAGTTATTTACTTCATTGGTTTTGAGAGTTCCATCATTTTTCATTTATAAATGTTGACTCATTTTTCGCTTTTCCATTTTGTCTTGATCTATTGACAGTAATTTTCTGGAATAATCTTTCTATTTGTGGTGATTTTTACCTCTTGTTAGAGTTGCTAAACTTTGATATTAGCTTTATCACTATATGAATGACATTCGAAAACTTTGATTCCACATAGTTGATCTTTTTCTCCTCTCAGGCGGTCTGTACCAAGCATGCCGACCAGGTACCAAAGTATCAGCTCCACCTGCCATTTCGACGTCCTCCACGCAGAGAAAGATTGGCACTCCTTTTGTAGAAATAGTTTTTTGTGCATCAAGGTGACTGAATTTTTAGTTGATTTGATGAAGACATTTAAATATGATGTATAGTAGGTGTCTAAAATTTTTTAAGTATGCAATTTCTCTATGTACACAATCAAATCTATATTTGTAAGCTGAAGTATATATATCATATGATGGAAGGTCGAACATTGGAGTTAGCTGATGAAATTCTTGGCTCTTAGCTTTGTTGTACACAAACCCTTGGCTTATGTTGTCTTTACCACTCCCTAAAATCTTATTCATTGATGTAACTCAAGATTTCATTAAACTAATTGACTATAAGGCAGACAATAAACCTATGAGCTTTTAAGACTATTACAATGTCTGTCAATGATTGGCTTTGAAGTATATCAGTCGTCATAATTGCGAACATCTTTAATGATTGTTGACAATCTCTTCAGGTTTTCAACTGTGGCAGAAATATCCCAGGATCCACCTCATGAACCAGATCTTATGCCATTTATAGAAGCAGCATTTGATCAGGTCAAAGGTATTTAACTAGAGACTTGTGCAATTCAAATTAACCCATGCAGCTTGTCCCTCCTCTACCTCTACCTAAGATCTATGACCGCAAATCATTTTGATATTAAAAAATCATCCATTTGGATAATTTGGGGAGTATCTTTAAAAAAAAATTGATATCGACTGACCATCAAAAAAGAAACAGTTCAACGTTTATTTAGTTCCATTTTATAGCTGAAATATGACTTCTGATAGGGACCACTGGAGGAGGTGCATTCGGGCCGCAGATGTATAGAGTTCTAGGCCTTCATGTTTTGTCCTTTTGTCCGTGCTTCCTTTCTGTCTTCTTCTATGCTTCTTTTCTGATTCTGTTTCCCTTTGTGAGTCCTGCTTTCTTGTAGTTCTTGTATCCTATTGTTCTGGGTCTATCGGAAACACTCTCTCGACTCGTTCGGGGAAAGAGTGCGTACATCCTGACCCCCGACCCTCTTGTAGCGGGATATACTGGGTTGTTGTTGTTGTTGTAGCTGAAAATAGAAGTTTAGTTGGTTTTCACTTAATTGAAGCCATACAATATTTTTTTCAAAGAAAAATATGCATATAATTTCGTATTTGAATAGAGTTTTGTCTGAAGTAGTTTTAGAAATGTGCATAAGAACTGCAATTCTGATTAAAAATAAGGATCAAAACTTTTCTTAATACTCAATTGGTTACTTAGTTTTTCAAAATGCTTAATTGTCCAAAATAGTGATTTTAAATACCAAATTGGCATTTGACCTAAGATCTGCTAATACTTCTGGCAAAAAAATTATGCCAAAGGTAACTTTTAAACTTAGTACGCATATTTCATTTGGTTCCAAGTCTTATTGATCATAAAAATTTATATGAAGGATGATAAGAGGCTGAGAAATTTTTTTAATTTTAAAAGTGGCATCTTTTCATGTGAGTGCAATGATAAAATGCCTTCTTGTTTTTCTTCATTTTCTAATCATGTTCTTAATAATCTTGACCTCTTAATTTAGCTATTCATGATCAGGCCCTTATCATTGTTGGTTGAATAGAACTGATGGGCACAAGGATTTCTTCAAAAAAGATGGCATCTTTTTACTTCTTGTTGGTATGCCTTACGAGGATCTTCAAAAGGCAAAGTTTCTTCAGCAAAGGTAGATGAACTCTCTTGGCTTGTTTTAGTTCTGCTATAGATGGACTGGTTAAACATTGAGCACAGAGTGACAATAGCCTAATTTGTTTGCAGGTGTCCAGGGATTCAAGTCTTCGCTTTTCAATCAGATTCTTCGTTTTCCAGTAGCAAAAATTATAGTTCTTTGGCCCATCTTATCATGAAGGAATACATTAATTTCCCCATCTTATTGTCAAACAAGACTTTCCCTGAGGTGGTATTATATCCATTTTTGGTTTTGAGGATGTAGATTTTGTTGCTTATGTGATTAGCGTTTGCTTTGCTTTATATACATTCTTAATGTTCTTTTTCATATTTCTCTAGATGACTAAGGGGCCATGTTACATTTTATTCAAAGGTTTCAGAAGTCCTCAGTTATATCATCAGAAAGACATGGATTTTGGAATTCTTGAAAGAGGTATATATTCTTTGTATTGGCTTATTGAAGATAATGGTCCTTTTTCAGAGAAGGTTCCTGTGCAAATGTCAAAGTAGTACACAGAAAGCTTTCACCAGTGAATATTTTTTTTTGTGCAACTGATATTCAAGGTTCTGTTGTATTTTAGGCTTACTAGTTTGCTCTGCTCCATCCTGGCAATCTTTATAATAAATTTTTTTAGAACTTAACAACAACAAAAAATAGAAATCCGTCTTCTTCAAATTCATATGGTTGACAATGATATCCTAGGGTTATGTATATTTTGGGGGTTATTATATCTCTTGCATGTTTATTGGGACTCTTTATATGAAAAAAATCTTGCTTATTCCATGGTTTATCGACCATACTACACTGTCCCTTAAGTTTATCACATTAGTTTGTTTTGAATTGTCAATCGGTATTTGATAATGCATCAGTTTTAAAATAAAATTTGCAGTGAAAATTTTCTGTTTTAATAATTCAGAATGTTGCCTTGTGTGCAGCTATAAAGAGCTTGCATGACCAAGGTGATGAAACTCGTAGCAATGCTGACAAGTTGAAGAGCTCTTGGTCTAAACAATCTGACTTAATAAATGAGCCTTATATTTGCTCCTCTCTACGAAACTTGCTTCTTTACTATCCAGGTGAATCTTTTGTGCACATTGCTAAGATAATGAAATTGCTGCTCTGTCATTGTTTATCTTGTCTTTCTTCTTCATCTTACGATTGTTGTTTCCTTTTTAATTCTTGAAGTGGGTTTCCTTTTTAATTCTCGTCTTCTTTTGGACAGCATTTCTCACTTCACATTGATATGGATTTATGTTACTAATGGACTTTATGATTAATCTATAACAGTTTTGACTTCACTCAAAACTCTTTTGAACTTCGGCTGCAGTGTTAAAACTATTTCAAATTGGAAACATATAACAAACTTCCTTGCTTCAAAAAAGAAAAAAACAAAGGTTTATCCTCTTAGGTTACTTATTTGTCTTTTGTGGCTAAAAGGAATGGCCACTCTTTATTTACCAATTCAAGGAAGTAACATAATTCTTAACTGGATTACTTCTAGGAGGATTTCATCCCTGAACAGATTTATTTTAATTGAAAATATGAAACAAAATTAGGAGATGTTACTTCTTTCACATCAGATGAATTTTCTTCATGCGTGATGTTCTTGTGCCATTTGAATTTTGACCCTTATCTGATGATTAGAAAAAAAAAAAAAGCTTTTCTACTTTTACCTGTTGGCTATTCTAATTGCTTGAAACTCTGGTTTACATTGCAGCCTGCATATCTGGAGATGAAAATGGTGGCAGATTTTTCCTCTCAGATAGCAATCATCATCGCATCATTATATGTGATGGGAATGGAAAAATTTTGGACTCGGTATGCATGAATTTTTACAGTCTTGAGCCATAGTTTGTTTGTCTTCATTGACAACAAGACTGCTTGGAGTTGTTCTTTGTTGATAACTGTCAACGTATTTGCCTCTTTTGGCACCTATTTGATAGATTGTATTTTTGGAACATTTCTTTTGTACTTAGAATTGCTTCTTTTCTTTCTTTTTTTAAATCAATTGTCACTTCACTAAATATCCAATCGCTTTGAAGTAAAATAACATAACTTGTGTTCAAACTTACAGTGTTTATATGTCAGATTGGTTCTTCCCCAGGTTTTGAGGATGGTGAATTTGATAACGCCAGATTAGTGCGGCCTGCAGGATCCCTTTATCTTGCTTCTGAGGATAGCCTATATTTTGTGGATTCAGAGGTGCTTCTTCATACACTTATGAATTATTTTTCTTTATATTGTCTCGTGTGTGAATTTGCTCCCTTTATTTTTCTTCATCTCCCCCCCCACCCCACCCACCCCACCCCCACCCACCCACACACACACACACACAAAAAAAAAGTCCTTGATTGGTACTGTTGCACAGAATACTCACTTATGCCTCTCCCTTTTGTTTTTCTGGGTCTAACCATATTTACTAGGAAACCTGTAGCTTTTACAATTTCAGAATCGAGGAAGAAGACTTATGCCAATCAATGATGAAATGGACAATGCTTGCTTTACTTGTTATAAAGTCTGTATGTTTGAAATTATACAGTAATCTTGAGTGAATAACTGGATGCTGCATGCTGATGCCAGTTGTTAGTTGTTCTTTTTTCAGCAAATGGGAAATTATACAGTAAACTTATATCTCTGTCTTGCTTCCTTATAAATGAAGAATCATGCCATTCGGAAAGCTGATATGGAGAGAAGGGTGGTGGAAACAGTATTTCCAAACAGCAAGGAGGGGAAGGAAAAAGGTGGTATGTGGTCCTGGATTGTGACTAAGCTCGGGATGAAAAGTGAAGCAAAGACAAAATCTGATGAATTTGAGTCAGAAATGTTAACATATCCTTGGCATCTCATAAAACCAAAGGAGGAGGATAATCTCTTGATTATGAACAAAAGGTAAACAATTTTTGTTTAGGAATAATCTTCAACAAGCTACTTGTTTTGTTCTCATTAATGATGCTGGCTTTGTCCCTCATCTCTTTCCATTACAATGTGGCTGGGTTTTAGTTTTCATCTTGTAGAAGGTAGCCATCTGAATGCCTTGATCAGACCTTGGGATAATCATTGGGAAAGGATAATATTTTTTCACTTAGTATAGTAGAAATAAATTCCACAGATAGCCCCCAAACTGGCTTGTCTAGTTGCAATCGTTGAACACATTTTTTAATGAAAATTTGGAAGCCTAAGAAGAATGGTCGTTCTTGTTTACCCAATTAACTGGGTACAGTGGCATTGGATCATTTCAGGTACCCCTCAACATGGGAAGCACATTTGTCATTTTTGCTTACATAGCTAAGAATTCAGTTACTTTCCACACCTTACGGAATCTTGAGCCTTTTTATTCAAGTTTCAAATCCTAATCAATTACGAATCTTTACATTCTTCAATGTACAGTAAAAGGACCTTAGCAAAAAGTATTTGATTCTATAGGAGTTCTAAAAAAGGCCTGTGTAGGGGATGTTGTTCATTCTAAACTATAGTTTCTTTTAGGATTAATCATTCTAATAGCTCTTTTTCTGATATCAATCTTGATCCGCTTTATGTTTTTTGAGAGATCTATCTTGATGATTGCTTTTCTGTGCAGCTTTGACACATTATGGGTCATGGATTTTGATACATTTGTGATTAACCAAGTTATCAGAGGTATGTGACTGGTCTTTTGATCCTTTTTAAACTTTTTTTAGTTACCTTTGAAGTAGCCTCAAGTTAACCTCCTCATTTTCTTGATAGGTTCTCAAAATATTTTAAATACTTACGGAGATATCATGGAAGAGTTTTCAGCTCCAGAAAACCTGTCTCACAATCAAGTGCAATCTCTAGTAACACATTTTCAACCATTAGATAGTAACCAATGTGATAGTCTTCTATCTTCCTTTGCAACTTCTGGGAACTGCTTGCTTGTATGTGATAAAGGTATAAAATGATCCCTATGATCTCATGTGATACATCCTTATCATAATTTGATTATTATATCTTCTAATGTGTAATTGGTTTTGAAGTTGGTCATAGGGTTTTGAAGTACGATACCACAACTGATGTTGTTTCAAGCCTTGAGCTTTCAAACTTTGGTATCCTTGGTCTTCCGTACTGGTTATCATGCTCCATTGAGAGGATTTATTCCACGTAAGTGTTATCATCTCCTTTTTGTTTTTTCTTGAAAATTTAACCAAAATAAAAATTTTGTATTTACTCATCCTTGATCATTTTACTCGCACCAGTAACATGCATATGGAATCACATCCAGATCATTTCCAGTCTTTTACTCTATTGCCAGGTAAGTAATCCCAATTTTTTGTGCATTTAGAATCTGTCTAAACATACATTATTCACACAATTACCGCTGTTCACACTATTAGAGTTTAAGGGTATGTTCTGGCTGACTTCTGCGGATAATGCAAACACACAGGATGGATGAGGCATGTATGCATTTCATATGCCTCCGATTTTCTACTCTTTAGACTGTTTTGGCTTTTCCCCATTTCTCCTGGAGTCAGGAATATTGGCTAGCCAAGATACGAAAAAAGAAAAGGTCCTTGCTCTTTGGTTAGCTAATCTAAACCTTCATTGGTTCGTAATATTTGGAACAACATTTTAAACAAATCGAGAGACCTTCTGATAGAGTATAAAGCGGGAACACCAGATTATTTGATTCCACTCACAAAATGAAACACACAAGCCACAATCCTAGGGAAACCTAATAGAATCCTTATACCGGGCTACCAGATTTGGATCACCTCCTCTACTAGCCAAAGGCAAAAGCCTTTACAATGATCTCTACTAGATAATTCCTAAGGTAGGGCAATCCCTTTATTTATACACCCCGGGACTATCTTGTAACATATCCTAACAGCCACGTGACAAGAGTAAATCGTGGCCTACTCTCAAGAAGTTACCCTTTTTTCCCCAACTCAACTCTTTCTACTATAATTCCTCTTTGCATAAATCTTAGCAGATTACCGATTTCACTCCTAACACCTTCCATCGTGGTCTGTTCATGGATATCTAGTTTCTCCTAATGCTGAAATATGTCGACTTGATCTTGACTTCTCTTGTGCAAACAGGTAAAGTTGACATAAAGTTGAATATAGACATCCCTTCCACCACCGAGCTTGTCGAGCCACTCCAAGAAGGTTGTGTATGGTGCCAAGCAAGGGGCTCTGCAGTGGAAATATCGGGATTGGAGAGCATAGGAGCACCACCGGAAAAGGTTCCTATCGCGTATATTATGAGATTTTCTGAAGTTTTAAAACTTGTTATGTAAATATACTTTTAGCCAAGATGACCAGGCTTCGTTGACTATCAGTTCTACCCTGAGCTTTTCTTCATATCATGCGTGGCAGGTCGGTGTCTCTCAGCAATGGTATGATGAATTAGACAACCTTGCATTCAATCCAGATGAGGAGGTCTCTCAAGAGGAGGAAGAGGCGGACCTACAAGCAGACCTCAGTGATGACAGAATCCACATAGACTGCTGTGTCAACACGAGCCCAGGGTCAAGCGAGGTAAACCTGCTTTATCTGTTATTTTTGTAACTAACCCGAGGAGAAAGTCTATAGTTTCATGTACCAGTTAATATATTGTATCATTTTAAAGTATCTAAGAAAACCAACTTAAGAATACTTTTCCCTGACCAAAAAAGAAAAAACCGAAGGTAAGATGGTTTTGAGCGATGTACCGATTTTGATTAACGAAATAGGTCTTAATGGGTCAGAATTTTTTTATGAAAAGGATGGTTTTGAGCGATTTACCGATTTAAGGGGTGGTTACCGGTAAATTCAAATCAGTGGGTGGTTTTGAACAATTACTTAAAAGGTGGTTTACTTAGCTGCAAGTTTGGCATGAATTTAAAGTCTTAGTAACTGAATTGCTGCACTTTGTAGGTTATCATATTTGCTGCACTGTACCTGAGACTGAAGAAAGGCTCGAGTTCTTGGGAGGGTAATCAACAAAAGAAGGCCGGCGCGATTGCTGACATCTTGAAGCCTGAGAGATCCGGGCAGATGAACAGGGATGCATTTCTCGAGTTACTTCTGAGATCTAACCGAGATTTGGAAGATGTCGTGTTTACAAAAACATTGCACGTCAGGATCCAACTGAGCACCCCTGAGCACCCGAAAGCTGATAACACAAAAGACATCGTCTTAACTGATTCTAGAGTCGAGGTCGATGTATCATTATGAGTGAACTGGTAGCTTCTGTTGGACCAGGAAGATCCTTTGTACGGTCTATACAACCTTTTTTTTTTTGGCTCAAGCAGGCATTTGCTTGATCTCATCCGCCCATGTATACAATAGTAGGTTTTACTGGGTTCTTGAAATTTGCAAAGAAGCTCAGAGGTAAGTCACCATTTGGTTTATAATCTACTGGAGAAAGGCTTGGTACATTCATCTAAATCAAGCCAATGGATTCTCATCTTTTCTTATGAAATGAAAATCTTTGGTGTCAATAGAACTTCTTACAATGACCACCGCGGACACGTGCTATATAATGGACATGTACAGTTGTACATAGTTGACCATTTTTGCCGTCAGTTAGTACAGTATTAATGGGCATGATCTCAAATAGGATATAAACCCAACATGATATAATAACATCACAATAGTTATCTGTAAATGTGTCTTCATCGGCAATTTTGAATGTGTACAAAATTTACATATTCAATCATGGTGAAGCGCAAATTTAAGCACACCACCTCTCATTTGTAAGCTTTCCCAAAAAGCAGCAAAAATTCAACAGTTTAATTGCTTTTATACATTTTTGCACAAAATGCGTACATTTTAACCAATTTAATTGAAAGACTGTTACTGTCATTGGGCAAAACTTTAAGAATACAGATAAACTTGAAGATCATCAACTCAAGATTTAAAACACTCAAAAACCAAGCATTTACACAACATTGGTATATACATTACACAATACCAACAAAATGAAAGGTATGAGACCAAAAAAAACAAATTAAAAATAAGGACAGTGAAAAGGATTTCCTCCACGCTTGATTTACACCCTCTTTGACAAACAGACAAGCCAAACAACAGCTAAAATGCCAAATATTCAGATGTACCTCCAACACTCTGCGTCTGTCTTCTGAAAGAATTACTACAAACATCAAGCATTTACCCACCAACAGCATACGAAACGAACAGTAACCGACTGGATTTTGTAAATCGGGAGTTAAAGAACTGTTGGGAATCACTGCGAATGGACCTTCACACCAATATACAAAGACACAAAGGGATTTTTGCCTACAGAGACCCTTTGTACGTCATCAATCATCATAAACTCAAGATGAGATGTACCCTACCCATGGCTAGCCTCTATAGAGGTGCCAGTTCTTGCCTGAGAAATGCGGTTAGCATAAATCGTTACTAAACGCAACTGGGTGCTGCTCAGTCCTTCCAAGTGTGGCAAAAATGCTTTTCCTAGCATGATATAGATGTCCACCAGGCAGAAGACTACAGTCTGCAATGTCAATTCAAATTGTAACCTTGTTATTGGAACAAAGGACAGAATTCAAGTACGAAAGTAATGGTTGGAGTTCAATCCTTGAAGCTCGTCAAGTTCTGCAATATAAATTCAACTTCTTTCAACAGCTTGTAAATTTAAATCATGATACCTTGCGAACATCTGCACTTTGGTTGTTAAAGGCATCAAAAAGAGCAGGCAAAAATGAAGGAAGCTGGGCCATCAGTTCCTCCTGTGATAGTCTGCCAACAAGCTGAAAGGAAAAGGAATATTTAATGAGTCAATCACAACAAGAGATGAATTCAAATGCTTCAATTTCCAAGGAGTCAAAAAGACATTATCTTTCTTATGTTTCATTTATCGTTTGGCTCCCTAAAAAAAAATTAAGACCATCTGACTTGTTATAAGAGTCCAAAGCTATGGTCATTCTTCAATAGTAGTTTATTCGTCCTGCTGCAAAGAGATGTTCAAGCTACATAAAATGTAAAGAAAAAAACCATAATGAAGTACCTTTGTCAAACAGTTTATGCAAGTAACAAGTGTTTTATCATCTTCTGTCACTAAGAGAGGGACAACAACCTGCAACAAAAGAAAAAGAAATCAAGGCCAAGAGTTGAAGAAAACACTGGTGAAGTAAACAGTAAAACTAATGCAACATACACTTAGGCATCTAAATGGATCATACTGAGACAGCACACTGGTCAAGCAGTTTTCGGCTTCATTTGCAACCTAAATTCAAAGAGGATACCATCAGAATTCACAACACAACCAAAATTGATATCTCAAATGGGAAAAACAAAAGAAATTAAAATGGAAGGATTAGGTTACTTGAAGGGTGCTATCCTTAGAAACATTAAGCAGTTTCTCAATCACAATTTCAACAGAGTCTTCCATAGCACCTTTCTGCAACAGGAACAAAATACAGGGTCCGGTAAAAAAAAAAAAGGAAAGAAGAGAAGCGAAGGAGAGGAAGCTAGCATATGAAACATAAGAGTAGCAGCAAAAAGGAATAAAAAGAATGCAATCTCCGACAACAAAACAATCATAAAGACAAACACAATGGAGAAAAATTATACTGAGTCCACTTATTGCATCCTGAAATTAAAAGATTGACAACCTGATTTTTCAGCATCTGTGCTATCAGAGATAAAGCTGATTCCCTGACTGAAGAGTCTGAATCTTCAAGGACCTCAAGTACGGCAGTCAAGATTTGATTGAAATACTGAAAAAAAAAATCAATGATGGACTTTTAGTTACACATGCACAACTTAATAGTTAGTTATATTTCCTTTGCATTATAAACTAGACTCAACCCAAGGACTCAGGCTTATGATTTCCAAAGCTTTGTACAACTCTCACAGGGAGTGACATAACAAGAATCCATATAATCACTTCTGAGTCACCTAACAATTACAATACTTCCTCCAATCACATAAATGCCTTGGACTGTGTACGTAAAGCTCTTTGCATAAATATTCATTAGAATTCCAGTGCCTTATTAGTCAAATACTCCCTCCGTCCCACAATAGATGTATTTTACTATTCATGCACGTTGTCTTAAGAAGCTAAAAACTATATAAAATATCAACATTTTATTAATTATTTTTAAATAATATCATACATATTACTAACAAGTATAGAATTATTTGAAAAAATTAATCAAAAAATGGATATTTTATATAGTGTTTAGCTCATTAAAAAACGTGCATGAATAGTCCAAAGACAACTATTGTAGGATGGAGGGAGTAGTACATTATTAAATAGAATAGAGATAATAGGAGTTAACCCAGTTAACCCTTGTTAAACAAAAATACTGTGTGCCAACTTTCATGATTGGATACCAAAATCCAAACGACCCAACACTTGTGGCATGAACTATTCATAAGAGAAATGATCATGTTCTAAAAATTAACTCCACTTATCAGATTCTTATTCATATGAAATAGCTCTATGGGTTACCTTGGTCCATATGGATTGATCATTTGAAACAGAAACTTCAACTAATTGCTGAAGAGCATCGCGCTTTCCTTCAGTAGAGCTCCCCTCATTTCCGCTGGAAATCTGCAAAAAAGGTAGACATCATTTTAATAGTCAATTGCTGCGGACTGGCATCTAGTAAATGGTTAAGAGCAAGTTCATCTTTGCTACAATCATTTGCGGAACATAGCCACATACTATCAAAGTTTTATAGATTTCATATTACAAGAAACTTCAACTCACCAGGTGAAGAATCTGAGGAATGCTAGGACCCATATCCAAGCTGGAGTTAATTTTCAAAGATGCAAGAAGTGGATCTTCTACTTCCAACTTTGCTGCCACTCCATTGTTATGATGAGAACCTGCTGCCATTCCCAAATGCTCTGAGCTCAACAACCCATTAACCTCCAAATTTGGAGTAGATGTGGCCCCAACATCTTGGCAATTTCCCATAGTTTCATGTTGACTACCAAAGGAACCCATGTAATCACTTGTGTACTTCACATCTTTGATTTTTGTACCAAGAGTGTCCATATTATATCCTGTCTCATGAGGATACTCCATAGCTTCAATGGAAGCATCTTGACAGATTCGGGTACCCATCTGAGTTGAATCAAGAGAAGAATTCCATTTCCTGCCCCCCTCACCATCAAGGGAACCAGCGGAATGCCTACCAAGAAAAGGACTTTTCTTAGGGACTCCCATATATCCTTCTTCTGAAGATGTCCCCACAACATCATAAGGGTCATAAGAAGCTTTAGGACGTTGTCTATCTTTCTTGCTCTGCAAAAAGTTCATCAGATCTACTTCTATACGAGGTGTGTACTGCTTAAGTGCTCGCCTCAAAGAATTTTGCTCTTCAACAGATAAACTTAGTATAAAGTTCAGTACAGCAGTAGGATCATAATGGGAATAGACTGAAATAAAGCATGTAATAGCCGCTTCCCTTAGCTTCGTATTTTTTTCATGAACCAATGGTGTCAATTTAGCAAGCCACAGCTTTAGTATCCCAATGTTTCCAGCACCTTCAGAAGCCATTGAATGTTTGTTAAAGGATGTAATTGCAAATTCAATAACAGCTAACTTTGCCTTGGGTGATCGCTGTTCGTCTAATGAACGAAGCAAAGCAGGTAGCAAAGAATCTGCGCCATAAGTTTTCCCAACAATATCAAGAGCGGATGAGCAAGGTTGCCTGACTAGCTCTTTTGGATCAATTAATCGAGAAAAAACATGGGGCAAGATCCTCTCCATATAACTTTCAAAGGGCTTTCGACATGATGGAATGATCTCTATAAGTGTCAGAAGAGCAGCTTGTGCAACCTTGTGATGGGGATCATCCAGGTGCTGGTAAAACAACTTCATTACCTTTTCAAAACTCTGAACAACTTCTTGGATCCCTCTAGGACCTTGCTGTAGCAATGACCGAATATAATTAAAAGCAGCAACCCTAGCACGCCAATCAGAACTTGGACTGAGACCCTCCGCCAAAGCATCACCAAGAGATGCAGGACCTTCTACATAACTTGGTGTTTCCCCCAGAGGAAGATGGCTATCATCAAAACTCCTCCTTCGGCCTGCAGATACCCTTCCGCTCACATTCTTACCCAACAGGGGTCTCTGGAAGTGGGGAACATAATTACTCTGCGAGTCTCTAAAACTAGTATCTCGATATGGTGTATCCAAGTACTGCCTATCCATATGGGAATTCATGTGCCGTCTGCCCTCTCTAACGTCCGTGTGATCTTCAACTGAACCTCTTTCATGTGATCTTTCAGGAGCTCGCTTAGTAGAGTGTGATCTAAGGGCTGATGGCCCATCATTAGCCATTCCACTGCGATAGGATAGTTTTCCCGCATCCTTGGAAGCCTGAATCTGAGAAATGATGTCAGATAAAACCAAGCCACCATTACGACTATTACCATCACTGCCAGCCGACAATTTCGCATCTAAGGACAAAGAACCAGCAAACTGGTTTGAAGCAGGGACTGGAGGATCACGAGATGATGGAGGGTCAACTCCTGCACTAGGGACAACAAAAGAAAAATTTAGCCATTCTTAAATGCATAAAATACTACTATTATATACTATCATCAATCAAATATTTAGATTTAAAAATGTTAATCCACAAGTTCATCAAATTCAAAACATATCTCAATGAAACATCAATAAAGGGCAAGAACTAGCAGAACTATTGAATACCTAGATCCAGACTGGAAGATCGAAGATTTGATGAGTTATGTTTCTCGGATATTTCTAGACCTCTAAGCATGCTCTCAATAGCTGAGACCTTTTGTTTGCTAGAGTCCAATACACTTTTCAAGCTTCGTTCATTTCCTTTGCCAAGCGTTTTTGACTGTGATAAATACAGTCCAGAAGACACTGATGACTTAGATGGCATTGATGCAGTCTTATCCATTGCAACAATAGCAGAGGTTCCATATCCAGGTAAATTAAGAGGGGCAGACGGGTGGGGCGTATGAGGCACATTCCTCTCACGAACAGAAGGTGATGCATGCCTCCGATGTAAACCACCATCTTCTTCATTTATGATCTGTTCCCGTTGCAGGATTATTCATTGTCTAGATTAGTCTGGTGAAAAGAAAAATGAAATTGACAAGGAATGAGGTTTAGGATGAGAGATATACTCTCTGTATAACTGGGTCGAAAGATTGAAACAGACGCCTAGAACGCTCTGGCCATGTTTTCGCAAACATCCTGTAGCATGTTCTAGCAGTTGATCTCACCTACAAGATATAAGATGGCAAGTTTTAGTTTGAAAGAACATTAACATCCTGTTTAACAAGGTAATGTGAAGTTGTGAACTGAACAAGGATATCAGTGACAGAAGTCATAGAAGACAGAAAAACACATGACCATGTAGCAACAATGTTTATGATACACATCAAACTATAAATACAGGACATCAAAAGGAATTTAATCCTTAAGCTTTTTGAAAGAAAACATATCAACTGCATACCTCACTCATTGCATCTCCAACACAACACTTTATGAGGTCTTCATATAGATCAGCTGATCGCTGTACTTCAGGTGCATCAGGCCAATGTTCAAGTATTAAAAGTGCATATTCACAACACCTGGAATGGGAAATATAAAACATTCATGGCATGGCAACAGAAAGGAGATTATCTAGCAACAATTTTCCACTAGGTGATGATAAAAAAAAATTGCATAAAAATATATAAACCTTGCACGTAGTACTGCATTACGATCATTCTTTGCAGAATCAGCAATTCGAGGAAGTATGCGGGCAGCTTTGCAGTTACGCAACATCTGCAAAACAAAAATGAGGGAGAGTGCACATTTGCGTAAAAACTTAGTGAAGAAAAGGAAACTACAAAACATCAAATGTCCATACTAGTTATTCAAATACCGTTTTTATACAGTTATCTGCAGACTCTTGGATAACAAGTACAGTTATAACAACAAGCTTGAAAAGGACCTGAAATCATAGGGAAATCAAGTGTAAATGGGTGTAACAATAGAATCCAGTACTCAATACAGAGAATCAATCAATATGAATAAAGTGTTACCGGAATAAATATCTCTGCACAAGCCTCGAAATCCCCCAAAAGCTCCTTCGATAAAAAGTTTAGTAGATGGCAAGCCTACAGGAACAAACAGAAATATAAATTTTCTCATAGATACTGTGGCTGACCCTTCATCAACCTCATACTAACATATCTTCAAAAGATATGGTGTCTCAAATGAAGAAAGATCGCTAAAGTCTACAAGATAACGGATGCATAAACAGATTGCATGCTCGTTGCAAAAGTTTGGACTTCCGCTCTAAAGAACAAGCACGGTAACTTGGTATGCAGCAGAACCTGCAAAAATATAGTGCACATACTTGTTTGACTATGCTCGACCTCCGATCAGTTAACTGTACGCTTAGAGGACCAACAAGCTGCTTAAGTAGTCCACGGAAACACGGGTAATCAGTTGCACCTGGAAGAAGACAACACATGACCATGAATGTAGCTCCATGAACAAAACTCAAGCAGAAGAGGGCCAAGAGGCAAGGTAAAAGAAAGATGCAAAGAAACAAAAGGAACACAAGTGTATTCCACACCAATGTTAAACTAAGATTAACCAGTTTATAAGATAAGTTACCGCAAAGAAAAATTGCACTATCCCCATATCTAATTCCCAGCCACTAGTACCACAAAAGCTTTTTCTTTAAATATCAGCAACAGGGTTTAGTTCCAATGCAAAGCCGCAAGAATAACCAACAGGGAAAAGGATAGGAAAATAAAAGACCGTCAAAGGGGTAACTGGGAAAACCTCAATGATGCATAAGAGATCACTTCATCATAGTAGAACGAGCATGGAAGATATCTATTAAATGACCATGCTGGGAACAAAAAAAGGTTGTGATGAGTATGCCCATTGCTAAAGAGACAGAGCAAGTCCCTGACTCTTCTCTTCTTATCAAACTACTCTCTAGGCAACTGGACTCTTCTTCAAGCTAGGAGTGCCATTAAGCAAGTTGATAAACCTGCTTCTAGGTGATGTGTTCTCGTGACTCGTAGTAAGCAAAGCATTAGATGCAAGTATAAATATCCTTCTATTAGAGGAAGGGTAAAGAGGCAAAGACAAAATAACCTTATCACAGAAACAGAAAGAGAAGACATCATGTGAGTTCCTAAAAGCTTTAAGCATTTCAATCTAAATAACTCAATCTTCTTTAAGCATTTCAATCTAAATAACTCAATCTTCTTTAAGTATTTCAATCCATATAACTCAATCTTTTCACCCTCTGAAATTTGACATGATGAAATAAAAACTCAGCATCCATATTCCACTAGCAAAGATTTTTTCTTGACTGGAAAAAAGTTAGTAAACCTATTTTTACAATAAAAAAATCATAGAATGAAATTCCTCATAATATGAGATACCAAGGGAGATGAAAATCATATTTTCATTCTTTGATATTATTTGAAAATGTGTACATTCTCTATTGTATGCGTATGCATTTCCATTTTACATAAGAGGTATATTCATAAAATTTATTTTGAAAATTTATCAATGCTTTAAAACGTTGGGAAAATTCCAAAAACTTGAGATACCAATATAAGAGTTCCTCAACAACAAAAAATTGTAGTGCCATTTTTATCATCATTAACACATAAAGAAGAGTGTGAAGCTAACCTCCGGCAACCAGGCCTTCAACTCTTTGCATAGCTGCAATACGAACGGACCAGTCTTTCTCTGGCACGAGAGTAGAAGCTATCTTCTCAAATTCCCTTATTAGTTCTTTCTCTGAGTAAACGTTAACAGGTTCAACAGGTTTCTCAGTAGCATCATTGTCACCTGCAGGTCAGACGAGTTCAGTAAATAAAGACATTCTAAATGAAATTTAGAGGCATGCGCAATGCACTCAAATGACTAATGCATTGACAAAAACAGTTGTGACTCTGTAATTGAGGATTGAGGATAAATTTTAAATGTCAAGTGTGCCCATATGCCAACAATTCTACCATAATAAGAAAATATATGATTTTATATCAAGACACTAGCTCTATAAACCATAAACTCTATAGGGTTAAAGGTTTCAGACACAAGCAAATAAAAAAAAATACAGAAACAACAAAAAGGTTTATTCAGATCTGCCATTTTTTTCAGTTCCAGCTTCTAGTCATCTTAATTATTAAACACGCAAGTCAAATGCTGGGGTGTGATAAATGTTGCTAGAAACATACATTTCCTATCTGGGCAACGACGCAATGCAATTTTCCAACTTTTAAATGAAAATTCCATGCCAAAAGCCATAAATTACGCTGACACTGTACAATGGGCATGTTTGGTAGCAGATTTACAATTTATTAGGTGCATTATAATGGATTTTTCTCTTTAAACTAGAGGGGACTGTTGATTGTTTTTTTCTCAGAAACACAAACGAACCCCTAAAAGAAACCCTGTTACACCCATTATCCCGTATTTTTCCCATTACCTTCGACTTAACTAGAAAGTGTTGTTTCTCAAAAGTAAAAACTGCTTCAATCATATCATTGTCAATTAATTGATGATATTCACATGTTTACAATATATTTCTTCAAATGTTGGATATCACATGTATCTATTGCCTATTGGGTATCAGCTTACACACACGACATTAACTGAAGTAAATGCCTATGCCAACACCCATGTGATACTAATATCTCACAACAATTATAGCATTGCCACTTAGGATATAATCCTGAACAGAACAACCCATTATTTGACATGTTAGAGGAAGCTCACCTCCAAAAAGTGATGTCTCACGCGAAGAATTCTTAGCTTTGGGACTGCTTTTCTTTGGGTTATGGTTGACATGCTTATGTTCTGGGGCAGAACTGATATTGTTGACACCATCTGAAGATCTAACCTTAGGCTCAATCCTTTCTAGCCTGGCATTTATGTCTTTCACCTAGAAGATGAATACAACACAACAAACATTTTCAGAAATATATTAATTTGATGGACATTCAGGAGCTCAGCTCGCAGCATCATTCTTTCAGGGGATGGCAGTGCCAACTTGTTGCAGCTGAAGAGAAAAGGGAGGGGACAACCTACATATCCATCCTACCAGTTTCACGAGTCAAGGTTCTCTAGCATATTCAATACTACTTATCCAAGAAAAGATAAAATCAAGAGGAGTTACTAGGTATGGAGTTTGTCCAGGCCTTACCATATATGAAGGAAGCTGATGCCGTTGAAGCTCTTCAAGAAACTGGGGCCCCATCTGTGAGTACATCTCCTGTGAAGTAACCAATTGCTAATTTAAACTTCTTATTGCACAAACATAAATAATTCAAGTTTAAAAACCTTGATAAAATTCACAAACCTCTATGCAACAAGTTGCAGCTTCCCTGACAACATGGTTCGGGTCATTCAACATCTGCAATATCTGAAGAAACCAAAGCATTTTCATCAAAAACATTTATACAATGAGTGCAAATGAGGAGTATAATCCAAGCAACAAAAGATCAAAACTTCATATAAAGCAATCATACATGAGGGAGAATAGCTCGCAGAAGTGGAAGCTCGGTAGAGGCAAATAGACTTATGGATGATGTCACTGTCCGTGCAAACTCTTCTCGAACTCTCCAGCTTTTGTGCTCCCAGGCATAAGACCCAGCTCTTTCGACTATTATTGTTGGAGAAGATACCTGCAAGGAACATTAAAAGCAACGTCCTTTTTTCACATTGACTATTTCAGGTCTATCATGGAAAAATGAAAGATATAAATTACACGTAGTAAGCAATGATTCCAAGGGATTAGTCAAATAAACTTCAGCTTGCAAAAAGTTGACCAGGACAAGATAAACAAAATGCAACAGAAAATGATCAACCTGAGAAGATGTTCTTATTTCATATTTGTGAGCAACTGATAAAGCCTATCAAAGTATGAATGATCACTGGTTTCATAGCTATTCAAATTCACCTGATAATAAATTGTGTTTTCAATGTTACTGAAATATGGATGTTTTCAATTCTGTACCAGATATCAAAATCTCTCAAAAATCAAATCTAAACAAATCCACAAGCATAAGACCCGCTCTATCGATCAGAAAGAATGGATAAAAGTCACTAAAAATCATAATCAAATATCACAATTATCAAATCAAAATTACAAACAACAAAACGTTTTGAAAATCAACGAGCATTAGGATTTAGGAACAAAAGGTGAAACCACAGTGAAATTGAACAAAAACAACACCGATAAGAAAGCGGAAGAAAAAGCGAGAGGAACAGACCTCCATGAGAGTGAGGAGCAGCCTCCTAGCGGCATCGCGAACGGGCTGCTTACCGTCGCCAAGCCTCTCAACAGCGGCAGGAACAAGCGCATTGAAGTGGATTTTGAAGTGGTCGCCAGCGAGGACAGCGGCGGAGGCGAGGGCCTGGAGGCCGCCCTGGGAGACGCGGAAGTTGTTGTCTCTGAGGAGATCCAGGCAGGTGTCGACGAGGGAGGTGACATCGGAAGAGGACAGAGGCTTCCTCGAGGCCTCGAGGAGTTGGTGGAGACGCTCCACACCGGCCATGCGCTCCTTGGTGTCCTTGGCCCGGACAAGCTCCAGCGCCTCCTCCATTGTTGACGGAGCTTGGAGTAGAGGGGAGGGTTAGGGTTTCGCCGGATTTGGATTTGGATCTGAGGAAGGGGAAGGGGGATTTGAGTAGATCTGTAAAAGGAAGAGAGAGAGAGGAGCGTGGGAGTGAACTGTGAGGAGGGAGAGAGTCGCATTAATTAATGGGAAATGAAGAGTGGTTAGTTTAGGAGGCCGTATTAGTAAAGCGTGGGGTCAGTGGAGTGGCGTGGGGGGCGAGTGAGTGGTCGCTTAAGCTGAGTCGGTGACGACTCGGTTTTATTACTCCATTGTGTTTTATTTCCCCAAAATTTTATGAAATATAATCCAAACTTTAGTCTAAATCGATTTGATTAACAAAATTGGAAAGGGAATTAGGCAAACTTACATACTAGTTTTAGTTATATTTAATTTGCATATGAATTTAGTTTTCAAATTTTATGTTTAGTATTGAGTTTAAATTTATAATATATCAAATCGAAGCGTTTTATGTGACAAATTGCGATTGATTTTAGAAAAAAAATTCACATCAATAAATTTATTAAAATTATATTTTTTTTTTATAATTGATAGAAAGTTATTATAAGTCACAATCTATTTATCTATATTTTTGTCAATTGATAAAAATAATTGACAAGTGTTATTTTATTTATATCTAGATTTTTTTGTGGAAAGAATTATTTATATTGAAATTAATTATTTGATATTATTTTATTTATATCTATATTATTTTTTGGTATAATGAATTATTTATATTGTGATTAATTTTTATTTTATCTTTCTCACCCACTTTGATCTTATTAGTTAAATTTTCACATTGTAATTGAAATTTAGTATTTTTATCATATTTTAATAAGTTTTTTCTATAAATAATATATGTAATTTAAAATATTATATTAATAAATTCCCGTATATAGGACGAGATATACACTAGGTTCCGAGGTTATCGACTAATCCTCCACGGGCCTCATGCCAAGGTAAACCAAGGCATGAGTACCCACTCAAGCATATGACCTCATGGTAGTGAGGCACAATGAAGCATCTCACTCTTACCACTAGGGCAAGAGGTCATTGGTACACTAGTATATAATAAATTTTATTTTTACATAGGGACCATGATAACCTCTAAAGTCTGACCTCTTAAAAGGATTCACCCCTATAAAGGACATCGGTAGGGGTGTTATTCGAGCCGAACGAGTCGAGCTTGGCATGTTCAAGCTTGTTCGTTTGTTAAACGAGCTCGAGCCGAGCCTAATTTTTAAACGAGCCTTTTATTTTGTTCAAGTTCGGCTTGTTTAGGAAATGAACGAGCTCGATCCGAGTTTTTTTCGAGCTTTAAGTAGTTTTACTTGGTTATAACATGTTAACTTAAGAAAATTTTAGAAATTCTATAGAATTCGAGCTATTCGAGCTTTATTCGAACGAGTCGAGCTTTCAACCGAGCTTAAAATTTTGTTCAAACTCGGCTTGTTTAAATAAGTGAGCGAGCTAGAGTCGAGCTTTTTCGAGCCGAGCTTGAGTTGTTCAGTTCATATAACAACCCTAGACATCGATTATAAATATTTTTAAATTTTAATCATTTTAGCTATTTTTTAAATAAATTTATTAAAATGTATATAGATTGAAATTTATAAAAATATTTTTTTTATTCAGTCTCAACTTATGCCCAATGCAACATTGTGTGTTGTAAAGAAAGATTTATACTTAAGTTATGTTTGATAAAAGAATAATTGATGGGATAGCTAAAGCTTATTACTTGATTTAGGTAGGTGAAACTGGTTGATTATTCGTATTCAATATATGTTAATAACCTTGTATGAAATGTATGGCGTTTGGTAAATCTAGTTGTTAAAGCAACTGATGAAAACTTGTGAACGGAAAACCAAAAGCTTCAAATAGCTTGGGTGAGTACACAATTGTTGAAAAAATTCTGATTCCAAAGCTTAATTAAACTAAAATATTATATTTAATTTAATTTAAAAATATACAATATTAAACACATACGTTTTTAAAAGTTATAGGTGATAGTGCGATTTGATGCCATATAGATTTGATTGGGTCGTCCTGTTGTAGAGTTTGTTACTGCTTGTTTGATGCTCCCTTTTCTGTTTTTTACTATATGCATGATTATACGGTTTTCGGTTATCGACCAATTGAGAACCAGATTTGTCTGATCTCGAATTTTTACTTAAAAAATAGGAGGAAAACTCAGCGATAATGAACAATACTCCTTGATTTTGGTAACTAGAGAGCGGTCATCCGCCGAACCATTGGCGGATCTAGGGGTAGGCTCGTGTGAGCGCGAGCCCACCCCGATCCCGGAAAAAAATACGAAATGTTAACTATAAAAGAGATAAAAAAAATTTAAAAAAAAGTCTAAATTAATTAGAAGTGAAAATGGATCATAAAATTTATGTTGCCTAGTTGGTCAAGTATAAAATGGGAAACATTTTCCTCTTTATTAGAGCCCAAGGTTCAATTCCTACTTTTTACATTTTCTTCTCTTATTTTTAAATATATATTTTTTTTTTAACTAATTATAAATTTTATTCACTTCTAATAATATGGATAAATCTTTGAATTTTTTTTACATAACCTTTCACAATTAAATTATTTAAACATTCGCAAAACTCATTTCATTATTACTGAATTTTTAGCCTAAATCTCGCACACCCCTATATTACGGGATCCGTGTTAACTAATGGGACCAGCTTCACTTGAAAAGCTAATCAGTGGAATTACGGATATGTTACATGCATATACAAAGTAGTGAAATATATATATTCTGTCGTCTACACTCTGATATGTCTCGTCTCATCTTAACATTATTATGGAATGTACGTTTAATATTTATATCAAGCAGATTGAATTGGTGCTGCTCTTCCATATGGATGAACAACATGCAAAAAAAACGTACCAATCAACCTAGTGATACGTTTTTGGGGATATTATAATTAATAAGTCAACTACTCTTAAGAGATTTCCATTGCAATCTTGCGGGTTTATTTGAAATTATAATTATAATTATAAAGAATATTTGGTAAATACATGTATTTATTATTACAAATTTACAGTGTGTTTAAAATAATATAAATTTTAAATAAACACCGGATAAATTGCATAAAACAATTATATAAAGTTTATAATGTTATACAACGGTGATTGTTTAATTGACACAGTTTACAAAATTTTTATTTGAAATTTACATTAATGTGGATAGTATGATTATTGAGACAGTGGCGGATCCAGGATTTTTCGTAGAGGGGGGCTGAAAACTATATTAGATTTTTGTTTCCCACTCTAAAGGTTCTAAGCATTGCTGAAACCTATTCTACGAGTGAACCTTTATCGAAGCTATCACATATATACTATTGTATAATAAATGTAGAAATTCATAATATAATAAATACATTTGTTAAGGATTAAGGTAATTTAATAATTCTAAAACTAACTTAATTCAATTCAACACAAGTTTAAAAACTTTCAATAACTTAATTTAACAATTCAAACACACGTTATTCAAAGCTAGTTTAAAATAATGTGTTTAACAATTCTAAACTTCCAATAACTTAATGAGATTAACTAAAGTCTAATGTCGATTCTAATGAACAACTAAATCAATAAAAAGAAACCAATGAACAAATGTATAGCACTATAGCAACAAAGCAACAATTAGTTGAACAATTTATAGTAGCAAAAAGAAACAACGAACATAACTACAGTAGCAATGAATTGAACAACAACAACAATGCATAGCAGCAACGAAATTCAATTCACAAAGAACCAAAATTAATTCTGAAAATAACAAACCCTAATCAAAATTTCACAAAATTGATTCTCAAAATCACAAACCCTATTTTCACAAAATTGATTTCCAATATCAAAACCCCAAACAAATTCTCATATCCTACCAATAAATTGAATCTCAAATCAAATTTTGGAGCACAAATTGAAAAATACAAGCTGTAAGGTGCAAAAATCTAACCTTTTCAATCAGATTTGGGAAGAATTTTCAAGGCATCAACACTAACAACAGTGCCACCCGCCGGTAGCAGGGTCTGGGTCGGCCGGAGCCCGGAGCCCGGAGGTGGAGCTGGTGCGCCGACGTCGGTAGCAGGGCAGACTGCAGGTTAGGGTTTCGCCAATCGCGCCTTCGCTGAGAGACTGAGAGTCGTGAAAGGGTTTCTGTCTACTGTAAAAAAAGGGGCGAGAGTGAAAAAAAAGGGGAAGGTTAATTTTGATGTTTTAAAAAAAACAGATACAAGGAAAAGTAAACATAATGAGATTCGAACCTGGGATGGAAGCGTACAAGATTGAACAGAAGCCGCGCCTTTATCATTGAGCCAACTTGTCTTTGTGATTATATATTACTTCACTTATATATATTATTAATTTAACAGATATATAAAATTATACATACACCTCTTTTAGGATGGGGGGGGGCTTCAGCCACCCCGAGCCCCCCCACAGATCCGCCTCTGTATTGAGAAAGATTAATGTCAACTCCTAGTGGTTGTAATGATATGTACGTGGTTACTTTCCTAAGTTTTGGTTTGTAATGTTTGTTCATTTTTATTGCGTGTATGTTTGTAAATTAGATGAGTTGCATCAAGCTCAACGCTAACGTGATTAGTGAACAATCGAGGTAAGAGGTTGCGACTTAAACTAAACTTAAATCGAGGAGATCGGCTGGGATTCATGATTCATATTAAGTGGCTCAACTCAAGTCTAAGAGTGTTGACCCGCTAGCAGCTCTGGGCCAGCACGTTAGCTCCTAGGGTTTCACTAACTTAAACTTACGACGTTTGTTGCTTGGAGCATTCTTGACCTAACTATATAAGATCGATTGAAGGGTGGTATGATCATTCAATGTTGCTAGCTCTTTCTATCTCAGCTCCAAAACATAAAAGAAATAGCAATTGAGCTTCGCTGGGGTTTTTAGGGTTTTGCTCTTTGAAATCTCCTCCCATTCGCGGAGCCTCGAAGACGGTGGTCCAACTCCAGTGATATTGAAGACGACGGTCGTCTATTGCTAGTTTGCTACCGGTGTCCATCAAGAACTAAGAGAGTTGCAAAGATCAAAGTTCCTCTTCAATCTTCCATCCCTCACTTCAAATAAGGAATCTCTTATTCTCTCTTAATTTTATCTGATTTACGCTTTGCATGTCTAGATCTAGGGTTTGTCTAAACATTACTTATATTGTTGTTAGGATCCAAGGTCTTCCATGGATGATTGAGAGGTTGAAGTGATGAGGAAGAGAGATTAGAGAGAGATCGAGAGATAGAAGAAGAAGATATGAAACTAGAATTATTCCTTGATAGCTCCGAATACATTGAGATAGGTATTTATAATACCAAACCCAACTTTCTACAAATTACAACTATAAACCCTAATATTCTAATTCCTAACATTACTCCCATCCTGTAAAAGCATTGTCCTCAATGCTTATTGAATTGAAACTAATCATATCTAATGCAAAAAGGAAAAAGGCAATAGCCTATAAAAGCATCAGCTACACACTAGCTACCATATTACTAAAATACATGCCACTGCATTCCTATATGCCAAGTGACTAGTAAAAAATTTGGATGATAGCAGCTCCATAACCATGCCAAAATTCACGCCCTCTGCACTTCTCGCATTGCCCCCCACTTCTGTTGGAATTCAGCGTTGCCCACAAGAGGAAAACACCATTGCCCACAAGAGAAAAACCCATTGTCCTAAAGTGCCTCACCAACAAGCTTATGTGGTGCTGAGAGCAGCCATAGCAAAGCACCTCCCATCACAGTTACAGGAAGCACGTACAGTTGTGAAAACAACCCCTAACAGCTAGTTTTCTTACTCTATCCACCAAGATCATCTCGCCACACTTGAGTAGATGCACTTTATCCACCCAGATCAAAAACAAGAATCACCACAATCTTTAGATCAACAGAAGTTGGCTTCCATAAACCCAGCTGCACATGAAGAGTCGCACAGTCCTCTTTTCCTCTGTCATAAGGTAATGATCTCAGACCAGTCTTTACATAACCGATTTCTTGAACATCATTTAGACAACAGTGACTAATACCACCTCCTGGATAAAAAATGACGAAACGTGGGCTACTCATGCCCTCTACCACTGCCAACACTAAATCATTATTTGTATGAATTTTCCCATCGACTAGTGCATTGGACACTATATTCCTTTGACTCAGCATTTCCCCAAACACCTTATGGGCACTATCGAAATACTCAGTTGAATTCCACAAAAAAACACGTCTGCTTAATTTTTCAGAATTGACTATCCTCATTCCAATCCATTCAATCAAAAGATTAACAAACTCAGCCAATTCAATGGGTGCGTCATCAGAATTCACAAAATTGTAGGGCTTGAGATTTACCTCGGAACTGTCGCTTACAATCTGAAGTTCTTTGAGGCTGTCTTCGTTCTCTGGCTTCGAAGGCTGCAACCCCTCTACCCCTGAAGACTCACACTGGATTGGAAAACGAAGAGTCTTCGCAATCTTGTCTATTTCTTGGTACACAACTTTGATTGGCGTTGCCAATTCATCGGTTGTTGCTGATTCCACATCGGAGAAGGGCTCGTCATCTCCCTCAATTAAATCAGCATATGAATTCAACTAAAGCTTGATTTCTTGGTTCTTGTCTGCGATTTCTTCAATTGGACTTGCAATTACTTCAACTTGCATATGCCCTGTTTCATCCCTTTCGATCAATTCAACTTTCATCTCATCAAAAAAACTTTCTATTGATGCCCAAACTTCAGTCCCATAGGATAGTTTCAGCATTTCTTGAAGCATCTCCCCTATATTGCGAAGATTCTATAGTATCCTCGTACGTCGTTCCTCGGATTCTGAAGAAGAAATTGTTGTCGACCGATGTTCGTTGATGTGCAGAAGAGCTCCTACGCTCTCCGCTCTTGTCGTTTCCGACCTTTCTTGATTCGGATTTGGCCCTATCTCAGTGCGATTCACGGGCGCACTTCCTAAATTGATGCCACCAGCATCTTCTCCGATGAACCATTGTGCTTTGGGACTTCCGACTGGATCTTACAAGATTAGAGGTCGTTCGATTGGCGGAAGCAGTCGCTTGATCATCGTCGCCCGTGTATCGAGGCTCCGCTCCGTACGTCTTGGTCTGGAATCTCCCAAGTGAGTTTTGGAATCCATATTCGTTCTTCATTCCAGTACCGTCCGCCCTTTCCGACGAGGATGCGACGGGCTCTGATACCAAGTTGTTAGGATCCATGGTCTTCCATGGATGATTGAGAGGTTAAGGTGAAGAGGAAGAGAGATTAGAGAGAGATCTAGAGATAGAAGAAGAAGATATGAAACTGGAATTATTCCTTGATAGCTCTGATGTTGGACAAAAATGCGCGAATATAATTGTACAACACATTTTATTTGATTTTTAAATATTTGAGTTCGACCCCTTTTGGTTATCCTCTTGATTCGAAGTCGTATCGATACCAAAATTTGAGTGGTTTTGGGGATTTGAGCTGCACCCGAATTTTAGCGGGTTGCCTACGTATCTCTTGGAAGAGAATCAAGCCTCACGTAGTTCAGAGTGTTTTGGATTTGGTGTTTGGTTTGGATTTGGTTTCGTTCTCTTGTATGCATCATAGGATGATGTTCAAACCCACCTTCTCGGAAGGGTAGCTCGAACAACACTCCACCCGAGTGACCTGAGCCCACCTTCTCGGAAGGGTAACTCCAGCACCCGCCTATCATTTGCATAGAAAACGGTTTGATGTGGAGTTTGATTTGATTTGAGATTTGACTTAAAAGGTCAATTTGGGGATCGTGAAATTTGATTTTGATTGTCGATCGTGACCAAACTCGATGAGCGGAAGCTTTGTATCGAGTTAGAGTGGGCACTTTGATTTTGATGGAAAATTTGACGTTTGGGACGACTAGAGTCGACAAATGAATTTGGAAAGATTTGTTTGAAATTTTGGGTGTGACTGGACTCGGTGAGAATTTGATTTACACCGGGTTTCCTACGTATCCACTTGTTTGGTGGAATCAAGTCACCGTAGTTCGGGACAAAAAGTAATTTGTATTTGAGTTTGATCATGATATCATTTGTGGGTAGATGATTGAACTCGACGAGCAGAAGCTTTGTATCGAGTCGAAATGACCAATTTGAATTTGTTTTTTGGCGATTGAACTCGACGAGCCTAGCTTGGCTTTGTATCGAGTGTCCTACGTATCTCTTAGAGGAGAATCAAATCACCCGTAGTTCTAAACGAGAGCAATTTAATTTGCTTGGTTTAGACCTCATATTCATTTAAAGAGAATTTAGAGGTTGACGACTGTACCCGATATATTTTTAGGATTTAATATCGGGTTACCTACGTAGTCGATAGGAGGCGTCAAGTCTTTACGTAGTTATAAAAAGGACCAATTTAATTTGTTTGGTTTTGACCTCATATTCATTTAAAAGTGAATTTAGAGGTGGACGACTGTGCCCGATATATTTTTAGAATTTAATATCGGGTTACCTACGTAGCCGGAATGAGGCGTCAAGTCTTTACGTAGTTCTACCGAAGGCAAATTTGATTTAATTCGAAACGGGCGACTGAATTCGATATATATTGAATTTTAACATCGAATTTCCTACGTAACTCGTAAACGAATATCAAGTCTTACGTAGTTCTTTTTAGAACTAATTTGATTTTTTGGTTTGTCGATTGAACCAGACGAGATTTTTAGCTTTATGTCCGGTGGCCTACGTATCCGATAACTCGGAATCAAATCAGGCGTAGTTCTGTCGCGAACCGAGTTTATATTTGACGAAACTCGATTTGAGGTTTTGACTCCGTTTTTGTTGAAGCCGATTTGAGATTGACCCACTAGAATTAATTGGCAAAGAATATTTGACGAGTTTAATTTTATATTTTGATAAAACTCGAATTCTTAATTTATGCCAAAAATAATTCTTATATTTTAGTGGGTTGGTCCCGCAATTAACTAAAAGTTTTCCCAAATATATGCAAAGCATATACGATCGAATTATACATGTGTTATGTACAATTGCATGTCATTGGCAGCTTTGACTTAGTTTTCTCTTCTTTTTTTAATGATCAGAATGGTAAATGCTGCTAAGCCCATTCGAGTGTTAGCCCAGCCCGTTTCTTCCCTTTTTTCCTTTTATATATTGAGCCCAATTTTAATTATCCCTGTCGCAGAAACCCTCACCACTCGCCTACCACTCGCTCCCTTTTGTTTTTCATCTGTGCGCTCAGACTTCAGACACAGCCACCGCCATAGCCACACGGAGTTCGCTTAGGAGACGAAGCCGGTTTCTGGATTACGTCGAGGGGGATTGGAATCGAGTGATCTCAGGAGGAGCGAGCTAGATTGGAAGCCGATAGAAAAACAGGAGGGCTTTTGGAGCGCAGAGATCCGGATCAATTCAACGTCACCCGGAAACCCAAAAGCTCTTGCAAAGAGAAGAATAAATAGGTTTGTCTTCCTACTTTTCCTTGCAATTTCCCCCTTCAATTTAGATGATTTAGGGTTTGAGAAAATTAGGGCTGATCTTAATGTAATTTGGGAATTCCATTTGTGTGCTTTGCTATTGGCCTAAGCGCGTTAGTTTTGAGATGGGAAGTTTGAATTCCAATCCCTTCATTTGTGTCATGGATACCCAATTTAAAATTTGGTTTCCAATTTCTGGACGATTAAGAACCGTTCTGCTAATTGAAATTTAATAGCAATTAGGGAAATTTGTGGGACTTGTTTGTTGCTTTGATTAACCCACTGATGTCATGAAATTTCAGCCCTTCCACCACTTTGTTTGAAGCAATAAATTTTTAGGTTTGATTTGCTTATTGCTCAAAACATCCAGGAAACCGGTTTGGTTTAACCGTTCCGATTTGAATCTGGTAAAATTTCGCCAGAGTTTCGCCTATGCTTAGGGCGATTTGATGATCCCGGAACCCAAACCCTTACTTAAAGCCCATGCTTTGTAAGAGGGGATTCCGAGGATCGAGCTTCTGCATCGATTAGGCTCTTCTGGGCAAAAATCAGCATCATTTTCCCTCAATTCAGGTTTATTTTATGATTCCGAAACCCAAACCCTTACTTAAAGCCCATGCTTTGTAAGGGGGGGTTTCGAGAGCCATGAAATCTACCTTGTTTGATGTTTCTCCTGCTGCTGCTACTGAACTTTTTTGATTTGTGTGTGTTATATGCAGGTAACTGCTCAGGAGGAGGAAAAGCCAGGAAGGAAGGAGCCAGGAGGAAGAAACCAGCGGGTGGAGAAGAGCAGTAAAAAAAAACATCTCTGAAGTAACTGCTTGTAACATTTATATAGGGTGAAAACAGTGCAGTTATCCCACGTATTGCTTTCCTTAACTGCATTTGATGTAGGTTTTTTTTAACTGCAATCAAAGAGCTCAGATTTTGTTGGGCCCTTTTGTTTGAGACATGTATTGGGCCTATTTGAAGTGGACTTGCAATAGAATTCTTTAAACCCATGTTGGATTTGTAAATCCTATCTTTAATTTAAATAGAATTTGTCACACATTTTTCTTGAAATTTAATTAATGTGATGATTTGAAATCATGAATCTAAAGAAAGATAAAAATTCATGAAATTTTACCCTCCAAGAGTTGCCCCCTGAACATTGTGCGTGTGAGATGTCGATCGCGTTCAAAGTTCGAACAGTGTCCTATTTACGCACTATTTATGTTTCAAGCGGACCTTGCTTAAGGAAGCATTTTGTTTGATTTATAGTCCGAAGAAAATTGGAACTTGTATTAACCGCTCCGATAAAAATTGATCATATATGAAAAGCAATTCTTCTTAGAACTTGCTTATGACCAATAAGAGATAATCTGGTATGGGTATGCAAGAGTCGGGAATATTTTCCCGTCTCTAAATTTGACTTCTGCTTTTTTGGCTTTTCAACCAGTTTGCTTTTAAGCTTTCAAACTGATTGAATTTTTGTCTTTGAGTCAATTTCAACTTTGACTTTTTGCCGATTTGATTTTTGGCTTTTGGTCGAAGATTTTTGACTTTAAGCTTGAATTTGGATTTGAAGGTTTTCTTGTGAGGGACAAAAATTTGGTTTGACGACTTGGTGTCGTAAGTTTGAGCTTTTGTCTTTGGGCCAATTTCGATTTGACTTTTGGCCTTAGACTAAATTTGGTTTTGACGACTCGGTGTCGTGTGCTTAGCTTTTGTAACCTTTGTGGTTGAAGCTTTGTGATCAAAATCTCATATGAGATGATTTTGAAATTTATACCCATACCATTTGAAGTCAATATATTTGGTGGCTTTTTTTTTTTGAGTTTTGGGGGCTTTGAATGACCATACATATATAGATGACGTAGGTCAATTTTTGTTTGAGAGGGTTTGAATGGTTTTGGGAAGCTCAGGCATTTTGGCCTTTGAGAGAGCAGAAAACATGGACCATTTAATTAGTCAAGTTTTGAAGCAACTTTTGGTTTAGGGTTCCTTGGAAGGAAATTTTGATTTATAGGACTTGAATTGACTATCACATTTTGACGTGATAATCAAAGTCGGGGAAATTTAGGCATATGCCTTTTCTTTATCTCTTTTTGCGAGAACGTCTTTGAAAGACAAAAATTTTCTTTCGCTTTTCCCTTTGCCTCATTTTCAGTATAGGCACAAAACGTGCAGGTCTTTGGACCATCCTTGATTTTTCTCCTTGTAGTCGAGATAACGCTCACATGACTACAAAAGGAAGAGGATTTGACTTCTTTTCTTTCTTTGTTGAGAAAAGAAGATGTTTTGTTTGTTTTTGTGGCTGCACCTAGCATTATTGACTAGCTAGACTGCCTACGTACCCCCTTTCTGAGGGATCAAGCCGTTCGTAGTTCTTTGAACCCATTTTTCATATGCTTCCGGGTTGTTTGATTTTCAGACTAATTTCAAGTCCTTTTTTTTTTAATATGCATCACTCGAGTTGTTTGAGCACACCTTCTAGGAAGGGTTTCCCTAATAACTCGACTATCATTTGCAAATCGGGATTTTTCCTCTTTTTTTTTTCCCTTTTTACCGCATCATTCAGATCAATTGGGCCCACCTTCTAGGAAGGGTTTCCCGAATAACCTGACTATCATATGCGAACCCGGAAATCTTTTTTTTTTTTTGCGACTGAATTTGACACATATATTTTTTATGCCAAATTTCCTACGTACTCCTTGTTGGAGATCAAGTCTGCACGTAGTTCTAGGCATAACTATTTGTTTTTCCGCCTTGGAGACTATTTGATCATTTTGACACCCTCACTTGGCTTTAGGTGTCCATGATTTGGTTGAGCTTATGAATGAGAACTTTTGACTGACTCTTCCGGAGCTCTTGCTTTTAGTCCTTTTGATAATGCATATATTAGATAGGCATTATAGACATTTTTAGCTTAGATAAGTTGCATTTCTTTCGTTCTTTGTTATTAAATTGCATCTTATGATTATTCTAGAAGAGTTCGGATTCTGCGCAAATTTGTGGTTATCTTGCAGATCGAATCGGAACCTTTGAAGAAATTCGGAAGTAGCTGGAATCTGGTGAAGCTGACGTGCCCGCGCTGTCACTTGACGCGGCCGCGCTGCCATCGGCGCGCCCACGCTGCTAGGAGGAATTGGCCGCGTCGATTCACCAGATGGAAGAAACAAGTCAAAGGCTGGCGCGCCCGCGCTGCTATCTGGCGCGCCCGCGTCGGTCCCTGGAGTCGGATTCTTATCCGATTTTCCCTATCTTATTAATTTTAATATTATATTTGTACGGGATGTTAAACCCGACTTAATTAGTTTATATAGGCCGAGAAGGCAAGAGAGGAATGAGGTTATTTTTTCCAGAGACGTATTTTCCCTTTTCTTCATCTCACAAACCCTATGGAGAACTAACTCTCCTTTGTTACACTTGGTTCTTTGAAGCCTTCGATTGATTTGGTTGTGAGTATTCTACTCTTGTTCGTCCTTTGTTAATTGTTTCGATCTCCTGAGCTTATTGCTTGATTGCTTATTATTGGTTAATCTGGATTGATCACCTAGGTTTATCGATACTAGTCATATTGCTAGGGTTTCCAATTCCAGGTTTGGGGTTGTAGATTCATTGTAGCAAACACAATCACCATACGCGGGTTGCTTGTGGTAGATTGTGAAGGAGATTCGATTACAGGCTATTTTAACGGGTTGTTAGAATCGCTTGTATCTCATTATAATTCATGTTTGAATGCTATTGCTTTATTATTTGGTGAAGGTTTTCCCTTGTAATTTGGTGATAAGTGCTTTTAGGACTGGTAGGACTAAAAGCTATTACACGATCTGAATTGAGAACAATTACTGGACATTAGAACTTGAGATTCATAGAATGCGATGATGAACCATCTCAATTGTTGTGCGGATAATTACCTGGTGTGATACCTTTCCGTCATATATTCGCAACCTTTACTTGCAACTTGTTCTGTCACTATTGCTTACACACAAAACTCCCCATTGAATTGGTTACTTTTGGGTAATAATACTTGCTCTTACAATTGATTCTGTTTCCCTGTGGGTTCGACCCTAACTTACCTACTATACTTGTTATAGTTTGCATCTTAGGAATTTACTTTGATTTGGCATAACGACTTTAGGCCTGTCACCTTTTCATTTGGACTTTCTTGCTTTTAGGCTCATCAACTTTTCCGAGCCTTTCGAATACCAGAGCTTTAGATTCTCCACTTGTCGAGGCTATATTAAGCCTTTGGAATACTGAAGATTTGGATCCTTCATTTGTTGAGGCTAGCTCAAGTCTTTCGAATACAGAAGATTTCGATGTTTCACTTGTAGAGGCTAGATCAAGCCTTTTAAACACCGAAGATTTAGGAGTTCCACATGCAGAGGCTAGATCTAGCCTTTTAAAAACCGAAGATTTAAGAGTTCCATCTGAAACCGTCTCAAGCCTTTCAAATGCAGACATCCTAGGCTCTATCACACTTGCAGTTAGAACACCGTCTTCGTATGAGATTTGGAAATTTTTGACACAAGCCTCCTCGACAAGTTTTTGTGGAGCTTTACCCTTGAAAGAGGGTTTTAGCTTTTGCACTTGAACTTTATGCTTCTGGTGCATTTTTGAAGCTTTTGCGAAGCTTGATTTCTTTCCCTTTGATTTCTCTCTTGATTTTGAGGAGAGAATTTGCTTCTTGGAGTGAAGAGTAATCTTTTTAACTCCTGCTTCATTTTCGTCCATGTCATTGGTCCATGAGACCATACAACATTGAGCGATGTCTTTTTCATTCAAAGACTCTTCTTTTGAAGTGTCATCTTTCACCAATGCTTTAAAAGGCAATGAAACCGTGGGGCTGCCCCCAGCTTCAATAACCATAGCAGATGTTTTTTCTGTTTGAGAAGACACTTGGAGTGAGGGAGTGGACTCTGCAACGTCTACCACTGAAATGGTATTTGCTGAAGCTGCTTGAGTTGAGGATGTTGCCCCCTCGATTTCAATTTCTCCTTTGTTAATCATCTCCTCTATGATGTCTTTGAAGACGTAGCAATCTTTGATTGGATGACTAACGAGTTGATGATACGAGCAGTATTTTGGATCACTCATTTTGCCAACCTCTTTTGGTCTTTTTGGCTCCGGGAGTGTTAACATTTTAGCACTCACCAATTCATCGAATATCCCTTGCACATCATCATCATCAAAAGGATATTTCTTTTGCCTTCTTTCATGAAGGGTGAGTCTATTGGCTGGCTCCTTGGCTTTCTCTTTTCTTTCAGCTTTACAACCATTTCCGTTACCAGACTCTCGATCATGTTTGGCGAAAGTCGCCATAGACTCTTCTTCTTCTTGTAGCTCATTGCCAACATTTTTGTTAGCCCCACTATCTTGAGGCCATTTGGATTCTCGTGCTAGCTGTTTTTCAACATTGCACGCTTTAGACACCAACTCATCAAAAGAACGAGGCTCGGCACTTCCAACATGTACCGCTAATTCCGGTATTAGGTTGTTGGTGCACATTTGAACACAAGCTTGTTCGCTCAATTTTTCATGGCATTGGAGTCTCATGCTCCTCCACCTGGCGATGAAGTCATTGGCGAGCTCATTAGACCTTTGATAGGTGTTTGCAAGATCCATAATGGAAACTCTTGCTTTCGAGCTCACAAATTGAGCTAGGAACTCTTTTTGTAGATCGTCCCATGTTTAAATCGACCCTGGTTGAAGTTGAGTGTACCAAGTGAATGCCGATCCCTTCAAAGATTGGACGAATTGCCTGATTAATAAGGCATCGTTTAAGGCGGTTTCACCACAAGCAGAATAAAAATGAGCTAGGTGCTCGTGGGGTGAACCGTGAAGGCCATCGAACTTCTCAAAGCTCGGTCTTTGGTAGCTTGGGGGAAATGGCATCGAATCATAGTGCGTCGGATATGGCTTTTTATACCCGAGCATTATCGGATTTTGTGATGCATAGGCTTCTTTTATCCCTTGAGCAATTATCTCTTTGATTTCTTGTGGAGAGATCGACGTGCTACCGCTTGAACCTTCACCATTTTGCCTTGATTGCTCTTGTCTATTTACTTGAGCTTGAAGATTGATTTGAGCGAGAAGTGATGCAATTTGAGCATCTTTCTCATCAAGCTTTCTTTGCAACTCTTGAAGTTGCTCTTCGATACTTAATGTGCTGGTAGTCAATACCGGCATCACATCTAGTCCATCTAGTGAGATGTTTGCTTGAGATTCAACTCTCGAAGTATTTGAACTTGTTAACTTCATCCGGTCATTCTCTCTTGCATCCTCTTTGGAGACTTGACATATCTGTTGAACCTCCTTGCCCTTCTCGGATCTTGAAGGCTTAACCTCTGTGGCTATGGGTTCTGTCTCTTCCGAGTATGAGGTCATGTTGACTTGTGCAACCTCTTTCGGATAGATAAACATAGACCCAACAAGGATCCCTCTTGGAGAAGCCACTTGAGGAATTTCTTCTGCCCCCTGCGATCTAAGAAGATCTTTTGCAAGGGTTGAACTCGCTCGCTCTAAAGTTGATGAACGAGCTAGCACAAGAAGAGGTCTTTGCTTGCCGCGTTGAGATCCACACTTGCGTCCCCTTCTCTTCGTGGATTTGTTTGCCTTCTTGGTAATGGAGACAGGTTGTGCGGAAGTTGCAATTACCACCTCATTCGTTTTGATGACACGAATGATAGGCCTTTGAGCGACTTCATTAGTGGGCTTTGTGCCGTTGTAACCACCTTCCTGCATTTTGAGCTTGTTGCAGATGGGATGGTTGTTGATCTTGTTGTCGCCGAGTTGGGTGATCTTGAGCTTCCTGTCCCCATGGCTTGGAAGGGCCTCAGGCTTCATGCCCCCATCCCTTGAAAGCGTTGCAGGAGACTTCGACACCCACTTGACGACGATCTTGTCCTCTGGAGCTTGAAGAACCCCAAAGATGTTGTTGATCGGGATCGTTGCAAATATCGAATCCCGAGTGATGTCATAATGGGCTTCAAACGTTCTCTTCTTGATCCAGCGACCTCCTTTGATAAAGAAGGTTGCGGGAAGCTCGTTGAAGCTGACAATCACTTTTGGTGCCATTTGTACCTTCCAAAAACATAGAACCATGTATTAGTATAAATACAACTAAGAGATGAAAAGGCAAAAAGGGTCCCACCGTGCGTGCCAAAAATATGTTGGACAAAAATGCGCGAATATAATTGTACAACACATTTTATTTGATTTTTAAATATTTGAGTTCGACCCCTTTTGGTTATCCTCTTGATTCGAAGTCGTATCGATACCAAAATTTGAGTGGTTTTGGGGATTTGAGCTGCACTCGAATTTTAGCGGGTTGCCTACGTATCTCTTGGAAGAGAATCAAGCCTCACGTAGTTCAGAGTGTTTTGGATTTGGTGTTTGGTTTGGATTTGGTTTCGTTCTCTTGTATGCATCATAGGATGATGTTCAAACCCACCTTCTCGGAAGGGTAGCTCGAACAACACTCCACCCGAGTGACCTGAGCCCACCTTCTCGGAAGGGTAACTCCAGCACCCGCCTATCATTTGCATAGAAAACGGTTTGATGTGGAGTTTGATTTGATTTGAGATTTGACTTAAAAGGTCAATTTGGGGATCGTGAAATTTGATTTTGATTGTCGATCGTGACCAAACTCGACGAGCGGAAGCTTTGTATCGAGTTAGAGTGGGCACTTTGATTTTGATGGAAAATTTGACGTTTGGGACGACTAGAGTCGACAAATGAATTTGGAAAGATTTGTTTGAAATTTTGGGTGTGACTGGACTCGGTGAGAATTTGATTTACACCGGGTTTCCTACGTATCCACTTGTTTGGTGGAATCAAGTCACCGTAGTTCGGGACAAAAAGTAATTTGTATTTGAGTTTGATCATGAGATCATTTGTGGGTAGATGATTGAACTCGACGAGCAGAAGCTTTGTATCGAGTCGAAATGACCAATTTGAATTTGTTTTTTGGCGATTGAACTCGACGAGCCTAGCTTGGCTTTGTATCGAGTGTCCTACGTATCTCTTAAAGGAGAATCAAATCACCCGTAGTTCTAAACGAGAGCAATTTAATTTGCTTGGTTTAGACCTCATATTCATTTAAAGAGAATTTAGAGGTTGACGACTGTACCCGATATATTTTTAGGATTTAATATCGGGTTACCTACGTAGCCGATAGGAGGCGTCAAGTCTTTACGTAGTTATAAAAAGGACCAATTTAATTTGTTTGGTTTTGACCTCATATTCATTTAAAAGTGAATTTAGAGGTGGACGACTGTGCCCGATATATTTTTAGAATTTAATATCGGGTTACCTACGTAGCCGGAATGAGGCGTCAAGTCTTCACGTAGTTCTACCGAAGGCAAATTTGATTTAATTCGAAACGGGCGACTGAATTCGATATATATTGAATTTTAATATCGAATTTCCTACGTAACTCGTAAACGAATATCAAGTCTTACGTAGTTCTTTTTAGAACTAATTTGATTTTTTGGTTTGTCGATTGAACCGGACGAGATTTTTAGCTTTATGTCCGGTGGCCTACGTATCCGATAACTCGGAATCAAATCAGGCGTAGTTCTGTCGCGAACCGAGTTTATATTTGACGAAACTCGATTTGAGGTTTTGACTCCGTTTTTGTTGAAGCCGATTTGAGATTGACCCACTAGAATTAATTGGCAAAGAATATTTGACGAGTTTAATTTTATATTTTGATAAAACTCGAATTCTTAATTTATGCCAAAAATAATTCTTATATTTTAGTGGGTTGGTCCCGCAATTAACTAAAAGTTTTCCCAAATATATGCAAAGCATATACGATTGAATTATACATGTGTTATGTACAATTGCATGTCATTGGCAGCTTTGACTTAGTTTTCTCTTCTTTTTTTAATGATCAGAATGTTAAATGCTGCTAAGCCCATTCGAGTGTTAGCCCAGCCCGTTTCTTCCCTTTTTTCCTTTTATATATTGAGCCCAATTTTAATTATCCCTGTCGCAGAAACCCTCACCACTCGCCTACCACTCGCTCCCTTTTGTTTTTCATATGTGCGCTCAGACTTCAGACACAGCCACCGCCATAGCCACACGGAGTTCGCTTAGGAGACGAAGCCGGTTTCTGAATTACGTCGAGGGGGATTGGAATCGAGTGATCTCAGGAGGAGCGAGCTAGATTGGAAGCCGATAGAAAAACAGGAGGGCTTTTGGAGCGCAGAGATCCGGATCAATTCAACGTCACCCGGAAACCCAAAAGCTCTTGCAAAGAGAAGAATAAATAGGTTTGTCTTCCTACTTTTCCTTGCAATTTCCCCCTTCAATTTAGATGATTTAGGGTTTGAGAAAATTAGGGCTGATCTTAATGTAATTTGGGAATTCCATTTGTGTGCTTTGCTATTGGCCTAAGCGCGTTAGTTTTGAGATGGGAAGTTTGAATTCCAATCCCTTCATTTGTGTCATGGATACCCAATTTAAAATTTGGTTTCCAATTTCTGGACGATTAAGAACCGTCCTGCTAATTGAAATTTAATAGCAATTAGGGAAATTTGTGGGACTTGTTTGTTGCTTTGATTAACCCACTGATGTCATGAAATTTCAGCCCTTCCACCACTTTGTTTGAAGCAATAAATTTTTAGGTTTGATTTGCTTATTGCTCAAAACATCCAGGAAACCGGTTTGGTTTAACCGTTCCGATTTGATTCTGGTGAAATTTCGCCAGAGTTTCGCCTATGCTTAGGGCGATTTGATGATCCTGGAACCCAAACCCTTACTTAAAGCCCATGCTTTGTAAGAGGGGATTCCGAGGATCGAGCTTCTGCATCGATTAGGCTCTTCTGGGCAAAAATCAGCATCATTTTCCCTCAATTCAGGTTTATTTTATGATTCCGAAACCCAAACCCTTACTTAAAGCCCATGCTTTGTAAGGGGGGGTTTCGAGAGCCATGAAATCTACCTTGTTTGATGTTTCTCCTGCTGCTGCTACTGAACTTTTTTGATTTGTGTGTGTTATATGCAGGTAACTGCTCAGGAGGAGGAAAAGCCAGGAAGGAAGGAGCCAGGAGGAAGAAACCAGCGGGTGGAGAAGAGCAGTAAAAAAAAACATCTCTGAAGTAACTGCTTGTAACATTTATATAGGGTGAAAACAGTGCAGTTATCCCACGTATTGCTTTCCTTAACTGCATTTGATGTAGGTTTTTTTTAACTGCAATCAAAGAGCTCAGATTTTGTTGGGCCCTTTTGTTTGAGACATGTATTGGGCCTATTTAAAGTGGACTTGCAATAGAATTCTTTAAACCCATGTTGGATTTGTAAATCCTATCTTTAATTTAAATAGAATTTGTCACACATTTTTCTTGAAATTTAATTAATGTGATGATTTGAAATCATGAATCTAAAGAAAGATAAAAATTCATGAAATTTTACCCTCCAACATCTGAATACATTGAGATAGGTATTTATAATATCAAGCCCAACTTTCTACAAATTACAATTATAAACCCTAATATTCTAATTCCTAACAATTGCCATTTTGGAAAACTTCAATACTTGAGTTCTCTTGTTTTAATTTCAATGTGGGACAGTCATCATTCACATCACAACAATTAGTTTGTATAAATTTAATTCCTGAAAGTACAAATCATAAAAATTGAGAAAAAGATATATTTGTATTGTTGTTTAGGCTCAAAATCTTGTTCAGGGAGGAACTCGAAAGAAACGAGGTGCAAAAAACCCATTTTTAGACAAAAGAAAAATATTAGGTGAAAGAAACCAGCAGAAGGCACGTTCAAGATTAATTTTAATGGCTCCAAACTATTTTCTAGACATGCAACCGCTAACTTTGTCACTCGATACCACACGGAGATAAGGGCATGTTATGTTGCTCAATGCCGAACTATTTTCTAGCATTGGTTCTTCACTTAGGGCTCACGACGGCTCGAGACCTTAGATCGAGGTTGCGATAGCATCACAATTCACGATCATCAACTCGATCAATGGAGTTTAGAGGTGCCCATGGCCATGGTAGATTGTTATATATGGTCATCTTTGATGCACAGTGTCTCCTCCATTGTTTGAACAAGCGGTCTGCATCCACATCTTCCGCGAAATCAACCAGGTAGCATACAAGACAATACACCTCCGACATGGCGACATGTGTGATGGATTAAGAAGTTGCTCTAATATCTCATTTAGAGTTCCTTACCCTCGTCCAAATGGACGATATTGGATGGTGGGTCGGCAAAGTCTTACACTTTTCTATTCGAACAACTTTTACAACTGATATATTATTCAAATAAAAATAATAATTGTATAAGAAAAAAAAGGTAAGAAAATAATTAAAACCTCTAAAAGATTAGGAGTATTTGTTAATATAAAAAATAATAATTGTATATATTAGGGTTTAGGCCCTAACCCCTAAACCATACTGTACATCACATGTTCTTTTGGCTTCTCATTAGCCCCTTTAGGGTTTATGCTTCCCTTTTCCTAGGGTTTTCATTTGATTACAGTGTCTATGAACCTTTTTCATACTGGTGACAATGTCTATAAAGCTTTTTTTATTTTTATTACAGTGTCTATAGGGTTTTCCTTTTGATTACAGTGTCTATGACTTTGTTTTTATAGTGGTGACAGTGACTATGACACTGTTTTTATTTTGATTACAGTGTCTATGACCCTCTTACCCATTCATGTATTAGAGGAGAATTTTCATCGCATTTATTTTGGCTTCTCATTAGTCCCTATAGGGTTTGTTCTTCCTTTATGATATGATTTCCCTTTGATTACAGTGTCTATGACCATGTTTTTATAGAGGTGACAGTATCTATGACTTTATTTTTTTATAGTGGTTACAATAGTAGTTACATTTTTATTTTTTTTATATTGTGGTGACACTACTTTAAAAAAATCTAAAAAACTGGAAATTAGAAATTAGAGAAGAACTGTCACCACATGTATTTTGGCTTCTCATTAGCCCCTATAGGGTTTGTGCTTCCCTTTTCCTAGGATTTTCCTTTGATTACAATTTCTATGAACCTTTTTTCATAGTGGAGATAATGTCTATAAAACTGTTTTTATTTTGGTTACATCCTCTATAGGGTTTTCCTTTTGATTACAGTGTCTATGGCTTTGTTTTTATAGTGGTGACAGTGGCTATGACACTGTTTTTGTTTTGATTACAGTGTCTATGACCCTCTTACCCATTTATATATTAGAGGAGAATTTTCATCGCATTTATTTTGGCTTCTCATTAGTCCCTATAGGGTTTGTTCTTCCTTTATGATATGATTTCCCTTTGATTACATTGTCTATGACCATGTTTTTATAGTGGTAACAATATCTATGACTTTAATTTTTTTATAGTGGTTACAATAGTAGTTACATTTTTAATTTTTTTTATTGTGGTGACACTACTTTAAAAAAATCTAAAAACTATAAATTAGAAATTAGAGAAGAACTGTCACCACATGTATTTTGGCTTCTCATTAGCCCCTATAGGGTTTGTGCTTCCCTTTTTCTAGGATTTTCCTTTGATTACAGTGTCTATGAACCTTTTTAATAGTGGAGACAATGTCTATAAAGCTGTTTTTTATTTTGGTTACAGCGTCTATAGGGTTTTCTTTTTTATTACAGTGTCTATGATCATATTTTTATAGTGGTTACAGTGTCTATGATCCTATTTTTATTTTGCTTACATCGTCTATGACCCTCTTCACCATTCATATGTTATAGGAGAACTGTCACCACATGTATTTTGGCTTCTCATTAGCCCCCATAGGGTTTGTGCTTCCCTTTTCCTATGATTTTCCTTTGATTACAATGTCTATGAACCTTTTTTTATAGTGGTGACAATGTCTATAAAGCTGTTTTTAATTTGGTTACAACGTCTATAGGGTTTTCCTTTTGATTACAGTGTCTATGACTTTGTTTTATAGTGGTTACAGTGGCTATGACACTGTTTTTATTCTGATTATAGTGTCTATGACCCTCTTACCCATTCATGTATTAGAGGAGAATTGTCATCACATTTATTTTGGCTTCTCATTATCCCCTATAGGGGTTGTGCTTCCCTTATCATATGATTTTTTTTTTATTACAGTGACTATGACCACGTTTTTATAGTGGTGACAATGTATATATATGACCTTGTTTTTATTATGGTGACAATAGTAGTTACATTTTTAATTTTTTAACGGAGATTACGCGAGTTAGAACAACTTCTATAATTGCGGGATAATTTCTGAAATTTTAGAAATTAACATAGGGGCATATTTTATAAAAAACAGAAAGTCTGGGAGGTTTGGCGTAATCACTCTTCTTCTTCCCCCATCTCGAGCAGCTTCAATAGTGATTTTCGCCGATCTTCCGACGACTCGTTCTCCTTACACAGAGCTCCGTTTGACACGTACGTATGGCCTATCAAACTGACGAGTGCAATCTCTACTTCAGTCTCGTTGTGTTGATTTTGTCGAAGGATGATCTTACACACTGCGCCAAATGCTTGAACAGTGGCTGCTAAGCGGCTGTTTCACGAAGCTCCAAGGTGTCCGACAATGGCGGTTAGCGATCTTCCGACAACTGTTTCACGATTTTGTATAGATTACTCCCACTCGATTGACTTCGAAACCCATCCATCTGGAGAGAGAAGCCGGTGGAAGAGTGCTAGATCCTTTGTCGTCGAAGATAGATGGGGATCGAAGCTTCTGTCGGCGACGGGTGCTCGAGGCGGCGGCTAATTCTTCGATCGCCTTCCTGCTTGGATGTTAAGCCGAGTGTGGAAGCCTCGTCGATCCAATTCAGTCCGCAATCCAATTCGAAATTCAACGAGAGGACGCCTTCGATAAAGATCGCCGCTCTGCCGCCGAAGAAGCTCGATTGGGTTGAGTTCGCCGATTCGGCTCAGCCTCGACCTCCAATCGACGTGGAGGAGATGAAGCACTAAAGACGAGTGAAACAAATATGAAACGGAAGGAACTTAGGTTACGTCGAGAGTGTGGAAGCCATGAAAACGGGCGTGAAATGTCCACGCTCCATCAGCAACAGCGAGGACTTGGCCGAGTCATCGATCTGGCCACCACCGACGTCCATGATCGCCCTCCCTCGCAGCATCCTCGCTCTCGCACGCTCAACTTCGCAAGAGATTTGGTGACAGAGCTTCGATCTGGCCACCGTCGGCGAAGGAAGGAGCGTCTATGGTTGAGACATTGATTTGGGATGAAACATTGAAACCTAGCGCGTGAAAGGAAGGAAATTAGAAGCAGGGGCAAAATTAGAAAAAATGGATACTCACCTAACATTTCAACCCTTTTATCCTAGGGTTTAAATTTTGAGCACTAAAAGGACACTTACCAAAAAAAAACCCTAATATCTAGGGTTCGTATGGGACGGGGTTAATAAACTGACTAAAATTATAAACAGGGTAAAAATTTATAAACTGTTGGTAAAAGTAGTTAAAAATTTATGAAAAAATATAAACTCCGTATGGGGCGAAAAACAGTTTATTTGTAAAAAGTGGAGTTTATTTGGTTTTTATTAGGGGTATTGTGGTACTTTCAAATCAAATAAGATAAAAGAGAAGGGGTAAAATAGTAATTATGGAATATAAACCTCAAAATAAGCTTCAATCTGCAGCTTATTTATAAACCCTTTTTTTAACTGACTAAAGCTTATTTGTTGTTCCCATGCACCGTTTAAACCTGTTTATTTTTTTAACAGCTAATAATTTCACACTTTTTAACCTGCTTATATATCAGCCATACACACCCCTATACGTGCGGTTTATTTATAAGTCATCCCTTTCTTAATTCTTTTTTTGATCCATTCCCTTTCTTAATTCGAATTTATATTACAATCAATCATTTTTCTCGGAAAATGCCGTGACTGACTGACTGGTGGTGCAGATGTTTCTTCGTTTTTTTCGGTGAAGATGTTTCTTCGTTTGTTTTTATATGTTGGGAGAGCGTAAAGGAATTACAAGCAAGTATATGATGAAGATTATACTTTAATTATCAACTAATTAAACTAACCAATCACATACTTTGATCACATAAAGACAAGGTGCGTGTATAAATAAAGAGGGAAAAAGTTAGTCCATCATTTAAGGTGTAACTAGTATAACTCATACCAATCCCAATGCCAATTTTTTAAAATAAAATCTTAATAATAAAATAAATTAATTTATATAATTAGATAAAATATTAATAAAACTTATATTAAATAATTAGAAAGGTAGGTTCAATAAAGTAAAAAATCATTTAAAAATTACCATAAAAATATCTTAGAAATCTTTTTAAAAAATTTAAATAAATATATATTAATGATGTGGTTTAAACGAACACAAGAATAGTGTGTAGCCTGAACCAACCTCACAAGAATACGAGATCAATTACAGTATATGGGTATCGATCTTGGGGATTAAATCTGTATCAATTGCAACTAACAAAGTAATAAGCTAAGCCAAGAAAGAGGAATTCAAGTATATATGGAACTAAATTAAGCAAAATTAAACAAGCAAATATTATGAAAAAAATATATAGGAGAAGTAATTCCAAGATTAAGGATTCCCACCACGACTAATTCAACCTGATATTCACCCGAACTTTGTCTTTTAAGAAGATACAATTGAAGGCATATTATCTAAAATCATTACTAGCTACTTGGTTGCCGCATGTTGTAGTAATTGTATCTAGATAATTAAAACTAGATCCTTTGAGTTCTTTATAAATCATAGGAGAAAAATCAATTAAACTTTCGTTTCGTGTTCCACCTAACCAATTCAAACCTAAAAATCTATGATAATTTATTAATCCTCAAGAGTAGTCAACAATGCAAGCGCTTAAATGTCACAACAACAATTGTTAATTCCTCAAGACTCAACAAGTTTAATCCCAGGGTTCCAATGAAGACAATTATCCTATTTTAATTCTTAGCAATAACATCTTGAATCTAAAAAGGGCTCTAACAGATTCACATCCACTAGATTAAGCAACTAGGATCAAATTAATTTATAAAATACAAACTAAATTCAAGCAAATATCAAAATCAAACCAATCGCAACATTAACGGGTTCACTCTAACCCTAGAACGGAGAGTTTAGCCAATTAGCATGGAGAATTTCATGTTCAGTTCAATTAAAATAAGCATATAAATCAAAGATAAACAGAAGATAAGAGAGAAAGTACCAATTCTAAATTAAAATGTTCCAAATCTCCAATTAGGGTTCTCCCCAAGAGTTCTTCAAATTCAACGTGGAAAAGAGAAAATAGAGAGGACTAAACGATGTCATCCGAGTCCTTAAATAGTTTAGGTTAAAACTTAATAAAATAATAATAATTAAATCATAAAATAATAAAATAAACCGAAGTTGAATTCCGAATCAGCACCATCACGCATGCCGATGCGGGTATGCGCACTCCCGTGTATTCATCTTTGAGAGTGCGAGAAGGCTCGAACGCCTGTGCAGATACTGGTGTGCATGCCCGTGCGGATGTGGCGCACGGCTGCACACCCTTGTTCTATTGGCTTGTCCTCGACTTTTGCGATTTTTTGAGCCCTACAACCGGGCATGTTGCTTCCATCAAGCTAAGGAGTGGGCGCGAGTTACTAGACCAACACAATTCGCAAAAAGAAAACGGCGAGCCCAGAAATACCCTCGGCGTCGACCCCCCCAGGGTCGGCGTCGACCCCCCCAGGGTCGGCATCGACCCCCTGACAGCTCCAAAACCTAATGCAGAAGCTACTGGAAGCGCACAACCCCTCGGCGCTAACCCCCCAGGGTCGATGTCGACCCATCTGTTCAAGAAACCCCGCCCAACACTGCAGACCCCGCCCAACATGGGCCTTGCGAATGCCCACATGAGCTTAAGAGAAGAAGTCGGCCTAGCGACTTAAAAATCTCGAGCTTGTACATAGACTATGATTATTTAAGATTTTATATTTGTTGGTTTTGGTTTTGGATTTTGTTTTGGTTTTGCTTTAAACTTTGTTTTTGGAGGTTTTGGTTGTTTTAAACTTTGTTTTGCTTTAAACTTTGTTTTTGGAGGTTTTGATTCTTTTAGACCACTTGCACTTATGATCATAGTCTATGTACAAGCTCTAGATTTTTAAGTCGCTAGACCGACTTCTTCTCTTAAGCTCATGTGGGCATTCGCAAGGCCCATGTGGGCATTCGCAAGGCCCATGTGGCATGGGCCTCCTCCTCCGGGCTCTCTAGTTCGACCTTGAATAGGACTCTTTCCTTGTCCTTTAACTCCATTGCGCCGGGTCGAATCTTGTGAACTTCGAATGGCCCAACCTTCCTCTCTTTGAACTTGCTAGGGAACCAATGACTCTTGGCCTTGGAGATGTACACCGTATCTTCTACCTCATAAGCTTTTGGATCTTCATTGCATCCCCTACATAATCTCACATACCAAGGCATACCTCTTCCATTTGTAATAGATAGATTTTTAATGGAAATAGGGGAAGAGAAATTCATACCTTGACTTACATTGTCGGAACCGGATAGTGGTCCTTGGCCCAACTCTTTCCTTTCTCGTCAACTCTTCCTTCCATGGTAGTGCAACCATCTTCTTCACGTTGTCCTGCTGCTGGAGGTGTCAACGCTGAGGCTGAGGGTGTCGACACCGAGGCATCTATAGTTTTTTCAGCATTCTGCAGAAACATTATATCTTCTAAGGGGGTCGACGCCGAGGGTGAGGGTGTCGACGCCGAGGCATTGTAGCCTTTTCAGCATAGTGTGGAATTGATGTCGACAGAGGTGGGTCGACGTCGAGGACCCCATACTTAGCCGTTGTCGTGCTCTTGATTTCTGCTTCTTCATTATCCAAAGTAGCCAATGGGTTGTTGATTTGATCCTCTGTGGGTGTTGGCTCCTTGGCTATCATCTCCTTTGTAAGCTCCTCACATTGAATGACGTCCATTCGTGCATATAGGGCATTGACCTCCATCCTTCTTACCTCCCTCATAGTCGGATTAAATCGAAACTCAATCACCTCATCAGCAATGGTGAAAGTAAGTAGGTCATTCTTGACGCTAATGTTCGCATCCGCTGTGGTCAAGAAAGCTCTACCCAAGATGATCGCCACAGCCAGATCCGGTTCCATATCTAGCACAATGAAGTCGATTGGGACGAAGAACTTCCCTACCTTAACGGGGACATTATCCATAATCCCTGTGGGCTTCACCCATGTGTTGTCGCCATAAATAACTTCATCTCCATAAGCTCCAATGCTCCTAACTTGACTTGGTGCCAAATAGATAGAGGCATTTACACTTGCTCCCAAGTCACACAAGGCTTTGTAACGATGATTTCCAAGCCCAATAGAGATGGCGAACTTCCTTGGATCAACCTTCTTTTCGGGGAAGTCCATCTTGTTGCATTCCTCCGCAATAGCCGCTAGAGACCTCTTGTTACTCAAGATCTCCTTAAAAAATTTCACATAGGCGGGCATCTCTCTAAGTGCTTCGGTAAGGGGGATAGTAATGTTGAGGCCTTGAAGCATCTTCATTAACCGCTTGAACTTCCTATCAGTGGGGTCCTTCGGCACCTTGGAAGGGAATGAGAGTGGTACCTTAGGCTTAGAAGCAACCTCATAAGCTCTCTTTCTTTCTGCAGCAGGGGTCGGCGTCGAGGCAGGGTGGGTCGGCGTCGAGGGGTCTGCAGTGTTGGATGGGGTTTCTTGAACAGGTGGGTCGGCATTGACCCTGGGGGGGTCGACGCCGAGGGGCTGTGCACTTCCAATAGCTTCTGCAGTAGGTTTTGGAGCTGTCAGGGGGTCGATGCCGACCCTAGGGGGTCGACGCCGAGGGTATTTCTGGGCTCGCCGTCTTCTTTTTGCGAGTTGTGTTGGTCTAGTAACTCGCGTCCACTCCTTAGCTTGATGGAAGCAACATGCCCGGTTGCAGGGCCCTTAGGATTAGCCGCGTTTTGGCTTGGTAGGGTGCCGGATTGCTTTGGAATTTGAGCCGCCAATTGACCCACTTGGGTCTCAATGTTTCTCCTCCATATGTCCATCTCCCCAAAGCGAGCATTGAGACCTTGCAATTGATTTTGGACAGCCGAGTTATCAAGGTCATTCTTTGCTTGGTTTCCCCTAATCTCATCAAGGATCATGCTCATATCATTGCGTGATTGCTCACGCTCCGGATGGCCAGGAGCTCGATAGAAGTTGTGTCTACCATAGTTTTGTTGGGGTTGCCGATTGCCCCAAGTGTTTTGGTTTCCTCTCTGGCTAGGACCTCCCACATAATGAACATCCTCATATGTCTCGGCTAGGTGTACTTGATCGGTGTGAGGGCATTGGACCGTGGTGTGGGAAGTAGATCCACACTCTATGCATGCTTGATTCGCCGATAAATGTCGAACTTGCTTTTGTAACTTTCTCACTTGATCCTTTCTAAACTGCTCGCAAATATCCAAATCAATCTCTTTAGATGGTTGATAGAGAGCCATATATGATGGGGGCCTCACATCAGAGATTTCGGAGGTCCCATAGCTGTTGTCGTACTCAACCAAGCGCTCTAGCTCTTCCCATGCTTCCTCCGGAGTCATCTCAAGGAACCGGAGGTTGGTGTGAACATTAATCCGGTCCTTTGTTGCCGAATTCAGCCCATTGAAGAAGATCTCTTGGAGAACATATTCGGGTTGCCCATGCGTAGGGCATTGATGTTGAAGCTCTTTGAATCTCTCCCATGCCGCCGCCAAGTCTTCCACCCTCAATTGCTTGAAAGTAGTGATTTTTTTCCGTAGCTCCGATGTCTTTGAGGGTGGGAAGAACTTGGTTAAGAAGGAATCATGTAGTTCCTCCCAAGTGGTGATGGTTTGGGTCGGTAAGCTATCTAGCCAATGAAGTGCCTTCCCCACAAGTGACCATCGAAAGGCCTTAAGCCTCACATACTCCAAAGTGTCACCATGAGCGATGATGTCACAAATATCCAAGAACTCGCGCAAATGCTCCATAGGGCACTCCGTTGGTTTCCCCGAAAATTGGATCTTCTTGACCATGGCAATGAAGCTTGTCTTGATCTCAAAATTTGCGGGAGCATCGGGGAAGACAATAGGTGATGCGGGCACCCTAAGAGGTGGGTGCATATATTGCCGAGCATTGCGAGGAATCCTAGCAAGTTGTTCCTCCGCTTGACGTGCCCTCTCGGCCTCTTGTTCTCGAGCAAGATTGGCCTCTTGGTTCTCCCTTCGCAGCCTCTTTACCGTTTGCTCAAGGGTCTCATGGTCGGCCATGATTCCCTTTAGCCTTTCTCTTAGATGAAAGTACCGCTCCAGTTCGTCTAAAGCCTCAAACTCTATTATGTGATCAGCGCATCGCATACACCTCCCAAAAGAAATACAAGAAGCAAACAAGTAGTTTTAGAAAACAAGGAAGAGGTGGGCTAGTCCCAACTCCGAAAATCAACTACTCTAGATGGCGATTGTTACCCTCCCCGACAACGGCGCCAATTTGTTGCGATGGGAAATCAACCACAAATAAAATACCTCAATTCCCACTATGTAGATAGCGGAAGTCGGGATCGTTCCACTGGAGAGAGGACAACACTTTCTAGAGTAGTTCATGTGATCTAACAACACACAAAAATCAGTAGCAAAGGTGGTCGATATCGAGGGGATGGTCGAGAGCAGTGATGAATGTCGAGTGGTTATTTGTTTTCCAGCAGCAAAATAGAACAAAAAGCAATGGATTTTAGGGATGTAAACAATATAAAAAGAACTTCCAAGGTCAAGGGATAACCACAACAACAACCATGTATGAACCACATAAGAATCATAGAACAATGATCATGTTTTTATCATCAAAAGATAGCTTTCGCATACTTCACAAATAGAGAATAGAGGATTTCGCATAAAACCTATTCATTCTACCTTTTCTTAATTAGATCCCTCTTACTTTTGTCAAAGATCTCTAATTACTATCCAAATTCATAATTAAATCCACTTTCACTTCATAATCATAAACATGGAATTGTCCTCAACTTTCGCAAAGGATTTAAACACAAGATAGATGATGATAAACTCATAAAAACATCATAGATTCAAGCTTTCATACATGGCTATTGTTGAGCTCACCCCAACCCTAGAAGAAGGGGGACTACTCAGACATAGCTATAGAAAACATGCTGAAAATTGAATAAAACATAACCTAAAATTGCATAAAATCAAACCTCAAACCCAATGTCAAAACCTTCAACCATAAACTCCAAAACTCACGTTCCTCTTGCTGTCCGTTCAGCCGTGTGATGATTCCTAATTAGCCTCTAATTGGCTTTATTTAAAGATAGAAATTATGACTTAACCTCCAAGGAAAAAAGATTTTATCTTAGGAAAATAATATAATCTATCTAAGGAAGGATAAAATATCCCAACTCTATCTAACTAAAAAGATCCTAAAAGAAATTTAGATGAAAACCCTAATTAAAAAGCTCATTAAGTAATAAAATTAGCACGCAAAAATTTCTTCTGGTGCGCAGGGTATCGGCGTCGAGGGGGCAAGGGTCGGCCCCGAGGCTCTGTTCGAACGCCATAGCCGCTATTGTTCTCCAGCTTTTCAACTCTGTTTTCAATCGCACTTTTCCGAGTCCTCGTTCATCTGATTGTCGCATATGAATATGCGTTGGAAAGCTCTTTTCAAGAACTACAACTATCATGGAGACTCTAGAACTTGACTCGAAGTGATGGATGACGGAAATAAGGCTTTTCTCCAGCTGCACCACTTTTTGCTTTTGCTTGGCTCCTCTATTGCCTTCATGATTTTTCATTAAGCTCTAAAGTGCATCGAAACTCTTCCAAATCACCTCCAAAACCTATAAAATCACACCAAAGCTTGTGTAGACTCCATATCTTGCAATATTAAGCATAACTACACATTTTCCTTACTTTCCCAACACAAAAGCTAATAAAAGGACTTGAATGAAATGAAAACATGATGCAAAATATGACTAAAAATGCGGACATCATCTACACTCACCCTGCTCCTGATAAGTTGGATTCGACATAAATGTTGCCCAATTTCCCCATTTCCAAAAATTCCCTTCTCTCCCAGTCGTGCGCACCCCAGTTCCCAAACTTTCCACTCTTTGTTTTTAACTTGACGCCCGTTACTTCCTACATGACATGGCGATATTGCGAATCGTCAACCCATTCGACCCCTTCATCCCATTTTCACACAATAAAAAACAGTTTAGGTTCTTCCAATCGGTTTCTCCCCTACGAATCCAAGAAATACGTAATTAATCGGCCGATTTAGGGTTTACTTACTTCAAAATCGGCCTCTTCAATGTCGGGCCGGCTTCTGCTTCTCCTCTTTTGCGTCTTCTTCCTCTTCTTCTTCCTTCTCGTCTTGTTTTCCTCAGGTTTGCATGAGCGACTGTTGCCATCTATCTCTTCATCTTTTGTAAGCCCGTGAGAGACAGTTGAGTTTACAATTTTTTAATCAAACTGTCCAATTTTATCTTCCTCTCTCTCTCTCCACATTAACTTCTCCCGCTTCCTCTCTCTCCACAATAACTTTCCCCGCTTCCCCTCTCTCTCTCCACACTAACTTCCTCTCTTCTCTGTCCCGGTTGCTTTCCCCTTTTTTGACCGGCCACTTTTTAGGGAGAAGGGTTAATATTTGCAATTGTTTTGAATAGTGAATTAGGCAGGCAAAGTTAGTCGGATTTTGATTTATTTACTACAATTCACTCCCCCGTAAAATCATCTTAATGGCCAAACACTAGCCGATGATATTTTTACGTGAGCAGTGTTAAACACCAATATTGTTGATATTTTAATAATGTCTACCTAACACCATCGTTATTGACAATATCTAAAACATGAGAATTGATGTGTGGATTTGAAGGTTCTGATGTATCTTTTTATCTCTACACCCAATTTTCTCGAAAATAAACTTGAACAAAGTAATTAACCACACCCTTAACACGACCTCCTTTATGCACATTGGATTATTGAAACAACACCAAACTCTCCGACCTACTTATTAATCAGTTTGACTTGTTAAAAAGCCAGGAACTCCATTACACGTCCAGTCAGTTAAGATTGTGTTGTTAATAAGACAAACCTTGATTATACTCATCTCTCTTCTTATGAGGAATTGAAGGGTGACATAACTTTCTTTTTTATTTAAAGATCTTGTTTTAGACTCTCGTTCTATTCGAGCGGTACGTCACCTATGTCTCAATATTTTAAGTGTTAAAGGTAGATCAATTTCTTATTTGGTTAGCATTGGGAAAGGTCATTCAGTTGGCTAAGCCCTTGAGCGTGCTCATGCAAAAATTATTGACGCCGTCCGTTTGAACGTTTTTGAATAGTAGATCAATTGCGGTTGACCACCTCAAATCGTCGCCTTTTATCAAAAAAAAAAAAGAAGGCTAAGCCCTTGCCCTTTGACGCAATTGCCAAAAGACATTGATTCCGTTATGAGCCAGCCTAGAATAAAAACCTAATTAAGCCTCATTCGAAACCGATTAAGTCTTCTTAGTTCTCACTTTTGAGCTCGCTGCTTATGGATGATGAGATTATACCATGCACATGAAGCCTAATTTTCGTCGGCAGTGCTGTGAGGGCACTTTGTGCCGCGGTTTTTTTACATTATATAAGGTTGCTTGCTTACTTAGGGCTTGCGCTAAGGAACTTCATCCGAAAAATACATCTACTTTTATTTTTAGCATGTTTATAAAATACTCCGTATTAAACAATATTTGTAATTATTAAAAATAGTCAATATTTTATACAATGTTAAACTCCTAAAAAACCGTGTCAAAAAGTAAAAAGACATGTGACGGATCGAGGTAGTTTATCGTTATGAGCATCCACAATGGAGACACCCAGTGTCTCCATTTAAAAAAGTGTCAAGTAATGATGAAGGATGAGTGCTTAAAATGATGAGAAAGTTTCTTCTGCTGAAAACTTCTCTCTTATGCAAAGATACCCTCTCTCCATTTCTCTGACATTTTCTGATTTTTTTTAAAAAATAGAGACACCCACTTCAGTGTCTCCATTATATTGTGAGTGTTCTAAGAAGATCCGGACACAATTCCCAAGAAACAAATAAGAAATATGGCTCATTTGCCACCAGCCACATAACTAAACTGTTTATTCTCAAACGTCAAGAAAATGATACATACATATATGGTCCCTAATCTTTTAACAACATCATATATACAAATCACTTAAGGAATTTAATAGATCGTTTAATAGGTTGATACATCACCTATTTGGGACAAAAGGAAACTAATTGTCTTGGCTTGCTAATGATACCGATGGAATCCTTTTGTGTATTTTGTTAAGTTGAATTTAACTAGTGGTTGAGTTAATTCAATTGTTATTTTAAGGATTTTGAAGTTTTTAGAAAATTTTAAACATTTTTTTTATCAAATAGATTCTCTATCTCATTTTCAAAACTAATGAAGTGGCAGAAAAAATAAAGAAATATCCCTAAATCTGCAACATTCTCGAAAACTAAACGATTCTCCAACTCTTTGGAGTTTAGAACTTGTTAGACTTTAAATAAAAATAATTTTAAAAAAATATATTTTATTTTCCCATGTAATTTTGGTAAAATAATAAGTGATGTTTGTAATAATTAACAAAGAAAAGCCATATTATGATTGCTATATTTACACAAGTCAATTGGATTAATAATTAGAGGTGAACATTATATATGTATAGGATGATCCTATACATATACACATCCCTACTGCCCTACCCACTGCATGCATGAAGTCAAAAGGGCCATCACTTAGCAGCAATAATTAATTGGCTTGATCAACCTTTGTAACAACATTGACAATAAATTCCACCTAATCTGAATGGATGGGGAACTCTTTGATGGGTATATTAATACAATACCCATATATATAAGAAGTTAATTAGCAGTTCATCATTTGTGGTAATAGATAAACCCAAAGTAGATATAGGCAAACTAGGCATAGAGAACAAGGGCAAACTTGGTGACAAAGGCAAGCCACCAAACCCTATCTTATATGGCCTTTGAGTGTCAGGTTAGGAAAAAGAAATCCTAAAGGGCCTCCCTTTGGTTTTTTCTCCTTTCATCCCACACACCATTACAACTTTATAGCTTTTTTGGCTTAATCACATTGCATCTGGAATTCTGGATATTGGACATGTTAGTTAGGTTTGCCATGTTATTCACACACACATATATAATAATATAAATAAAATAGATCATGCGTGAACACCTCTTACGTTTTAATTTGCGAACAGATCTGAATTAAGTAGATCAACATCTGAGATTTAAAAGAAAACTTGAAGAGCAAATTAAAATTATTAGTCTGAAACGATATTAAGTAGTATATGAATATTCGTACATAATTCTTACGAATAATCATGTTGCAATAGACAAATAATTTTTATATGAAAATACTGTTAATATATACGAATAATTACGTTATATATATATATATAATATTTGTTATCTTTCTGTAAAGTTTGGTACCCACCAATATGACAAGCATGATAAATCTTCTAAAGTTATGTTTAACACTTTCCAGGTTGGTTTTGCAGTATTTTGTTAATGGGTCTTCTTAGAAATCCTCAACCCTATGATGTTCAAGACTATTGAAGGGAACATCAAGCACAGAAATAGTACTATATAAGACACTTGTCACTTACTACCTAATAAAGGAAATTGAATTGTATATTATCTCATTCCTTTTTAAGTTCATGTTTGCAATTTACATCATTCTAATTTCCACATACAAAGCAATATATATAGTGCTACAAAATCTAGAAGAAATCCAACAAATCCAAGCATTGTATATGTTGATGAGAAGTGAAGCTAAGCCAGAGAATGCAAAGCAATGTTGCGAATTTGAGAGGTGTTTTTTTTTTTTTTTTTCCGCGTGGTATTGCGAATTTCTCATCATTTTTAGCTAAAAGAAAGTAGCAATTATCACAGTTTCATGGCTGAAAAGGGGAAACCGTCACCAAGTAGCAAAACACTTTAGAAGGAAAGCAATTCCAAACATGTACATAGCTTCACATCTATATCTAGTATCTATCATACATTCATAGTTCATACTACCCTTGTTTTGAGTTGAAGAAACGTCAATGAGGCTAGAAATGATCAGTTATTGTGATTTTTTCCAACAAAATCATTACCAAATTACACAAAAAATCGTTTGCATTTAACAGTTGGATTCACTAGCAAGCACAAAACTGGTCTTGATTGTGTAAGAGATAGGTCTATCATGAAATTACACAGTACCAGATGTTGGGCCACGGCCCAAATGTTGAACCAACCATGGCCCAGTCATTGAAGGTAAATTGTGCAGCGTTTGCAAACTTCACATGGTGTTAAAGATTTTTCCTTTTCGTGCGGTAACTCAACCTCTAAGTTCTCTAACCTCAAAGCTAAAAATAATATCCACCTCTTATACTTATTATTTTAGAATCAGCCTCTTTGTAAAAATTTGTGCCACGTGTCCACCTTTTCACAAAAATAATAAACTGTCTTTCTCTTTCCTCCAAATCCACAGTGTCTTCAGAGGGAACCATCTGAAAGTGAACGGTCTGAAAGGTAACGGTCTGAAAGGTAACGGAGTGTTGGGAGTCTGATTGACTGAATTGATGAGGATTGTAGAAAGCATATTCAATGGCGTACTCTAAATCGTCGAAGAGGATGAAGGGTTTGGATTCGATGGAGCCGGAGGAGGAGGAGAGGTACTGAGCTCTGATGAAGGACGAGGAGGAGATGAGGGATTTCCACGACTTGCAGATGCATCGGAATCGGAGCAGTACATCGATGGGGAGTCTCTTGAGGATCTCCGACCACAAGCGTTCATTCAAGTACATTGACGCATCCATGGCGATGGGGGCTAGGGTTTTCCCGACGCATCCACGGCGTTCATCTCGCCAATTGCACGGTCTCGTGATACAGGGCAGCAATGGGTGGTCTTCACATTTCATTAGTGAACCAACCCGGTTCATTTTATATTGTATTTTCTTTTATTAAACCGATTTGCACTCTTTTATATAAAGGATGTATCTGCTACTCAGAAGCAACTAATGAAAATATCATTTCTTCTTCCTATTATCTTCCCCTCTAATCTCTGTACTGAGATCCCAGATCTCATTCCCACTTGACATCACTTGCTCGAATGGGGATTTCTGTTACACATCCACCGATCCTCGAGTGTTGTTCGCCTCTTTCGGACTTCCGAGGTCCCTGATTGGCTTTATCCATCATCGACCCGCATCATTGGTATCAGAGCTTGCGGTTCTCCGACCATCAATCATGTCCGACGACAAGCAGCAATCTCAGACGTTTTTGGAAATTAAGGAGATGCTTCAATCACTGATAGACCACCTGAGGCACTCGATTCACCAGGAGCAAGGAGGTGGCTCGTCCCCTTCACCTACGGAACAGAAATCAGTTGAGAAGATGACGAATGGGGAACAAGCAATTCAGATCGATGGGAGGCCAGTGTCTGACGTCGTTGTGAATCCGGGCAAAGAGGTTGAACATATTGAGATGACAGTGGATCCAGTCCTTGCAAAGGAACTCGTGAATTCCGCGGCCCCCCAACTGTTCGACGAAATGTCCAAGTCAATGAACGAGGAGGAAATGGATTTCTCGAATGCAGACGGAGACGCAAGTAGTGATGGACTCAATCTTCAGGTAGAGGATGAGCCTATAGTTGCATTAGAAAACACCAAACCGATTGTATATCAAGTGTTTGATGAAATGTTAAGGCAATTTGATGAGTTCATTCCTGTCACCGAGAAAGTGAGGATCCGATTGAAGAGATTCCGGGAAGGTAACTCTCTTATTGATCGAGATAAGTTTGTTAATCTTGATTTAGAAAATGTTCGAGCGGTGACAATTGATTATATTGAGTTGTTATGCTTTGATCCGGGAGGACTGCGTTTGGTGACTGAGGGCTATGGTGTATCGGAGGTGCTCCCTAAGTCTAGAGACCATGGTCCTACTGTTGCAAAGGAATCCCTCAGTGAGGCCGCTCACCAAGTGCTCGACAAAATGTCTGCACCACTGGAGAGAATGAACAAGGGGGAAGAATATCCTCAGGTTGAAAATAGGATTGAAGTGACTCCTATAAGGGATGTGTTGTCTGATTTGTTTGAATTGCAGCGTGTTTTTGATCCTGGAATAGCAGAAAAATGGATCGAAATTGTTGTCTCTACCCCTGATGAGTTGATAGATATTCTAAAGAAGGTGTTGCTAATGAGCAGAGCAACTTACCTCGATGATCTAGGTAGTCCTCTATGTGCTGTTATCATTTGGTGGCTTACCTCAACTGAAGCCAATAACTCAGCTCAGCTTAGTTTTGATCCCGGAGGGGTGATGACGGTGAGGTTCGAATCTGTTGGGAATTTCCTTAATCCGATAATGGTGGCTTCAGAAAATCCAAGCGTAGTGCAAACCGCAGCTGTGTTTCTTATGATCCTTGAGGACAAGGATCCTCCAAGGAGGGAGTATAGTGAGAGGGCTGTTGGTTCAGAAAAGGTAACTGAGATGGCATTCACTGAAGTCTTGGGAATTAATATTGTGAAGCTAGAGCTATCAATTGGTATTTTTTATGCTTATTTGATAGTTGAGTTCAGATTCCCTACAGAACTACAAGAAGTTAGGGCTCTATATGGGGTTGATTCTAGGAAGCTAAAAGTTAAGATAAGCTTCTTTACTTCTATGTTGCTGTCACTTTTCTCTCTATTAGCTTGCATTATTTCTCAGCAAAGTAGAGTGACAGTAGTAGCATTCAGGATGATCAAGCTAGAAGAGTTTGCTAACATCAGCACTTGCTCACTATTATTAGAAGTCAGTGGTGAAATTATTGATATCATGTTTGGTAGAGATGTCATGGATATGCAGAATATTGAGGCCATGGAGAATGCTAGAGGATTACCTAGTAATCTTGCCTTTGAAGTGGCATTTCCTGAATTGATTTGCCTTTTGTTATATGATGAGTTGAGCAGGAGCACTACTCTCTTAATTTCTGAATCCAAGCTTTTATCGAGGTACTTAGGGCCTGAGATGATGTCGGATAAAGCTACCTATGGATTCTCTTCTGAAATTTCTAGAAGAAGTGTGAATCGAAGGTATGAGGTGTGTTGTGATGTGCTTGATAAAACTGATAATTTGGCAACCTATTTGGGTGAAGAACGTTCAGTTATGGTTAGCAAGGATCTCCAAGGAGCATGGGGAAATGAAGCCCGAGCTATTTTATTGCTTGGTATGCTTCCTGAAATTTACAAGTGGCTAGTTGGGATGAGACATCATACACCGAGCACTAGCTGGAGGTGCCACTATGGGGTCCCTTGCCCAGGTCTTATCCTGCTGAAATTTGCTTGCATTAGAGTTGTGGAAACACATGATACATATGTGCTCATGAATTGCTCCCATTACATGAATCAGCCTATTGTATTTGATCATATAAACCCAAGACAAGGATTGGGTGGTCCTGATCTGCATACATGGAACACTCTCTTCACAACCCATTATATGGAATTGCTTTATGGATACACTTTTGAACTGTCAACAAGAGGCTCGGAGAGTTGCTTCCATCATGACAGGCATCACATGCCATGTCCAGCAGGATATGTTGTGCATATGGAGGCTGGGATCCGAGAGGATTTGAGAAGAAGTATGTTGCACATAACAAACTTTATGAAGATTAAATACTTGGTGGTTACTCCTGCTGGGTTTTTTGAGGGCACTGCCATATATGTCTTCGATCCCGGAGGTCAGCGCCGAAAGCTTGCAGCTACAGCTCCACCTATAGATGGCGTCATGGCGATTATTGATAAACCGTATTGAATCTGATCATTGAGGACAATGATCTTTGAGGAGCGGAGTACTGATACAGGGCAGCAATGGGTGGTCTTCACATTTCATTAGTGAACCAACCCGGTTCATTTTATATTGTATTTTCTTTTATTAAACCGATTTGCACTCTTTTATATAAAGGATATATCTGCTACTCAGAAGCAACTAATGAAAATATCATTTCTTCTTCCTATTATCTTCCCCTCTAATCTCTGTACTGAGATCCCAGATCTCATTCCCACTTGACATCACTTGCTCGAATGGGGATTTCTGTTACACATCCACCGATCCTCGAGTGTTGTTCGCCTCTTTCGGACTTTCGAGGTCCCTGATTGGCTTTATCCATCATCGACCCGCATCATCTCGGTACCGATTCCCGGAGTCGGCAAGCCATTCGTCGACACCGACACCTGAAATCGGCAAGGCCGGCACCGGTACCGACTTCCGGAGTCGACAAGGCCGGCACCGGTACCCAGGGTGACATCAGGAACTGTGTACTCACTCCATCTCTTTCGACCTTCCCGCCATGGACAAGCAATCCGTGAAGACCCAATCTTCGCGCCGACGTCATGGCTGGTGGCCTTGACGATGAGGGCTTCGAGAGGCACCGTCGGCGTTCCCCGCCACCTTGGCTACGCCGATGCTGGGTTTGACCTTCAAGAGGGAGATCGCCCGGTTTCTTCCATGGGAGAAGAAGATAAGTGGCGGCTGATACATATTTCATTAATTAGGGTTTGTTTTTATTAATTTATCCTTAAGAAGTTGGGCCAATACAGTGACTCTGATGTATGATTAATTTGCAGACTGACCTTTTTTTACCGACTTCGACATCAGGCTTCGGTATTGGTTTTGCCGACTTCGAAATCCGGTAAAGGCACCGTGCATATGGCGAGATATCACCGTGCCAATAGCAAGGGTTATAAATAAATATGTATATATATCAGAGGACTGTTTTTTTTTTTAAAAAAAAATCACCTGTTTATAGTTTTCACTTAAATTTATATATATTTTACTTTTGATTTGTGTACACTTATGGTTGCGTAAATTGTGACGATAGTGATCACCTTTTCATTCAATATTAAATTTATATTTATATTACAATTTTAGTTTTTAAAAATTGTGACGATAGTGATCACCCCTTATACTTATTATAAATTATTGATTAAATTTATCAAAAGATATTGGTGCTATTCAAGTAAAATAGAAGGTTATAAATTATGACTTGATGGGTTTAATCATCGTCCATGAGGGGTTCGATGAAATGCATCTAAGTATTTAATATTTCAAATATAGAAATGAATTTAAAATTAATTTTTAAAGTGGGTCGTATTGAAATTGATTTATAATTTACACTAATTTGAGAGGTATAATGTTTTTTTTTTTTAATATTTTGGCCTCTTAGGGTTCATACTTAAACATAGAGTACCTCTTTCTAATTAAAGGTCTAAGACATTATAAAAAACACACACTAAATATTATTTTTTTAATTTATTTTTTAGTTATATAGGGTTTATACATTTCAACTTAATATATCTTTATCAAATCGGTTTATAATTTTGACCAATTTAAAAGGTGTGACATGATGTATGTAATAGATAAAATATCGTAAGATGATCCAAACTTAATTTTCTTAAACAAAAAACTATAAGGTTTCTTTTCTTTGCCTTCAATTAGGACTGATGTAAGGAGAAACGTGAAATCGACTGATTTACCATTCTTTGTCAAATTTGAAGTATCGATCATCTCAAGAAAAGAAAATTTCGAAGAATATCATGACAAAAAAGCATGGGCAATATGTTAGTAGAAAATTGACGTTTCGAATATTTTGTTTAATACGTCAAACTCGATTAAAAATATTATGAAAAAACCCGAACAAGGTTCGGGAAAAGAACTAGTTATTATTATACACTCTGACTAGAGCTAGAGTAGAGGTCAGATCATGCACACCTGCAGTCACGTCAACACAAGTATATCTTTTACTGTTTTTATCAATTTCACTCACATTTATGCATTTCATTTACAGGCCCTACCATGACTTTTTCAACATTTAATACTTGTGTTATTATCCGACATATTACATCTATTTATTTAATTTCATCGTATAAACTTATTTGACAGTAGAAGAATATTATTATTTTAATATAATTTAAATAATAAATTTTATTGAAATTAATATAATAAGATTGTAAGAAAACCCAAATGCGTATCAAATTGCAATAATTCAAATACATGATCTAAAATGATAAACATCAAAAGAAGACACGAAACTTCAAAGAAAATACTCACGCTAACACACGGAATGAAGTATCATGTCTTGAAGTCCCAAATTTCTGTCATATATGCTCAATTAAGTTGGACTTCAGTCGATGATGTGAAGCCGAATCTCGAACTCGGACCCTATTTGATAAGAATGCAGTCATATCGATAGGTATTCTTGAAGCGGGTGGCTCAGGCTCTTCCAAATGATCAAAATCAGTAGTGTAAATGTGTAGCTGGTGGCCATCACGTTCGTCTTCCACAATCATATTATGCAATATTATACAAGCTGCCATTATTTTTCCAAGAAACTTCAAGTCCCAAACAAGTGCCGGTTGACGAATAATAGCAAATCGTTGTTGTAGTACACCAAATGCACGCTCCACATCTTTACGAGTCGACTCTTGGACTTGGGAAAACAACGTGCCTTTTGAGCCAAATGGATGTCGAATCGATGGGATGAATGCTCACCATGGAGGATAAATTCCATCCTCCAGGTAATACGTCATGTCATATTCATGTCCATTTACTACAAAATTTGCCTTTGGAGCTCTTCCGTGCAACACTTCATCAAATACAGGTGATCTATCAAGAATGTTTATATCATTACACGTACCTGAAGTCCCAAAAAATGCGTGCCAACGGTGGGGGGCTTATCACCACGGGCGTATTAACCCTTCCTTGCCGTTGAACAATTCTTCCAAATCCAATATTGCATGCAATCGATACTCCCAATCATTCCAGGCCAACCGCGTTGCTCCCCCACTTGGAGTAGGTGTTGCATGTCAGCGCTGTTAGGATGTCTTAGGTACTCATCTCCAAATAGGGAGATGATCCCGTCAACGAAGCCTGATAAGCACAGTCGTGTTGTTGCTGCACCAATACGGACGTAGTCATCGATCATATCAGCCGCAATTCCATACGCAAGCATGCGCATGGCAGTAGTGCATTTTTGCAACGGAGATAGGCCTAGCTGGCCGACGACATCTCGACGTTGCTGAAAGTATGGATATGCACTAGTTAGCGCATTCACAATACGCAAGAACACATTTCGCTTCATTCGAAACTGACGCCTAAACATCCCCTTTGGATACATAGGTCAGCGTCTCGGCAAAGTAGTCTTGGACTAGCCGAGCATGTCCTCCTTCACAATCTCTATCAATGTTACCTCGACGTGGTCGTCGACTAGAAGTAGAATTGGGTTGTGGGTTTCTTTAGCTATAAGTTGAACCATGAAATTTTTAGGAGCATGATCAGTGATGGTAGAAAAATCTTCTGGAGATGAAGAGCTGGATGAATAGCTGAAAAATGAACAGAAACGATGAAATGACATTGACTTCTTTCACATCGTTGGAAATTGGGTAACAAGAAGAGAGCAAGATGGATATATGAGAGAGGGTATATTTACTTGACATGGCCTTTGGTTTATATAGAAGAAAACGACATCTTCAAAAGGCATCAAAGCATATTTAAAAGGCATCAAATTATCTTCAAAAAGCATCAAAACATATTAAAATTATAATCGACTCAATATTTCAAAGTACATAGACTGGAAACTGAAACAACAACAGCAAGGTACGAAATTTAAACTCCAACAACCCCATGACCTGCTACTGTTGGCTTATAGGCCATCCAGTTCAACCTGATGAAAATTCTTTCATCAAAGACTCTTTCAGTCACTCCTCCTGTGTTGACAGTGAACCAATTCTTAACATTAAGTGTTCAAGCATATTGTGTATTTTCTCTCCCTTTCCGCCTTCATCTCAGTTTCCTTCCTTTCCTTAGCTCCTTTCGCCTTTCCCTAGCCTTAAGAGCTTCCCTCTATAGCTCCATCTCTTCTCTTTTCATGGCCAGAAATTCATCAAACATTAAGTTACATTTTGACTCCACATAGTCGATCGACTTACTACTGGCACCAATTGGTCTCTTTAGCGCTCGCTTGGTAGCCTTCACACTGGGCATGCGACTACATAAACCACCAGTCCCACCATCACTCAAAGGTGTTGGGGGGTTGGATCCTGGAGTGGGGTGTTGGATCCTGACGTGTATGACCCTGATGCAGTAACCTTTGTTCTCTTTGAGGCATCTTCTTCACGGCGTTGCTCTAAAATTTGCCACTTTTGCTCATTCTTTAGAATACGCCATACGTGTTCATTCTTGAATGACACGTGCCTCTCGTGGTATGTGCTATATATGATTCTGGTATTGTTCATTACATCGTCGGCCGATTGCCCACTCGCCCTTGCCCTTGATGCCTAGCTGAAACAACCAACGAATTTGCTAACATCATGACTAACTCGGCCAAAGAGCGCTCTACATCTTTCTGCATCGCATGGAGCCATCCTCTCCTTCTATTGTTGTAGTATGTTGCTATTCTTGACCAAAATCGAGATGCCAACCAGTTGTTTTCCTCAACAACGTCCTTACTGGTGTTCAACCATACACTAAGGAGCAACTCATCTTCCTTCTCACTCCATTGCCTTATCTCCGTATGTCCCGAAACAGGCTGTTCATCCCCCTCTTCTTCTTGGACATCATCTTGGGTGCTATAAGCTGGGAAACTATCTTGTGTTCCCCGTAATAGTAGAGATTCGAATGAATTTGGAATGGGAAGGACATTTGGAGTGGGATAATACTGCATGAGATTCATCATGTTGGGATAGTAGGAATGAGCTTGATCAAGAGGGAGTGGATTCAGGCTAGGATGGTTTGAGTTTGTATTGGATTGTTGTTGGGTGTGCAGAGATAACATATCATAGAAGCTTTGGGAAAAGTTTTGTGTATTTTGATTCAGATCCATTTCAAGTGTTAGAGTGGGATTTGAGCTTAAAAAGAGAGGAAATTGGATGGGTTGGGATAAGTTATGAAGTTGGGAGGTGCATTGATAAGACACATTTAGGTAGTGTTAACATGTGCATTTAGATAGGTTTAGATATAATAAAGTGCATGAATTAGAGTAGTTTTCGTATTTTAGTTAATTATATAGAGAGTCGGAATCTACATATGTTTGCACATACTTTCAGGCATTGGTGGATCCAATTGATGACATGGGAATGACCTAGCATCGAACAAGAGGGTAAAAAGCAAGAAGAAATCGGAATATTGAGGAGCTAAACCTACAAAGGATTGGAGCTGTCCAAGCTGGCGACGGTGCACTAAAATGAGTCGTTCGAAGGCTGTAGTTATCGGATCGGGGCGTACTTATACTTGTTGGAAATAGGATTCGAAGATCTACAACTTTTGTGTTTACGACTTTTCCAAATTCAACCTTGAAAACAGCGAAATTGGAACGTCAAGATGGCTGCTGAAAAGAAACTCGGTCTGGGCATAAAACTCGCCCGAGTTCTTTGGTGCACCCGAGTTATGTTGTATTTACAAGGATGTGGGCTGTTACTTTTGTTAATTTCTGAAAGATGTAATTTTTATTTATTGTTAATTAATTAGGAGAGAAGATGTAACGGTGGGTCTTGGCCAAGAACTAGGAGGTTTTAGTTTTACGACTGTTTTTGGTTTTGGGGGAGAACGAACAGGTTTTGGAGGCAAACCATTGGAGACTTTTGTTTTGGATTTCTTTTAAACCATGAACAACTAATCCTCTTTGCTTGGGGAAATTAATCGAAGCTTCAGATTTTCTATTTCATTGTGAGATTTCTGTTCTTAATACTCCTCTTTGAATATTATCAATTCTTTGCGCCGATTGTTTAGGGTTTTCGTGAATTTCCGTTAGTCTGATCAACTGATGCCTTTTCATGATAATCTATAGCTAGATATAGGTAATTTCTGGTTGAATTATCTATATTCTCGAGTAGCAAAGTATAAATCTCTGAAACTGGTTGATTTAGGGATTTGTATAAAGAATTGATTTGCAATTGATGCAATAACTGGTTGTGTGCATCGATTGTCTTTGTTGATTTCCTTTAAGCTTAATCGGTTATTGAATTGAATCTTGATAGTTTCAAGATTGTTTGATAATTAGGGCTTTCAGGGTCTGGTTGTCCTGTTAACTAGATTCGATAAGGAATTGGATTCAAAAGACATAGTCTTTCCACAACAAAGTATTCAGGAGAAAGTTATCTTTTCGATTTCGATGATCAATAAACAAACCTGATTGCTGAGATTGGTTAACCTAAGCTATTTTTCTTATATTCATTTCCTCAAGCCGTTTAGTTTGTTACTTTTGTCTACTTTTGTTTCTTAATTAGTTAGTTCAAACCATCAAAATCTCCCCTCTTCGTTTCTTATTCTTGTTGACACACTTGACTTGCATATAAATTGTTGACTCTCTGTGGAATCGACTCGTACTTACCTAACTACATTACTTGCCAGAATGTCGAACGCTCTCAATAGCCAGGTTATTGCACATTCGTACTGTTGCGTAGGTGCGTAGAAAGGGGCGGGAAGAACAACTGATTTGAGCCGAGCCAGATACCCAATACCATTGCATGACCTTTTTTTTTTTTTTTTAAAACAAATGAATTAAAAAGCCTTATGTGTTCAACATGGTCCACCCTAAAGCAACTTTCACTTATAAATGACAATATTTTAAAAAAAGCTCTAAAACACACCACCATACAACTTTTTACCATCGAATCATATATTTGGATAAAATAAAGTGTAAATCCAATACGTACCACCAACTCATTTGACCATGCGATCGGTTGAGAATGAAAGCCACAATCTATAGTACGGGGTGGTGAAATTCTTACATAATGTTTTAAACTTGTTTTTTAATAAAAAGTGATGTAAATGCGAAAGAAGAACGAGCAGAAGCGATTTCAAAGCATAAACTAAAATAAAAAAACATGATAAAGTATGCAAGAGAACGAAAAGCAAAGATTTTACGAGGTTCATTTATGCATATATCTTCGATGTCTCAAGAGTTGACCGAATTCACTTTAAACATTTGTAAAGGGGTAAGCAAGTAAAAAATACAAATTGTTCTAGATCTAGTATGAATGTGAATCATAGATATGTAAGAGAGGAAGAAAACCCCCCTTTGTGGGAATCGAAGATCGAAGTACACTTCGATCTACAACCTTGAATCTATAGAGAGAGACAGAGAGCAACCGCCCAAGCCAAGTATCGAAACTCTTGCACCTCCAAAAGATCGATGTCAGCCACCTTCTTCTCCATGCCAACTCCAAGATCGGAGGACGATGGATTGGCTGAGTGAACAAACCCTAAAAACCCTAATAGAGCGTATGAGAGTGCGTGTCAGAGAGAGAGAGAGAGAGAGAGAGAGAGAGAGAGAGAGAGGCAAGCTGAACAGTGAGCGAAGCAGCCAGGAGGAGAGCTTTTATAGCTAGGTATGAAGAATATGGTGATCTTGGTCACTACTTTTGCCTTGCTTTCTTTAGCATTTCTCATATGTATTTCATACAAGACTTTGCATTGTTATTTCCTTTTTCCTTATTTAGTATTGTTGCTGTAAATGAGCTGTCATGCTCTGTAGTGGCACTCACCTCTCACGTGATAGACTAAGGTAGTGAGCTAGGTGGTATTTAAGGGACTTACTGTTGCATTTCCCATTTTGTAGGGTTTTGGGGATCAGCTCCCATCAATCAAAGGAGGCGGCAGTCCTCTCTTTTTCCTCATAACTTTGGCTCTTCAATGGAGTAGTAAAAGAACCTCTTTTATCCTTCCAAATCATCAAATTCAGGCACTGTAAGTGCATATTCACCGTTGTTGTTGCAACTCTTTTCATGACCAGAGCTGCACGGTTTTGATTGCTTCTTAGCTCGTGCTCAGGCTGGTGACAAATGTTGATGTTCAGTCCTCCAAGACAAGGTGAAGAGCATCAATCAACTGAAGAAGATATGAGCAACCAAGGTAATCCTAATGACCCACTTTTTTTGTGTGTCAAATTCTGTTCACCCAGGAGCTCAACTTGTTGGGGTTCCTTTTGATGGGACAAACTTCATGACTTGGAGTAGAGGGGTGACAATGGCTCTATGAGCAAAGTGTAAACTAGGATTCATTGATGGCACTTGTTTGAGACCTTCTGATGGGTTTGAAGATTTACAAAAGTGGATCAGATCTGATTATGGTCCGTTGTTAAATCATAAACTCCATGGCCAAAAACATAGCCGAGGGACTGATGTTTGTGAGCTCTACAAAGCAATTATGGGATGAAATAGTGGAGAGATATATCCAGACAAATGCACCAATGATCTATCAGATTAAGAGAAAACTTGCAAATGTTTCCCAGGGAAATATGTCTCTATCTGATCTGTATAACAAGCTGAAGAAGTATTGGGATGAGCTCCAAGCTTTGAAGGGAATCCCTGTGTGATATGTCTCTATCTGATCTGTATAACAAGATGAAGAAGTATTGGGATGAGCTGCAAGTTGTGGAGCTATGTCCAACTGTAGGTGTAATATGGTCAGAAAATTTGAGGAAATTAATGGAGCAAAGAAATCGGTTGATGCAGTTGCTCACTAGCTTGAGTGATAGATTTAATGCAGCTAAGAATCAAATCCTGGCCACATATCCTCTTTCCACTGTTGGTAAGGCTTTCTACATCTTGCAGCAAGTAGAGACAGACAATGACCCTACCACTGGAGGACAGTCTGGGACACTAGAGACCAGTGCTTTTGCTGTTATGAAAGGAAGTTCAAGTCAACAAGGAAGCAAAACTTATGGTGGGAACCAACAACAGAGGCAGTCCTTCTCTAGCTCAGGTGGTAATCAGTCATACAACAAGGACTTGAAAGAGATTAAGAGGCAGTTGAAGCTTCAGAAAAATTGCACTCATTGCAATATGAGAGGGCACACAATGGAGGAATGCTTTAAGATACATGGGTATCCTGAATGGTTTAAAGGAACTAAAGAAAGAGAGAAGAGTGGCAATGCACATAAAGGATCTGTAAATGCTGCAGGCTCAATGAATGGAGGTATGCAGAACAGTCCTATGGATGAGTATGATGGGTCTGATGGTGGCAGCCTGGACTCTAGCATGGTTAATGCAGTCTACCAAGAGATAATGAAGAAGATGAAAGGCAAGACAGATGCATCCTTTGCTAATTTTGCAGGTAAAATATTACCTTACTCTGCTAACATAGTGTTAGCAGACAATTGCATTAAAGACCGGATCATAGACACTGGGGCTAGTGATCATATGATGCCAGCATGTGACAAGATTCTCAGTAAAAGAAAACTTGATAGACCTATGCACATTGGTCTTCCTGATGGATCCATCAAGATTGTTGATGAGATGGTTGTATTACAGTTGACTGATAATCTAGTTCCGGATCATGTCTTACTTGTCCCTGACTTTCAACACATATTATTGTCTGTAGGCAGACTTCTTGATGAACATGACATGATAGCTCACTTTACTCGGTTATCTTGTCTAATTCAGGACCCTGGTACTGAAAGAATTATGCTAAAGAGAGTCAGGAAACATGGACTATATAGAGTGCTGTCAGAAGATCAAGTGCAAGAGTGGGAGAAGTTGTAGAAGATTGACAAGGGCATCAAGAAATGTTTTGATTACTGCCATGGCAGTTATAATAAAGTTAGCACTGAATTGACAGTTGTTCATGCAAGACTTGGTCACAGTTCTGTGCCAAAGATGAGACATCTGCAGTTTGCTAGTCAGTTGAATTTTTCAGATTTGAATTGTGAAGTTTGTTCTTTGTGTAAGCATCATAGGCTCCCTTTTGAAAGAAGCACTAGCATTGCTGATAATCCTTTTGATTTGATTCACATGGATCTATGGGGTCCTTACAAAGTATCTACCTATAATGGGTTTCATTATTTCCTCACAGTTCTAGATGACAACACTAGAACAACTTGGACCTTTTTGGTCAAAGATAAAACTCAGGTGTTCAGACTTATATGTCAATTTGTGGAATATGTAAGAACACAATTTAACAGACGTGTCAAATGTATTAGAATAGACAATGGGACTGAATTTGTCTCCAAGCAGTGCAGAGAATTTTGTGCAGCAGAGGGAATCGTCCATCAAAGAAGTGTTTCTTACACTCCCCAACAAAATGGGAGAGTGGAGAGGAAGCACATGCATTTGGTAGAAACAGAAGGGCATTGAGATTGCATGCAGGTTTGCCTCTCAAATTCTGGGGAGATGGCATTTTGACAGCCACTCACATCATTAACAAACTCCCATCTGCAGTCATCAATTGGCAGACCCCTTATGAGAGAATGTTTCAGAAACAGGCCTCTTATGTTGAAATGAGAGTATTTGGATGTTTATGTTATGCAAATGTGCCTCATAGCATGGTAGATAAAATGAAGGCAAAGGCAAGAAGATGTGTTTTCCTTAGATATCCTCATGGGCAAAAGGCTTACAAAGTCTGGGACTTAGAGACAAATTGCACCTATGTGAGCAAGAATGTCATTTTTCATGAACACGCTTTTCCTTTCAAGGAAATTAAAAACCCAACTCCACAAAATAAACCAAACCTCACCCAACATGCCTTACCTTTAGTCAATCCTGCTGATGACAATCAGTATCAACCATTTTCAACTCCACAAAACACACTCTCATCCAATACAAATACACCTCAACTCAATGTCCTTGCCCCAAACACTACATCAAAAAGCTCTTCATCCACTCCCATCTCCAATCCAACTAATGACCAGAGTCAGTCAAGCTCAGTTGATCAACCACCACCTAACTTCCTTAATGATCCTATAGCCTTTCCACCTCTTAGAAGATCTGAGAGGGAAATTGTCAGGCCTAGAAGGTTCCAAGACTATGTAAGCCCTTACAACCCACAAAATCCATCCATGTCCAATTCCTTTCTAGCCATGTGCCTAACAGATGTTCATGATCAAGACCCAACTTTTCCTCATACATTTGCTTGTATGGCCAATGTGTATGAGCCTTCCCATTACAAACAAGCCTGCAATGATCCTAATTGGATTAAGGCAGTGCAGTCGGAGATTCAAGCCTTAGAAAGCAATGGCACTTGGGATTTCACAGACCTGCCCCCTGGACAGAAAGCCATTGGGAGTAAATGGGTTTATAAGGTGAAATACAAGCATGATGGATCTGTGGAGAGATTCAAGGCTAGATTGGTGGCAAAAGGGTACAATCAAGTCAAAGGGAAGGACTACAAACATACATTCTCACCTGTTGCAAAGTTCACTTCAGTGAGAATTGTTATTGTAGTTGCTGCAGCAAAGAACTGGCCCATACATCAACTTGATCTGAATAATGCCTTTTTACATGGGCATTTAGAAGAAGAATTTTACATGAAACCTCCGTAGGGGTATCAGGTAGCTAGACCTGGGCAAGTATGTAGAGTGAAGAGGTCAATCTATGGCTTTAAGCAAGCTTCAAGACAGTGGAATGTGGAACTCTGCACATTTCTGACTCAGATTGGATATAAATAATCTATGGAGGACTACTCTATGTTTGTCAAGAAAGTTCCCACTGGAATTGTCGTGGCTCTCATATATGTGGATGATCTACTACTTGTTTGGGGGTAAAATTCGTGTTTAATTAAAGGATATTGTATGGGCTCATGAAATTATTTCGTGAAGGCTCTCATGTGATACCTTATATATTAGACACAAATACAAATTGGCTAGCGATAATTACAAGTAAATGAGTGCGCAAAATGTGCTATGTATCGAATACATTGTTTTAGCGTACTAGAGGCTCGTGAACTAAAGGGTTCAATTTTAATACAAAATTAGAGCATAAAAAATATAAATATCGAGTTGCCGAGAGCACAAATTCCGTCATTTGGATGGCGAATTTCTTGAAATCCAATGCTAGCTCAAGTTGCTGGTTTAATCTGCAAAATAAGACCACAGTTGGATTAGTGGGTTTTGTTCTTCAAAGGTGGCCCTAAATAAGTTACAAAAGGTGGCCCAAAATAAGAATGATAGTTGCCAGATCCTCATTTTGAGTGAAAGTCGGCAAAAGGGAGTGAATGAGTGGATAAATAAATAAAAAATCTACCCATCTCTAAACCCAAAAGGAAAAGATCAGCAAAATTAATAAAAAAATAGTTATGAAAAAAAAGTTATCGATAGCTAAGGGAAAAAGTATCAGCAGTTAAAGGAAATAAAAGATAGAACACCAACTAAAAGATATGCCTTTTATCTCAAAGGAAAAAAGATATCTTAAACAAAAAGGCAACTAGAGATCTATCCTTAGCTTCCATATCCTATAAAAAGAGGCCAAGGTTAGGTTAAAAAGAGGGAGGCTGAAAACTCACGGCAGAAAAGCACACAACAAACACATACACACAGAAACAGCACACGCACAGCAAGAAGAAAGCAAGAAGAAAAGAGGCAAAAGGTAGCCTTCTCTCTGTGTGGGGTTCCTATGGACTCCGAAACCCCGCCCTTGCAAAGCACCCTTGTTTTCGCTTGTGGCCTGGGTCTCGGAGTCGTCAAACTGCCGTAAAAGGAGTCGAAATGCTGTCAAAATTCACTCTCGAAACCCCGCCCTTGCAAAGCACTCTTGTTTTCGCTTGTGGCCTAGGTTTCAGAGTTGTTAAAATACCCTAAATAAGGTCGAAGTGCTGCTGAAATGGATTCTCGAAACCCCGCCCTTGCAAAGCACTCCTGTTTTCGCTTGTGGCTTGGGTTTCGGAATCAGTTAAACGCCCTAAAAGAGGGCGAAACTCTGCCTAAATTCACTCAGTAACTTTGCTAATCAAACTATGGCAACGCAAGAGAATGAAAGGCCACCAACTTCTACCTAACACAACAAGGGCGAAATTTCAGCAAAAGCCTATTCCAAACGCTGCTAAATTCTACTGAATAGCCAAACTAGCAGTTTCAAACAATGCAAAAGAAAGCAAACAAATTCATAGCAGCCAGACACGAAGAGTAATGAACTTGAAAGCAAAGAAAGGGAACGAATTTTCTGAAAAAAAAAAGAATAAATTAGTTCATAAAATTCAAGTTCTATTGATAAGGAAAAAAGAATCTGTGTTCCTGTAAAAAGAAAAGCAAATCAGGCAGGGAATTCTTTCAAGGAAAGCACATCATGTCTTAAAATTCATTCAAAAAAAACAAGCAAAAGCAAACAACTTTATTGCAGCTAGACAGGGAAATAAGGAAATCAAAGGCAGAGAAAGAGAACAGATTGTCTGCAATGTTAAATCGGTTCAATCTTACCCGTGAAACTATCACACCACGGCTGCTGCGTTGCCCTTCACCGCCTCAAAAGGCGAAACCCTTGTCGAGGTTTGAGAATTCCCAAGCTCGGGGTCTCATTTGGCTCCTCTTGTCGATTACCTTAATTCAAAAGTACAAAAAAAAATCAGATTTTTGCTTGAATTGGTCAATTAATTCACACGTGCAAATTGCAACATGTCTCAAACAAACAAAGGAGACGAGCTCACTGCAGTCAGGCGTGGGAATAATGGAATTGAAATCAAAAGAGGGATAGCAGATTTTATGCCAATAAAAAGCAGTTCAATCATGTCGAGAAACTGAGTTCAGTACTGTCAAAAAGAAGATAAAAATCAAGCAGGACATGTTCTTTCTCGAGCTATCTCAAACAAAAAAAACCTCAAGGATTTACCAATTGCAGGAAATTGCAAAAATCAGACCTAAACAAGTGATTCCACCCAATCCGATCAATGCTGAATTGGGCACCAGATGAAGCAAAAAAAAAAAAAATAGAAATTATAACAAATTTGAGTTGGAACTTGTTACAGGCTCGTACCTAAACCGAAGGGCTAAATCAACTCTCTCAGATTCCTTTTGGGTTTCTTGAATCCTAATTTCTTCAGTTTTCTCTCTCAATTATCCAAAAAAAGAAGAAGAAGAAGAAGGAGAAGGGAAAGCTCAAAATCAGCCTATGTCTACTCCAAATTGGGATACTGAGATTCTAATTCAGTAAAAAGAAAACAAACAGGGGAAATTGGAATCAAAAGGAAGGAAAACACATTCCCTTTCAAAACAAATTCTCAAGTAACAGTAGGCCTGAGACAGGACCAAACTCTGTAGAAATTTCCCTCATCAACCCAAGACATCCACACAAGCAAAGACACCAAATTAAACTCATAATCAAGCTAGGGAAAAGTGTTGCAAAACGCAAAACTAAAGGCCTCAATGGTCCTAACCAAACAGTCTAATCATCCCAAATTGCATAATTCAAGCACACAAGATTAAGGATCAATAGAAGCAAGAAAGGAAAAAACCAAACCGAACATACCTGGCCGGAGGGTTTGTATTTGCAGCGACTTTCAGGAGGGATCATTCCTTTGAAAGGGCGATAGGAATACTGAAATTTGAGCATAAATTAATAAATTATCAAGGCCCTAAACAAAATTAACAATTTGGGTTGAATGTTCAAAGATTCAAGAGTGCTAACCCGACAATCTTTGAAGTCGGAATTCTTATGGCTTTGAAGCTCCCGAGCGTTTACTCTCCCGCTGGTCTTCTCCGTCGTAGCCATCCAAACGAAAATCCAAAATTATAAATCAACAAATTGGATTAAATCAAAGACAAATTAAGAAAAAGAGGAAATCCTTCTACTCAAACCGAAAAGCCCTAATTTCCCAAATCGCAACCCTAGAGATCGAAACCAAAATCAGAAGGGCAAATAAGCTTGTAGATGCGAGCGGAAATCACAAATTCAGGGCGTCCATCATCTAGAACTCCCAGCTAAACATCATATTTGGGGTGAGATTGAGTAAAAGAAACAAAAAAACCATGAACGCACCTGACTAGTGGCGACGCAGCCACGGGTTGTCGCGTCCGTCGCCCTCCTCTTCAGTCCGCCCTCGCTCCGCCTTCGCCCATTTCGAATGTCCAAAGCCAGAAGGTCCAGGTGGGGTGTTGAAGTGGCGTCGCAGTCGAAGGACGCGAGCTTGTTCGGTGGTTTTGTTTTTCTGTCAATGGGATAGAAAAAGGCTCGTTTGGAGCTTGAAGAAAGAAAGAACAAAAAAAAAAAAAAAAAAAAAACAAACAGCTTATAAAAAAAAATGGGCTGTGGGCTTAAGCCCTTGGGAAGTCTTGCCGAGCTATGGAATAATTTCCATTTGATAGAAACAAATATTTGGATTAATTATAAAACTTACCCACTAAAACATACAAATTATAATCGGCACAAACTAGAAATTGAGTTTAATAAAATTATAAAGTTAAACTCGTAAAATTTCATTGCCGATTTACTCTAGTGGGTCGATCTCAAAATTGGCTTCTAAACGAGGAAAAAGAAAACGAAGTCAAAAACTCTAAATTAAAATTTCCCAAATTCAAACGGTTCTAAAAAGAACTACGTAAGGACTTGACGCCTTATATCGGCTACGTAGGTAACCCGATATTAAATCCTAAAAATATATCGGGTACAGTCGTCAACCTCTAAATTCACTTCTAAATGAATACGAGGTCAAAGTCCAACCAAATTAAATAATTGGTTCCTAAAAGAACTACGGGTGATTTGATCCCGTTCCAAACGGGTACGTAGGACACCCGGCAAAAAAAGCTCAAGCTCGTCGGGTTCAATCACCAAAACCCAAAAATAAAAATCAATTCAAATACTCTGAACTACGTAAGGCTTGATTCTCTTCCAAGAGATACGTAGGCAACCCGTTAAAATTCGGGTGCAGCCCAAATCACCAAAACCACTTAAGTCTTGGTGTCGATACGACTTCGAATCAAGAGGATAACCAAAAGGGGTCGAACTCAAATTCTAAAAATTAAATAAAATATGTTTTACAATTATTCGCGCATTTTTGTTCAACACTACTCACTGGAGATGATTTGGGTGAAATAGAGTCAACTAAGAGGGCACTGCATAAGGCCTTCACAATCAAAGATCTAGGAGAGGCTAGATATTTTCTTTGCTTGGAGATTGAGAGAAACAAGTCAGGCATCTACTTACATCAAAAAAAGTATGTTCATGACATACTTAAGAATTGCTCCATGTTAGACTGCAAACCATCTTTTTTTCCCTTGCCTAGGGGTCTTAAACTTTCCACATATAGTGGACAACCATTGCATGATCCATAGGTGTACAGAAGACTAGTTGAGAGACTCCTATTTCTGAACTTGACCAGACCTGATATCTCCTATGCAGTTCAGCATCTTAGTCAGTTTATAACTGATCCAAGAGACATTCATTATCAAGCAGCAATGCATGTGGTTAGATATCTCAGGGGAACTAATTCTGTTGGATTATTCTACTCAGCATCTACTCCATTGGAGGTTACTGCATTTGGTGATGCAGACTGGGGAGCTTGTCAATTTAGTGCTCAATCATTAACAGGCTTCTGTGTGTTTCTTGGGAGCTCCTTAGTATCATGAAAGACAAAGAAGCAGAAAACTGTCTCTAAATCATCAGCTGAAGCTGAATATAGAAGCATATCCAACACAACAAGTGAGCTAGGGTGGGTGGAGGGCAAGATGAAGATATTACAGACACAGGTTCCTTTGCCAATTCCTCTATATTGTGACAACAAGGCAGCCATTCACATTGCTGAGAACCTCGTCTTTCATGAGAGAACAAAGCATCTCAAAATTGATTGCCACTTTGTAAGAGAACGTCTGCAAGATGGTTTTGTTCATCCACAACATATCAGAACTGGTGTTCAGGTGGCTGATGTTTTGACTAAGCCATTGGGTGAGAAACATCACTTCTTTCTTGCTTCCAAGTTAGGCTTGATTGGTCTCCCACCATGCCCAACTTGAGGAGGGGATAGGAAGAATATGGTGATCTTGGTCACTACTTTTGCCTTGCTTTCTTTAGCATTTCTCATAAGTATTTCATACAAGACTTTGCATTGTTATTTCCTTTTTCCTTATTTAGTATTGTTGCTGTAAATGATCTTTCATGCTCTGTAGTGGCACTCACCTCTCACGTGATAGACTGAGGTAGTGAGCTAGGTGGTATTTAAGGGACTTGCTGTTGCATTTCCCATTTTGTAGGGTTTTGGGGATCAGCTCCCATCAATCAAAGGGGGTGGCAGTCCTCTCTTTTTCCTCATAACTTTGGCTCTTCAATGAAGCAATAAAAGAACCTCTTTTATCCTTCCAAATCATCAAATTCAGGCACTGTAAGTGCAGATTCACAGTTGTTGTTGCAACTCTTTTCACTAGGTCACTAGAGGAAGCACCCGAGCCACACAAACGCTACGTTTCGGATAAGTGAGCTTTGGGCTACCTAGCTCAACCTAAATATAAAATAAACCCGTCATGACTTAATTTTTATGTAATCAAGTCGAGATTTTTAAATTTTAACATGATATTAAAGTCGGTCCCATGCCATATGAGTCCGTTTCATGCAAATCCCGTCAAAAGAAAAAAGATCGAAATTTGATCGAGCTAAAAAGAAAGAAAAAATTGTGACCAAGCTGGATCAAAGCAAAAATAAAAGTTCAAGTGTAACCTGCCAAGCAGATTGACAATTCCACATTTGTGGAAGGACTTATAAAACCAAAATAAAAGGGATGTGAAACATCTAAACAATAACCTGTGGCGGCGCTGTACTGCTACCTCCACCCGTTGGCTTAATCCTACACGGCTACACCCTCTTAAATCCCAAAATAAAATCACTTTTCTACCTTCAACCAAGGTTATTAGGATCGGAATTCTAGGATCGAATCACAATAGGGTAAGTGGATCGGATCGTAAGATCCCATTACGGGATCGTAAGATCCTCGAAATATAATTAAATAATAAAATAAAAATATATATAACAAAGTTGTTTAATTTAAAGTTCTAGAATGAGGGGAAAAAATGTTAGTTACACAATATATTTTGATTTTAAGACATAAAAATCTACATTTACGACCTTAGACATTGTCATATTGGTTAAATGACTCGAAAACAATTGTCTCTAAGCTATTTTTCACGTTTCTTACATGAATGTGTACATTTAAACACCCTAAAATCAACCAAGGAAACAAAACAAATGTTTAAAAAATACATATTGTTAATAAAAATAGGATCTTTAGGATCGTGTGGGATCGTAAGATCCTATCGATCCATTAAGATTCTAAAGATCCCATTGTAGATTCTACACAAAAAAGATCCTATGCATAGATCCGGATCGGGCCCCTAGGTAGAATCGCAGGATCTTAAGATTCTAAAGATCCGGATCGGGATTCTAATAACAATGCCTTCAACTATTAAAAATACTCAAACAACCTTTAAAAATCCCCCAAAAATCTTATGCATGCCCCGCACTTTAAACTCAGTTTTTTTTTAATCAAATTTCCTGTAAATTTGTTTCTCATTTCTCAAAATTATCTTTTTGGCAACCTCGACTTGGTGATTTGTTTCCCGTAGTTGGGGCTGGATGGAGGTCTTCCCCTTAAATCAAGAAGAATATGTAGGAATGTTTGTCCGTCATTGCATCCGGAACCAAATCCGCAACCGTCATTGCTCTCTAAGCCAAATATGCCAAGATTGTAAACCTCCTCGGCCGGCATGCAAGCCATCAAGAATCAAGACTCGGATCTTTAAATGTTTTAAATATAATGTTGTCCTTGTATAAGTGTAATCTTAGTTTTAAGCTTACCCTTTTTTCTTTTTCTTTTTTTTTTTCCTTTTAACTGGCGACCCTCTGCGTAGGGTCTTTCAAGCCATCTTTTGATGACTTCAAGATTGCTTGATCGATCTAATTTTTGCCTACTGTCAAAAAAAAAAAATATATCATCAAAATCATCCAATTTTAATCATAGTTATCAACATAATTCAAAATCCCATAAATATATAAGACCCTAAATTTGGAAATTTTTTAAAACTATTTTAGCCTTTTTTTAATTAGATTCTTAGGGTCGTTTACCTTTTTAATAGGACATCCTTTTCAGTTTAGGGTCTAATCCTATGCCCTTATAGGGCATAGGATAGAAAAACCAATATAATATATACTTAAAAAAACCATAATAAACTTCATTTTAATACCTTATACTGAAGTCCGTTGGGACTCGGGGTCGGGGGTCGTGTGTTCACATGCGCTGTTGCGCTAATAGCCTAGCACATAAGTTGAGCAGGGTCATCCTAAAACCAATTAGCTATAGAAGGAGTAACCCACTAGCTTATATACTAAGATTTCTGTGTTCATATTATCAATGTGGGACTCTGTTTGGTCTCTTCACATTTCATTCCCTCAACACGCCCCTGCAAGTGCAACTAGGGTCATTTTTCGCCTCTAATTGACACTTGGACAACGGGTCTAGCATCTCATTCTCTTTTTAGCTAGCCCATGATCGAGAGTTGGGCCGTTTGGCTTTTCCGCTCTAATACCATACTGAAGTCCATTGGGACTCGGGATCGGGGGTCGTGCGCACACGTGCGCCGTTGCGCTAATAGCCTAGCACATAAGCCGAGCGTGGTTCCATCCTAAAACCGATTGGCTATAGGATCGGAAGAGTAACCAACTAGCTTATATACTAAGACTTCTTTGTTTTATAATATGAGGCACTTTTTGGTATTTTCACATTTCATTCTCTCAACACCTTGTTAAATGAAATTACAATCTATGCCCTATACTTCCCTATAAATATACACACATATCATTCCTCAACCTCACAAGTCACAACTGCACAACCTCAACCAATCACTCCTCAAACACACTAACAAAGCCATGGCAAAGCTCCTCCCACTCCTCCTCCTCCTCGCCCTCTTCGGACTATCGATAAGCTTCTCCGAGGCCCAGAACTGCGGCTGCTCGGCCGGCCTCTGCTGCAGCAAATGGGGCTACTGCGGCACCGCTGATCTCTACTGCGGCGAGGGCTGCCAGCAAGGCCCTTGCTACTCCGGATCCGGTGGCGTCCCCGTGCCCCCCAGCGGGGGCGGCGCTTCAGTGGACAGTCTAGTGACGGATGCCTTCTTCAACGGCATCAAGAACCGCGCTGGTGACGGCTGCGCCGGGAAGAACTTCTACACGCGCTCGGCGTTCGCCGCCGCTGCACGCGCCTACCCGAGCTTTGGGACCACCGGCTCCCAGGACGTCCAGAAGCGGGAGATCGCCGCCTTCTTCGCCCATGTCACTCATGAAACTGGCTGTAAGTTTTTATGTTAAATCAAGATCATATTATATATCTTCTTCCATCTTTCCTTAATTTATTTATTTATTACAATAAAGTATTTAAAATCTTCTACATTAGATTATCTAATAGGAGATTTTAACGGCTCATGGAAAATATAATTTTAGAAAAGTTATTTATGAGAATTAAAGTCTTAGTAATTGCACTTCATAAATATTGAGAAAACTCGTTTGAATAAATTTTTGTGTTTATAAATGAAAAATAGGAAAATGAAAAAAATTCTATAGAAAAATGGAAATTGAACTTTTCTTTTCAAATTGGAGAAATTACTTAGTCCTTAGTGGCGAATTTGCTTCAAATTGGAGGAATTGAAATTCTGAGTTTCTATATAACAGAAATTTCAACCATATACAAGAATTCATCTAATTAATTCACGAGTTCTCGAACTTGCTAGAATTTTAATAGACTAACCGAACGCGGCTTAAGATGATTTTCTCAAATCTTTTATCACCTTATTCATTTTAGAATTGTCTTTTTTATAGAACTTGTTGAACAAAACACTCGAAATCTTTTTTTTAAAATGAAAATAGCAAGCTTTATTCAAAATCTTATTAGAATCGAAGAAAATCTAGAATTTAGAGAAGTGGACGCATAAATTATTATTATGGAGTCTTTTTACATAAATTCTTATTATATAGTTTAAGAAATTAAATCAGAAAATATTTCATAATTTTATTCTATAATACATAGAGAAATTGTTTTATATAATGGCTAAAATGATTAAAATTTGATTTTTTTTTTCCGATTTATTCCTTGAATACAAGTTAAAAAAAAAACCGTTATTACTATACTCCCTATTTGATTTGAAAATTCACATTTAAGTGATGCACACAAAAGTCGTTAAACCCAATAGAATGCATGACGAAGTGGTAAGGTCTCTCACCACGATTACATGTGTGGGAGCGTTTTTGTTATATTTGAACTATAGCGATATATATAGTCACGCAAATTGTTGGATATTACCGTTGGTAAATGTGGAACGCAGCGTTTTGCTACAAAGAGGAGATAAACGGGGCTTCAAGGAACTACTGCGACAGCTCAAACAGCCAGTGGCCGTGCAACCCAAGCAAGAAGTACTTCGGGAGAGGGCCCCTCCAGATCTCCTGGAACTACAACTACGGGCCGGCGGGCCAGGCCAACGGGTTCGACGGCCTCAACGCCCCTGAGACGGTGACCAACGACGCCACCGTCTCCTTCAAGACCGCCTTGTGGTTCTGGGATAACAGCGTCCACTCCGTCATCACCTCCGGCCAGGGGTTCGGGGCCACCGTCAAGGCCATGTACGCCATGGAGTGCAACGGCGGGAGCGCCGCCGCCGTTAGTGCCCGGGTTCAGTACTATACACAGTACTGCCAGCAATTGGGGGTTTCGCCGGGCGATAATCTTAGATGCTGATAATAATTGATCGATATCGATGTTAATTAATTATGGTTTTTATTTACTGAGGACGTTTTCTTTATATGGTTATGTCTTAATTTGTAGCGTGTGCGCAGTAATTTCCTTGAAATAAAGTGCTAATATTTGAATAATAAGAGAAGTTTCTTTGTGATTTCATATTTGATAATAGTTTTAAATGTGTTAATTACCAATTAGTGTCACATACGTTGGAAGCAAAGAAAATGTTGACATGAACTGAAGAGGCATGTTGGAAGCAAAGAAAATGAAGCTTGAAGCTTCGTTAATGGCGGACGAATTTCGGAAAAGGGAGAGAAAAGGAAAGCAGGTAAAGTTGTTATTCGATTGATTGAATCAAAACAGACAACCGGGGAGGTTTATATGTACAGTGAGGATTACGTGACTAGCACATGTTTACAAAATGACGCCAGAGGGAGCCTATTGGAGGAGCTCAATCCAGCTATCGATCAAGCCACTCAGCAGAGACACAAGCAAGTGGTTCAACCGGGCATTCGAGCTCTCAGCTAGCAATGCTGTGTTGTAGCCTTAGTTTGTTTCCTCTCTTTAGTTGGTTGTTTTAGTTGTTAGTATAAATAAGAGGCCAAGGGCCTTTCAGTTGTAAAAGAACAACATACATTTTCCCAGTGTTAATTCAGAAAGGAGAAAACCCCTTTGGGGCTCCTACATTCAATTCAACCTTGTTCTACATACATTCTCGATTCAAAACACAGATTTCAATCAAAACTTTCATGGTATCAGAGCGCAATTGTTGATCGAAGTTGTTCATCTATGATTTTCCGCACATTTTTTTTTCCTTCTTTCGATCATGAATCAAGAGGTGTTGAGAGCGCTTGCTGAGGAGCGCAGAGATGGAATTCTTGATGTATCAGATCCTTTGTACATCCACGCATCGGATAATCCAGGAGCCATTCTCGTTTTGAGGATCTTCAACGGGAAAAGATTCAGTTCATGGAAGAAGGCAATGAAGATTACGATTTCGGCCAAAAACAAGATCGGAATCATCGACGGTAGCTGCGAGAGACCGATTGATGATGAAGTCAGAGCTAAAGCTTGGGATCGATGCAACAATATGGTCATCTCTTGGTTTGTGAATGCTTTGGACAAGAACATTGCAGAAAGTGTCTTGTGTTTCGACACAGCTAGAGAGATTTGATTGGATCTGCATGAAAGATATGATCAACCAAATTAATGGAGCTCGAATTTATCAGCTCAGATCAGAGATTGCGTCAATTAGCCAAGGTACTGAGCGCTTTCCAGATTATTTCTTGAGGCTCAGGCGCTTATGGGATGAGCTATCTTGCTCGCGACGAGCAGCTGTGTGCACCTGTGGCGCTCGAGCAGAGAATTTGAAACAGGAACAGGAAGAAAAATTGATGCAACTACTGATGGGGTTGAATGAGTCTTACTCCGCGGTTAGGGGCTCAATCTTGATGATGTCACCATTACCGACAATCAGTCAAGCTTATTCTCTTCTTGAGCATGAAGAGACGTAGAGAGAGGTGAAAGCAATCACTCATTTCTCAAATGATTCAGCATCTTTGAATGCATCCACTCATCGACAAAAGGGAAATTTCGATCAGAAAGGAAATTCGGATCAAAGAGGGAATTTCGATCAAAGAGAGAATTTCGATCAGAGAGGGAATTTCGATCAGAAAGGGAATTCTGATCAGAGAAAGAATTTTGACAGATCAAGGCAATTTGCTCCCTCTTAGTCCACTGTTGTGTGTGATCATTGCAAGAAACAAGGACATCCGAAGGAGAGATGTTTTCAGATTATAGGTTTCCCTCCGAATTTTCAAAACAATAGAGGAAGAAGAATTGTAAGAAATGCTGAAGTTGATGTTGGATCTTCTTCAAGTGTTTCTGGTTCCAGTGTGTTGTCCAATGACCAGATTCAGCAGCTGTTGGGTGTTCTAAATGGTCTCAAAGCTCAGTCATCGTCTTCTACAAATGATGGTGCTTCAGTCAATTTTGCTGGTATATTTTCTTATCTTTCTCATTGCTTATCATCTGAAAATGGTAGCTTCAGTGTAGGTAATAGTGAATGGATACTTGATTCGGGGGCTAGTGAACACATGACTCATGATAGGTCTATTCTTTCAAGTATTAGACCTCTTATGCATCCCTGTGTGGTTTCTTTGCCAAATGATCATAAAGTTGATGTTACTCAGTGTGGTGATGCTTTGCTCAGTCCAGAATTATGTTTGAGAAATGTTCTTCTCTTGCCAAATTTTCATTACAATTTGTTGTCGGTTCAGAGATTGTGTGCTCAGTTGCATTGTTTGGTGATCTTTACTTCCTCCCACTGTATTATGCAGGCCCCTTCTCTGAAGAGGCCACTGGTAATTGGTGAAGCCCGCAATGGTTTGTATGTGATGCCCAGAGAGACTCAGCATCTTGCTTCTTCTTCTGTTTCCGAGTCACATTACAATTACAATGCTACTGCACATGTTGATCAGGCCATCTGGCATCACAGGCTCGGACACCTACCTGTATATAAATTGAAACTCATGTTTCCTTCTTTGTCAAATAACACCACCTTAGATTCTTGTGTGGTTTGTCACAAGGCTAGACGACAACGTTTGCCTTTTCCAGTTCATTCCAAACAATCCAGTTGCATTTTGAAAATCTTACATGTTGGACATTTGGGGTCCTTATAGTACTCCTACTCATGGTGATCATAGGTACTTCCTCACCATTGTAGATGACTATAGTAGAGCTACCTGGACACACTTTTTGAAGACAAAGTCGTCTGCTCTTGATTTGATCAAGTTTTTTGTTGTGATGGCTCAAAGACAGTTTACAGTTGTGGTCAAAATCATCAGATCAGATAATGCATTCGAGCTTGGTTCAAGTAATGAAGGGCAAGCTTGGTTCAGGCAATCTGGAATTATGCATCAGACCTTTTGCTCTCACACTCCACAACAAAATGGAATCGTGGAGCGTAAGCATAAGCATAAGCATTTATTGGACACCTGCAGGGCTTTACTCTTCCATTCTCACCTTCCAGTAGAGTTTTGGGGTGACTGCTTGTTGACTGCTACATATTTGATCAATAGATTCCCTACAAAGGTGAATGAAGGGAAGTCTCCTTTTGAGATTTTGTTTGGCCATCCTCCTTATTCACATTTGAGAGTATTTGGTTGCTTGTGCTACAAATCTGTGATTGGACCTGCTCGGGATAAATTGAAACCAAGAGGGATTCCATGTGTTTTCTTGGGATATCCCTTTGGCAAAAAGGCTTACAAATTGTATGAGATTGAGTCCAAATCTTTTTCTGTCTCTCGTGATGTACTGTTCTATGAACATATCATTCCTTTTTCTTCTAAGAAATTGGATACAAATGATCTTTCTCCTTGCCCATTGTTGATCATATGGATGATTTTGAGTTACTTGGCACCACTGAGTTTCTAGTTGCTCCTCCTTCCCCTATAGCTGATGGGTGCTCAGAGGTTACTCTGGTTGACTCGATTTCGAGTTAAACACCTCGATCTCGAGTAAATGTTAACTCCAACAACATATAGGACCATATGCAATAAAATCTCGAGACATTCTTCGAACTAATCATAGACTTTATTCAGATAGGTAATTAAATTAGGGCTACTCCCCCTTTGAGAACAGTTTATGAGAATTTTATCTCGTACAACTCAAGCAAAAATATGTACACAAATACTACTCTCAACGCGTATGTAATCAAAATATATCTAATTCTTCCGATATCATCTTCCCAGGAGTGAAGATACAAAGCATTCAAAATACGAAATTAAATTTTTTCTTTGTGGTGATAATGCCAAAATATTTCAAGTCGGCTCTACCCTTTTTTATTGTTACTACAGGCCTCTTGAATCTTCTCTTTCCCTATTTTGTCTTTGATTTTTTATTGTGTGTTGTTTCTTCTCATTGATAGGAATTTATCTTTCTTAACATATGTGTGGAAACGATGATCACAATCAAAACAAATTAACACGGAATATAGCACAGTGCAACAATGATAAACGCAGAGCAAAAACAAGTAATAAAGCTACTCCCCTTTCATTCATTCATGGCGGCCATTGGCCCCTTTAGGAAAGCAGCAATCTCAATATCAAAACCCTACCTGAAGAAGTGACAGTTTGCGGTTATAATTATATACCACCCAACCACATGAGCTGACAGCTGCACATACTCGAATGCATTACAGTCCAAGCTGCTCAACAACTTTATTACAAACAATGCTCATAGAAAGGATAAATAAAGGATAGAGCTACTAACAAGCTAGAAATTACATAAACCACCCTCTTATTCTTCAAAATATATTCAGAAAAGCTACTAGCTTGCCCGAATCTTTCTACCTACGTCTCCTCCCAGGGTTGCATTCCAGACTCAACGTACATCACTGTGTTTATGAGATGTTACTAATGATTGAATTCAACAACCAGCAGGGGACCATATAGTCACATCTCATCCACCTTTGGTGATCTGGATTTTCTGTACTCGGTTTCCTACACGAGCCATCGATGAATCCTATCTTCACTTCGCTCTCAACGCCATCTTGACATTCCTGCTCCAATATATTCAAGAAATTGAGCCCATTAAATTGCAGCGACATGATTTGTGCTCCTGAATGATCTGAATTCGTCAACTCTGTTCGACACAATGTTGAGGCACTCACACGTGATGGGTTGCTAAAAGGAAATGTATATAAACACTTATAAAATAATGTGAAGGAAAATGTAGTTTTGAGATATTTATGCGGAGAGAACAAACTTCAATAACAATTTTTGATTAAAAAATGAAAAGAAAAAAAAGAGGGGTATTTCCTTGCCATTTGTACGTAGTATTATTGTCCCTTGACAAACTTATTTTAAAAAAAAAAATCCTAATCCTACAAAATAGGAAAAGTTAATTGGTAGCCCGGCCATCATGTTCTCCCACAAGCACCCCTTTTTCTCTCTGCCATCTTATTCTGCTCTATCTAAAAGCTTCAGATTATGATGAGATACAGGATTTTCAACGTAACATAACAACGAGATCGAGGAGATACAACAACAACAATGAAGACGAAAATGGATGTCGATGCAGGCCCTTCAGATATAAAGGTTGTCAGCGGCGAGTTCGGTTACGTGCTCGAAGATATTCCCCATTTGTCTGATTACATTCAAGATCTTGTGGTAGGTCCTCTACCTTCAATCTCAATCTTCCCCTCGTACAATTATGTAATTCATTTCTTGGTTAAGAGTGGAGTAAATTGCGTTCAACCTTTGAAAGATTCTCATTTTTAATATGAAATTCACATACAATGTCCCTCACTTGTGAATTCCTCACAAGCTCGGACCGATACACACCAAGAGTTATTATTAAAGTCCGACTAGGACCACCAGTGACCGAGGAGTCGTGTATATGTGCGTGCGTGCGCTTTAAGCCTGATACATAAGCATGATGGGTATTCATCTTAAAACCAATTGATAATAGGAGGAATAGTCCACCGACATATATACCAGACTTACATGCTCGAACACCATGGGCCCATTCTTAGATTTGAGGCCACTCTGCGACGGGTTAAAGTCAACTCATCAACATAGACCATGATTTTATATAGTTTTTCGTCTCTTTGTGTCATTGTCTACTATTATTGATTTTTTTTTAAAAAAAAAAATAAAAGTATGAATTTTACTTGTTTTCTTTTAATTATTTACAATTCTTAAGTTTGTAGTCAAATATCAAATTCTAAACCTTTTTTTCTTTTCATGTTAGACTTTCCCAAATCCAATGCAAAACAATCCAGCATATCGTGTTGTTAAGTAAGTTTTCCTTTTTTTTTTTTTTTTTTTTTTGTGAGCAATTTAATTAAGTTTTCTGAAACTTAAACTGTTGATTATGCAATGAGATTGAAATAACGTATACTTTTATCTCAGGCAATATTTTGTGGACTCTGATGACAGTGTTCCCCAAAAGGTACTATGTCTTAATCAATAGATAAGTTTTTACTTCCTGCGACCTATTTTTGTTTTACAATCAAAATAGTTTTTTGTGATGAAAATTTAAGAAAATGAGCACTCGATCTGTATTCGCTACAATGATTATATATTTGTTATTCCATAATTGATATAAAATATTATTTATAAGGAAGAAAAATAATAATGTAAGTAAGTAATCTTAATTTCTAGGTCATTGTTCAAAAGCAAAATCCGCGAGGCGTACATTTCCGACGTGCAGGAGCTCGACAACGGGTATCCATTTGCATCACTTATGAATGATATACTGTGTTTGTTCTAACAGTTTCTCCATTTTACAGATTTCAAAAATTATTTAATTTTTATCTATTTTTTGGGAAAGCGTTGAAGATGCTCTAATGGGTGTTTCACGTATCCATCGACTTACTACAGGTGTATTTTGAGGCCGATGAAGTAAAAGCTTGTGTCGTAACATGCGGTGGCCTTTGCCCTGGTCTTAACACGGTTGTTCGAGAGATTGTATGCGGTCTTAACAACATGTATGATGTGGGAAAAGCCCTTGGAATCGATGTGAGTATAGTGACAATTCAATCTATACGTTCTCGAAAGTATGAACTAAACAAGTCTTAATATATAACTCGACGAATTTCTTCTGTCATTGCCAATTGGTTTTATGATATTGGCGTGAAAAGGGAGGATATAGGGGCTTCTATTCTCGAAATACCATCACGTTGACGCCAAAGGTTGTTAACGATATCCATAAGCGTGGCGGGACGATCATCGGAACATCTCGTGGAGGTCATGACACTGTTAAAATAGTTGATAGTATACAAGATCGTGGAATAACTCAGGTACATTATCGATCTATCTATATACATCTATTAAAACTATTGCATAGCGTCGTATGTGACGCGTTGTGGTTGATTCCGGAAAAAAATTAATAAAATAATATGTTGTCATATATTATAGAAAGTTATATATATATATATATAGTTAATTGAAAAAATATAAATAAAAAATATTTCATAGTCCTACTTACCAAAAATATTAAGGTTTTTTTGCTAAGTGGCCATTTTGGGTCAAATTTTTAAGACATAGGACACAAGGGTAGCAATATTAGGTAAATGTCCATAATTTCCAATTTTGCCCCTGCCCCTAATTTCCCCCAAATTTCACGCTCCACTTCTCTAAAATCAATCGAGCACGATCGACAGATTTCACGCTCGACAGATTCACCATCTTCGTCTCCGGTGGCTGTCGGTCGGTCCTTGGTCGTCGCTCGAGGCTCCACCACTCCCACTCCGTCGGCCCCAACCAGTGCTCCGACCAATCGCCGATGTTCTTCCTCCGGCATCCGCCGCCGTCGCTTGACCTCCTCTCCGTTCGACCCTAAATCGAAGCCTTCTACCCGCTCAATCACGTTCTACATCTCTCAAGGATGGTTTTCGTGCAAAAACCCCTCTCAAATTTATACAAAATCGCTAACCGCCATTGTTGGACACCTTGGAGCTTCGTGAAACACCCGCTTAGCAGCCCCTGTTCAAGCATTCGTCGCGTTTTGTAAGATCATCCTTGGACAAAATAAACACAACGAAACAGAAGTAGAGATTGCACTCGTCAGTTTGATAGGTCATACGCGTCAAACGGAGCTCTGTGTAAGGAGAACGAGCCGTCGGAAGATCGGCGAAAATCACTGTTGAAGGACTGCTCGAAATGGGGGAAGAAGAAGAAGAATTACGCCAAACCTCCCAGACTTTCTGTTTTTTATAAAATATGCCCCTGTGTTAATTTCTAAAATTTCAGAAATTATCCCGCAATTGTAGAAGTTGTTCTAACTCGCATAATCTCCGTTAAAAAATTAAAAATGTAACTATTATTGTCACCATGATAAAAATAAAGTCATAGATACTGTCACCACTATAAAAACGTGGTCATAGACACTGTAATCAAAAGGAAATCTTATAGGGGCTAATGAGAAGCCAAAATAAATGTGGTGACAGTTCTCCTATAACATATGAATGGTTAAGAGAGTCATAGATGCTGTAAGCAAAATAAAAATAGGATCATAGACACTGTAACCACTATAAAAACACGGTCAAATACACTGTAATCAAAAGGAAAACCTTATAGACGATGTAACCAAAATAAAAACAGCTTTATAGACATTGTCTCCACTATGAAAAAAGGTTCATAAACACTGTAATCAAAAGAAAATCCTATGAAAAGGGAAGCACAAACCCTATAAGGGCTAATTAGAAGCCAAAATACATGTGATGACAGTTGTTCTCTAATTTCTAATTTCTAGTTTTATAGATTTTTTTAAATTAGTGTCACCAAAATAAAAATAAATAAACATGTAACTACTATTGTAACCACTATAAAAAAACAGTGACATAGCCACTGTCACCACTATAAAAACCAAGTCATAGACACTGTAATCAAAAGAAAAACCATAGGACAACGGAAGCACAAACCCTATAGGGGCTAATGAGAAACCAAAATACATATGGTGACAGTTCTCCTATAACATATGAATGGTTAAGAGGGTCATAGATGTTCTAAGAAAAATAAAAATAGGATCATAGACACTGTAACCACTATAAAAACACGGTCAAATACACTGTAATCAAAAGGAAAACCCTATAGACGATGTAACTAAAATAAAAACAGCTTTATAGACACTATCACCACTATGAAAAAAGGTTCATAGACACTGTAATCAAAGGAAAACCCTAGGAAAAGGGAAGCATAAACACTAAAGGGGTTAATGAGAAGCCAAAATACATCTAGTGATAGTTGTTCTCTAATTTCTAATTTCTAGTTTTTAAAAATTTTTTAAATTAGTGTCACCACAATAAAAAAATTAAAAATGTAACTACTATTGTAACCACTATAAAAAAATAAAGTCATAGATACTGTCACCACTATAAAAACATGGTCATAGACACTGTAATCAAAGGGAAATCATATCATAAAGGAAGAACAAGCCCTATAGGGACTAATGAGAAGCCAAAATAAATGTGATGACAATTCTCCTCTAATACATGAATGGGTAAGAGGGTCATAGACACTGTAATCAAAATAAAAACAGTGTCATAGCCACTGTCACCACTATAAAAACAAAGTCATAGACACTGTAATCAAAAGGAAAACCCTATAGACGCTGTAACCAAAATAAAAACAATTTTATAGACATTGTCACCACTATGAAAAAAGGTTCATAGACACTGTAATCAAAGAAAAATCCTAGGAAAAGGGAAGCATAAACCCTAAAGGGGCTAATGAGAAGCCAAAAGAACATGTGATGTACAGTATGGTTTAGGGTTTAGGGTTAAGTCTTTAGGGTTTAGGGCCAAGGCCCTAAACCCTAAATCCTAAACCCTAAACCCTAAAATGTTTAGTACAGTACGTCGTTAAGAGATGATTGTTGTCACCAAATGGAAAACCCTAGGACAAGGTAAGCACAAACCCTAAATGGGCTAATGAGAAGCCAAAAGACATTAGGTGGACAGTTCTCCTTCAATATATGAATGGATAGGAGAGTCATAGACATTGTCACCACTATGAAAACAGGATAATAGACACTGTCACCACTATAAAAACCGGGCCTTTGATACTGTCACCACTATGAAAAAAAGGTAATAGACACTGTAATCAAAGGAAACCCTTTAGACGTTGTAACAAAAATAAAAACAGGGTTATAAACACTGTCACCACAATGAAAAAAGGGTCAAAGACACTGTAATCAAAGGAAAACTCTACGAGAAGGGAGACACAAACCCTATAGGGGCTAAAGAGAAGCCAAAATACATGTTTTGACAGTTCTCCTCTAATAAATGAATGAGTAAGGGGAACATAGACGCTGTAATCAAAATAAAAATAAGGTTATGAACACTGTCACCACTATAAAAATAGGGTCATAGACACTATAATCAAAATAAAAACAGGATTATAGACATTGTAACCAAAGGAAAAACGCTAGGAGAAGGGGAGCACAAACAATAAAGAGGCTAATGAGAGGCTAAATACATGTGATGACAGTTCTTCTCTAATTATTACCAAAATTTACTTGTGCTTTTTTTTAATAAAAAAATTCATCATGGACCATAATTATATATATTTTATATAGATATATTATATATGATTATATTTTATATATGTCAAATAACAATTAACTGCATCGTATGGTACATATAACAACACCTTTAATTTATAAAGCAAATTTATACAAATATTAGATCCATTATACATGCTTTGTTTAGCGATAAAATAATTTTGTTTTATGAAAAAATTTGGTAAAAGAATAATTAAATTACATCATACAAGTTTGCAATTACATGCCCTTAATCTAACCTGTAGATTGAATTTTATCATTAAATATTCATAAATATATATATATATATATGAATTAAAAAGTAAAAAATAATATTTATATAATTATTATGATAGACAAAAAGCTGTATCGAGTGTGTTAATTTACAAAATAATATTTATAAAATTATATAATTATTATGATATAAAAAAAGCCGCGAAGATCGCGGGTAATAATACTAGTTTACTAGCAAAGAAAAGCCTTTGTAGTATTTGATAGGAGCTACTTTTTATATCTAGATTATTTTTTAGTGAAAAAATGATTTATATTTAGATTATTATTATTTGTTTATTGAAATATAATTGAATTATTTATAATATTATATATATATATATGTACCTAATTTTTATTTGATTAGTAACAATGGAATTTGATAATACTATAGGTTTATATAATTGGTGGCGATGGTACACAAAAAGGAGCTGCTGCTATTTATGAGGTAATTTGTGCACAATCACAGAAGGATGCATATATGATTATTCGTACATAACAATTTTTCAGTAACGTTGCAGGAAGTAAGACGACGTGGGCTTAAAGTAGTGGTGGCTGGAATCCCCAAAACCATAGATAATGACATTCCGGTAAGTAATTAAACTGAGGGGTTTTGGCGATAGAGTGTGTGATGAAATTAAAGGAATTGAAGGGAGTTTGAATTGATTGATCATGTTTGTAATATGTAAACTAGATCATTGACAAGTCCTTCGGATTCGATACTGCGGTGGAGGAGGCACAGCGCGCAATCAACGCAGCTCATGTTGAAGCCGAAAGCATGGAGAACGGAGTCGGCATTGTCAAATTGATGGGACGCTATAGTGGTAAGTAAGCCATGATGATTTCAATTGATACATATGTGTATATGGATGGATCGATGAGGGAGATCGATTGATCGATCGATGGATCTAAAAATGAAATGCAGGATTCATAGCGATGTATGCAACACTGGCAAGCAGAGATGTGGACTGCTGCTTGATACCAGAATCGCCATTTTATCTGGAAGGGAAAGGAGGGCTGTTCGAATTCATGGAGAGGCGGCTCAAGGAAAGTGGCCATATGGTTCTGGTCATCGCCGAAGGAGCCGGCCAGGAGCTTCTTACTGACTGCCGCAATGAGCTCGATGCCTCTGGGAATAAGCTTCTCAAAGATGTTGGTTTATGGATTTCTCAGATGATTAAGGTCATTTTTCCTTTATCCCCTTTTATATTAACTACTCCCTATTACCTTAATTAGCTAGCAAGGCCTATTATATGACCTGAGTAGTTCAAGCTCGATTCAAGTTCGTTCATTTATTAAATGAGTCGACTTAATTTATATTGTACACATTCTTGTTCACTTGCAGGATCATTTTGGTCAGCGCAAAATGGTTTTAAATCTCAAATATATAGGTAATGTATTGTATTGTGTGTGTCAGTGTGTATATATATATATATATATTTTTTTTTTGAGCAAGTCAGTGTGTATATATAATCAAACTAGTTAGAGTAATAGATAGTAAAATTAATCAAGCAAAAACTATATATAAATGACAGATCCAACGTACATGATTCGTGCTGTTCCAAGTAATGCTTCAGACAATGTTTATTGCACACTTCTAGCACAAAGTGCAGTACATGGTGCTATGGCCGGATTTACTGGCTTTACAGTAGGCCTTGTCAATGGCAGATACACCTACATCCCATTCAATGTAAGTATTATATTTCTAGCATGATTTGGACAATGTTTATCAATTGCATCCAGTTTTTCTATTACTCCTTCCGTCTTGTAATTTAAGTCAATTTTAACATAAAAATTGTAAATGCAGCGGATCACAGAAAGGCACAATAAGGTTGTGATAACAGACAGAATGTGGGCGAGGGTCCTCTCCTCGACGAACCAGCCTAGCTTTGTGAAGCCTAGGGAAAATGCTGATGGCACAAAGGAATTTGAGCCTCTCACTCCCAAGACATTTACTTGAGGATGCTTTTAAAACTAGTCCTTCATAGAAACTGTACTTGTTGGCTGTTGTTATATATTTATATATGTAGTTTCATCTACGCCAAATTGTTAACTCTTTTCTTAATTAGAGTTTTACCAGTTTGAGTTTCTTAGGCACTAGAAACTTATTGGTATTAGATTTTGCTACTTGAATTGTACGAATAAACTTAGCTGTTTTTTGGTAAAACAGCTAAGTTTATGTTGTACGAATATTTGTAATTTATTGGGAACATTAATAAAATTTACACACTAAGTCTGATGTTTTTTGGTAAAATTTCTAGTTATGTTGGACATTACTGTTGAGGTATGTTGGTGCAACTAAGATAAACTTGAGCGAAAATGGACTTACAAGAGGACAAGTGTTTTTACAAGTGGAAAAAAAAATGCCCTTGTACTTTTCTAAGTCTTGCACTGGGCAGACTTACTTTCATATTAAGTGGATTCTTCTGTCAGGTCCGTCCTCAATCCATGCACACACACAGATCAGGTGAGTTCTTCCGGATGGAGTAAGTTCCTGCAGTACATAAATCTCTCATAAGAAACAATTTTTGTACCAAAATCAGCAGGATTAACTCTACCATCTATTTTTGTACCAAAATCAGCAGGATTAACTCTATCAGCAGGAATAAAGTGTTATCTAACATCAATATGCTTAGTACGTTCATGGTACATAGGATCTCTGCATAGATAAAGAGCACTTTGACTATCAATATGCAAAATAGAAGTATAGTGCTTCTTTTCTATCTCCTTTAGAATAACTTGCAACGAGATAACTTCTTTACAAGCTTCTGTAGCTGCAATTTATTCAGCTTCAGTGGATGATAAGGCTACAATAGGCTCTGTTGAGACTTCCGGGAAATACAATTACCAGCCCATGTATATACATAGGAAGTAATGGATTTCCTGGTGTCTTTGTTGCTAGCATAGTTAGCATCCACAAAGCCATGCAGAACATATGATGAGAAATGTTCAGCATACAACAAAGATAAATGCACAGAATCATGCAGATATTTCAGAAGATATTTCATGGATAACCAATGTTTTTCAGCAGGCTCAGACATGAATCTACTAAGAGTACTAATAGCAAAAGCCAAGTCAGGTCTTGTACATATCATAGAATACATCATAAACCCAAAAGTGTCTCATCAAGCTCACCTCATAGGAGTGTCTCATCAAGCTTTTAAGGGTGGGTATATGGGAGGAACCCATGTCATCCGTTCAAGATTAATTTTCTTTGGATACAACACTTTAGCTTCAACAATCAGACCACCAGGAAACAACGGTAGATACATTCAGAGAGAGTACTTTGAAGTTGCGTAGGCTTAACTCGAAGGCTCAGCCACCGGATTCATTTATCACTAGAGCTGAATTCAGAGCGTAGTGACATTTCAATTTCCTCAAGAGAACGTCCTTTAGTTTCAACAACCATGTAATAAGCAAAAATTGCTGATAGCAAAGATACAACTCCAAAGCTTGCATATACCGGGGCAACACCAAACTTCTTCACTAGCTCAAGGAAGAAAAGACCAACAATGAAGTTACAGACCTGAGTCAAACAGAAAAGTGCCAGGTTGGTTAGAATGAAAAGAGCAGAATCTTTCCAATTTTTGCAAGGAGAAGAGAACCATAGTTGACACAGAGCTCACAATTCTATAAAAGAATGAGAAAAAAACAAGTAGCTCAAACAAGCCTCAAGTTCATATACATAATTCAGATGATTCTAGTCCTATAGTTTAAAGGAGCTCCGGTTCAGTGTGAGTGAACATACATTACGCTGATAGAAAACAATCGGAGGGCATGGCTTATACAACTACAGCTTCAATCTTGATGTACTACCAAACAAAGTTTATCAAAAAGAATATTTCAGCAGTTTCAGTCTTATGACCATTTGATCCAAAAAATCCTATGGAAACAGTACTGTGTGGACTATGGACGGTGGAGGTTTTTTCTTAATACTGCAACACATAAAACACTATGCTTTAGTGTTCAAGCGTATTTTCACGCAATTTTTCAAGCTATGCTAGAATATGTTTCTTATCTTGTTTCAATTATCAATATATGGACAAGAATTTTTACATGCGATATCCACAACCCATATTGTAGTGTGTTCGGCATCAGCAGATATGCAAATTTATTGATCATTGCCCAAAAACATGCTTCTACATACCCAATGCACCGAGAAACTGAGGCCCATGATCTTCCCACGCAATCTGTTGCTACTAAGCTCTGGAATTATGAGGCCAGTAACTGGACCAGCTCCTAATGCAAAGGTAAATATGTACCTAAACACACAAATAAGACCATCACTCTATTTTTTTACAATAAAAAAAATCTTTCATTAGAAAATTCAATAGGATATGGATCAATGAAAATGCTGCAATACAAAATGCATTCAACAGAGCCCAGAAGTATTTTACGTCTCTTATCATTTGTAAGCCTTGTCTGTAAGTTCTCTATAATGACTTTTGTTTTAATGTTTCTCTATATTGACCTTTCAAGTAAAATGCACAGCATGTCAGTCATTGACAGATTTATAGAACCACTAGGGTAAGTATGACAATTCACATTGGTCACTGTTAAATTAGTAGTGTGAGTAATTCTGAGAGAGATAATGATTCTCAATGCATTACAATGGGAGAAAGAAACCCAGAATTAATATACAAGAGAGGATGGAAGTCTTAGGGTCACAATCTGAAAGTAAAAGGAGTAATTGCATCTAATACCTATTACCTAGAACATAATAATTATGTCTAAAAGTAGACTAGGAATGGTAATAAATGCTAAATGTCTGCCTAACACAACTTACAAGTAAAATACAGCTAACTTAAACAATAACTTTATGACATTAATTGATTATATATCCTACAAATAGTATACCTAAAAATAGAGAAAAATAGCATGTTGAAGTAATCTGTAATCCATGTTCAATGAAATGAAGGATGGAGAAAGGAGATAAGACATGAGTATGGATGGAAAAACCCTTCCAATGCTGTTAGTATCAAGAATGCTTATAGTTTGGGCTAGATAAGTATACATTAATGTTCCAAAAACAGATAGGTTGCGTCCAAGCTCTTCGTCCAAAGGAAAACTGATTGAATATACAATGAGAAACATGGTGATTGCCTGCATAAAATTTGACACAGTGCAAAAATTAGCATCGCGATTATCTAGATATGAAAGAAACGCGTAGGTATTGCCTCAAAATTTTCTTCCATGTTTATTCATCCCCGTTTATCCTTGTGAAATCAATGCTTTTCAATGAATATTCCTTTACCCTAGTACCGGTGACACTTCCCTTCCGATTTTTTTTCTAGGTTTTTATCCTTTTGAATATGGACTTATCCTTCAACAAAATCCATACTATTAGAGAGGTTTGACCATGTTATTTGGGAGAAATGCAAGCACACTCACTTACCATCCCGAGATAACTTCCGATCAGAAGCCTTCGCCTCCCTTGTTTATCAATTAAGTAGAGTGCTGTAAGAGCACCTAACACGAATAAAAAAAATTCAAATGGATCAATAATATGTACATATGTGCTTAGATTTATGCAAGTTAACCGTTTTGGAAGGGTGGTAAAAAATATCCATGTTAACCGCTTAGTTTTATGCATGCGTAGTGTTTGGTTTTGGGATCTTTCATCAGTCAGCAATTCCAAGTAGCAGGTTCCAGGTGTTGCAACTGGTAAGATGCCAGGTGTTGTAATTGATGCAAGCTTATCATTCATGTTTAGATGCTTTGTGGTTGGACCATTATCATTTAAGTAACATGAGATGGGGACTTATACTACCTCCAATCGGAAATATCAGTTTTTTTAGGTTGTTACTTGTTAGGTTTGACATATAAAAATTTCTGGTTTAGCCTATGCATTCCAAATTTGTTAATTATTAAATGAGGTATGCCATTAAGTTCATGGCACCTTAAAATTCCTTAAGGTTATTTTAGAATTAAAAGCATAACTAATAGATATACCTGTATATTGCTTAAGGCTATTTAAGGGTGCAGCATCAGGGCCTCAAGAGAAAGTCCCGATGTAGCCACTTCGACTAGATGCAACTAGATTTTGGTTTTGGTTTCAGTTTTAATTGGTTAATATTTTTTAGGTTTTTTGCTTCAAAAAAGTTCAATGTAAGGACTGCTCAATTTTATTAGATGAACAAAATGCAAACAATGAAAAAAGTAAAAGTATAAATACATGACAAAATGCCACTATGCATACATCAAAGTCCTAAACTTGAGCATGGCCATATAAAATTGACAAACCCTACCAATAAAATTAATTAGATTAGCCATGTTTAATGAGATAACCACCAACATAACATTTACTATTTAAATTTTTTTTATTGGACCCCGTGGAATTTATTTTGCAACATGTAAGACTCTTACAAATCCAATGAAACAAATCTACTATCATAGGTAGTGAATGCATCGACCTTTTCCATACATTTTATCACCTACCCCAATATGTTTGACGTGTGTGTTTAATGCATATATCTAATTCAAAACAGAAATGAAACCAGAACAAACATTTGGCATATGGTTTACTAGAATTTCTGTAACTTTATATTTATATTGTAGAAATCATTGGGTGGTATAACTATAATATTCATCACAAATATGATTGTGTACTTCATGTCAAATGATATAGATATAGGATTCAAGGGTATATCAAATACTAAAGAAAACTCAATATTAAAAATATACTCGAGATCAGAAATGCAAACTTCCAAACCTGCAAAGTTGGTCAGGCCAACAAATAAGCTAGCTAGAGAAGCACTTTGAATCCCAACATCTTTAAAAGTCAAAGATGAAAAATAAAGAACTCCGTTTATTCCCGCAAACTGTTGTAGGAAAAAGAGAGCACCGCCTATAAATGCAACTGCAATCATTGAGCAAAGGTATTCAGCATTCTAGATATATTAAAATGTACCCATAGTGAAAGGTGAAAGATGGAATTTGGTTCCTTTTAAGAGAAAACTCAAAAACCCTCACAAATGCTCAAGACATGAAGGCCAGAATAGCAGAAAACCAGATAATCTCCAACAACTACCAAGTCCATGCACAGATATACTATTATGATTATCAGACCGATTACTACAAAGACAACATACGAAAACAATCATCTGCAAAATTGCTAATTAGGTTGGAACATTTTAATCGGGATTTCAGAATAACGAACATTTTTGGTCAAGAATATACTAAACATTTCTATATAACATTATGGATGCACAACTTTCTTTTTCTCTAAAACATCAATTATGTTCTTAAATCTACAAGGTGCAAACATCACGTCAAAACTTCCTCACTGATGTTTTTCCCACTGCTACGTGGCCAATACATAATTTCAGTTAAAATAGATTATATGTCCAAGGAGATGACTCATTCTTTGGCCATAGTAAATTTAGACTATCTTCCAAAACTATTTAGTATAGTATTTAGTAATGGGAAAATCATGCTAGTATCTTGATGCAAAAGCATGGAAATTCGAAAGCTTTTATGTGGAGAATCTCATTTATGAATATGAAAATATAATTTATCTCACAAAAAAAATCAGAATTTTGTGACCTTTAGAGTGTGGCTCTTCCAGGAGTTCCAACCATCTGCTGTCCAAGTCATTTTGGCCTCTTTTTATCACCAACTGAAATTCTTCTATAGCTTTGTCAACTTCTGAGGCTCCCCAAAGCTTATTAAGAATATACTTTGCATCCTCCAATCTCCCTGCCTACATTAGGATCCTTTAGCTATGTCTATCAAACAACAGATCCATGTTACAGACTTGCAGTAGTATACATCAAACCACAAAAAGCTCTTACTTTACATAGCCAACGGGGACTCTCCACTGCAAATTGCATTCCAAGTGCAAGTAGAAAGCCAGGGATGCTTGCAATATATAGCATCATTCTCCACCTGAAAAATCAACACCAACATTCATAATGACAAAACATCAAATGGATAATTCCCCAAAGTAATGAGAGCATATATGTAGTAGTACCACAGACTTTAAGCTACTACCCAGGTAATATCATGAGTTAGATATCAAAACCACATTGATAATGAAGGAAGAACACTAGTCTATTTAGCAATGATATAATCTTTTTACTTATTGAGGAAGTTCTAATATATATTATCTCTATCATATAAAATTTAGTTCCCAATCATAATTTCAAAACATGTATAACTGTATACCTAGTAAGACAAATGTTAACATAACTTCAAAATATGGAATAACCAAATAATGTCCCAGGAAGATAATGAGTCTTGAAAGCTCGTTAATGAAGCGGGCTGATAGGATACCTGCTTTAGTATTAGGACTTCTAATTTTTCCTTATTTGTAAAATGTACGGCGTACCCTTGGTGTATATGTTCTATAACTTCTGAATTGGTGAAAGTAATGAATATTTTTTTCATCAGTCATCTAGAATTCGCATACATCTCAACCCCTAGACCCTCCTTTTCAGTAGGATTACACTGGGTTGATAAGTAAGTCATCAAGATTTCAGCTACAAATATTTTTTGAGTCGAGCTAAGAGCCAATAAAGTTTGATAAAAAAATGCATCGCAATTGCTTCTAGTAAATAATACAATGATAAAAATGTGATTGCAGAGTGTTCATGGATATTTTTTATATCCAATCTGATTCACTTGGCTATTGTCAAATGGGATAGGATATCCTACAATTTGATAGAACTATCCAATACACGACTGTGAACAGCCCTAGCACTAGCCCTGGCAACCCCAAAAGTATGCATAAAGGTGAGGCTCACCAGTGTGGATCATATTCTGATGGAATTGCAATAAACAATGATGCAATAATCCCAAGGCATGTACCAAGTTGACAAACACTTCCCAGAGAACCCCTGTACTTCGTTGGAGCTACCTACAGAAATTTTTGCTAACATTATGAAATATTGAAATAATTTAGTAGTTTAATACTATCTAAGACTATGTTAGTTTAAAATAAACATGTATTTCCTCTTAAAAGAAAACAGAAAACACGTCTGAAACACATGTATCTCAAGCTCAATTAACCTCATTAATGGCAGGTGATGCCATGTACCTTCACTTGGTGAATATCCAACAATTGATGTTACAGACGTCTGACCATCCATTTTATAAATGTTTTTCTTCCTCCCTTTCAATCAATACATTGACTCGGAAACTAACATTTAATCTCCCGTTAACCTAGTAATCCCCCTTATGGAGAACCAATTCACGCAGTTAATATTTTTCAAAGGATGAAAAAAAAGAAGCAATTTCTAACAGCAAGTTCATCATATTTTTACTTCTCATGCATCCTAGACATCTCTTACACCATGCTTTTAGTTGCAGGTCTTTAGCTATGGGAAAAAAATATCAATAGTAACACCAATCTGTATAAAATCCAAAAAAAAAAAGCAGTTTATAATGATTACGAATATGCAATGGAATATTTGAATACCTCTGATATATAAATTGGAACAAGTACTGTATTCACCCCAATACCAAGGCCCACAAGAAACCTTCCCCATAAGATTTCTTCAACAGAATGCGCTTGTCCACTGCCAGAAAACTGAAAACAGTCAACCACCGATTGTTAAAGATACAAAATTGCTCGGACAACTTATCCTGTATTATCTAAACAAGTACATAATAGCACCAACTTGTATATGGTTCCTTGCTCATTCATCATGAAAATAGCAGAATAAGTCAAGTATCAAGATACACCATGTGATGTAGGTCATATGCTGCCATCACATAAAAGAAGAGGCATGCTAACTAGTTCAACAGAGTAACCTTCCCAGTAATAATAGTTTTGACATATAATGGAGATATTTGCATATGTATATCTTTTGGTAAAAATCAGAAGCCAAAGATGCTTAGCTAAAGTTGAGTGCCAGTTAAAAGTTTCACATTTACCTCAAAATTGCACCAATAATCAAAGGTACTGTCACAATCTGAAGTGTACGACGGCAACCATATGTATCAACCAAATAACCACAAGCAAGACTTCCAATGAAAGCACCAGCAATAAATATGCTCACTACAAGTCCCTCCACAATTGTGTTTCCCTCAAAACCCAGCTCCTGTGCTATTGATACAATAGGACCATTCGTGACCCTGAAGGAAAGAGATTTCAGTCCAAGAGCATAACTATAATTCCAACTGACCCCATTAAGTAATTATTAATAAAGACAAAAGAGATAAGAATAAAACATGCAGGTTAGAATTTTTCTTCAAGTATAACATTACTTAAAATTGTGATGTAGTGTAGGATTCTTATTACATGACCTTTCCTTCTTTAAGTATTAAACAAATCTCTGTTACAACTTAGCTGACAACTTTTCTTCCAATCCTAAATTAGAACTTCATCATAGTACTTAATAGAGCTCATAAGTTGTTCAACCAAGAAACTGTTCAATGTCATGATCCTTCCAGACATGGTCTAAAGAAAAAAGAAACTGTTCCATGTCATAATCCTTCCAGAAATGGTCTAAAGAAACAAGGAAACTGTTCAATGTCATAATCCTTCTAGAAATAGTCTAAAGCTTAATGTTAGCATATGTTGTTATCAGAAATTATGATCCATTACGAGCTTCGATTTCTAGGCAGAACACAGTTTGATACAAGCACCAACCAAGCAGTTATGCACAACTTTACAATGCCCGTGTCAACTTATGGTAAAAGGAAGAACTAGCCAGCATTTCCATTTTCGGGGGTCGGATTCCTAACGCAAAGAAGCACTATCCTGAAACCTTGCAGACACGGAATTTAACTCCTTAAGAAATCAAAGCCACGTTTAATACGAACCTTTTCCCCCTTTTTTCCACAGAAACCCTAATTTTCATCAGCATCACTAATCTGCTCCAGAAACTGAAACTAACTTAGAAACCATGCCAAGCAGACATTTAAACTTCAAACATAATGAGAATCAGAATCATCGACACAGTTTGATCAATCTGATTCTGAATCAAGCGAGGACTGAAAAAGCTCACCCGATGTGATAACCAAAGAGGAAATTGGACATTGAAGCAGTCAATACATGAGGAAAAGAAGGCAACCATCCCAAATCAATCCCCTCCTCTCCACCATTAGCATCTACTTTCTCCGAAATTTCATCCTTGCTCTCTACACCTAACTTCCAAATCAATGGTTAATTGATTAAAACACAAAATCTGCAACCATCACCATTAAAGGCCGTCAAAGAGACAACAAAAGAGAATCAAAAAATTATCCGAATGGAGAAGAAGCAAAAGAGATTCAAGGATCACCTGGTGCTGGAGTCTGCGATCGAGCGATGTCCTTATTCGTCGCAGCTAAAACTCCCAAACGCCTTACTCGCGGGAGAGAGTAGCCGGCATGGAGCGATTTGGAGAGAGAAAAAAGGGTGACTTTTGGATGGGCTGTTGTAAGAAGATTCAGAGGCAAATGGTGAAGAAGAGCCATGGCTGCTTGCTTCCTTTTTCTTTTTCTTTTTTTTTGATCAGGATGGCTGCTTGCTTCCGTTGAGTTGAGGAGGAAGCCACCTACTGTGTAAGTTTTTCTTTATTTTTCCGTTTTCAGTCACACAGTCCAACTTGCATTGTGCCTGAAACGACGCCGTTTTTCCAAGGCTGTGAACGGAAGGACCGAAGGAGAAATTCCCAAGGCTATGCTTTGGGAAATAAAGAGCGGCACATTTGGGTAGTACTATACTACTATGACTATGAGATCTTTTTGCCTCGACTATCCAGACATGAATTGAGGAATCTCTATCCCTTTGCAAGTAATTTTGCACATCCCGATCGTAAACTCTATCCTCTACTTTTTGGTACTCATTTTTTTTTAAATAATTAGGGTGGCAGACCTGTGCTACGCACGGAACCTGTGTAATATAGATTATTCAATAAAACAAAGTATTTGTATTTTCAAAACTATTTTCATGTAATGTAAATAAACAATCATTAATCACAAATATATATATATATATATATATATATATATATATATATATGATAGACAATTACATATTAATTTAACTATAAATTTATAAATAATTGCCAATAAAAAATATACATGGATAATTAAACAATTACCTATTAATAATTTATAAATAATGGTTATCAATAATAAGAAAGTAAAAATATTTCATGGAATAATGTCAACATCCTACCTTTTGTTGGCTAAAATGGTCATTAATTTGATATTCTCGGCCGTATAACAATGACTAATAATTACCTTTAAACTAAAAATACATTAAATATTGAAGAAAATAATTTCATTCAATATTATCCGCATCAGAAATACATTTACATATTTCATCATATATATCCTAAGAAACTCAACCATTTCTTATAAGCCCTTATTTTATTTCCTTTCTTAATGATGAATTAGTACGCGCGTGTATATATAACTTTGATAACACTTTACAACTAATACTCATTAATCTAGAAATATTAACTTCTTTCTCTCTCTTGAAATATATATAGAGACGTAGGTAGTTAATACTCTCGATCTCTCTATCTAGAAATATATATAGAGAGAAAGAGAGAGAGGTAGGTAGTTAATATTTCTAGATTAATTGTTGCAAAATGTTACCGAAGTTGAAGGGGCTATCAATTATAAATGGTAGGGACTATTGTAACAAAGGTAGATTTCAACGTTACTTGCCCTTCATCTTTTGTGATAATTATTAACTTAAAATTTGGGTGTTACGAAATGCGATATTTTAGTTATCCACACATCACAGGTGTAAATTGTGACTGACCATGTTTAAGTCTATTTAAGCTAATCTATATTTTATATATTTTAAAGAATGAAAATAAATAAGCTAGAATGATTTTAGACCCTTTAACCACTTAGAATACATGTTCAATATAAATAAAATAAAATTATATGATCGATAAAACATACAAAATGAAACAAATTACTTTTGCATTAAGCTTACACTACCGACCACCACTAATTAAAAGTCATAAGTCAATGAAGTTTATATTGTCGAAGATAGATATAATGAGGCAAAATTATATTATCAAGTTAAGATGAAAATCATTCAACTACAAACACAAATGCACATTTTCTTATATAAAATAATGGACATGAGTAAGTAAAAAGGAATAATATCGTATTGCAAAATAGAAGATTGGATATTTTTTTATTGCTTTGGTAACCATAAATCTTTGTATATGTGAACATTAGACGCAAATAGTTTGTTTTGTTCACTCCATCAATGAAATTATCTTGCGTGTTTGTTTACGAAGAGGGATGTTAGTAGATAATATGTGAGTACCTCTATAAGATGTTGCTGGCCCTGGAAACATGCATTGACCCAGTATACGGCTGGAGTCAAACCCATCCAAACTGCTGATGAACAAAAAAAAAAAGATAAAGGGACAATTTATATTGTATAATTGATATTTTTTACGTATTATAAAAACAATATCATAGAGAACGATAAAAAAAAAAGGATAGTATATTTACTAAAAGATATTGTACGTAATTACCAATTTAGATATATACAATTGTAATAGTAGAATGGGACTATAGAACAACAAAGACGGGGGTTGAATGACAATCGAATCCAACTCCATGGAAGGCAGCAACAGGCTGATATATGTCAAACACCTCGTCATCGGGGCTTCTGGTGGTGGAGAGGTTCGAACCAGGGGTTAATTTAGGGCTTCAATGTCATCCTTGGCCTTGTTCATTAGCCTATCGACGACCTTTCAAGGGCGGTCGTAGCCAATCGAGGTGGTCTTGGACTTCGTTGAATTGAATGAGAGTGTGGGCGGCGAGGCAGACGCAAGGGTCGCGAGGGCCCTAGTCGATGCTGACCATATATGTTGTGGCGGTCCGATATCCTCCGACGGAAGACCACATGATGCAGCCTCCGCCTAGGACCTCGACGATCTCCCCAGAGGTGGCGTTTCACATGCAACGCGAGGAAGACGATAGGTGAGTGATGGTGAGGATTTGAGGCTGAGCAAATCCTTTGGAATTCTTCTTTGCATTTGGCTACTTTTTGGTGGCTACTTTTGTGTAGCAAAACCAAACCGATAATGAGATGAGAAAGCTCGATGATGGATGCCATGAATTGGATGGATTTATATATTGCTCTGATAAACGTTGTAAAAGTGAATTTTAATCGATTTGTAACCCAAGTAAAACCAATTCATTGTGGCAGTTCATCTCCTTGTCGGGTTTTCTATTTTTTAGGCTAATTAATCAGTTGTAATTAGTAACGCCAATGTAAAATTAAACTCCTGGTTTTTTTTTTGTAAGCGGCCATGTAAAAAGTGTGATCAAGGTGTGTTTGGATAACCGCTAAAAGTGTAATTGGGTAACCATTTTGTCAATAATTAGGTCCGTATTTATGAGGCCCATTTTGTGAAAAAAAAAATTCAACCACCATAATTATACGAAATAACAAAGGTGTATAAATATAAGGTATTGAAAAAAGTTGAAAGGGCTATTAAAAATTAACATTTTTATTAGTACACTAATTAGCGTATTGAAAAAAAGTTGAAAGGGCGGTTAAAAATTAATATTTTTATTAGTGCACTTATTAGCTTTTAAAATAAAATAAAAAGAAGATATGGAGTTACAAATCCCTAAAATCTTCATCTTCTAGTACTTGAATGTAGGCAACCGTTTGAATGTTCATTTTCTAGCACTTGAATGTAGGTAACAGTTTTTAATTAGTTTTTTTTTTTTTGATGCAAACGGTTTTTAATTTGTAATAGCTTGAATGTGGACAACATAATTATTTTTGCATTAAAAATAGTTTGATTTGGTGTTTCTTTTTTATTTAGATTGACAAATTATTTTTAGTGATTTATTAGCCCATTTAAATGATAACTGACTTAGAGAATTTTTCTTATTTAAATTTATATATATATAAGATGCATAATCTATATTTTATATATTTTAAGGAATGAAAATAAATAAGCTAGAATGATTTTAGTCCCTTTAACTACTCAGAATACATGTTCAATATAAATAAAATAAAATTATATGATCGATAAAACATACAAAATAAAACAAATCACTTTTTCATTAAGCTTACACTACCGACCACTGCTAATTAAAAGTCATAACTCAATGAAGTTTATATTGTCGAAGATAGATATAATGAGGCAAAATTATATTATCAATCAAAATTAAGATGAAAATCATTCAACTACGAACACAAATCTATATCTATATCTATATCTATATCTATCTATATCTATATCTATATATCTATATATCTATATATATAACATAAAAAGTTGTGTTCAGATCCTATTTAATGCTCATTTATTTAATTGTTCATATTTTATATTTTTTTTGTTTCAATTCCATAAAAGATCACAAATATCTTCATAGCTCAATGGTTAATGCTTAATAGAGTTTTTTGGTAGGAGTTAAGGTCTTGAGTTCGAATCCTATTAGTTACACATTGATCATATTTTGTAATTTTTTAAATTTTATCTTAAATTGTCATATTTGTTATACATATTTTTTGTACATAGAAATAAAATAAAGGTGTATAAAGAAAAATGAGGAGAACATTATAAGTTCTTTTCTTTATATATACATTTAAAAAAATTGAATTTTTTAATCAAAATTTATCATATAGTAGTATAGTTTATACTATACAAATGTGTGAATGAGATAATTTATTATATCATCATCATAATCTCTGTGTTACTATTTATTTTCAATTAATTTCAAAATATTATCTTTGTTCACATTCTTTAAAGAATTATATATATGTTATTTTAAAAATTAATTGACCTCTTTTTTTTTATCATGCAATGAATTATAAGAATCATCAATGTAATTATAATATCCACTAAACCCTAAACGGCTACCTTATAGGATAATTATGTATAATTACATTTATTTCCAAATGGTTATGGTAATAATTATCTAAATTATTATATGCCTTTTAATTTTCTAACCTTTTGCATTCTCACTATTAAAGGCATAATATGTACAAAATCATCTAGCTACCTTCTAATCTATCTATAATCGGTTATATATTTTAGTCTTAGACCCTTCATATGTTTTGGATCTCATAACCTCCATTAATTTCAATAGCAATTGTATTACAATATATACATATTCAAATGTTTAAAACCACACCTTTTCATTTTCTTCCAATTTAATCGCACTTTTTTCATTTAATTAATTTTCCAAAGTGAGTATAAATAGTTGGGAGAACATATTCTCTAGCTTATACGGTGAAAAGAAATTGGTTTCCTCTTCTATCTTCGATTCATCTATTTGTTTGGTGTTCTATGTCCGTAAGATTTTTTTTAATCCCTCTTCTATCTTTCATTATTTGATTAATCATTTGTTTGTTACTTAATTTTTTTGTATATATTCTTACACTTTCTCATATATATGTAGTATTTGATTTGATGTGTTGATCTATTCTTTTCTATTGTTATCAATCACGATTCAAATTTTTTATGCTTATATCATAGTTATTTTTCTAATTTTTATTCTTCTCTTTTGTTTTGCAGATTAGTTGGAGAGAGCTATATACATCTTCCCTCGATAATTCGATGACCCATAAGAAATTTTTTTGTTTCCTCTTCGATCTTTTATTCTCCGATTAATCAATTTGTTGTTGCTCTATTATTTAGCATTGGATTTGATGTGCTTATCTATATATTCTTTCTATTGTTTAATTCTATCATAATTAAAAAAAATTATACCTACATCATATTTATTTTTCTAATTCTTATTATTTTTTTATTTTTTTTGCATATTTGTATGAACCTACTATTGTAACTTCATTTTAGGGCAAAAAATATATTCAATTTAGTGGCACAATTGTTGTATAAAAATTATATACTCTAAATCATTTTCAATTATGATGTAAGCATAAAATCATTTTCAATTTTTATACACAAATATTTTAAATATATATAGTGGCACAATTGTTGTATAAAAATTTAGTGTCACAATTGTTGTAGTCCATTTGTTTAGGAAATTTTGGAAACACTTTAATATATTTTATTTTAAATATATATAGTGTATGATTCTAAATCATTTTCAATTTTTATATACAAGTATTTTATTATGATTTTTATTAGCATTGATTTTTTTACATGGATGATGCAACTTCTACTATTTTTAATTTTTATTTTAGAGGATTGCTTTTTATTTTATTTTGGGATTACTATTTTATGTATTTTTTTTAACCGAGTACATTTATTTGTAAAGAAGACATCTATGTTATAAGGAGTTTGTTATATAAATTTAATCATTTCATTCATGTCTATAAAAATATTAATCATTAAAGAAAAAAGAAAAAAATACATGCAATAAAAGTTTCACCATATACGAAACATCTCGATTGAAGCAAATTGATATGCTTAATTTTAAAAAAGAATATTATAAGTTCAAGAGAGTGCATATATCTAAATAATTTACCAATTGTAACTTATGCTAATAAAAATAAGTAATTAAAAAATTATGGTTAAAATTTGCTAAATAAGTTTGATATATCTTTACCCTATTATAAAATTTATGTCATGTTAAGTTTTGTGTTATTCACCAATTATAATATTACTCATTTATTTGATATAAAATCATGTCCCGGGCGTAGCACGGGTCTGCTACCCTAGTAACATGTATATGTTCTTGTACGTAGATTTATTTACATATAGATGAATGCATTAATCAGATCTATATACTCCGTACTTAACTAAGTTCTTTGTCAAAAAATGGGGTAAAAAGCCTCTTTAGAAAAAATAAAAGACCACATGTAATTAATGAGATTCGATCTCAAGACTAAAGGGTTATCACCAACAATGGCAACCATTGAGCTAATTATATTTTGATGATACAAAATGAATAGATGGAATAAAGTAGTGCAAATTTTAATAGAGTAAATTATGGCAATAAATTGCCCATGAAGACAACTTTTAAGGTTTATATAGATATAGATTATCCCAGAATCAATCATGATATAGATATATTTTTTTTTATTAGGAAAAAATTCGAGACCAGACATACCTGAACCTCGATGGCCGATAAATCGACAAACGGAAAACCGTCAAAAAACAAACTAAAAATACAAAGATAGTGCAAACATACATGCAAAACGCGCTCTACAAAGCAAAACAAAACACAACTAATCCGAACAAGACGAGGACGTAGATGAAGGACGAAGCCAAGCACTACCCTAGAGCAGCACCGTAGGCCAGCAGCACATCAGGAGTCACATGTGGGCAGTGAAGACGAACATCCAAGGAACCATTCTTCCGAAAAAAGGAGACGCCTCGATACACACTACCACGACTCCAACCTATCTTGACTCCGACTGCCAGAACCCCATCAAACGGAAAAGAAAGTCCAGTCACACCAAACGAAGAGCAACACGACGCCTGAACCGAAACGCACCAGAAAACCAATTGAGATTTACGCAAACCCCGCAGGGAAATATTTATTTATAGTAATTAATTATAAATTACTACATTTTAAAATTCTTTAGATAAACAATTTAATTTTAACTTTATTTATGATTTTTTAAAAAATTATGATTTCATCCCTTAGGGTTTGCCTTGGGCCCAAAGCACTTGAATCGGGCCCAAAACAAGAGGCGGTAGGGCAAGGATCCTGGAGACGAATAGAACCGCCGCCAGACCACAACATCCATGGACTACCAGAAAGAGAAACCGGCAAACGGCCACATCAACCCGTCGTCGGCGCCACCACACAAGCAGAGGTCGAGCAGCAGCCGGCCGACGCCGCCAAGGCCAGAAACCGGGGGGGGGGGGCCAAATGAGACGAAGGAGAAACCTAAAGGTCAGGAGGCGCGGGACGCCATGGTTCGAATCGACGGCAAGTAGCGAAACGTGCAAGCGAACGACGGAGGGGAAGATTGGTGGAGGCAGCCGCACCGAGCAACATGCCGGAGCCAACAATAAGCCGGTGCCCAGCACCAACGAATCTGACGGGAAAGGCGTGGAAAGGAGAGACTCTTTCCACAAACCCGGATCTGATTCCAATTAGGGGAACGACGCAGCGCGCCCGAAGGAGGGCCGAACCCACAATAGGACGGATACATCGCCCCCACAAGCACCATCAAGGCTAGAAGCAAGGATGAGGAGCACCGATCCGCAGAAGTGACAGTGGATGGAAGCACATATCGGGCTTGTATTGAACCGAACACTCTCCGAAGAGAGGAGTTGGGGCTCTTTGAAGAGAGATTTAGGCTCTCCGAAGAGAGATATGCGGCTGGAGATTTAACGACGATGATTCAGAGTGGTGGATGGCGGCGATGGTGTTCCGACTCCAAATGGGTTTTTTTCCCAGGCTCTCTCAAAGAGAGCGTTTCATTAACAAAACATTTTGAAATACTCAGGGATTATGATACAGATTATACATACACACAAATTCCCCTCTCTCTAGAAATTTTGCCCAAAAACACCCCATCTTATCTAGCAATTTTGGCAAAATTTCTAGGTAAATCCCATCTATCCATCTCTATCTTGTCCTTAATCTTTGCCTACACAGGGTCCCTTTGGTGGTTCCGCCGAGTTATCGACCGTTGTCTCGTCCTTCCCTTCAGTATCCCTCGCGAGAGCATATCCTTCGCCGTCGTTCACGTTCCATCCTCCGCCTCTGGATCTTCCTTCATCATCGGTTGCTCTAGGCAACTGTGGCGATGGTTTGTAGCAATCATCACACTACAAAAAAAAAATTAATTTTGCCACGCCAGCTAGCTTTGGCAAGCGTTTGCCGTGGCAATTTATACCCTTTTGCCACGACAGTAGCCACGGCAAGCATTGCATCTGAAAAAAAACAAGATATTAGCAACGAGGTGGAGTTTGCCGTGGCTATTGGGTTGATTTTGCCACCCCAGTTAGGTTTACCGTGCCCATTAAATTGGTTTTTTCATGACTTAGCCACGGTAATAGAGCACCGTAGCTAACTTTGCCATATGTAAAGACCTAACCCGAACCCTAATAAATACTCCCCTCCTGTTCACTCAGACAAACCCTCCCTCTCATCTCTTTCTTCTCTCCTCACCTACCGTTGTCGCTCCCTCGAGCTCTCAAACCCCTCTTCAATGGCTTCCGCCTCCTCCCCTCCCCTCATTCCGTCTCCCTCACTATGCATCCTTCACTTTCCTCATTCGGGGTTCTTCCTCCCGCGACCCTGCCTTCACTGGTCTGTCTCCAAACCCTCACCCTCTTGCCTCTCTCATTGTTCGCAGCCATTGATGGCTCTCTCGAGCTCCCTCGAAGCACCCATAGCACCCGTCTTCCTCCCATGGCTCTCCCTTCAACCCGCCACCGGATTGTAGGAGGCTAAAGCCGCCCTGTTTGCTGAATCGACCCCTCGAAGCCAGATCTGAGGCCACCTCTCTCTCACTCTCCGATTCGAACAGCCCCGCTCCTCAGCTCCTCCTTGAACGCCCCCGAGTCCTCGCGCTCACGCACGCCGCTCCTCCTCGCGCTCCTTCGCCTCGTCTCCGGGGACCCAAGGTCGACGCCGACACCAGCTCCTTTCTCTGTCCGTGAAGCCCTGCTAAACCAGGAGGTCAAGAGCCGCCCAGAGAGGCCTCGATGACGCCCCTGCGCTCCCCGCAACCTTTGTGCGGAGTCCTCTCTCGATCCTGCGGAGCTCGAACCTTGAATCTAAACCTCCTCTTCGATCGACATTGAGATGGGTATAACTCTTTGGACCTTACTCGATCTAGTTGTTTCTGATTCCAATAGTTATTCATTTTGATTGGGGTAGTTGAAATTGGTTTGGTTGCGAATTAAAGTCTGAGTTAACTTAGAAATGCATATTTGTTTTCAAATGAAAAATCTATTTATCTGGGTTTGTTGTCTTGTGTTGTTATTCATGTGAGCTTTAATTGAGAGAAAATGGATTGTGAATCAACCAATCTTTATCAGATTTAATATCTTGGTCCCATAGATTTCACTTAATTATTACTAGGTAATGGAATCAGCTGCTAAACTTGGTGTCTCCATTACTGCTTCTCTAGTTCTCTTCATGTGATGCTGAACTCACAGAAATTGATTAGGTTGTTCCTTTACACTTATTTTGAGCTATGGATTCAGTTTAAGGTTTAGTTTTGAGTTCAAAATTTCAAGTCCTTGCAGTTCTTTATTTTCTGTTCATATATACTTGGGCTAGCATCCATTTAAGCGTAAGTTTCTACCCAACACTACATTGTTTTTCTTTTTCCCGTAAGTACACCATTGCTTCTTGTACTATTAAATAGCTTAGCAAGTTCTTATGTGTTGAGATTTTACTTATTTTAGTTAAATGTCTATGCCCAACTACGTTGCTGTTTTTTAGTTGTTCTTTGTTTATGTGTTTCTGGATCTAACATAATTCTTTCTTTCTTCTTTGGGTACAACCACAGTAGGAAAATGTCTTCTCATACTCTCACAATGGTGGTGTCACTTTGTGAACTCACTTTGCGGTTAGTTTGTTTCACAGAATTGCAGTGATCACCTTGTACTTTTTCATACTTGAGAAGCTAAACTCTTATTCTATGAATTTTAAAGTCTCAGCAAGCTTTAGTAGCTTCTAGTGACTGTCTGTACCCTTTCCAAGTTTCCATATGCTCATTGTGCTGTTTTTAAATTCTTGATATAGTTTTGTTATCGCGTGCCAACTAAGGTTACATATCATCTTAATGAAGTATTAGTTTTAAACTTGAAATTCTCGGCAGACTATCTTGCACTTTAAGAAATCTATCTCCACTTTATGTTAATGAAGAAAGTAGGCGCCTTCTGAATTTCATTTTTGGTTTTAGATTTGAATTTTTCAGCCCTTCTTTTTGCCTTGTCTCTTATCTAAATTTTTCTCTATGTCTTTCCTGGAAAGTTTATACTTCTAAGGCTACTTTCTTGTAGTGATTAATTTTTATTAAGAATAAGAATTGCCTTGACAACTTAGTATACTTTTTTTTTATGGAGGTTGTACCTTTATATATTATATATGTGACTTTGCGTGTTTTTCTTAACTTCATCCAATTGAAGGCTTGATTGCATGATGTCTTCCACTTTCTTTTTCTGCTAATGGAAGCTGATATTCTCCTCCTCTAATCCTTTCAGTAAGTTTGGAGTTAGAATTCTGCTATTAGAAAGTTTAGAGTTAGAATTACTGCTGTCTTTTAAAGCTACTGGCCGATTCTTTATTTGCTGAATTTCTTCAAGACATTTCTTCTTTCATTGCCAAGTTGTTTATTTGCTGAATGTTTTCCTTGTTTTTGAATCCTCATCATAGTAGCCGAAAATTGAATTGATTGAGTCTGCGTGAGTTTTATCTGGCTTATTTTTTTGGTTGATTAGTTGGTGAATTCGGGTATCAAACTTGTGAATATTATTATGGTGCTCCACCGATTGAAAGAAAGATCTTATGCTTCCACTTAAGTTAATAATGACTTGGATGGTGCAAACTAGTTAATTGCTTTTGAAGTTTTTTAATAGGTTCAAGCCTAATACTAATAAGATGAACAATTTACTGCAGAGGTTGTCAAAGGTTGGAGGGGAAGAAAAGAACTATGTGGAGAAAAATTCAGAAGCTTGAAGAGGAAGTTGCGTTGCTTGATGCATCAGGTGAGGTATAATTTGCTTTTGTTGTTCGTCGGTTGATGTTGCAGAATATCATAAGTTAAGGCTTGATTTGCCTTTGCTGGAGAAGAAAATGATGTCAGAGATAACAAGGCCATAAAGAGTAAATTTATATAATTATAAGTTTAACGCTTGATTTGGCTTCTGTATGGATATTCAATTGTTTTTTGTAGGCTTGATTAGGTAAATTTGTATAATTAATGTAAATTTATATTATTATGTATATGCAAATTTGTATAAATTAATAAAATTTTATTAATAGGCAAATTGTACGTTTACTATTTTTTTTTTTAAAATATGGGACTTTTTAGCCCGGGTCCGAAGAATATGGGCTAAAAAGTAGTTTTATTTTTTATTTTTGATAAAGAACTTAGCTACGGCAACTTGCCATGACAAATATGTCGTGTCTTTCATCAGGGGTCGCGTAGCCATAGCTTAGCCGTGGCTAGATTTTTCACCACGGCTGACTTCCGTAGCTATTATTATTTTGCCACCCCAGACTTGGCCACCCCTTGTTTGCCGTGGCTACTCCCGTGGCTAAATAGGTTTTGCCACCCCAGATTGACTTTTTGCCACGGAAAATTGCCGATGCTAAATTGTTTTCTTTTTTGTAGTGATCAGTCTCATCGTCAGGTTGACCTCTTCGGGGTTTCTTGTCGCCGGTGTCCTCGCCGTCGATGTGGCCTCGTCTCCTCCTCTGGATCTACTCGCCTCCGGCCGTTTGGTATTGCTCCCTCTATTTTCTTCTCCATCGATGAGTTGTGGTGGTGTGTGGGTGGGCTGCTCCGCCTTCGCTCCGGCCTCCCTGTCCCTGAGCGACTCCGATTGGCGGTGTCTTTGGTGGCTAGGGTACGGTCTTGGGGAGTCCGGTTGTGCAGGTCTTGGTGATCCTTCGGGCCCAAAGTCTTGGTCCTTCGGGCCCAAGGTCTTGGTCCTTCGAGCCCAAGGCTGTAAGCCTGACAGTGAAATGAGGAAACCGATTGGAATGACCAGCGATGATTCCTTGGTCTTCTGGGCCCGATTGACTGTAGTTTGGGCCCGGTCGGTTCCTTTGGGCCCAAGAACAAAGCAAGGAAGGAGGAAGGAAAGAAAAAAAATAAAAAAAAGGAGAAAATTCTGGATTGATTATGCCTTTTTGTTAGTCTTCGCCTATTACTTCAGCCTTGTAGTTTGGTGATTCTGCCTTTTTGTTGTTTTATGTCTTTAGCATGTTTGACGGTTTGTCCGTCGCCGATTTATTCGGCCTCTCGACCCACCGGGCCTGTCCGGTGCGTCAAATTTTTGCCTAATAAAAAAAAAAGATTATACATACACACATTATATATATATATATATATATATATATATATATATATATATATATATATATATATATATATAGAATGTGGTTCAGATGTTAACAAGTCTTATGGTGTTAAATGTTAACAAATCTTAATCGTTGATTTAGTATAATTGAATGATTGAGATTAATCGATAAATTAGATTAATTTTTTTTAAAAAAAAAATAAAAAACCCAAAATACAGCCCTTAACAAGCGCGTGTAAACATCATGTCCAACCCTACCCTCATAAATTTCACATTGCTGCAGCCATCGATCGAGAAACATGAGGGCGGCGATAGGGCGTGGATGCATGAGGCCGGAGGTTGTGGTTGTTGGTGGCCGGAGGTAGCAATTGGCAGTCCGACGGCGATGAGAACAACTTTGGGCAGCCGGAGGCGGAGGGCGATCAAAGGAATTGGGGTAGGAGGCATGTTCGACTGGGGCGGCGGCGGTTTTGAAGGAATTATCGAAGGCTGACGGAGGACATCGATGGCGAAGCATAGGACGATGGAGGGTGACGGCGATCATGAAATCTGAGTCCCTAGATCTGGAATCTGAGCAGTGGTGGTTGTGTCGAAAGGGAAGGGAGAGATTTGGGATGTGAATCGAGGATTTATTGCGATTCGATGAGGATAAGGTCGTCGGGTCCGATGATGCACAGAGAGAGCCTCGAGGTTGCGGACAGGAGGGCCACGAGTAGGTAGGTGGCGAACAATCTGTGTTCGATTGCTGCTCAATCTTGTGTTTATATTAACTCTTGTTTTCTTATTCCTGAAGTGCTGCTTAATATGTGTTCGATTTCATCGGATCTTCAAGGTACATGATGAGTTTGTAACCTTAGAGCATTGCTTGAAGGAATTATTCATTGGTATGCAATAAATATTTGATCAAGAATAAGGAATTATTCATTGGTATGCAATAAATATTCGATGGAATGTGATAGAGTATTCGTCACTATTTAGTTATTATTTCATGTAGAGTCACTATTATTTGGCAAGTTCATAGTTTCTATTCGTCGATAATACAGAATTATTCATATGTATTTGATCAAGAATAAGGAATTATTGTATAAAGCTAGATTAGAGGTTGCTCATGATTGTCCTTGTTATTCGATCAAGAATAAGGAATTATTCATTGGTATGTAATAACTATTCGATTGAATGAGATAGGTTATTCATTACTATTTAGTTATTATTTCATGTTCAGAGTCAATATTCGGCAAGTGATAGTTTCTATTCGTTGATAATACAGAATTATTCATATGTATTTGGTTAATTAGATGTGAGAAATCAAAAATTACATTTACATCCCCCAAATTGATTCTAAATCCACAAATTCTAATCTAAATTGATTCTCACTCAATCAATTACACTTAAAAACCATCAAATTAAAAGGAAGAGGAAGAAAATTAACCAACCTTGAAGGTTTAGATCGAAGGAGTGAAAAAGGAGAAAAATGAAGATTGAAGGTCGGCTGTGCGGGAGACGGGAGTGCGCCACCAATGCGGCTTCGCAGACATCTTAGTTTTTTGTTCAACTTTATTTTTATATATTACAAAAACAACTACATATACCTATTTTTAGGATAGGGGGCTTTCGCCATCCCGAGCCCCCAAGACTAAATAAATAAATAGTGTGCCCCGATTAATTGACTTACCCCAAGACTATATAAATAAAAAGTTCATTTTCGGCATTACAGGTAAATATAAGATATCTGTTGTCATTTTGAGGTAATTAATGTGTGTGGTTTTCTAGAAATGCTTCACTTTGCTCCCTCACTTGAAACTTTTGTTGTTCCGAATACCATTTGTATTAGGGTTGGCATGGTACGGTAACCACCAAAAAATGGTGATTACCACGTACCAACCACAAACTGTTGGCACGCAAATTTTCATACCACGTACCAACCACTAGTCGTGGTTACCGCATATGTGGTAACCATGACTTGTGGTTACCATTGGTACATTACCATGGTTACCAAGCTGTAATTTTGTTTGTATTTTTTTGAAACCCCTTGGCTACCTTCCGGTAGTCATCAAAGTTATCGAACGAAAAAATATGGTTACCACCTATTAAAATATCAAATAAATTAAGTTCACAACCTAAAGTACAAACCAATTCAAAACAACCAAGTTTAAATTCTTTAAACAAACCAAGTTCAATTGTTCAAACATTCAAAATGTTCCTGCAAATTCAAACAAAAAAAGTTCAAAGTCTTCAAACATTCAAAATGTTCCTATTGTTTCTAGTAGAAAAAGTAAAAAGGGCCAATTCAGGTTAAAATCAAAACACAAAATATAAATTAAAAAATTAAAAAATTAAAGGTAATAACAATAAAACATTAAATAAAAAAATTAATATATATACTTGGTAACCATGGTAACCATGACATTAAAATTTCATTACCATTACCGTACCACCTCCACGTGGTTACCACCAAGATGGTTACCACCACGTGGTTGGTATGGTAATATCCGTACCATTTGCCAGCCCTAATTTGTGTCACTCCGTTTTAATTGGGGGGGGGGGGGGTTGTCGATCTTTGCTCTTCCCCTTTATGTGGTGGACTCTCTTCCAGCACTTCTTCCACTTGGGAAGCAGTCGTGTGGGTTGGTTCTGTTGTGATCGGCAGCTTGTCCGGTGGGTCACCGGTTGCCATCAACACTCGCCTCTCGAGGCTGCGGGAACGCTCTCGATCTTTCAGTCATCTTAATTCTCAACTTCACATCTGCTTAGAAGATTTGGATAATTAATAGAGATTTGTAAAGATTTAGATAATTAGTAGGGATTTAGAAGATTTGTAAAGATTTGATTTAATTAATAAATTAGCACTTGTCATTTATTCAATTGATTCACACCCGAGAGATTATTTTCCTGATTTAGGTGAAAGTGCATATAGGTCCGTTTCACAATGCAGGTAGCTTTTGGTGCTTTTGGTTTTAATATTTTACAGTTTTAATTAAATAAGTTAAATATAAAATTTTAGTTTAATTAGCTTTTAAAATTGAATTTTCAACAGTTACTCACCCAAACGTTTCAGAATTCTATTCATTTTCTCCAATTTGATCCGCTAGTTTGTATCAGTTACTCCATCAGCTGGGTTACCAAACACCTTAGCTTATAAAAACTCGAATTTAACATATATTTAACACACTTAATCCATCAATTTCAGCCACCCTATCAACTTTAGCTACCCCCATCAACTCTGTTTTACCAAACCGACCCTATATTATTATTGGGTCAAATTCATCTATAAATAATCGGTAAGAAACGAAGAATGAATTGATCGAATATCTCAAATTTGGTAATAAATCAATCATATAATATATAACCATGTTAATACATACCATATCTTGTTGTACATGATAACAAGCCATAATTAGCGCATGATTCTAATAATATCTCCCTATATATGTGTAATGGCCATCCATTTGATAACAAACAAGAGAACCACACCATCAGACCTCGTAGGGGAAAAAATGAACAAGCTTTTGATCGCGCTGGCTCTCTTTGCTTTATTGTATACGGTCAACGCCAAAGATATTACAATGCCGGCTACTAGCAAGCGTCTCGCGACCACCAACCTCGGCGATCAGAAGCCAAACCTAAATATTCCAAGTATATATTTAAGTATTTTTAATAATCCCTAATAGTCGTAGAACTACAGTTCTACGACCATTAGAATATAATGGTATTGTTATATATATATATATAATTTTTAAATTGGATTTGATTTTTTTTTTAAATTAATTTGTAGAATGTACACGTTGTACATACAAGGGTTTGTGGGCTGATTGCTGCGGATGTGATCCTGGTCCGATCTGCACATGTTGTTGGGGATTTCCGTTACCTGGACCGTCGCTTAAAAAGGCAAACGTTGACAATGTGGTGAGAACATAAATGATACAATGTCACTTTGATGAAGCCACATGTTTCCGCAGCAGTTACTCTTGTTCTTTCAATGTTGCTGAAACCGTCGCAATAAAAGTTCGATTCATGATAATTGTTACTTTGTTTATCGATATCTATATCTATACTAATACTAAAATTAAGATTTTCTTTTTTTCTTTAAATTTTTGGACACATTAATTTTAATTAAAAAATGGATTTCCAAATGTAGCATACTTTTTAAATAAATTGGGTGACCATGTCACTGCAACCGTTGCAAGGAAATCTGAAAGGGACTGCAAACAAAAAAGGGAACGGTTCCCACGAAAATTCATAGTGGTTGATGGAAAATAAATACATACGATACAATGGATCATACAAGCACTTCACTATGTGGTCTAATGCATGTATTAATTCATTGATTTTTAAACTTAATTTAGTTAGTGTCAAGTTAAATACCAATTTTGTGTAAAAAAAAAGTAAATACATTCATAGAAAATCACAAGAGCATTGAACAGGCAGAGAATAAATGTTTGTTACATGAGGGTTGCATTTGGGCCCTTGATCGCTCTCTCTTGAAGTTTAGTCGAACATCGATCTTCCAACAACTATCAAACACAACGTTACATTAAAAAAATTTCTTTGGGCTGAATAAATGTTTCGATCCCAAAAATCATTCGTGTTTCAAGAATATTAGCTTTTGGAACTATAGGGGAATCAGAGGGAAAATCTTTTGGATTGACATCAACACTTGATGCAAAAGGGAGCATATATAAATGTTGGCTCTCGCAGAAATGAAAACTGAGAAAATCCTTGATCCAGTTACTTGGAAGGGGGCGGGATTTGACAAGGCTATCTGGTCCTCAACTGTTGGGAAATCTGGTGGGCTTGGATTGCTCTTGAAGTAAAACTCTCTGCTTCAAGAGACAGTAGATCATATCGTTCTTACACTACCTAGGGTCATAACAATTAAATAGACTAATCTTATGGAGAACTTCTCTTGCTTAATTTGGTTTGTCTACGCACCGCCACAAGAACAGGAAAAGGATGCTTTTTAGGAAATGATTATAGAAGCCATCAACCAAGAAATACTTCCATGTATTGTAATGAGGGACTTAAATGAAATTGGGTGTATTTTCGAAAAGAAAGGGGGTGCAGTGACCCACCCAGAAAGGTAATTATACAGACTCTCCAATTTTAAAAACGCTTGCTCGCTAATTGAAATCTCTGCTTGGGGTAATGCCTCGGAGGAAAAAACAAACTGAAAAAGGAAACATCAAAGAGAAGTTGGATCAGGTCTTGGTTCAACACACAATTGTTCAACAATTCCCTCTCCTTTCAACAAAGAACGGGACTTTCTCTTAATCCGATCATTGCCCAATCTCTATTGATTTGGACACAAAAACAAGGATTAAACCTCCACCATTTAAATTTGAGAATATATGTGTACAATAGGTGGATTTCAGAAACATTATCAAGCAATCTTGGCGGTTATCCTGCGCCCAGGCTAAGCCATGTTTCAACTGACACAAAAAACCTGTCTGCTTAAACAAAAAGCTAAAGAATGGAATAAAATCACATTTGGAAATATTTTCAGACAATTACAGAAGGTGGAAGATCAACTTCTCAGTATTCAGAAAGATCCCTATCACGACCAAAATTCCACGTCTCAGCTCAAGGAAAGAAACCTAATCTCGAAAAAAGAAAAACTTTTATTATTTCAGAAGTCATACTGGACCCAACGAGCGAAAACAAAGCATATTAAATTAACAGATTCAAATACTACTTATTTTCATAGAGTTGCTACCGAGAAAAGGAACATGAAGTTGATCATGGCGTATTACCTCAATTGAAAGAACCCAGATAATGGGAGACACAAATGTTAGTAATGAAATAAAGAATGATTTCCAAAAACGTTTTCGTCGACAACCCATTAATAGGGACAAGCTAAATGAATATCGGCAGCTAATTACACCAGAGATTTCTGTAGACGAAAATGCTATGTTAATTGCTATCCCGACTGATGGGGAAATTAAACAGGTAGTCTTTTGTCTTGGTAGGAATAAGGCCTCGGGTCCGGATGGTATGACGGTTGAGTTGTATAAATCATTTTGGAATATTGTGGGCCCAGTTGTTACCCGAGTGGTGAAAAATTTCTTCCATTCGAGTAAGATTGGATCTAAAGTAGATTAACCATATATACTTTCATTACATTGCTTCCTAAATGTGGCGGTCCTACAACAACAACACACTATCAGCCTATTAACCTATGTTCAACAATATACAAAATTATACAAAAAATTCTAATCGAACGCCTTAAGATGGTAATTGGAAAACTCATTAACCCACTACAAGGAGCCTTTGTGTCGGATAGGGCGATCCAAGATAATGTGCTTATTGCACATGGAATTTTCCACTCTTTTAATACTAGGAAAGGAAGAGAGGGGTGGATTGCAATGAAACTCGATATGGAGAAGGCTTATGATAGAGTTGATTGGGATTTCACGGAACAGATATTAAATAAATTTGGCTTCCATCTTATTTTTGTTAACTGTATAAAAGAATGTATATCAAACGTGTCCATCTTAGTGTTGGTGAATAATGGGCTAACATATGTTTTCTACCCGTCTAGAGGCCTACGTCAAGGAGACCCATTATCCCTCTTCCTATTCATATTAGGTGTAGAAATCTTGGCCCGACGGCTTGTTGCTGAATTGGGCACCCCCGGACATCTTATTGGGTTTCACTTTCGTAACAACAACCCCTCTGTCCCGTTTTTGGCCTTTGCTGATGATATCTTAATCTTCACAACAGGCAGTGCTAGCTACTACTTGCCAAAAAAAGATTCTTGAAGAATATTGCCAAATACCTGGACAAAAAGTTAATTATCATAAACCAACTTTTCAAGTAACATCTAGTGTTGATCGGGGCCGAATCATAGAATTAGAAGGCACGCTGGGCATTTCTAATGTGCAATCCCTTCAGAAATATCTAGGGTGTCCTATTTATCAATGGTCGTGTAAATAAGGATACATTTAGAGACATTGTTTGCAACTCAAAAGAACAACTAAGTAAATGGCGTGTTGATTCCCTATCACAACAGAGTAGAGCAGTGCTCATTGGGAAAAATTTAACGGCTAAACCTTTATGCACGATGTAGAGTTTCATGTTGCCAGTAACCATTCATAAGGAATTAGACCAAATTAATCGTCGATTCTTTTGGAACAAAGATGCGCAGCACAAACCTCATATCGGTTGGAATAAAATTTGTAAGTAAAAAAATGCAGGTGGACTTGGGTTTAGAAAAGCAAAGGAAATGAATGAAGCACTACAAATGAAACTTTTGTGGAAAATAATGCCAGAACCAACGCGGGTAATAAAACAAAAATATTTAAAAGGTAATCAATTGATGGAGTGCATGAGAAAATGTATTGCACCATGGCAGTGGTCTAAGCTCTCAATGCGTATAAAACGGTTCAAATAGGGCCTTATCTGGTCCATTGGAAATGGGAGATCTGTCAAATTCTGGACTGACAATTGGATATCCACACAAGCTATTACGAGTAGGACTGATTGTACTCCAAATCAAATTGATGAACAACTTGTCAACAATTACATTATCGGAGGGCAGTGGTGGCAAGAAAAACTTGAGGCTTCCCTCCCTAAAGCTATTGTCGAGGAAATCATTTTTGTTCCATTACCGAAGAATCCTATAAAGGATAGACTATATTAGTGGCCCGATAGAGAAGGGGGGTTCACAACAGCTTCATCGTATATATAAACTTCTAACCAATGCGGCAACTGATAGGAAAGATGAAAATACATGGATCTGGAACCTTAACATACCTCCAAAGATTTAAAAAAAAATTCTAATGGACAACGAGCTAGTCTAGCTTATCCACAAGGGACTGATTTGCGAGTAGAGGGGTTACTATACTAGCTACATGTGAAATATGCAATGACTGTAGGGAAGATGATACTCATATTCTCATGGAATGCATGAACTTCCATGTTACCCGACCAACATCTTAACGAAAAGGGACGCAACACTCTTCAACAAATCATAAGTAACTCAAGGGACTTTCGACATATTTAATCTTGGGTCGGGTTTTCATTAAAGAATGATAAAATTCAAAATATCAATTTTGCTTGGTGGGCAATTTGGTAGTTCCGAAATAATGTGGTTTTAAAAACGGTACTGACAAGGTTATATCTGAATTTATTAAAAGACAATATGATAACTGGTTGCGTGGCTACCAATTAAATGAGAATCATGAAAGTGGATATACTAGCAAACCAAACCCTGGGAGGATCCTGGGTTACGCTAAAAAAAACCTTGACAATGTAAATGGACAAAACCTCCATTCGGGATGTTAAAACTCAAATTTGACGGATCCTCCCTTCAAACTAAGGAAAGCACTGCTGGCATCATCATTGGGGATTGGCAAGGAAAACGAATACATGTGGCTTTCAAAAAGTTGGGCCTTAATTCTCCGATAATGGCTGAAGCTTTGGCGCTCAGACTGGGCATTTCCGAAGCAAACAAACTACGAATAAAAAACATACATATAAAAGGTGATTCGAAAATCATTTTGGATTTCCTACAAAATAAAATAAAATGTCACTGGGAGATCGAACTAATAATGTCAGACATCAAATTCATGATAAATGACATGAGAAAAAGTTACTTTTTCTCATATACCTCGTATTGGGAACAGAGTGGTTGACAATGTTGTACATCTTGACCATTATGCTCAGAGGCCTTCTGTCACCCTCAATTCAGATCTTCAGGATCTCATTCGAAATGATGCTCTTGGGTAGGGATTCCCTGCCAAATTCTTTCCTATACAAAAGTGCAGATCTTTGGTTTTGAATAGTTGACATGAAAACCATTATTTTTAAAATCTATAATTAGTACTCATACTTTGTACAAATCCACATTTTATATTTTAAATAGATTAAACCCACTATTTGTTTCTCCAACTTTGTGTAATACAACCTCAATTTTTAAAATTACGCAAAACTACATGAGTTCTAGGCTATGATGACGTATCACGCCCACAATTAAACCTGATTATTAGTACTCATACTAATTCTATAATTAGTACTCATACTAAACGAACACAATTAACCCTGATTATTAGTACTCATACTAATTAAACCTGATTATTTTTAAAATCAATAATTAGTACTCATACTAATTCTGTTAGCATTTTGCTGACGTGTCACGCTAACAATGAAACGTGGATATTTTAATCCATTTCTCTTTTCATATTGGTTGGTTATATTGACGGAATTTTTTTTATAGATGTTTTCTTTTTTTTTTTTATTTTGATTGCAATCGTCTCCATAATCATCTACTTACATTGAGTTGAATTGTCTACCTACAATGAATATTTATTACGGAAATCGGCTATTAATATAAAAATACGCATAATAAAATATTATCTTACCTCATATAATGCATTATTAACCGAATAATCTCTCAAATCCCGTGCCTTCAAGGCACGAGTATCACTAGTATATTTAACACACTTAATCCATCAGTTTCGGCTACCCTATTATCTTCAGCTACCTCATCAACTCTGTTTTACCAAACTGACCCTATATTATTATTGGGTCAAATTCATCTAAAAATAATCGGTAAGAAACGGAGAATGAATTGATCGAATATCTCAAATTTGGTAATAAATCAATCATATTAAATATATAACCATGCTAATACACACAAGAGAAACGGAGAATGAATTGATCGAATATCTCAAATTTGGTAATAAATCTATCATATTTAATATATAACCATGCTAATACATCAAGCCATAACAGCGGATGATTCTAATAATATCTCTATATATGTGTAATGGTCATCCATTTGATAACAAACAAGAGAACCACACCATAAGACGTCGTAGGGGGGAAAATGAACAAGCTTTTGATCGCGTTGGCTCTCTTTGCTTTATTGTATGCGGCCAACGCCAAAGATATTACAATGCCGACTACCAACAAGCATCTCACGACCACCAACCTCGGCGATCAAAAGCCAAACATACATATTCCAAGTATGTATTTAAGTATTTTCAATAATCCCTAATGGCCGTAGAACTGTATACAATTCTACGACCATTAGAATATAATGGTATTGTTATATATATAATTTTTAAATTTGATTTGATTTTATTTTTAAATTAATTTGCAGGATGTACACGTTGTACACACAAGGGTTTGTTGGTTGATTGCTGCAATTGTAATCCTGGTCCAATCTGCACAACATGTTATTTAGGATTTCCGTTACCTGGACCGTCGCTTAAAAAGGCCACCCTCCGCAATATGGTGAGAACATAATTGATACAATGTCACTTTGATGAAGCCATATGTTTCCGCAACAGTTACTCTTGTTATTTCAATGTTGCTGAAACCGTCGCAATAAAAGTTCGATTCATGATAATTATTACTTTGTTTTTCGATATCTACATCTATACTAATACTAAAATTGAGATTTTCCTTAAGTCATCATATGTGTTTTTTTATCTTTAAATTTTTGGACACATTAATTTTAATTAAAAAATAGATTTGCAAATGTAGCATACTTTTTTAAAAATTTGACAAAAATGTATTAAGGTAAGGCATTTGTAAAAGTAGCTTAGGTGTTAGTTTTGTAAATAAATTGGGTGACCGTTGCAAGGAAATCTGAAAGGGGTTGCAAACAAAAAAGGAACGGTTCCCACGAAAATTCATAGTGCTTGATGGAAACTAAATATACGATACAATGGATCATACAAGCACTTATGTGGTCGAATGCATGTATTAATTCATTGATTTTTAAACTTAATTTAGTTAGTGCCAGTTAAATACCAATTTTGTGTAAAAAAAAATAAATACATTCATAGAAAATCACAAGAGCGTTGAACAGGCAGAGAATAAATGTTTGTTACATGAGGGTTGCATTTGGGCCCTTGATCGCGCTCTTTTGGAGTTTAGTCGAACATCGATCTTCCAACAACTATCAAACATAACCTTACATTAAAAAAATTTCGTTGGGCCGAATAAATGTTTCGATCCCAAAAATCATTCGTGTTTCAGGAAGATTAGCTTTTGAAACTATAGGGGAATCAGAAGGAAAATCTTTTGGATTGACATCAACACTTGGTGCAAAAGGGAGCATATATAAATGTTGGCTCTCGCAGAAATGAAAACTGAGGAAATCCTTGATCCAGTTACTTGGAAGGGGGTGGGATTTGACAAGGCTATCTGGTCCTCAGCTGTTGGGAAATCTGGTGGGCTTGGATTGCTCTTGAATTAAAACTCTCTGCTTCAAGAGACAGTAGATCATATCGTTCTTACACTACCTAGGGTCATAACAATTAAATAGACTAATCTTATGGAGAACTTCTCTTGCTTAATTTGGTTTGTCTACGCTCCGCCACAAGAACAGGATAAGGATGCTTTTTAGGAAATGATTATAGAAGCCATCAACCAAGAAATACTTCCATGTATTGTAATGAGGGACTTAAATGAAATTGTGTGTATTTCCGAAAAGAAAGGGGGTGCAGTGACCCTCCCAAGAAGGTAATTATAACGACTCTCCAATTTTAAAAACGCTTGCTCGCTAATTGAAATCTCTGTTTGGGGTAATGCCTCGGAGGAAAAATTAAACTGAAGAAGGAAACATCAAAGAGAAGTTGGATCAGGTCTTGGTTCAACGCACAATTTTTCAACAATTCCCTCTCCTTTCAACAAATAACGGAGCTTTCTCTTATTCTTATCATTGCCCAATCTCTATTGATTTGGACACAAAAACAAGGATTAAACCTCCACCATTTAAATTTGAGAATATATGGGTACAATGGGTGGATTTCAGAAACATTATCAAGCAATCTTGGCGGTTATCTTGTGCCCAGGCTCAGCCATGTTTCAACTAACACGAAAAATCCGTATGCTTAAACAAAAAGCTAAAGAATGGAATAAAATCACATTTGAAAATATTTTCAGACAATTACAGAAGGTGGAAGATCAACTTCTCAGTATTCAGAAAGATCCCTATCACGACCAAAATTCCACGTCTCATCTCAAGGAAAGAAACCTAATCTCAAAAAAAAAAATTATTATTTCATAAGTCATACTGGACCCAACGAGCGAAAACAATGCATATTAAATTAACATATTCAAATACTAGTTATTTTCATAGAGTTTCTACCGGGAAAAGGAACATGAAATTGATCATGGCTTATTACCACAACTGAAGGAACCCAAATAATGGGAGACACAAATGTTAGTAATGAAATAAGGAATGAGTTCCAAAAACGTTTTCGTCGACAACCCATTAATAGGGAAAAGCTAAATGAATATCTGTAGCGAATTACAACAGTGATTTATGTAGACGAAAATGCTATGTTACTAGCTATCTCGACTAATGGGGAAATTAAACAGGTAGTCTTTTGTCTCGGTAGGAATAAGGCCCCAGTTCCGGATGATATGACGGTTGAGTTATATAAATCATTCTGGGATATTGTGGGCCCAGTTGTTACCCTAGCGGTGAAAAGTTTCTTCCATTCGAGTAAGATTCGATCTAAAGTAGATTAACCATACTTTCATTACATTGCTTCCTAAATGTGACAGTCCTAAAACAACAACACACTATCGGCCTATTAGCCAATGTTCAACAATATACAGAATTATATAAAAAATTCTAGGGTTGGCACGGTACGGTACCATGGTAAATTTTCGATTACCACGTACCGTACCGATACCATTCGGTATGGAATTTTTTTGTACCACGAACCAATCGTTAATATCAGTAACCGATATTGTTGGTACCGAAAATTTCGGTTATCGAAGGTCGGTACCGTGGTAACCAACATCGCAAATTTCAATAATCAATTTACGTTTTATACTCTGTGGTACCAACGGTACCGATGGTACCGATGGTACCATTTATCAAATATTTTATTTTGTACCGACGGTATCGATGGTACCGATGGCACCGCAAATTTTTTTGTACCATTTATCAAATATTTTATTTTTAAAAAAAATGCATATATACTCGGTACCAACGGTACCATGGTATTTGGGAATTTTCCATACCGTGTACCGTACCGACTTCTTTTGGTACAAAGATTTCAATTACCGATTCAGTGGGTTACCGACTACATGGTACCAAAGTCCTGTTGGTACGGTTGGTACGGTAATTATTTTACCACCACCCAACCCTAAAAAATTCTAATTGAACGCCTTAAGATGGTAATTGGAAAACTTATTAACCCACTACAAGGAGCCTTTGTGTCGGATAGGGCGATCCAAGATAATGTGCTTAGTGCACATGGAATTTTCCACTCTTTCAAAACTAGGAGAGAAAGAGAGGGATAGATTGCAATGAAACTCGATATGGAGAAGACATATGATAGATTTGATTGGTATTTCACGGAACATATATTAAATAAATTTGGCTTCCATCTTATTTTTGTTAACTGGATAAAAGAATGTATATCAAAAGTGTCCATCTTAGTGTTGGTGAATAATGGGCTAACATATGTTTTCTACCCGTCTAGAGGCCTACGTCAAGGAGACCCATTATTCCCCTTCCTATTCATATTAGGTGTAGAAATCTTGGCCCAAAGACTTTTTGCTGAATCGGGCGCCCTCAAACGTCTTATTGGGTTTCACTTTGGTAACAACGGCCCCTCTGTCAACCCGTTTTTGGCCTTTGCTGATGATATCTTAATCTTCACGGCAGGCAGTGCTACTGCTTGCCAAAAAAATGTTCTCTAAGAATATTGCCAAATATCTGGACAAAAAGTTAGTTATCATAAACCGGCTTTTCAAGTAACATCTAGTGTTGATCGGGGCCGAATCATAGAACTAGAAGGTACACTAGGCATTTCTAATGTGCAATCCCTTGAGAAATATCTAGGGTGTCCTATTTATCAATGGTCGTGTTAATAAGGATACATTTAGAGACATTGTTTGCAACTCAAAAGAACAACTAAGTAAATGACGTGTTGAGGCCCTATCACAACACAGCAGAGCAGTGCTCATTGGGACAAATTTAACGGCTAAACCATTATACACGATACAGAGTTTCATGCTGCCAGCAACCATTCATGAGGATTTAGACCAAAATAATCGTCGATTCTTTTAAAACAAAGATGCACAACACAAACCTCGTATCGGTTAGAAAAGCAAAGGAAATGAATGAAGCACTACAAATGAAACTTTTGTGGAAAATCATGGCAGAACCAAATAACACTTTGATGCGGGTAATAAAACACAAATATTTAAAAGGTAATCAATTCATGGAGTACAGGAGAAAATGTACTGCATCATGGCAGTGGTATAAGCTCTCAATGCTTATAGAATAGTTCAAATAGGGCCTTATCTGGTCCATTGGAAATGGGAGATCTGTCAAATTCTGTACTGACAATTGGATATCCACACAAGCTATTACGAGTAGGACTGATTGCCCTCCAACTCAAAATGATGAACAACTTGTCAACGATCACATTATCGGAGGACAGTGGTGGCAAGAAAAACTTGAGGCTTCCCTGCCTAAAAGCTATCGTCGAGGAAATCATTTTAGTTCCATTACCAAAGAATCCTATAAAGGATAGACTATATTAGTGGCTCGATGGAGAAGGGTGGTTCACAACAGCTTCAACATATAAGCTTCTAACCAATGCAACAACTGATAGAAAAGATGAAAATACATGGATCTTAAACCTTAACATACCTCCAAAGATAAAAAAAAATTTCTTATGGACAACTAGCAAATCTGGCTTACCCACAAGGGCTCGATTTGCGAGTAGAGGGGTCACTATACCAGCTACATGTGAAATATGCAATGACTGTAGGGAAGATGATACTCATATTCTCATGGAATGCATGAACTTCCATGTTACCCGACCAACATCTTAACGAAAAAGAACGCAACACTCTTCAACAAATCATAAGTAACTCAAGGGACTTTCGACATATTTTATCTTGGGTCGGGTCTTCATTGAAGAAGGATAAAATTCAAAAAATCATTTTTGCTTGGTGGGCAATCTGGTAGTTCCAAAATAATGTGATTTTAAAAACGGTAATATACATACTGACAAGGTTATATCTGAATCTATTAAAAGACAATATGATAACTGGTTGCGTGGCTAATAGTTCAATGAGAATCATGAAAGTGGATATACTAGCAAATCAAACCCTGAGAGGATCCTGGGTTACGCTAAACAAAAACCTTGACAACGTAAATGGACAAAACCTCCCTTCGGGATGTTAAAACTCAAATTTGATGGATCCTCCCTTCAAACTAAGGAAAGCAGTGTTTGCATCATCATTGTGGATTGGCAATGAAAACAAATACATGTGGCTTTCAAAAAGTTTGGCCTTAATTCTCCGATAATGGCCGAAGCTTTCAGACTTGGCATTTTCGAAGCAAATAAACTACAAATAAAAAACATACATATAAAAGGTGATTCGAAAATCATTATGGATTATCTACAAAATAAAATAAAATGTCATTGGGAGATCGAACTAATAATGTCAGACATCAAATTCATGATAAATGACATGAGAAAAGGTACTTTTTCTCATATACCTCGTATTGAGAACATAGTAGCTGACAAAGTTGCATACCTTGGCCATTCTGCTCAGAGCCTCAGAGGCCTTCTGGTCATCCTCAATTTAGATCTTTAGGATCTCATCCGAAATGATACTCTTGGGTAAGGATTCCCTGCCAAATTCTTTCCTATAAAAAAGGGCAGATCTTTTTTTTAGGCTATGATTCTTTTTAAAATTACCCAAAATTACATGAATTCTAGGCTATGATTACCCAAAATTACATGAATTCTAGGCTATGATTCTTTTTTTTTTGAATAATTATGGATAAAGTGATTGTGATTTTATTTAATTTAAAAATAAAAAGTGTTTTTTTTTTCTAAAGTTGGACAAACAAATAGTGGTTTTGGTGTATTTAAAAAATAAAGGGGATGAATTTGTGCAATGTATAACTATATACACATGTTTTCGTAATTTTGGTAAATAATGTTTTGTTTTGATTATTCTCGTAATTCAAGTTCAAAAGTTTGTATTATTTTAAGACAAAAATTCAAAGTTTGTATTATTTTTGGTTGATTTTAAAGTTTTTATTATTTTTGCTCTATAAGTGAATAGTTTGTATTATTTTGACTTTTTTTTGTTCGTATTATTTTTTGTTTTTTTTTTTGGTTAAGTAGGAGGGCTAAAGCCCCGTAATCTTATTTAAAGCTTAATCGGATATCCCTGTTGTAGCAGGGTACATAAAGGCCTGGATACAATCCGGCATAAAATGAAATGTCTGAAATTGTGCAACTCGATCCAGTCCTAACTTTGCTAAAGCATCGACAACTTTATTGGCCTGCCGACGAACAGGACCGGACCTGAGACTTCGGATGTCCAAGGCGAGATAAGAAAATTGGGCCCTCTTGATTTCTCCTTCTCCTTCAATTTTTTCTATTTAGCCATGCAATTTGTAGAATATACACGTCCGAAATTTCTTTATGAAAATTTCAATCCCTTTATAAATTTACTTCTCTTTAAATTTGCATATTGGATGAATACAATTAACCATTATAATGGTTAAAAACTAGGGAGCCAATTCCAATTGATAATCAGTAGCCAAATTTCAATTCCAAAATGTTATAATATTATTATATTAGGGATGAATAAACACTAGAAAACCTAGTTCCCTGTAAACTTCTATATAAAGGGTCCTAAAAAACCCCAATAATACATCAATTCCTCATCTCTTCTCTCTACCTCTCTTCTCTTATCTTTGATTTATCACACATTATCGGCACGAATTTGCTCTTTATTTTTTTGCGATCGAATCATGTGCCTTTCAGATCAATTGATTGATCTATGTAAGCCACTCTATCGGAGAAGACGTTGGCATGATTCAATCACTTTATTCATTCTTTGATTTACTTTAACAATAAGCTTTCAAATTTTGATTTACTTTTTCAACCTATTGCATAATCGATCTAGCCTGCATCAATGTTCTTTTAATCCATGAAGCTTCAATCGGGTTTGATTTTTTCGTGGTAAATTACAGTTTATGTTCCTCGGTTTTTTAATTTGCTGAATTTCGATTTTGACTTGGTGACCCCTGGATTTGAACGAATTAAAGAACATCCTAAAACAAATCAAAACCCTAGCTAATTTAATTATTTTTTTTGTGGTTGTTTTCTGCTAGTTTGGGATTTGTGACTTGCGCCGTTATCGTCACCATGCTCCTCGTTGGAGCACTGTGACGCTACCGCCTGCGATCACCGATGACGGACACCAATTGTGGGAGGTGAGAGGCACTCAACACCTGTGCTCGCTCGGGTTGATTAACAGGCCGCTCCGGGTTCTTGGTGACCTTGAATCACGGGTTTTGATTGGGCTTCGCCGCTTCGGTGGCTCCTGGCCCTGGGTTTGTTTTGCAAGGAGCTATTTTAAAAGAAATGCAGGATTTTTATTTTATTTTTTGTTTAATTAATCGATATAGATTTACTCCATCCGTTTCAAAATAAAAGTCGCTTGACTTTTTGCACGTTTTTTAATAAGGTAAAAACTCTATAAAATATTATTATTTTAATCAAACTTTTTTCATAAATTGATGCTTATTAGTAATAAGTATTAATTTATGAAAAAAAATTGATTAAAAAAATAATATTTTATCGAGTTTTTACCTCCTTAACAAACGTGAAAAAAGTCAAGCGACTTTTATTTTGAATCAGAGGAAGTAACATTTTATTCTTTGATTTTTTTTATTTTTTTTTTTGTGTTGAAATAAACTATTAGTTTCCTATGAGATAGGATTCTAATGAATTACTTTTACGCATGCATGCATATCGATGTTATGATATTGAATTTCCGGTTTAGATTATCAGATTTATATATCATTTTTTTTCGTAACGATGAACTTTGTCCCCTGAAACGGACAAATAAACTAAACTCAATTCCAGAAGTGGTTGAATCACTTGAATGAATTTCAATCTCTAAAGTGAAGTGGTTAATCAATCGATTTTGTAGTATCCCCTGAAGCGGATAATCTCAATCTCTGAAGTGATTGAATCAATCGAAGTTGTAATATCCCCTGCGATTGGATCAATCGGTCGTATCCCCTGAAGTGGATGCTATTTTATTATATCCATGAAGTGATAAACGATCGAATTTCATCCATGTAGTGATGATTTATTTATTTATTTTATTTATCTTATTTTTATGTTTTTTTTTAATTATTTTTCATCTCCCGAAGTAGATGAATTATCTCCTGAAGTAGATAAAATTGTTAAATTTATATATCATCTTCAAAAGTGGATGAACGAAATCATTTCCCGAAGTAGATGAACGAGCGCATCTCCCGAAGTAGATGAATGATAAATTGATCTCATCACCGAAGCGATGAAACGATAAATCTCATCCCCACAGAGATAATCAAGCCGATAAATTTCATCCCTGTAGTGATGAAATTGTATTTATTATTTATGTTTATTTATTTATTTTATGTATGTTATTTAAATTATATTTGCTTAATTCTCATCTCCCGAAGTAGATGAACGGAACATCTCCTGAAGTAGATGTGAACGATTGAAAATCATCCCCGTAGTGATGATTTTTTTAGTTTTATTATTCATTTCAATTTGTATTTTTTTGTCTTCAGAAGTAGACAAACATTATCTCCCGAAGTAAATATAAATTGTTAAATTTGTATATCATCCTGTAGTAGATGGTTTCGATCTCCAACAGTCTCCAGAAGTAGACGAACATGTATTTGTGGGGATGTTTACTTTCTTGTCACCAGAAGATGACAATATATTAATTTTATTTCATTTATTTATGTTTTTTTATAGTTTTATCAATTATATCAACTTATTTATTTATTTATTATTATCTCTTGAAATATATAAAGGCGTCCCCTGAAGTGGATGAACACATAATCATAAATCGTTCATATAGTAACGACAATCATCTCCTAAAGAGTTATATATGAAAAGGAAATTCATAAAATGTCTCTCTCTCATCAATACAAATTTGTCCCTGAAGTGACAATATTTATTTCCTGAAGTAAATGAATGATAAGAGATATATTGCATATCCTCATAAAGATTATTTAAAATCATACCCAGAAGAGTATGAGTTTTATTTTAAAGTTTCACAAATACCCAGAAGTGTAGAAATTAAAGTGAATGTATACAAGTTGTCTTCTCCCTGAAGTGAGTAATAATCGATCATACCATTTCTTGAAGAATATGGACAATGTTTATATGACAACTGACTATATTTTTGAATTGCAACTTATCATCTTTTGGAGTGTATGATCGAAATATACATAATAGAGACTAATTGTCACTCGAAGTTGACAAATGAATCATTTTATGAATAAAATCATTTCTTGAAGAAAATGATAAATTGACAAGTTTTTTCTCATGGCTCCACCTGAAGTGGACAAATACAATTTTATTTTATTTTATTTATTTGTTTTTTTATTAATTGCTTTATATTGAATAAAATTATTATGATTTTACTTATTGTAATTCAAAGTTCAAAGTGTTTCCCGAAGAAACTACTTACCATGAGTGTCTAATGCGGAGTTTTGTTTGGCAAATGAACATTTGGGAGAAAGGTTTACCACAATCCCGTAGATTGTGAAGTTTTTCAACACCAACCTAAGAGCATGAAGACTCTACTGATGGATTTTTATTAACTCCTGAAGAGTAAAGAATATTTTATGAACTCTAGAAGAGTAAAGGATTTCACAAACTCCAGAAGAGTATATGTTCCTAATTTTATCATTTGTACTCCTGAAGAAGTACATGGAATGTGGGTTTTATCATATTCAGAACTATTTTTGTTTGTTTGATACAACCCATAAAAGTAACCACATAATACGATCCGGGTAAAAAGGCCACTTCCTGACTATCCTCTAAGCATTGCTTGAAGCATGCCCCTCCAGTAGAGGGTGTCAAAGAGGTTATGGTTAAGCGCTTGACCAAAGTTATTGTTGTGGCTTATAGCTAGGTCTGTTATACGGTTAATTCTAAATGTCTTGAAGAACATTATAAATGAATCATACCTGAAGTATGACATCAACGAAAGTTCCGACAATACCCATTCAGTGACATCTAAATTAAATAAATGGATCACCATATACAAAGTTCAATGTTTGAATATTATGGTTTATAAGTGTCAAACAAATTTGAAAACCCAAAGTTTTCTCAAACAATCATGAATGGAAAATCATAATGAATACCATATAGCTCCAGAAGAGCATTGATCTTGTTACCTGAAGTAACAAATGACACATACGTATGAATTGACATGGTATTGAACACCAATATCTCATATGACTAGCCAGAAGCAAGTCTTACAGAAATGAGAATGTATATATGCATGGTTTATTTGACACTCATTTATCTCATTGAAACTTATCACTAACCAGAAGTTAGTTGACCATAAAATATTTTTCTTTGTGGCATTCGGTCACTCATTTGAATCAATGATGGGCGGGATCATTGAAATTCACATAAAACACCCGCTAAATAGGACTAGAAGGTCATAGGACCCGAAGATCCTCTATAAGGGTGACCGAACATATATGGTCTATCATCTTGGCAAAATCAACAATAAGACCATCTATATTCAAAGTAAATGCAAAGTCTCTAATGTCTCTTGAATGGATTCAATGAGATAACTACGGAACATTATCATATCGTCCAGTGTAATTCTAGTATTACAGATACCTTAACACTTTGGTCATATGAAACATAAGGTAGAGAATGTTAACAAACACATTGTTGAGCATACGGTAGCTCACGGCAACCCAGAAGAGTCGCTGGTCAAATGGGCCCATGCATGTTTGCATTTTGAATTTGACACAATAACATCTCCCTAATTATCTCCAGAAGAGAGCTTGTCATTCAAAGGTTTTGAATGAGCAACATATGTTCTAAGATGTACCTCCTCCAAATGAACTATCAATGAGACCACAAAGAAGTTGGATGATACATGGGGTTTGAGTCCCTATTGATATCAAATACCTAGAGATTTATAATGTTGATAAATTGCTCGGTATTTAGGGGGAGAGGAAATGAGACTAAAAATTAAAAAAGAGATTGCACGGAAGCAACTTCTCTATCATTTCATATCCGCGGATAAATACAAGTGAACCAGAAGTTTAATAAATGAAATGATTATAAGGTTTAGCAAATATGTCATTGAAAGCATTTACTAAAAAGCCAAGAAAGTGACAAAGTCACAGATACTAGCTCATTTGGAAGTTCCAGAAGTAACTCCAACTCAATGAATATCAAGTGGTTCTCAAGTACACCAGAAGTGTTGGAGATCACTAGGCTCTTGGTATACGATTCCCCAGAAATGGAATGAGCCTATGAGAATATGATAATCATCAAACAAATGGATGTCGACATCGAAATGATAGTAAAGAGCTAGAAAAAGGAAATTCATGCAAGAATGGGTTCTTTAAGCATGATGGCATTGGACTTGTAGTTTCAACACCAAAAAGTGCAACATCAATTGGTTTTAAGTGGGTGTTTGTACAAAATAGAATATAAAGCCAAGTTAATTGCACAAAAACCTATCACAGGTTATATGGAGAATGTATTCACCAGAAGTGAATATAATTTTGGATCTAAATATAAATGACGGACGTGTTACTTGCATACGCGTATAAATGAAAAAGATCGATTGAAAATGCCTAAAGAATTAATGTCAAAGCCCCGTCACATACAATTGATTAAAGATCCTTATAAGAGTACCTGGAGTACCTATAATTGTGAAAATCGTGACATTGCATTAGGTCCCGAAGTACCATACAATGTTGTGCTCTTTTCCTTGATCTTGGTTTTTATCCCATTGGGTTTTTCCAAGTTAAGGTTTTTAATGAGGGAACTTAGACACCATTTAATACACTAGATCCCCCATGATCAAATGGCACACTGGGTCCTGAAGTACCTTATGTTTTTGCATTGAAAACAGCTCAACGCCAGCAAATTTAAGTCAAGCATTCAAAGTCAATTGTAATGTATGAAGACATCTCAACTTATACACGTCAAAGGAAATGCTGAGACTCGACTATGCAGCTCATACAGTCAGCATCATCAAGAAGTTCAAAGAGCTTACCCGAATGAGAAGATTGCAAGAAGGGCATTGAATTCAGGGGGAGTATATACGCACTGCACTCTTTTTCCCTTCGATCAGATTTTGTCCCACTGGGTTTTCCTGACAAGGTTTTTAACGAGACAGATCACCAAAGCGTATCAAATGTCATATGCTGAGACTCGACTATGCAGCTCATACAGTCAGCATCATCAAGAAGTTCAAAGAGCTTACCCGAATGAGAAGACTGCAAGAAGGGCGTTGAATTCAGGGGAGTATATACGCACTACACTCTTTTTCCCTTCGATCAGGTTTTGTCCCACCGGGTTTTCCTGACAAGGTTTTTAACGAGGCAGATCACCAAAGCGTATCAAATGTCATATGTATTTATTCTCTGGATCCTAGTTTTGTCCCATTGGGTTTTCTAGGTGAGAATTGTATTGAGGTAGTATTTAAGGATGTTTATACAAGGGGGAGTGTTATAATATTATAACATTAGGGATGGATAAACACTAGTAAACCCTAGTTCCCTATGTAAACTCCTATATAAAGGGTCCTGAAGACCTCCAATAATACATCAATTCCTCCTCTCTTCTCTCTACCTCTCTTCTCTTATCTTTGGTTTATCACACAAATCCAATTTTACCAAACATCAATCCTAATTTCGAAACAAATTCGAATTCTAAATCTTAAAATTCAATTCCCAATTCCAATTCATAGCAAACAGTTAAACACCCATCCTAATTCGAAAAAACCTAATTACTAAATCTTACAAATTAAATCCAAATAATTATTTTCTATTCTAGGAAGAAATTGAAGAAATGGTACCTAATTTCGTAGTTAGAAGAATTGAATCGAATTTAAACTTGGAACAATTGAAGAACTTGGTGGGATGGTGTCATCGGACAACCGCATGCCTGCGCCTGCGCCACTGTCGTTGCGCCTGCACCAGTGCACCATCGTCGCGACGCCGTCCGCAGTCTATGCCTCCGCCTCAACGCCGCCGGAAGAGGATCGATATATAAGAAGGTTGAAGCGTTTATTGGAAGCGTTGTTGTTCGCCTGTTCTTCCCCTTCGTGCAATTTATTCTGGAAGCCGATTCTTTTTTTTTTATTAATATATATATACACATACCAAAATCTTGCCCCCCCCCCCCCCGCGCTAATTGGGCCCGAGGCGAGTGTCAGTTGGGCCTCGCCTCAGGTCCGGCCATGCCGACGGACTTGGTGGATACTCTACTTCCCAACCTGGGGATTCAAGCAGTGCTCGACATTGCATTATTAAGTTATGGTGGGCAAAGGTCTCACCTTCCCTCGATCGCAGCAGTTTGCAGGCCATGGCGCAGTCCATCTTGAGCAATAGGTTCGGCATCCTCAGTTCCTTTGCGATCTTAAGGCCATGGAAATTAAAGCTTCCAATAGCTCGGCTTCGATTGCTTGACAACTCCCGCACTTGAAAGCAAAGGCTCTGACGAACTAACCATCTGAATTCCTGAAGACTCCTCCCCCTCCCGCTGGCCCTGGGTTGCCTCTCGTATTATTTTTTGTTTATATCTGATAGTTGGTATTATTTTGAGTAATTTTTCCTTGTTAATATATATATGCTTGTATTTTTCGACATATTTCTATGTCAAGAGTAATGATATTTCTCGACACCAAGAGATGCTACAAATGGCCCAAAAACATTCTGATACCTTACCAATCTCGACACCACAGAGTCACAAATGAGATTTGTTATTTTCGACGCTATAGCTCCAATATCGACGCTTTAAGGTGTCCAAAATGGAAATATCATTCGTGATGGCAAAATTCTTGGCGCCTTGTAAAAGCTAGCATCGAGAATGAAAATCTAAACACTCTAAAGCGTCAGAAATGGTAATCAAAAGTGTCGTAAAATACGGGATGTTAATTGACCATTACTAAAATTTTATAGTATTGTTCGTGTGTAGTAAATCCCTAAAGATAAAAACTAAAAGATTTTTTTATTATGAAAAGATTCGAAATACACCAGAAGTAAGTCTGATAAATCGAGAGGGTACAAAGAGCGTCGGACAACACGTCAAGATATCAAACAATTACAAGCTAACATCCTCAAAGAAATAGCCTATATATTATTTAAAGAAATATATACAAACACCAATTCTACAACATGACTTCACAAAACCACATAAAGTTGTATATATGATATTTCTTTTTGCAATTAAAGAACCATCAAAGAAGTGAAGATCTTCAAAAGTGGATTTATTCTTTTGTTGTAACAGTTATATATATACTTGAGGAATTATTATAATTCAACTATTCAAGAGCGATTGGAGTGAAGAAGAGAATATGTAATGACTAACCTGCAAGTAAAACTATATGTGTGCTTGGAAATTCTGAGCACAGCTCTTATCTCTTCAACAAGTTACCTCTTCGATTCAAATCACTACGCCATGGTGCAACTCAAGCAACAAACAAATACATTGTCGTTGCTGGAAATCGGTTCAGGCGACAGACAAAGTCGGAGTCGTTGCCCCATACAACCCTAAGGCAACCCCTATCTTGGATTGGATTGAGGTGACCAACATAGAACAATGTTCGTCGCCTGAATCCACTCAGGCAACGAACATTGTTGTATGTGGTCACCTGAGCATATGACAAAATGTGACCAAAAGTACATAGTACTCGAGAACATGTACGATATCTTGCAAACAATTATCTTGCACATGCTGGTATTGTTTGTGCTGTTGAGTTATCTTGCAAACAATTATCTATTATACATGTTTTCATCTAGAACATGTACGATATCTTGTAAACAATTCTCTATCATACATTAGATTAATGTTTTGTATGGAGATATCTTGGAAACAATTCTCTGCTGAGTTAGCTTGCTTTATTAGATTAATGTCTTGTGTAGATACTCTTTATCTGCTGTGTTGTCAGCTAAGTTATCTTGGTTAGTATCGATACTCTTTTTCTATATTGTTGTTCCTAATATAACTATAGCTACTTTGATTTCTCTTTATTTTTATTTTTATTTTGGTTTCTTGTTTTGGGTCCTTTTATATATATATTATCATGAAATATTTATACACATTTTGCATCAGATTTTGGGGATACTCTTATATAGTTTAAACTTGAAATTTTAAAGATCATCACTTTAGAAGTTAGAAATTACAAATAAACTTACTAACTTTCTGATTTCTTATGTCATCCAGAATATGTACGATATGGAGAATCTAGATCCACTTATCCGAAAATTCATCAATGGACGTGCCAACAGTATCTATAGATCTTGGAAATGTCGGTGCCAGAAGATCTATACTGAGTACGGGAGAAGCCGGATGCCGGATGAGTTTAAGCACCGTCGATCTGAGTGGAAATGGTTGATAGAGAATGATTTCGAAAATGAGGCAAAGAAGGTAAACATCTACTACTGGACATTTTATATATATATATAGGGGATATATCTAATGGGAAGTGCTACTTATTGTGAGAGGTAAGAAGTTTTAATCCTAATCGTTAAATTTTGATCCAACGGATAAAATTTTAAATATAAAAAATGAGTGTCACGTGGCTCTGAGATTTCACCTTCAAATTCCCAGATCCAAAAGCAACACCTCTTCTGACCAAAAACCCTTTGCCTCCCTCATCCTTTTCATCCTCTCTTTGGTGGATCCTTAGCTTCAGATTTCCATCTCCCTCCTCAACTTATTTTCTATTTTGTATTTTCTTCTTGATAATTGTGACATTCAAATTTTATTTCCCTTTTCAAGTTCTATCTTCTTGTAACTTGTCATGAAGAAGCAACGAGGCTTTTTTTTTCCCCTTTGTTTTCTCCCTTTTTCGTCTTGTGGGATCGATTGCACTTGGAGATGAAGTTGAATAACTTGAATATTTATTTTCAGGTTTTGAATTCTTCAAAATTTGAAATTGAACCAGCAAGATAGAAAGATGGAATTGAACCAGGAAAAAAACGATGAGGAGAAAAAAAAAGAGAAAAATTGCATCTCTTTCAATTTAGTAGTCATCCATTGTGATTGTGGTCTTAAAATGGGGTAATTAATAATTTACAACAGTTCCCATCAAAAAAAAAAGGGAAAACTAATTAAAATATCCCCACCTTTGGGGTTATGGTAAAAATATATCTTTAACTTTTAAATGTAATAAAAATATCCTGACCTTTGAGGGTGGTGGTAATATATTACCCTATGTTTTCTCACGGGTCAAAAATGCTGACAATGTACCTTACGTGGATTATTTTTTGACAAGACAGTATACGCGGAAGCCTTTTTTTACAAATTAACACGAAAATTGGGTTTTTTTAACGGTTTCCTTAGGGAAAAAATAAAATGATAACAAATTAAACCGGAAAAACAAAATTGATTCAGCCAAGCAACTAATCCAGTCAAAATTGCCTCAAATTAACACAACCCGACTATTTCTAACACCAAACCGACAACAAAACTAAACCGACAACAACGAAGAGGGAAAAAAAAAACTTACCCAACCAAGTCCGTGAACGAATCAGAGGTGAAGAAGATGTGAGAGAGACAACTCAAGATAATCAATCACGAGGGAGGAAGACTGACATTGAAGAGGAACCATAAGCTACCTGAAAGCCAATTCAAGAGGCGACCAGCCGACCACGGAAGAAGATGTGAGGGAGGAAAAGACGTTGGGTATGAATCCGGTCAAGATCTTTATTTTTTTTCCTAAGGAGACTGTTTAAGAAAACCCTTGTAAAAAAAATCCACGTAGGCTGCCTTATCAACATTTTTGACTCGTGAAAAAGCTTGTAGTAATATATTACCACTACCCTCAAAGGTCGGGATATTTTTATTACATTTGAAAGTTGAGGATATATTTTTACCATACCCCCAAAGGTGGGGGTATTTTAATTAGTTTTCCCAAAAAAAAATTTACAACAGTGGTTTCCTCAAATAAAAAAGGATGAGGAGATAAAAAAAAATATGAAGGGAAGAATTGCCTAGTTGAAATGAAGAAGTTCATTTTTTTTTTTATGTAAGATATAAAATCGACAAAAAAAAAATTATAACAACCAGCTTCCTCCATTGTTGTGGGCTTGAAGCCTTGAACCACCTGAAAAGACGAGAGAAACCAAGAAGGCTCTACGCCTCTACCGGAAGAGAGGAGGATTATAGATAGACGAGATCTGATCATGATGGAGCCCACATGAGAGAAATCAATCTCACAGTCACGTGACTACTTAAAGCAATTAATTAAGCTACTTTTAATATTAACCATTAGATCAATAATAAATGGTCAAGATTAAAACTTCTTATCTCTCATTAAAACTACTACCTCTCATAGGATATCTCCCCTATATATATATATATATATATATATATATATATATATATATATATATATATATATATATATATATATATATATATATATATATATATATATATATTTGTGTGTGTGCATTTATAGTTGTTAAGCGTTTTCTAATTTGCCAAATTGTGTTTTTTTGAGGCATTGTGTGCACGGAACAATGAGAACCGCACTAAAAACCCAAAGCCTATCAACCATCGTTCTGGCCCAAAGCCATTCACCCACAGGGCAATTGAGCTGGCTAAAGCAGGCAGTCAGGCGCCGTTTGTTGAAGTCGTGCTGAAAATGTACGAGTCTTCCCCAAATGCTGAAGAACAACTTGTAAGTTTTATTTTCAATGTAATATTATATAACTAATTTGTAAACTGATTTAGGTTGTTATTTATAGGCTCTCTCTCTTATGATAGGTAAAACTTCAGCAATCATTGGATGAGATAAAACAATCCAATCCGCCACCCTCGGAAGATGGCACTTCCAGCGAAGCGGCACCATCCCCCTTGACCATACAAGCACAACAAAAATATCATAATATCTTGCTTGGGAGAGCGTCGAGGAACAGAAGTTAGAGGTATGCCACCAACACATACACTTTATACTCTATCAGATTGTTTGATCTCCTGATTTCATTTTACTCTTTATCAAATTACATTGCTCTTTATCTATATATATACACTCTTTTATCAGATTACATTATTAATAGAAATTGACTTTAATCTGATCAATTTTGAAGAAAATACTTTAATAATGTATACTCTTTTATTGAAAATGACATTCAGATTTTGAAGAACTTTGACAAAAGAAAATTTACTATAATCTATATGTATAGATCTGATCAATATTGATGTCAATTCCTTATTCAAATACATGCCGTTACATTTTAATGGTGTTTAGGTAGGTTTGGGAGGGGCTCACCAGCGACCCCCAAAGAAGAGGGGAGGTCCATGGGCTGCTGCTGCAGCTGAAGAGAGGAGGGAAGAGAGGAGGGAGCTGGAGGAGAGGGCTTCAAAGGCTGAGGAGAGGGCTTCAAAGGCTGAGGAGAGGGCTTCAAAGGCTGAGGAGGCTGTTGTAAAGGCTCGGGAGGAGGTTGCAAAGGCTCAGGAGGAGGCAAGGTTGGCCATATCGGGCCTTGCTGAGTTGCGGGATGTCGTGCGGGGGTTAGTCACAGACAAACAAGCTTCGGTTGGCACCCGTGCGAATGAAGCTTAAGGTTTGAATGTGATTCGCTTCCTCATCTTTTGACTATTTAACTCTAGTATTGAACTAGTTTGATTGACCTATGAATGTGTGTAGTGTTGGTAGAAAAGAAGGGTTGGGTTTAGTGGGTTTTTGCTAGACAAAGTTGAATGTCGATTTGAGAATATTTTGTTGGAACGAAAAACTAACTTGAATGTGACATTCGTATGAATCTGAAATGTATGCACTTTTAGACAAATGTGGATGTATATGGATGTCAATTATGAATGTGAAATGTATGTGCGAGATGTCCACAAGCTTGTGAATGTGTTATGAGAAACAGGTGATTTGGATGCGATTTGGTGCGTGTCCGCATGGAGCAAATGGAGCTTCCAAATAGGATTTTGTTTAATTGGCAACTCAATTCTAGCAACGAACATAGGGTAAACCCGTTGTAAGAACATTAAAAAAAATGACCAATATGTCACTCGGGCAACGAACAATGATCACTCAGGCAACGAACAAAGAAACCCTTGTGGTTGGTACAACATGAAAAAACAACTCCTTCAAGACTCAAGCCAAGACATCATATCCGTTGCTAGATGACTCAGGCAACGAAATAAAGTTACTTTCGTGGCCTGAATATTTAGATTTTCTGACGGGAACGATGCTCAGGCGACGAACAAGACTTAGGCGACGAACTTATCTCGTCACTTGAATGGCTACAACCGATAGCAAGCCCGTTGACCATATTCAGGCAACGGACGGTGTATTCGTTGCCTGAGATAACTCAGGCAACGAACAAACGGTTGTTTGTCGTCTAGAGATCAGAGGCACGGGCTTGAAGCTACGGAGTCTCAGGCGACAACATGTCCGTTGCCTGAATCCTCAAGTGACGTGAGAGGCCTTCAGGCGACGACTTTATGTCCGTTGCCTGAGTTGCACTAGGACGTAGTGAATCTACTCAACACCATTAATATGATGAGTGCAAATAAAAAACGGAGATAAATTATTGTAATTGGTAATTAATCACCTGCTACCAGTAATACAAAACCGATAAGTAAAAGTTAAGTGTGGGTACTGGAGTCATAGGTTGTTATGAAAATAAATTAAGATACCAAACATTTTTTTTATTAAAAAAATGGAGCACGTAACTGGTTTTATTTGCATAATATGTCCTCAAAATGTGTTGAAAGTGAAATATCTCATTACTTGCATAACTTCGATCTCACCACTAAAAGTTACAACTAACTTTTGATAATATCTCATTACTTATTATTATTCCTTAATGTAACTTGTCCTTGCTTAATGTAAATCATGAAATAGAAATCTCGCTAACATATTGAGCTGTGGCTACTAGGGTTGTTATATGAGCCGGGTAGCTCGAGCTCGACTTGATAAAAACTCGATTCGAACTCGTTTATTTTTTAAAGAAGCCCGGTATGAGCACATTTTTAAGCTCGGGTTCAAATTTAAACTCATCTCGAACTCGACTTATTTATAAACGAGTTGTATATTAACAAGTAATACTCGATTTGTTCAGCTCAAACAACACTCCTATTGGCCTACCAGAGACACCACTTATCGACGTTCTAATTAAAAAAAAAAAAATTAACACTATGATTTGTAAATTTAGAACTGGTCAACATCTAGACATTCTCATCACCAATCGGTCAACATAGAATTGGTCTAAAATAACACAAATCTTATTTTACAAACACTTCACTTACACGTCACAGCCACAAATATTTTACTCCCAACAAAATCCAACTCCGAACCTCCCTATATAAACCCCATCCCATACCCCATTTTCTCCACAACACCAAACAACATAACAATAACAATGGCTCTCAACAAAAACCTCCTCCCACTCGCTCTCCTCCTCGTCCTAGCTGGCTCCGCCGCCGCACAGAACTGCGGCTGTGCCGCCGGCCTCTGCTGCAGCAAGTTCGGCTTCTGCGGCACCACCCAGGCCTACTGCGGGGCAGGCTGCCAAGCGGGTCCTTGCACCTCCGGCTCTACCACCCCATCCAGCAGTGGCGGTGCCGTCTCAGATGTCGTCACCGACGACTTCTTCAATGGCATCATTAACCAAGCTGACTCATCCTGCGCCGGCAAGAACTTCTACACCCGCTCGGCTTTCCTATCCGCCACCGGCTCCTACCCGAGCTTCGGGACCTCCGGCTCCTCCGACGACCAGAAGAGGGAGATCGCCGCCTTCTTCGCCCATGTCACCCATGAGACCGGATGTAAGTTTGATCAAAACAATTATATATTTAGGGCGCGCTGTTGAAAATCAAAATTACAGGAAAAAACGTGATGACCAGATTTGTAAACCGGGTTTGGATAGAACTGAGCTATAAAGTCACAGTTTTTAGCTCGGTTCTATTCAGAACCGGGCTATAAAGTCACTATTTTAATTTTAAAACAAGAGGTTTTAGCACGGTTTTTAGAATGAACCGAGCTACAAAGTCACTGTGTAATTAAAAAATGAGATTTTTAGCACGAGTTTCAAATGAACCGAGCTATAAAGTAATTTTCAAGGTTTTTACCATAATTTAAGGTTTTCCCAAGAGTCAATCCGTGTATATATATAAAATTGATCATTTGTGAACGATATAATCTGAAATGTTTGGTATGCAGCATTTTGCTACATAGAGGAGATAAATGGAGCATCACACAGCTACTGCGACTCCTCAAACACGCAGTGGCCGTGCAACCCATCGGTGAGTTACTACGGGAGAGGACCCCTCCAGATCTCATACAACTACAACTACGGCCCGGCTGGCCAGAGCATCGGGTTCGACGGCCTCAACTCCCCTCAGACGGTGGCCAGTGACCCTGTCATCTCCTTCAAGACGGCCTTGTGGTTCTGGACGAACAATGTCCACTCCGTCATCACCGGAGGGCAGGGGTTCGGAGCCACTATCAGAGCCATCAACAGCATCGAATGCAACGGCGGGAACACTGCTCAGATGAATGACAGGGTCAGCCTCTACACAAAGTACTGTCAACAGCTTGGGGTTGACCCTGGCTCCAGCCTTACTTGCTAGTTATATACGCTAAAGTGAACATGTACAATAAGAAAGAGAAAGTCCTTGAAGATTTTCTCTCTTTTTTCCCTTTATTATAACTATTAAGTTATAATAAAGTGAATGTACGTACGAATGGTTATCACATTACTTAAATAAGATATGTTCAAACATGTCTCATACCATATGTGTAGTCGAAGAATGATCAAATCGATTGAGCAGAAGCGCAGGTATGGTAAACTAGCAAGCGAAGAAATAAAGCAATCAAAGCGAACAAGTCATTTGTTTACGCGGTTCGGTCAAAGACCTACATCCGCGGGGCCTCAGGAGTCGGGTCCTAAATCCACTAAAACGGAGGAAAGTTTACAAGGGACAATATGTAAGATCTGTTAAAGGTGTAGCTTAAACACATGTGATTCAAGCTTAGGTTTCAGTTTATTTGAAATTCTGTTATGTTAGTTAAGTGTAAGACTGTCATACTCGATGTCGAGGAACTCTGTGTGGTTTAGTCGATATCGGGTAAGGTATGTAAGAGTCGGTTTTCAACAGGTTTTCCTAGCTAAGTTAGTTGAAGTAGTGGGGCTTAGCCTATCAGTTATGAAGTCGGTTTGTGTGTGTGAATGTAGGCGAAGGTGTGGAAGTTTCATTCAATCAATTAGAGAAGTTATTAGCCTCAATTTGTTCTCTCATCCAAAACCAGAATTTCTCGATTTGGTAGAACACAGATTCAAGTATCTGTGCTTGCCATTGAACACTTGTGATTGTGGTCAAGTGAGCTCCAATCTAACATTTGGTATCAGAGCTGAGATTAAAAGATCTCACCGGGTTTAATTTATGAGAATTGAGTGGTGTGAGAGACAAACACAGGGAAACACTTGTGAGAATTCATTGTTCAACAATATGCAGAACAATGGAGGTGGAGGGGTTGACAATCCTCAATTGCCAATCTTCAAAGGAGTGAATTACCACCTTTAGAGTCTGAAGATGACCACTTTTTTCAAATCACAAGAGGTTTGGAACCTTGTAGATCAAGGATTCGAAGATGCAGATCCTCCTGCACCAGATCAGGCTTTGAGAGAGAAAAGGAAGAAAGACTCTAAGGCACTATTTATGATTCAAAGAGCTCTAGATGATGAGGTCTTTCCGAGGATAGCAGCCTCTACAACTGCTCATGATGCTTGGGAAGTTTTGAAGCAAGAATACATGGGAGATGGAAGAGCAATCACAGTGAAGTTGCAGACCTTAAGGAAGGAGTTTGAGACTTTGGTTATGCAAGAGAAAGAAACTATCCAAGTGTTCTTGTCTCGAGTATCTGGAATTGTCAACCATATGAGGACATATGGAGAGACTGTGAGCAGTGAAACCATAGTGAGTAAGGTCTTGAGAAGCCTTACAAAGAGGTATGATCATTTAGTTGCAGCCATTGAAGAATCAAAAGATCTGTCTGTGTACAGATTTGAAGAATTGTCAAGCTCTTTGCAAGCTCATGAAGAGAGAATGAGCAGGACAAGTGAGCAGAAGGAAGAGAAGGTCTTCCAGGTGAAGGATGAAAATTAGAAAAGTAAGAATGATGGTTCTTCAAGTAGGGGTGGCTTTAGAGGAGGTCGTAGAGGAAGAGGCAATTATAGAGGTGGTCAAAGAGGTAGAGGAGGAAGAGGCTATGACAGAGGTCAGTACAGTGGCTCAGGTAGAGGAAATGGAAGTGAACAAGGGAAAGAGCAGTGGAAGGATTCCAATAGGAATCAAGGCAATGATTCAAGGCAATACAAGAGTGGCATCATGTGCTACTATTGCAAGAAATTCGAGCACAAAGAGGCTTTCTGTTGGGAGAAATAGGAGAATGAACAAAAGGGAGTGAATTATATAGAAAAGAATGAGCAAGAGGAGAGATTGTTCATGGCTTTGTCTTCATTTGGGGATACTACAAGCAGCATGTGGTATCTAGACAGTGGTTTTTCAAACCACATGTTAAGTTCAAGAGAAATGTTCAGGGAGCTTGATGAATCCAAGAAGGGGAATGTCAAGCTAGGAGACAACAAAGTTCTAAAGGTTGAAGGAAGAGGAACCATTGTGATCAAGAGTGAGCAAGGAGGAGAGAAATCCTTGCAGGATGTTCAGTATGTGCCCGGGCTTGCTCATAATCTGTTGAGTGTGGGTCAGCTCCAAGAGACAGGTTATTTAGTGTTGTTTGATGAAGATGCTTGTGTTATCAACGATAAGAGAACAAGTGAGATTGTTGTGAAAGTGAGCATGACTAAGAACAGAATGTTTCCTCTTGACTTGGCAAGAGGTGTAAATAGAGCAATGACAGTAAAAGGAAGTGATGAGTCAAAGTTGGGGCATCACAGGTATGGGCATCTCAACATCCAAAGTTTGAAGATGCTCAGTACAAGATCAATGGTCAATGGTCTACCAAAGATGGATGAGTTAGATTTGTGTGAAGGTTGTGTGTATGGAAAGCAATTGAAGGGACCTTTTCCAACTGGTGAAGCTTGGAGAGCTAGTGAATGCTTAGAGTTGGTCCATGCAGATCTTTGTGGGCCTATGCAAACAGATTCACTAGGAGGAAGCAAATATTTTTTTCTCATAACTGATGATTTCAATAGAATGAGTTGGATTTATTTCTTGAAGTTGAAGTCTGAAGCATTTGAGTGCTTTAAGAAGTTTAAAGCTCTCACAGAAAAACAATCAAGCAAGATGGTGAAGGCCTTAAGGACTGATATATAGAGGAGGTGAGTTCATGTCCTTTGAATTTATGTCTTGGTGTGAAGAGAATGGCATAAGGAGAGAGCTTACAACACCCTATACACCAGAGCAAAATGGGGTGGCTGAAAGGAAGAACAGAACTGTAGTTGAAATGGCAAGGTGTATGCTGAAGGCAAGAAGGGTCCCAAATCAGTTTTGGTGTGAGGCAGTAGCTACAACAGTGTACATTCTCAACATCTCTCCAACAAAAGCTGTTGAGAACAAAACACCTTTTGAGGTGTGGAGAGGAAAGAAACCATATGTTGGCCATCTTAAAGTGTTTGGGTGTGTGGCCTATGCAATGGTGACTTTGAGATCAAAGTTGGATGACAAAGCTGAGAAGTGCATTTTCATTGGCTATGCAGTTCAGTCAAAAGCCTATAAGCTGTACAATCCAGTAAGTAAGAAAACCATAGTGAGCAGGAATGTGGTTTTTAATGAAGAGGTGATCTGGGACTAAGAGAAGCCAGCAGGAGATCAAGGAGTTAGAGATGTGGTGAACATTGAGAGTTCAAGTGCAGAAACTGGTGAGGAGAATATGTTTGAGGAGGATGGTGATGATGATCAGAATGTGAATGCTCCAGGATCACCAGCACACTAGTCTAGCTCATCTAGCAGTCAGCATTCCTCTCCTTCAAGCTCATCAAGTGAGACTCCTCCGAGAAGATTTAGATCACTTGCAGACATCTATGCTAGCTATGGGTTTGCTCTTGCAGCAGTTGCTCCAGAAAGCTTTGAGGAAGCTAAGGGTGAGAGCAAGTGGATGATAGCAATGAAAGAAGAGATGAATGCTATCCACTAAAATGAGACATGGAGCTTGGTTGAGTTACCAGCAGAAAAGAATGTAATTGGCCTGAAATGGGTGTTTAGAACTAAGTTCAATACAGATGGAAGTGTTGCAAAGCATAAGGCAAGGCTGGTTGCCAAAGGTTATGCACAGCAAGAAGGGATTGACTTTGAAGAAACCTTCTCACCAGTGATGAGAGGATGTATAGAAGCCTTGTGGGAGGTTTGAACTATTTGGCACATACAAGGCATGATATCACCTTTTGTGTGAGTGTGGTGTCAAGGTTTATGCACAGTCCAACAAAGCAGCATATGGGTGCAGCTAGAAGAGTTCTTAAGTACATTGCAGGGACTCTAGATTATGGCATCTGGTATGGAGGGAAGGAAGAGTTTAAGCTTCAGGGCTTCACTGACAGTGATTGGGCTGGGTGCTTGGATGACAGGAAAAGCACTTCAGGATCTGTATTCAGCTTTGGCACAGGAGTTGTAACTTGGAGCTCAAAGAAGCAAGAGACAGTGGCTCTGTCTTCTTCTGAGGCCGAGTATGTAGCTGCAGGAGCATCAACAAAGAAAGCATTGTGGTTGAAAAAATTGCTTCTTGATCTAGGATGCAAGCAAAGTGGAGCTACTAAGCTATGGTGTGACAACAAGTCTGCAATTTCCATGACAAAGAATCCTGCATTTCATGCAAGGACTAAGCACATTGAAGTCCAGCATCACTTCATTCGAGTGTTGGTTGCAAAGGAAGAGATTGTGCTGAGATTTTGTGGCACAAATGACCAGAATGCAGATTTGATGACAAAGACTTTGAGCATAGCAAAGCATCAGTTCTTCATGGAGAGACTTGGAGTAAGAAAGCTTGAATCAAGGGGTGGTGTTAAAAGTGTAGCTTAAACACATGTGATTCAATCTTAGGTTTCAGTTTATTTGAAATTCTGTTATGTTAGTTAAGTGTAAGACTGTCATACTCGATGTCGAGGAACTCTGTGTGGTTTAGTCGATATCGGGTAAGGTCTATAAGAGTCAGTTTTCAACAGTTGTTCCTAGCTAAGTTAGTTGAAGTAGTGGGGCTTAGCCTAGCAGTTATGAAGTCGGTTTGTGTGTGTGAATGTAGTCGAAGGTGTGGAAGTTTCATTCAATCAATTAGAGAAGTTATTAGCCTCAATTTGTTCTCCCATCCAAAACCAGAATTTGTCGATTTGGTAGAACATAGATTCAAGTATCTGTGCTTGCCATTGAACACTTGTAATTGTGGTCAAGTGAGCTCCAATCTAGCAAGATCTACTTAAACCCTAAGCTTATAATGCTTTAACAATCAAAGTAATGAACAGAGAAAAGGAAGACGAAGACCTCCCCCTTTCATCTTGCCACTCTGAAGACCCGGATCTAAAGATCATCACCATGGAAGCCCTTGAGTATGGCGTCGAAGGGTTCTAGCGAGAGACACCTGAAATCGCCATGGAGGCTCTAGCTGCCAAACCTCGATAGTCGTGCAAACAAAATGAGAACCTCACTTTAGGGTTTACAAAGTTGGCAATATATATTGAGCACTGTAGCCGAGTGTTAAGATCTCAGAGTGACCAAACTCTTGTCAATGTGATATGGGTGCCCATTAGGAGATCAAGCCCAAAAGGACTCAATTCAATGCATATAGACCAGCCCATGATATAGGCAAAAGTCTTGGCCTATTAATCTGTTCAACATTACAATAAAAGTTCTAGCAAATATATAAACTTAGGAAAGTAAAATCTCAACAAATGCCCTCTTAATTTCCTAAGTCTACCAGTGGCAGACACACGTTTCGGTTGGGTCTGGATTTAGGGTGGCTGGGTCCGTCCTCGGCCCTAAGAGATAGCCTGATCAGACAGTGGTATTCTTGATTTGTAGGAAATTCCTACAGAACAAGAATTTATCCACAGTCATAATCTTGGTTCCCTAGTCAGCGGAATTGTCATCTCCACTGATCTTCTTCACCTTTATCACATTTTTATCAACCTTTTCACGGATGAAATGGAATTTGACATCAATGTGTTTGATGCGTTCGTGATACATAGGATCCCTGTATAAATATAGAGCACTCTAGCTATCAATATAAAGAGTAGAGATATAGGTTTTACTTTATATCTCCTTTAGAAGACCCTGCAACCATATAGCCTCCTTGCAAACTTCGATAGCTACAATATACTCAGCTTTGGTAGACGCAGGGCCATTCTGTCATATTTTGAGGCCTTGTGCAAAAATCAAAAGAATATAGTTAGAATTTGATATTGCCTATCGAAATTCTTGATGTTCAAGGGACGATTGCAATGGCTGAATAAGTAGAATTGATTTCCTTATATTAGGGTTTTATTCTTTTCTGAAGGTCGAACGGATTGCAGTGTTTCGTGAGTTTTGTGACGGAAAAAAAATGAAAAATGGGGTGCTGTAATTATTTTGGAAAAATAAAATCAAAACGGGCAGATTTTTTTTTTGGAAAATAAAAGGGCTGCTGTAGAGTGATGGTTTTTGGAAAAAACGAAAATGGGGTGTTGGAAAATAAAGGGGCTGATGTAGTGTAATGGTTTGTGGACAAAAAGGCTGGATTGCTGGAAGAAAGATTCGAACCTGAATCAATCCGGTACAAGTGCAGGCCTTCACCAAATGAACTACCGCAACAACTTGTTACTTTTCGGAATTTATGTATAGATATATATATTATAACACCAATACGAGGCCTCCAAAATTTCGAGGCCCTGTGCGATTGCACCATTTTTCGCACGGGTCTCGGGCCGGCCCTGGGTAGACGAGAGGGCGACAATGGGTTGTTCCGGTTTCCATGAGATGCAATTTTCAGCCCATGTATAGACATAAGAAGTAGTAGACTTTCATTTGTCTTTGTTCCCTGCAAAATCAGCATCAACATATCCGAGCAAATCTAGAGAAGAAGTATGATTTCCATAAACCAGGCCAAGACTAGAGGTACCACCAAGATACTTCATAGCTGTCCAGTGTTTCTCAGCGGGGTTTGTCATAAACCTGCTCAAAGTACTTATAGCAAAGGATAGATTGGGTCTAGTGTAAATCATAGAGTACATGACAGAGCCAACAACAGCATCATAAGGCACATTTTTCATATAAGAAATCTCATCTGAAGACATAGTAGTCCTAACTTTAGTTAGGTCAAGATGCCCTCCTAAGGGCATATTAGTAGGCTTGATGTTCAACATTCTAAACCTTTCAAGAACCTTTAGGATGTAATCAGATTGAGAAAGAGTAAGCAACCTTTTAGACATGTCTCTAGCAATTTTAATAGCAAGGATTTTCTGTGCAGCCCCTAGATCTTTCATATCAATATGAGCTTTCAAGTCCCTTTTCACTTCAACAATACAAGCCATGCATAGATTTGCAAGCAATAAGGATGTGTCAAACTTGCTTCTATAAAAGCCCAATTTTCTCATGCAGGAATCAAACTTGATGTTCCACTGCCTAGGAGATTGTTTAAGGCCATATATAGATTTTTTTAGAAGGCATACATAATCAGGATGAACCTTATCAACAAAACCCTTAGGTTACTTCATATAAATGGTTTCTCTAAGACCACCATGCAAAAATTCTGTTTTAACATCCATTTGCTCTAATTCAAGATCATAAACAATAGTCATAACAAGAAGGAGTCTTAGAGTTTTATATTTAATCACCGGAGCAAAAATCTCATTATAATCTTCACCTTCTCTTTGAGTATAGCCTTTTGCCACAAGTCTAGCCTTAAACCTAGGAGGATCACTAGGATTGGCCCCATCTTTTAGCTTATATATCCATTTGCAATCAATAAGCCTAGCCTTTTCAGGTTTCTTGACTAGTATCCAGGTTTTGTTAAGAATCATAGTCCATTTCTTCCTGCATAGCTTTTAACCAAGACTCAGACTGATTGCACTTAATGGCATGCTCATAAAGTTCAGGCTTATAGGCATATACAACATCAGACATAACACAAGCAAACTCAACCAGATTATTGTTATACTTCTGATTTGTTTTTTTCACCATAGGTTCTCTATCTCTTGTAAGCTGATAGTTGTTCAGATTTTGAGTAACAAAAGAATCAGGCATAATAGGCAACAAATCAGTATCAACAGCAGAGGTAGAGGTAGAATTTAGGGGAGAAGATGTAGACTTAGAGTGAGAGGAAGTAGAGGATGAATCATGATCAGAAGTATCACTTACCCCCTCACCTAATTGGTGAGTTTGCAAATCAATATTGCCCTCTTCATTCCCTGAAATAACAGGTTGTGTTTGAGGGATAGGAGAATAGATGTTATCAAACTCGTCCTCTTCATCAATGCCTAAAGAGGAAGGAATATAAAATTGAGTGGAGTTCATATCACCTCCAAGATGCTAGTCATCAAGAACTTGTTTGTCAACACACTCTAAAGGATGGGTTAGCAAATCTTTAAAATTAAACTCATTTTCCCTGAATATCACATTTCTGCTAAGAATGACTTTATATGCCCCAGATTGAATAACCAACAGTTTATAACCCTTTATTTCATTAGGATAACCAAGCATAGCAAGCTTTTGAGATCTAGAATTAAGTTTTCTATCAGATTTATGAGCAAAAGCAGTGCAGCCAAAGGGTCTAAGATGATCTAAATTAGGTTTCCTCTTGGTCCACACTTCATAAGGAGTCATAAAGTTTATCACAGAAGAAGGGGTTTTGTTTATAAGGTAAGCAATAGTAACAATAGCCTCACCCCACAGAGAATGCTTAAAACCACCAGTGAATAACATGCATCTAGCCTTTTCAAGTAGAGTTCTATTCATTCTCTCAGTCGTTCCATTTTGTTCAGGAGTACCAGGTATAATCAAATGCCTTTTAATACCATGTTCGACACAATATGAATCAAATTCAGCATTGCAAAATTCTAACCCATTGTCAGTTCTTAGGCATTTAACAGAGAAACCAGATTCTTTTTCAACAAGATTTTTCCAAGTTTTAAATATTCCAACAACTTCACTTTTAGCCTTTAACAAATCAACCCAAACTCTTATGCTATAGTGATCTATCAGGGACATGAAATACTTCTTACCCCCAATAGTATCAACTTGGGCAAGGCCCCAGAGATCAGAATGAATATATTCTAAAGGATTCATTGCAGTGTAAGCAGAATTTTTAAAACTGGATTTAGCATGTTTACCAAGGATGCACTAATCACAATTATCAATAAAAGTAGGTTTCTACTTTAAAATGCCATGTTTAAACAAATGCAACAACCCTTTATTTCATATATGCCCAAGTCTCTTATGCCACATATCAGTTTGAATATCACTCATAGATTTAGCAATAGATACAGACACAGGAATACAGGCAACATTGCATTCAGAGCTAGCAATCATATGATAAAGGCCATTCTTCTTTATGCTCTTAACAATAACTCTACCATTTTTACTCACAGTTTTAACACCACCATAAGAGTGACAATGACAGTTTTGATCATCAAAAACACTTTCAGACAAAAGATTTCTTTTCAAACCAGGAACCCACTTAACAGTTTGCAAGATTATGATAATACCATCACGCATTCTCAAAGGTACAGTTCCAATTCCCTTAATGGATAAAGATGAGTGATCACCTAATAGAACCTCACCCCCATCATGAATATCAAGATAATTAAATCAATGTCTATCAGGAGTAGCATGTAAGGTACATCCAGAATCAAGGAGCCACACATCAGAAGTTTCAGATGAATCAACAATAGCAAGTAACTCATGACTACACTGACCCTCACAGAAAGCAGAAACATTAGCAGACCTAGCTAGCAGCAGCCTCTTTTCTAGCTTCATCCTTTTTCCTCTTATAGCAATCCTTCTCAAAATGTCTAGTTTTAAAACAATAATTGCAAGTGACATTTTTCTTATCAAATGTAGGCTTATCAGAGGATTTTTCAGACTTGGCATCTTCTTTCTTATGTGAGTTTCTCTTGTTCTGGTTTCTGTTCCTAGTTTTAGCCATTAGGACTTCATTTTTAGTCTCTTGCTTTGTCTTAAAGACTTTCATAACCTCATTTTTTTGACTCATTGACTCAAGCAGCTTAGTTTTTTTCAAGTCTTCCCTACTAAACTGAATCACATCCTTAAAGGTGTCAAACTGAGCAGGTAAGGCATTTAAGAGCAAAACAGCTTGATGTGTATCATCTATCTTATCACCACATCTTTCCAAATCTTGGGTCATAGTCAGAAAACGATCAAGATTATCATTTAAAGAAACAGAGACATCCATCTTATAGTTGAACAATCTGCACAACAAGTTGATTCTACTAGGCAAAGATTTTACCAGATACAGCTCCTCAAGAGCTTTCCAGAGACCTTTAGCAGTAGTTTGAGTCATGACTTGTCTAGCAACTTCATTAGCAAGTCTGATCATAACCTCATTGTGTGCTTGTTGATCCATCTCTTCCCATTCAGCTTTAGTAAGCTTCTCAGGATACTTCTCTTCGATTGCATCCCAACATTTCTCCTTAATAAGCACAACTCGCAATTTAACCTGCCACATGGCAAAGTCAGTTGCGCCATTATAGTGTTTAATCCAAGCAAAAGACTCAGTCATAATTGATGAAATCCAGAAGATACTAAATCAAAGTTGTATCAGATTTCGTAAAGTGAGTTTAGATCCTCCAAGAGGGAAATAAAAAACTCAAAAAAGAAAACAAATGACTAACAAACATTTTGAAGCTGTAAAACACAAAGATCGAAAGAGTTTTCGAACGAAAAATAGATCGTCGTCACCTTGGACAGGGCTCTGATGCCATTTGTAGTCGAAGAACGATCGAATCGAGTGAGCGGAAGCGCAGGTAAGGTAAACGAGCAAGCGAAGAAATAAAGCAATCAAAACAAACAAGTCATTTGTTTACGCAGTTTGGTCAAAGACCTACATCCACGGGGTCTCAGGAGTGAGGCCCTAAATCCACTAAAACGGAGGAAAGTTTACAGAGGACAATATGTAAGATCTACTCAAACCCTAAGTTTGTAATGCTTTAACAATCAAAGTAATGAGCAGAGAAAAGGAAGAAGAAGAGCCCCCCTTTTTAGCTCGTCACTCTAAAGACCCGGATATGAAGATCATCACTATGGAAGCCCCTGAGTATGGCGTCGAAGGGTTCTAGCGAGAGACACCTGAAATCGCCATGGAGGCTCTAGCTGCCAAACCTCAGTAGTCGTGCAAACAAAATGAAAGCCTCACTTTAGGGTTTACAAAGTTGGCAATATATACTACCTCCGTCCAAAAATACATTGCCTTTACTATTCACGCACGCTTTTTTAAAAAGGTAAAAACTATATAAAATATTAACTTTTTTATTAAATTTTTTTAATAATTACAAACTTATTGATAATAAGTTTGTAATTATTAAAAAAAATTAATAAAAAAGTTATTATTTTATATAGTTTTTAACTTCTAAAAAAGCGTGCATGAATAGTAAAAGTCAATGTATTTTTGGACGGAGGGAGTATTGAGCACTGTAGCCGAGTGTTAAGATCTCAGAGTGACCAAACTCTTGCCAATGTGATATGGGGGGCCATTAGGAGATCAAGCCTAGAAGGGCTCAATTCAATCCATATAGACCAGCCCATGATATAGGCAAAAGTCTTGACCGATTAACCTGTTCAACATTACAATAAAAGTTCCAAGAAATATATAAACTTAGGAAAGTAAAATCTCAACAAAATGGTTTACACCATATTTTAAGACAAACCTAATCAGCGAAAAGTGAAAACTTATTTACATGTACCATATTTTAAGACAAAATATATCATTTGATATTTATGCATATTTTAAGAATAATAAAAACTATTTAAAATTTCCGAGCAAAAAAAACTATATAAAATATTAATATTAAAAAAAACTAAAAAGTTGGTATTTTATATAATTTTTTTTCATCTTATTAAAATATATATTAATAATAAATGACATGTTTTTACCTAATAAATTTGCGATGATTCATTTATGATGTGACATGTGTGGAAAAATGGGTAAACCTACATCAAATTCAAAGTGACTTCCTAAAAACACCTACATATCTTCCCCGTTACAAGGATTTTGAGAGTTTGAGACAATTTGATTGTTGTTTTTTTCAACATATCATCATCTACTTTTCCAACTTAGTAGAAGTTTTTCCAAATATATAAGATTCTTCAGATTTTTCAAATCTCTGAAACGGGAGAGTTGTTAGATCGAGTCGAAAAAAAAATAATTTCAAAAATATGTCTTTGTTTTTCTATTTTGAAAAACAGTTAGAAAAGTCGTTGGAGATGATGTGAGTATTGAAATCTCTTGCAACCTTGCATTTTTTTAAGCAGATAAAGATTAGGCTGGACGATCCCGTAAAAGCGTTCTTTCTAGCACATCCTTCCGAATGAGAACCCGAAGTTTTGGATGATCTTCCAAGCAGACATCGGCAGAAGAACTTTAGGCGAGATGAGCGAGTCGATCTGCAACAGCATTGGATTCTCTGAAAATATGGCATATCTCTACATTAGAAAATGGCGAAATATCTAACAGAATATCAGATTGTAGGAGATCAATGTTTCAGGGGCACTTCTAGTCCCCTAGTAGAACCCTAACAACCAATAGATTATCTCCTTCAATAAGCAAGTTATTAATTTGTACTTGCTTAGCACGCATAATGCCCATTTTCAGCCCAGGGGTCTGCAAATAGAACCGAAGTTCCATTGCACAACCCTGCTCAGGTGGCCAAGGACATATAGCAAAAAACGATCATAAACAGTAATTGATCCTTCAAAAATCAATTAAAATTTGCGCCAAAAGGCGCAAATTTTGTGGTATTCCATTGCAGTAATCACTGGATTCAACTGTATTTTATAAAGATGTAGCAAAAACAAACATAAACAAGTTCATATTCGGCTGTTTTCAAAATTGTCTTCGATAAGTAAAAAATTGAAGAAATTTTGCGCCGAATGCGCAAATTTTATGTGATTCTAATGGACTAAGTACTAAATTCGTTAGCATAATTCAGAATCGTAAAAAATTGATGAAAATTTGCGCCAAAGGTGCAAATTTTCCATGATTTCAAGGCAGCTTTGGATGTAGTTTGTAATGGAATATTGATGTACTTACAATTGATTCTATAGGAGAGACGCGGAAATCGGTGTTTTTGATGAGATCGGAGAGATGATCGACACTGAATCTCTATAATCGGCATTGAGCAAAAGAGAGAGAGAGAGAGAGAGAGAGAGAGCGAAGAAGGTGCCTAGAACAAAAGCAGGCACTATATATTGTGGACATTTCACCAATTTATCCCAAAATGTGGACATTTCACCAATTAGGACAACTTTTTTGGATATTTCATAAACTCCCCCATAATATAATATATAACCATGTTAATACACATTTTTTTTTGGCAATAAGTAATAAACGGGAAACGCTGGATTTTTTTTAAAAATTTTTTTACCTTATCTTGTTGTAGATGATAACAAGAGCCATAACAGCGCATGATTATAATAATATCTCTCTCTATATATGTGTAATGGCCATCCATTTGATAACAAACTAGAGATCGAACCACACCATAAGACGTCGGGGGGGGGGGGGGGGGGGGGGGGAATGAACAAGCTTTTGATCGCGTTGGCTCTCTTTATTGTATGCGGCCAACGCCAAAGATATTACAATGCCGGCTACCAACAAGCGTCTCGCAACCACCAACCTCGGCGATCAAAAGCCAAACCTAAATATTCCAAATATGTATTTATGTTTTTTCAATAATCCCTAATGGTCGTAGAATTGTATACAGTTCAACGACCGTTAGAATATAATGTATTTAAGTTTTTGAATTAATTTTATAGAATGTACACGTTGTATATACAAGGGTTTGTGGGCTGATTGCTGCGGATGTGATCCTGGTCCAATCTGCACAACATTCAGGCACATGTGCTTGGCACATGTGCCTGGCACATGTTCCCTACATTGCACACTATATAAGACCTTGTTTTGCTCCCTCAAAGGTAGGGTTTTGGGGATTGCAACCGCTCATCATGAAGGTATAAATGCCATTTTCGGATACCTCACAGTTGCTGCCATTAATGGCTTATTCTTGCTGATCTGTAATTGCTTGCCTTCTTATTCGATCATGATCTGTTAGTTTATTTGGTATTTCTTCATAGAAACCGTCGCAATAAAAGTTTGATTTATGACAATTGTTACTTTGTTTATCGATATCTATATCTATATTAATACTAAAACTGAGATTTTCCTTCAATCATATGCGTGTCATTTCAATCTTTAAATTTGGACATATCTTTAATTAAAAAAATATTTGCAAATGTGCCTGAATGTTCATGTGGAGCAATCACCAGGTGCACTTGTAATATGGTGAAGAAAATAGCAGAAATTGAATCTATGAACAGACTGATGCAGCTACTGATGAGTCTGAACGAGGGATATGAGGCAGCTAAGAACCAGATTCTGGCAATGGATCCATTGCCATCTTTAGGGAGAGCTTACTACATTCTCCAACAGGTTGAGAATGGAAATCCAGTGGTTGCAAGTTCAGGAAATAGCATAGTTGAGTCCAGTGCTTTTGCAGTAGGGAAACAGAATCAGGGAAGTCAACCATCAGGCATGTCTGGGAATCAACCTTTTAAAAAGGACTGGAAAGAGACCAGGAGGCTACAGAAGCTTGAGAAGCTATGCACTCATTGCAATATGAGAGGTCACTCTGTGGATCAATGTTTCAAGATCCATGGGTATCCAGAGTGGTTCAGATCTCCTAAGGACAAAGACAAGAGAAGTCAGTCAGGTAAATGAGCTATGAATGCTGAGGCCAATAGGAACTTTGGGGATATGGAAGGCTCAAGAAGCACTGCTCATGAGAACAGTCCTCTAGATGACATCAACTATGACAGGGCAGGTTCAAATCAGGTTGATTCAGCAATGGTGAATGCTGTTTGTCAGGAAATAAGGAGGAAGATGAAAGGAAACAATTCCAGTGAGAATTCTTTTGCCAATTTTGCAGGTAAAATGGCCATTTCTAATGCTAATATTGCAGCTGTTTCTCCCACTGATGAGTGGATAGTGGATACTGGTGCCACTGACCACATGGTGCCTGGATCCTCTTGCCTTATTAACAAATCTAGAACGAGTAGAGCAGTTCATATTGGGTTGCCTGATGGGATAATAAAGTATGTAACTGAAATGGGTAATTAGAGATTATCAGAGTCAGTAAAATTGAATGAAATTCTTATGGTGCCTGACTTCAAACACAACTTGTTATCAGTTGGGAAACTGCTTGATGATCATGACTTAGTTGCTTACTTTACTCGACATTCTTGTTACATACAAGACCCTGGAACTAAGGGAGCAGATGATCAAAGGAAGCATGGGCTTTACAGGATTATAGCAGATGGTCAAAGGGAGCAGCTGGGAGTAGATAGCAGTAAAGATCTTTCTTTTTCAAAAACCTGTAACAAAGTCAGTATTGACTTGGATTTTATGCATGCTAGGCTGGGACACCACTCTATTTCAAAACTGAGACATTTGAATGTGTTTAATCAAAGAGTTTTGAATGATTTTGCTTGTGAGACATGTGACTTGTCCAAACATCACAGATTACCCTTTGACAGGAGTGAAAAAATGGCGAATGCTCCATTGCTTTGGTCCATGTGGACCTTTGGGGTCCTTATAGGATTCCTACTTACAATGGTTTCAGCTATTTCTTAACTGTTCTAGATGATTATTCTAGAACTACCTGGACATTCTTATTGAGGGATAAGGTGCAGGTACCTAAGGCAATATTTGATTTCATTGCCTATGTCAAGACTCAGTTTGGATGAAAAGTGAAATGCATTAGAACTGATAATGGGACAGAGTTTGTGCAAAGACAATGTGCAGATTTCTTTGCCAAAGAAGGCATTATTCATCAGAGATCAATTCCTTATACTCCTCAGCAAAATGAGAGGGTTGAAAGGAAGCACAGGCACCTCATAGATACAGCAAGAGCCTTGAGAATTCATGCTGGTCTTCACATTAGATTTTGGGGAGAGTGTGTGTTAGCTGCAACACATCTTATTAACAAGCTTCCAAGTGTTGTGTTAGACTGGTGTACTCCTTATGAGAAATTGTTTAAAAAACCTGCAACTTATGGTGAATTGAGAGTATTTGGTTCCTATGCTATGCTTCAGTGCCTCCATCAGAGAAAGATAAATTCAGGCCTAAGGCTAGAAAGTGTGTCTTCATGGGATATCCACATGGAAAAAAGGCTTAAAGTTGTGAGATATAGATGGAAGATCTATATTTGTTAGCATGGATGTGATCTTCAGAGAAAGTGTCTTTCCCTTCAAGCTAAGTAAGTCTGACTTAGATGATGAACAGGTGCCTAAAAGGAAGTGGTTCCCCTTCCTTTGGTAAATCCTGCAGAAGATCAGGGTGATATTTTCCTTCCAGCTACCATGGGTGAATCCTCACAAGTTTGGGGTCATGATCAGATTGTCAGTGACACCATAGATCCGAAAGTTTAGTCACATGTTCAGTCCCCTTCTCAGTCTAGCACCGAGGTTCAGCCTTTACCACAAACCATGGAGATTTTCTCCAAGATCCTGTAGAGTTTCCTCTATTAAGGAGATCTACCAGAGCTGTTGTAAGACCTACCAGGTTAAATGATTTTGTTTGCCAAAATCATAATCAGCATTCAGTGTCTCATTCATTTTTGGCAACCTGTTTGGGACCAATAGTCAAAGAGAATCCTCAATACACCAACACTTTTGCCTTGATGAGCTCTGTATATGAACCATCATATTTTTATCAAGCTGCTAAAGATACAAATTGGATGGCAGCTATGGAAAAAGAGTTACATGCTTTAGAAGCAAATAAAACCTGGAGTGTCACTGATCTTCCTGAAGGAAAAAAGGCAATAGGCAGCAAATGGGTGTACAAGGTCAAGTATAGACCTGATGGAAATGTGGAGAGATTCAAAGCCAGATTAGTGGGAAAATGATATAATAAAGTGAAAGGGAAGGATTACAAACACACCTTCTCTCCAGTGGCAAAATTTACAACAGTTCGAGTGTTGCTTGCCATTGCCACTATGAGAAATTGGCCTCTTCATCATTTAGATGTAAATAATGCTTTTCTGAATGGACATTTAGATGAAGAAGTGTATATGAAACCTCCAGAAGGATTTGTTCTTGGTAAACCAGGGCAAGTTTGCAGACTATACATAAGTCCATATATGGATTGAAGCAAGCATCTAGACAGTGGAATGTGGAGCTGAGTAATTTTTTATCTCAATTAATTAGGATTTGTGAGATCTATTGAACACTACTCTCTCTTCATTAAGAAGGTGCCAAAGGGAGTGGTTGTTTATATGTGGATGATCTGATCTTGACTGGTGATGATGAGCAAGTTATTTCTCACACTAAGCAGGCTCTACATTCAGCTTTTACAATTAAAGATCTGGGACTTGCCAGATACTTTCTTGGCTTGGAATTATAAAAAGATGAGTAGGGTCTTTTGCTTCATCAGAGGAAGTACATAGTTTAGATACTGAGAGACTGCAACCTTACTGACTACAAGCCTGCTCCTTTTCCTTTGCCAAGAGGATTGAAATTATCTACCGATTCAGGTGATATTATGCTTGATGAAGAACCTTATAGATGGTTAATTGGCAAGCTATTATTTTTGACACTCACCAGACCTGATATATCTTATGATGTTCAGCATTTAAGTCAATTTAAGACTCAACCAAGAGAGCCCCACTATGCAGCAACTCTTCATGTAGTGAGATACTTAAAGGGAACACTCTCAGTTGGCCTTCATTACTCAAACATTTCTGATCTTACTATGACAGGATATTATGATGCAGACTGGGGTGCTTGCCAGTTTACTGCTAGATCACACACTGGATATGGTGTGTTTCTTGGCAACTCTCTTGTGTCTTGGAAGACAAAAAAAACAACACACTGTGACTAATACCTCTGCAGAAGCCGGGTATAGAAGTATGTCCATGACCACAAGTGAATTGGTATGGATTGATGGCATTTTACATGCCCTTATGATCAATGTCCCAAGGCCTATTCTCTTGTTCTGTGATAACAAGGCAGCCTTACACATAGCTGAAAATCCTGTCTTCCATGAGAGGACCAAGCACCTAAGAATTGATTGCCATTATGTTCGTGAAAGATTGCAAGATGGCTTAGTTCAACCTCAGCATATCAGGACTGGAATTCAACTGGCAGATTTGATGACAAAGCCTTTGGGTGAGAAACAACAACTCTTTCTCTCATCCAAGTTAGGACTTGTTGGATTTTCTCCAAGTCCAACTTGAAAGGGGGATATGGAGAATGTTATGCCTTATTTTCCAGTTCTCTCCTTTACTTATCTTCCTTTGCTATTTTACTATGTTTTGGGGCAAATGTTGTAATAAGATCAAGATGTCATCACGTGCGTGTGATTGAGGTCATATAAATACCTTGATTGTCTCATGATTAGTAGTAGGGTTTTTGGGATTCCCAATTGAATGAAGGGTAGCCGACAATGGCTTTTCAGAAAAACCAAAGTTTCCATTTTCGCTTCTAGCTGGTCACTGTTCCATTGAGCAAGAAAGTTGTGTGCAGCTTCTCAATAAAACTAAAATTTATATAACAACAATTACTAAGATCTCCTAAACCCCATACATATCTTAAATAAACCATGTGGTTTCAATGACTTTTGATGTCGGTGAACTTCTTTGCCTAAAAAATAATTGTCAACACAGACTTCCCGTATTAATAAAGTGTCTATTGTCGACATCGAAAGCCGCACTACAAAAAAAAATTAAATTCGCCACCCTAATTAGCTTCGGCATGAGCTTGCCGTGGCAATTGGTACCCTTTTGCCACGGCATTAGCCACGACAAGCCTTCAATCCTAAAAACAGGAGGAATTCGCCACAGATGGTAGCTTCGGTAGGGTTGCCGTGGCAAAAAAAATAGTGAAATTCGACAATTTGCCACTCCAATAAACCCTTACCGTGGCAAATAGATTTTTTATTAAAAAAAATAACAAAGAAACCCTAAAAGCCTACCCGCTCGCCTCCTTCTTCTCAAATCGATTTACCCTTCTCTCTCCTCATCTTCCATCTTCCCGATCGTCTCTCTCTCTCCTCATTTTTCAGATCTGAAAATTCTGGATCTCGTGTGGCAGATCTAACCTCCATCTCGTTCTCCTCCTCCTCTTCCTCTTTCATCCATCTTTGTCATTCTCATGCTCTTTTGTTTTCCTTTCCCTGACTCTCTCTCTTTCTCCCGTCTCGAATCTCAATCTCTCTCGCCACTCCTGCTCCAGCTCGTCGGCGCCACTCCTGCCTATTGCTCTTCGACCATCGCCCTCCTCTCTCTCCGCTATCAATTCTCTCGCAACTCTCAAGCTCTCGCTGCTCTCCGGAGTTCAGCCTCACTTATCAGTCTCTCGCTCTGGCATCACCACGAAGAGATCCACCCGTGCTCACTGCTCAGTCCGGTCCGGCTCCCTCTTGCTCTCTCAATATCTCCGACGCGCCGCGCTCCGCTCGTTCTCAGTTCGGCTCCCTCTCCAATTCAAGTATTGAGTATTCAATGTAAGTTTTATTTTATTCAATTTGAAAGATATATCTCTCGATCTGGATCATTTTTGTATTAGGGTTCGATTGAAGAAAGATTAGGGTTTATTTGATTTCTTGAAAATCAAAATTTTGGGATGAAAATTCAGAAATTGGAAGAATTAAATGGGAGAAAACTTGCTTTCGATCTGGATCTGGATCATTTTTATTTGATTGAAGAAAGATTAGGGTTTATTCGATTGAAGAAAGATTAGGGTTTATTTGATCTCTCGCAACTCTTGCTCCTGCATTTTGTAGGTTTTCTGTCTCGTTTTCTTCTTCTTCTAATTCGTCTACGGTTTGCTCATATCATGTTATTTTTCCTGCTCTAGTTTCTTGGGTATAATTTGGGGGGAAAACCCTAATTTTTCAATGTTGCTCATTTTTATTTGATTTAAGTAGCAAAGACAATTTCTAAGCCATTAAAACTCGGTTTATTTTGACATTTGGTTTAGTTTAGGTGATTGAATCGGCTATGTGTCCTGTGAGAATTTGAATTTCTGACCTAGTTTTTATTTGGATATTTCTCCCTTCTTGTTGAATTGAATTGTCTGTTACAAGCAAGGAAGATCAAACAAAATAATTCAAGTAGGACTAATGAGAACAGTTTAGGAAGACCCTAACCATCTGTGCACATATTTTTTGTAGACCACTAATAACAAAGTCTACATATGGTTCGGAATTGAATTGAACTGATGAGTCCATATGGAAGATGAAGGGATAGAGAAGAGTTTGATGTGCGGATTGAAGAGAAAAGGGAGAATTTGAGAGCTATCTTGTCATACTGAAACACTATTGAGGGAGTTATTGGGAATCTCTTTGATGCATACCTCAAGCGTGAGTATTTTGTGTTGTTAAACATGATTGACATGCATATTTACTTTTTTTTAATATGCATTGCTCATCTGTCATACATCATAACATTCTGTTTTGTGCACCCAAAGCAATAAAGCAAGTTAAATTCCAATTCCTTTTTCAGTAATGAGTCACGACATCACTTTAACTGAATTTTATTCATGCACTGGTTCATAATGTTAAGTGTGCTGGTATTGCATTCAATTCCTGTGATGTTTGACTTTGATTAGTGCAGCTATGTGTAATTATTATGTTTTCCTGATATGTTTCCTGGATATATATATATATGTCTTACGCTTTCAAGACCTGATAATATGGATGTATGTTGTGTGTAGGACATGGACGATAAGGAATTCTTCATTGAATAGATATTGCTCAGGTGGGAAGGCCCAGGTGCTGCTAATTGCCTATACCACCAGTCTACATTGTTTTTGACAGACATGTGAGTTCTTTATAATGAATTAAGTGTTTCATTTGGCCTCTTAGATTTCAAAATATTGAAGTGATGTGGCTGGAGTACTTGAACAAGCCTTTATCATTTCTGTTAATGCTTTAAATTACCTGAGCAGCTCCTTATTAGTTAACCTTATGCATAGTAGATTAATAGATGATAGGAAAAACATCTAAAGTCTCTTATTCAATGTCGATGTTTATGTTGTTAACTCGATGTCTTTTTTATTTGTTTGAACTAGTAATGATGCAGACCTTTATATTACTATCTAGTCTATTACATGTATGTGTTAAAATCTTATCTTTTAAATATACTTAATGACTTGACAAATCTTACCTACTCGTTGATAAGTATTCACTTGTACCGCAATTCTAAGAGATTTGATTTAAGGATTTGGATTTCTTGAATGCTATTTCATTTTGTGTTTTAAGGTATAGTCTAGAAAAGAAAAAGGTCATGTGGTTCAGTTGTCCCACTTTAACTACTTGTCTTGTGCTCTATGTGGTTCAGTTGTCTGTTCAAACTTCAAATTCATGTAGACTATGAGCTCTCCTTCATTCATATATTGCTTCTAAATGCTATCTGATATTCTTCTAGAATTTCATTGAGTTATGTTTTTTTTTTTGCTTCCAGTTCTTCTTCTTCGGTTCTTTCAGAACTAATTTGCTTTGTTATGTCTAAGGGTTATTTGTTATACATTGTTCATACTGCAACTACTGGCTCTAAATCAAGGGTCTTCAGAGTTGGCTTGACTTTGGAAATTGCAGCTTCAGTCCCCTGATGCCAGTCCTACAATGAAAGTTGTTGCACTACGTACTTTGGCATATACTTTGAAAACATTGGGTGAGGTAAGGCATTTATATTGCATTTGGTGTGATTTATGGTTGTGTTTGTTGAATCCTCTCTTGGTTTGAAAAAATTAGTAGCTTGAGCCTTATTTTCATGACTTGAAACTTGTATTATCCAAATCATTCATCTCCAATAGCACTTAAGAAAGGACCATCTTACTCTTATAAGATATATTAAGTGATATTGTGACATTTGGATTATTATACATTTATACTGGATAGTCCACTTATTGCATTTGTTATTATTTTCTAGGAAAGAATATAGCTTGAAACAGCACGTCTATACAAACAGGCAGAGGTTAATCCTTTAGCAGGTAAAATCCTTCTTTTAGTTCACTTTTAGTGCTGCAAGTCCTTGGCATTTGACAGTTTTATACCCTGTTCAATTATTCTTTTTGTTGAGAAAACAAAGGTTATCAGACCTTGCATTCTCTTTAATTTGTTAGATATTCATATGGCCTTAGGAAGTTTCCACCAAGTTATTGGAATCTGCCAAGTCGATGCACTCAAAATAAGATAAACCACTCAATGGAGGGAAAGCTCCTAAGCAAACCTACTGGAAACTCAAGTATTATAGGGAGGAGATGAAAATTGAGTTAAGCCAATGGAATGCTTTGCCTTGAGGATTATTGACTCTGTTGCACCTGCTTTCACCGCCGATGTGATTAGTCAACACCTTTGCTTTCTTGGTTACTATTTGAGATATACATTTCATCAATGTATTAGTTTCACTGCCAGGCTTTTCCTCTTGAGTAACTAGTTTTAACTTTTAGGAGTCTTGTTTTGAGATTTTGGAAAATGATGCATGTTTTAACTTTTAGGAGTCCACTTATTGTATTAGTTTCAAATCTGTTGTTTTTTTCATGTAGATATGGTTTTTGTTTCCATGTGCCCCTCTTCCTTATTAGTTTGAGTTTTTTTAATTGATCTTCTGTCTCAATTTAGGGTTTCAGTTCCAAGCGCCTCTTTTATTGATTCTTTTGCTGATTTTTATTCCTTTTATTGGGACTCTATAGATTTGTATCAATATTGCAATTTGGTTTTGTGTGGAGTGTGGAGATTTCATAAGAAACCTAGAAGAATGGAGATGTTGTTGCGTCTCTTGTTTGGCAACTTTATACCTTTCTATTGTTATTGTATTGCGGTTTTATGTTTTAGTGTTTGATAATATCACTATCCTGAAACTGATAAATCACTCAGCTATGGTGGCTAGTACACTTACGAGACTTGTACTTTGCTTTATATATTTCGTTCTCAGGTTGGGAAGAATCTTCATGTTTCAAGTCAAATAGAGGGTGTCAACCTTGACATGTATAGAGATACAGTTCTCCCTTAAGTCTTGGAACATGTATTATTATCTTTTTGGATTTATTTTTGAAATGTGATTAGATTTTTCTGGTTTGCGAATAGTGATAACTCAACTTTTTTTCCCCTTGATAGGAGAAAAAGCTCTCAGAAGCCAATATGAAAGACCTTTCAAATGATTTACAGGTACTTGTTTGTAGTTTTGCTGGCATTCTATTCTTTTTGGTTGTGGCACTGATCTGCACAGGTCTTGACCCCAGGAGCTTTAGTTGATTTTCATTGTCAATCTTCTATTTTCTAGCTAGCCAATGGTTAGGTCTTTTAATTATTGAATCCTAATTTGGCCTTAAACACCTTCATCTTCTACTGAAATCCTTCCTTTGTTTCCCCATCAGTTTTGCACAGCTTGATCTCAAGCTCTCAAGTCACTTGGTACACATCCATTATAATTACTAATATCTGCACCACTTACTCATAATCTGATAATCTGATGGTACACATCCATTTTCACTCTTACTCATAATCTGATAGTTTCATTTGCTTCATCTGCATCTAAAGGCCAAACCAAGTTCTCTCTTTTCTGATTTATTGAGTGTTTTGAATTTGTCTTGATCAACAGTATGTAAGTCTTGCATTTATGTTTTACTTGTCACCAGGAAAACCAAGTTCAGGAAATGCCCAACATCCACAAGGTGTCAACAAGGGAGTCAAAGTCACGGTAGGCTACTTGTCTTGGTCGACATTGCTGGACAATTTTGAGTGGAGGTTGGGTTTTCATGTGAAAATCTTATAATGAAAAATCTTCCATGCTCAAAATTAGGTTTGGACATTTTTTTAGTATATAAATTATGTAGTTTTTGACCTTTTATTTTATATGTAAGTTTTATATATTTATTGTATATAAATTATGTAGTTTTTACATTTTATTATATATGTAAATTTTGTATAATTAATGAAATTTTATTATATATATATATATATTGTGTGTATAATTTTTTTTTAAAAAAAAAATTTGTACTTTTTAGCCCGGGTCTGAAGAATCCGGGCTAAAAAGCTGGATTTTTTTTAATTTTCTACCCACACTGTAGCTACGGCTAGTTGCCGTGGCAAATGTGGGACGTTTTTAACAGGGGTCGCTTTGCCGTCGCTTAGCCGTGGCTAATTGTTTTGCGACGGCTATTTGCCGAAGCTACCAAATTTTGCCACCGCCCGGTTCGCCACCCCCCATTTACCGTCGCTGTGCCGAAGCTACACCCCTTTTGCCACCCCAAACAGCCCTGTTGCCACGGCATTTTTCCGAGGCAAATTTAATTTTTTTTGTAGTGCCGGTTAATGTCCATATATTTGACAAAATAATTGGTCATGTGTAGTACTAAATCCCTAAAGATAAAAACAGAAAGATTTTTTATTAGGAAAATATTCGAAATACCAGAAGCAAGTCTGGTAAATCGAGAGGGTACTCAAAGCGCGGACAACATGTCAAGATATCAAACAATTACTAACATCTCCTCAAAGAAATAGCCTATTATTTAAAGAAATACAAACACCAATTCTAGTGAAGATCATTCTTTCTGCAATTAAAGTTGTATATATGATATTTCTTTATACAATTAAAGAACCATCAAAGAAGCTAGTGAAGATCTTCAAAAGTGGATTTATTTTGTTGTAACAGTTATATAATTGAGGAATATATTATTAGAATTCAAGAGCGACTGGAGTGTAGAAGTGATTATGTAATGACTAACCTGCAAGTAAAACTATGTGAGAGCCTGGAAATTCTGAACACAGCTCTTATTAACAAGTTAATCTACTCAACACCATTAACGTGATGAGTGCAAAACAAAAATGGAAATAAATTATTGTAATTGGTAATTAATCACCTGCTACCAGTAATACAAAACCGATATGTAAAAGTTAAGTGTGGGTACTGGAGTCATATAGGTTGTCATGAAAATAAATTAAGATACCAAACATTTTTTTTATATAAAAAAAAAAAACAAATACCTATATGGAGCACGTAACTGGTTTTATTTGCATAATAATATGTCCTCAAAATGTGTTGAAAGTGAAATATCTCATTACCTGCGTAACGTCTCACCACTTGAAGTTACAACTTATGTGATAATATCTCATTACTTATTAATGTAACTTGTGGTTGCTTATGTAATTTTCTACTCCCTCCGATCGGCAAAACTTGTCATTTTAGGGGCTAGTTTTGTTCAAAAAAACTTGTCATTATAGGTATTTTGTCCTCCACTTTACAAAAATGCCCTTGATATGATTGATGATTTGTTAGTTGTAGTTTTCGATAAAGTAAAAAATGAGGGTAATAATTGAGGGTAAATTAGTACATTTGTTAATTGTCTTAAAACTTGTGAAATAAGCTAAAATGACAAGTTTTGCCGAACGGAGGGAGTACTATTTAATGTAAATCATGAATTAGAAACCTCGCAAACATATAATTTACTTAAGGTGTTGAGCCGGGTAGCTCGAGCTCGACTCGATAAAAACTTTGCTCGAGCTCGTTTATTTTCTAAACAAGCTCGGTATGAGCATATTTTTAAACTCGAGACCAAATTTAGACTGAGCTTGAGCTCGACTCATTTATAAACGGGCTGCATATTAACAAGTAATACTCGACTTGTTCAGCTCGAAAAACATCCCAATTAGGTTACTAGAGACACCACTTATGGACGTTCTAATTAAAAAAAAAAAGGAATTTAATCCTGTATGATTTGTAAATTTGGAACTGGTCAACATCTAGACATTCTCATGACCAATGGGTCAACATAGAATTGGCCACAAATATTTTACTCCCAACAAAATCCACCTCCGAACCTCCCTATAAAAACCCAATCCCATACCCCATTTTCTGCACAACACCAAACAGCATAACAATAACGTACAATGGCTCTCAACAAAAACCTCCTCCCTCTCGCTCTCCTCCTCGTCCTAGCTGGCTCCGCCGCCGCCCAGAACTGTGGCTGCGCCGCCGGCCTCTGCTGCAGCAAGTATGGCTACTGCGGCACCACCCAGGCCTACTGCGGGGCAGGCTGCCAAGCGGGTCCTTGCACCCATGGCGCGACCACCAGCCTATCCAGCAGTGGAAGCATCTCAGATATCGTCACCGAAGACTTCTTCAATGGCATCATTAACCAAGCTGACTCCTCCTGCGCCGGCAAGAACTTCTACACCCACTCCGCTTTCCTGTCCGCCACTGGCTCCTACCCAAGCTTCGGGACCTCCGGCTCCTCCGATGACCAGAAAAGGGAGATAGCCGCCTTCTTCGCCCATGTCACCCATGAGACCGGATGTAAGTTTGATGAAAACAACTATTTACTGCAAGAAAAATTGTGTATTTTGATCAATTCGTCACCTTAAGCGCGTCACCCAAAGATACGGCGACGAAATAATATTTGTAACCCCAACTATCAATTTGTGACAAAAACTCTATTTTGTCGCATAAGGCTTATTGTGACAAATTTGTACTTTGTCGCCCTAAACCTTTTGTGACGAAAATTGAGTTTGTCACCCTAAGCCTTCACTGGACAAACTTATGTTTTGTCACTCGAAGCCTTCAATGACAAAATGATGTTTTGACACCGCCAGTCGAACACACCCTTACATCATTTCTAGCACCCTTATCAACTAATGTGACCAACCATTTGTTAACACTTCTTACGATGTAATCTGAACATGTTTGAAATGCAGCATTTTGCTACATAGAGGAGATAAATGGAGCATCACACAGCTACTGCGACTCCTCAAACACGCAGTGGCCGTGCAACCCATCGGTGAGTTACTACGGGAGAGGACCCCTCCAGATCTCATACAACTACAACTACGGCCCGGCTGGCCAGAGCATCGGCTTCGACGGCCTCAACTCCCCTCAGACGGTGGCCAGTGACCCTGTCATCTCCTTCAAGACGGCCTTGTGGTTCTGGACGAACAATGTCCACTACGTCATCACCGGAGGGCAGGGGTTCGGAGCCACTATCAGAGCCATCAACAGCATCGAATGCAACGGCGGGAACACTGCTCAGATGAATGACAGGGTCAGCCTCTACACAAAGTACTGTCAACAGCTTGGGGTTGACCCTGGCTCCAGCCTTACTTGCTAGTTATGTATGCTAAAGTGAACATGTACAATAAGAAAGAGAAAGTCCTTGAAGATTTTCTCTCTTTTTTACAAGTTATAATAAAGTGAATGTACGTACGTACGTATGGTTATCACATGACTTAAATAAGATATGTCATTGTTCATGGCTCGTAACATATATCGGGTTACACCATATGTGTAATACATCAAATCCGCATCGATCCTTATCCGACGATCCATCTTCCTGCACAAATCAGAAGAAGAAGAAGAGGCGGGACTCGCTCCCCGGAGGAGCCTCCGACGCTCAAGTCAAAAGGTGTCGGCTGAAAGAAGCCTCCTTAACCCTAGTTCATCACCAATATATATAATGGAAATTAGGGTTGAAATAAATGCTACCTGGTAAAAGACAGTTGTGCCCCCAAATTCCGTACGGGCCGATTTTAGCCCTATCAATTGCCCCTCGGGTTTCCTCTTCACGATCTAGTGATGAGGAAAGACGAATAACTTGATACTCTTCACTTGTTATGATCAAAGATCACTAGTGATGCTTGCCCCTTGTCTTCATTGTATCCTACAAGCTTTAGCATTCTCAACCGAATAACACAATATAGTGCAGTTGGTGCGTTATTAACTGATCAACTGAAAATTACTGCTCAAAATGATTAGATGATTTCTTTGCCATAAATGAAAGATAATGCTAGTTGATGACATTCTCGTTTGAATTTTATTTATGATCGACAATTCGATGGTTTTCATTAAGCTTGAGTATTTCGCCTTAGATGACATTCTTATCGCTTGATTTTGACTTTTGCTGGCCCTTAACGGGCGTTCTTATGGCCTGAAGTGGCTCCCGTTTGGCCTTAAGTGGCGTTCTTATGGCCTGAATTGGCTTCCGTTTGGCCTTAAGTGGCGTTCTTATGGCCTGAATTGGCTTCCGTTTGGCCTTAAGTGGCGTTCTTATGGCCTGAATTGGCTGCCGTTTGGCCTTAAGTGGCGATCTCATGGCCTGAATTGGCTTCTGTTTGGCCTTAAGTGGCGTTCTTATGGCCTCAATTGGCTTCCGTTTGGCCTTAAGTGGCGATCTCATGGCCTGAATTGGCTTCCGTTTGGCCTTAAGTGGCGTTCTTATGGCCTGAATTGGCTTCCGTTTGGCCTTAAGTGGCGATCTCATGGCCTGAATTGGCTTCTGTTTGGCCTTAAGTGGCGTTCTTATGGCCTCAATTGGCTTCCGTTTGGCCTTAAGTGGCGATCTCATGGCCTGAATTGGCTTCCGTTTGGCCTTAAGTGGCGTTCTTATGGCCTGAATTGGCTTCCGTTTGGCCTTAAGTGGCGTTCTTATGGCCTGAATTGGCTTCCGTTTGGCCTTAAGTGGCGATCTCTTGGCCTGAATTGGCTTCCGTTTGGCCTTAAGTGGCGATCTCATGGCCTGAATTGGCTTCCGTTGATGTCATGTAGACAAGCTTGACGTGTCTTCCAACTTGAGCATCGCTCTTAATATCCTGACATTGACCAACTTGGTTTGCAAGCAAATCAAATGGATATGTGTCCTGGCTCTTCCATGACCTGATATTTAAACCTATCCAAAACAATACAAAGAACGACAAACCGCAGCCGATTCCAAGGAGCATAGTTCGACGTACAATAAGAGGAAAGCCCAAACTTCTTAACTTGCCCCTCGATAAGTGGTTGTAGCAGTGAACAACCAAAATATAAATGTAAGAAAAGTCCACACATGACATGCCAATTATTTTTATTTCATATATAATTAGATCATCGACATGTAAAATCTAGCAAAGCAGGTCTTTATTTTGAACATTACCTCGATAAGTGGTGCAAGCAAGAGCCACCTAACTCAGTTCTGTCAACTGCCTAAAACCCGTTTATACGCAACTTAGCAAATCACCAATTTAACCGGTAGATAAGAGTGCAAGAAAAGCATGTGTCAAAGCATGTAATGGCAAACAGAGCACCGCGCAAAGTTAGTTTAGTAATTCGACGGTAAATTTCAGCAAATGGGTTGCAGTCAATTGTAATTAAAAATGCCCCTGATAGCTAATTTGAGAGGGGTAAACTCCAGTGCATCACCGATCAGAGTACTAAACTGAGCAAGTAGAGTACTGTAATGATCTTATAACTTTGGCAACAAATAATCCAACCAATATCATCCTCTTACCCGCTGAAATCAATGAATTCAACTCAACCTAATTAACCGTATGGGCGATGTATAGCCAAAATAGGATGTAAGGGTACATACCTGCACTTCGAATCTTGATTCGACGTCTGATCGAGATGGTTAACAGGGTCTAGAAATTCAAGAGGATGCATTCGGTGGAGTGGGTTCGTCGTCGGACCATGAACAGCCGCGGTGCCCTGAACCTTTATCTAGGTTAGCGGCTCAGCGCATCCACTATGACGAATTTTGAAGTTGGATCTGTGTACTGTAGTCGAGGATCCAAACGCCACTCTCGAGAAAGGGTACCGGCAGTCGTATTAACTTCGAGCGACCCATCAGAATCTCCTCTTGGACTCATACTCATTAAAGCGATATTAAAGGCGTTGTCGGATCAAAACAAAGACGATGAGGCAGGAGCCAATTGCGGATAGGGTTGTGAGACTATCGGGGAATAATTGGACTAGGTGAGGCAGCCAATTACAGATCTTACCACGCACCAACTACAAGGCACCGGATCAAATCCGCACCAAGTGAGAGATTCAAGCGAAGGATCGTATGCTGGATCCAGACACGATCGCCACAGGAGGAGGAGGATTCGGGATTCAGATCTGCGCATGACGTCAGGAGGAGAGCGCAATGGAGGTCCATCAATGGCGGTGAGGATGTGAAGGCGTTCGCGGGGATGGGCGACGCTCACGATAACTCTAGCGACTTCCCTTCAAGTGTCGTACGTACGTGCTTAATTAGATCGGATATGGTGAGCGATCCATGATCTATCTTCACCGGGAACTTCGATCGAATAGCTTTTTGATCGAATTCCCACAGACGGCGCCAAATGTAATACATCAAATCCGCATCGATCCTTATCCGACGATCCATCTTCCTGCACAAATCAGAAGAAGAAGAGGCGGGACTCGCTCCCCGGAGGAGCCTCCGACGCTCAAGTCAAAAGGTGTCGGCTGAAAGAAGCCTCCTTAACCCTAGTTCATCACCCATATATATAATGGAAATTAGGGTTGAAATAAATGCTACCTGGTAAAAGACAGTTGTGCCCCCAAATTCCGTACGGGCCGATTTTAGCCCTATCAATATGATATGGGAGTATGAATTTTAAGACAAACCTAATCAGCAAAGGTCAAAACTTATTTACACCATATTTTAAGACGTCTTATCCTTTAATATTTATACATATTATAAAAATAATAAAAAATATATAAAAATATCAATATTTAAAAAAACTTACTAAAAAGTTGATATTTTATATATATTATATCATTTTATTAAAAATTAAATATATATATATAATAAATCATGTTTTACCGAACAGATCGATGAAGTATAAGAATTTGTGATGATTCACTTATGATGTCACGTGTGTGGAAAATGGTAAACCGACTTTCTTTTTTGACGGTGGGTAAGAAATAGACCGACAAAGCGATCTTGAATCCATGAAGAGATGACTTAGATGACCCTACGCAGAGGGTCGCAAGTTAGAAAAGAAAAATTATCTAAGATTACAATTACAGAAATTTAAAATTAAAAATGTCTAGAAAATTAAAACCCTTGTTTCTTCCGATCAATAATTGGAGCACTTGATTCTTGATTTCAGTTCTTATGGCTTGGAAAGCGGTGATGGTTGTTGTGATGATTGCGGATCTGGATCTAAATAAGGCAACGAGCAAGCTCACTTAGCAGAATTGTTGCATGTGATGGCTCGGACTCGAAAACTTAAGATCTGAAGTTGCACAATCATAATCATGGTATTAAGGTGGAGGCGATGTCGGATCTAGACCCAGGGGTCGTAGATCTGAGCACCCATGCATCAACTGGTTACTATGAGTTTTTCAATTTTGTGAGTTTTTTTTTATTTTTAATGGGTTTATCAAACTTAGAAGAAGATGGGAGGTGGGGGATAAAAACAGATTTGGGTTATTCGATTTTGTGGATTGAGGGGATAAAACCAGATTTGTTGAAGGAGATTTGGGTTTGCATGTTGACAATATCGGTTGGATCAGGGTGTTTGGTTTTCTGATTTGGGCTTTCAAGTGAGAGAGGTGTAATCTGCGGCAAAGCCATGGTGGAGAGGCAATCACCATCGACGTTGTCGAGGGACGCTGAGAAGCCATGACCCAGGAGGGCAAAGGCGCGGACGGCAAGGCCGTAGTTGCAGGAGCTTGCTCTTGGAGGATGAAGGTCGCATAAGCCTTCGGGGGGCTGAAAAGGCCATGTCTCAGGAGGGCTAAGGCAAGGACTATTAAGCCGACGGAGATGGGGAAGATCTAGGAGTTGGAGGAGCCACCAGTCACAGCGCGACAACGGAGAAGGTTGTCGTGGAGTAGACGGCTTGCAGCACCAGCCTGGCAACGCCAGGCTGGTGCTGACCAGAGGCGATGAGCAGAGGGACGTCGTCGGAGACTTGTGATGAATGGATAGGCTAGTGGCGAAAGTGGAGGAGTTGAGGGGGAAGGGGGCGGATGGTGAGAAGGAACCGTCGGACAGGAGCACGAGGAGGATCAACATTCCGACGCCACAGGGAAACACGATGGCTAGGGCCCAAGAGAGGTGGCCAAATAGGGAGGAGTAGTTGAGGTTGAGGGTCGAGGTCGGCATGGAGCCAGTCAGGGGTGGCGACGAACAATTTTCTAGTTGGTGGTGACTAGGGTTGGGGATGGTGTATTTTGAGTTTTCAGAGAGATTTTTTTGGGATGGGTAAACCGACTTACTTCCTTCAAATTCAAAGTGACTTCCTAAAAACACCTCATGTCTTTCCCATTTGAAGGATTTTGAGAGTTTGAGAAAATTTTGGTGTTTTTTTTTCAACATATCATTCATCTAATTTTCCAATTCAACTAATTACAAAAACAACATAGAAGTTTAATTTTCCTAAATACTCCGTATATAACATTCTTCAAAATTAAATAATTTTTCAAAATTTTAAAACGGGAGAGATGTTAGATCGAGTTGAAACAAAATAATTTATAAAATATATCTTGTGTTTTTCTAATTTGAAAAACATTTAGAAAAGTTATTGGAGATAGTGGCAGTCTGGCAGAGCTAGAATTTCGGCCAGGGGTGCTAAAAAAATTTGTGAAATTTGTTTTTGGTATATATCTATTAAGAAGATTTTTTTTAAAAAAATATTGAAAAAACACTAAAATTGTGATTTATTTATGATATTTTATATTTAAATAGTTGAGAGAAACCAAAATATAGTAAAAAAATCACGAAGAATTACTTTTAAAATAATATTGAAAGAAAACATTAAATATATAATTTAAATATAAATATGACATTTTTCAATGAAATAGTTAAGAGAAACAAAAAATATAGAAAGAAGTCAAGAAGGATTAAGATATAATAAAATAAATCATCAATTATATACAATAAATGAGAAGTCGTTTGTGACACGTGTCAGCTTCTCCTTAATTAAAGTGCTTTTAACCAATTTCATTTTTCCCATTAATTAATACGATATAGCAATATATTAATCAAGATAAGATTTTACTATTTTTTTTTATCCAATTCAACTTAATCAGTATAGAAATATATGTTTAGGATAAGATTTTACCCAATTTAGTTAGATATCGATATACTTTTAGAAGATTAATATAACAAAATATACTTAAGAAAATATTTTACCAAATTTTGTTAGATATCGATATAATTTTACAAGATTTTACCTATGTTTGTAAAATAAGGATATGTATTGTATCTCATTTATTGATAGTCAATTAAACATATTGTCATAAATTAATTCGTTAAACGAGTGTTAATACAAAATTTATTTAAATTTTCTAAAAATAAAATAATACATATGGTGGTAGTTAGTGATAGATTACATAGTCTTCATATTGTATAGTGGGTCAAAAAGCCCAATCATATATATGATTGATCAATAAATGAAACCCTCAATGAGGACTTTACATCAATTCTATCATTCTACATGGTATCACAGCCTGTTCTTCCTCACGGAACCCTAATTTGATCCTTCCGCCTCACCTCTCATCTTTCCGCCGCCGGCCTCGTACCTACTGCTATCACCGGACTTCCCCCACCCACCGGTCAGATCTCACCGGTCATCCTCTTCCTCCGACCTTCCTCTTCGTCGCAAGCCTGCGCCGTCATCCTCTTCGTCGCCAGTCTTCGCCACCATCCTCCGCTGCTTCAAGTGCTTTCAGTCCCGCTCTCCTTCGCTCTCCTTCCCTGAGAAATTTCAGTCCCGCTCTCCTTCGCTCTCCGACCGGCCACATCGTCGCCGGTACACCCACGCCCAGTTCCGGCCTCGGCGCTCTGAGCACCAGATCTGCGCTTCCCCTCCCTCGCAGCTCTCCTCCGTCGCTCGTTAAAACCACCACAGATCTGAACTCGCTGGCCACCACTAGGGGTGGCAATCGGGGCGAGTTGGGACGGGTTCGGGTCGGATTATTCGGTTTCGGGTCATATCGGACTCGGGTTGATATCGAGTGTGATGACAATTCGGGTCTGATTGGGTTCGGGTCGGATTTATTCGGGTATTATTTTATCGGATACAATCGGGTTTTCGGGTCCTATTCTGTTCGGGCGAATCGGGTTTCGGTCTAAACGGCTTCGGGTGAATCGGGCTTCGGTCTAAATGAATTTGGGTGAATCGGGTTTTGGTCTAAACGAGTTCGGATGAACCGGATTTCGTTCACAACGGTTTGGGTCGAATTAGGTTCAGTCAAATCGAAGAATTATATTGGATAAAACAAATCAATTTTTTTTACCTATGAGATATTTATGATTCTATATAGATTAAGCTAATGTTTATCAATTCTTTATTAATACTACATTCATTTAAAAAAATGTAATTCTTCTCACTTTTTAGAACTTCTTTTTAAACTCAAAATTATATAAAATATTATTTTTTCAATATTAATTTTATATTTATTACTACTACAAAATTATAAAAATAACAAAAAATGTATATTTATAAAGTTTTGGTGTCTTAAAAAAATGCTAAAAAGTGACCTTTTTAATGGAGGGAGTACAAAATTATGTTTAATTATACTATATGCATAATAATATTACCATCCATTATTAAGCAATCAAATACTTAGGTTGTTTTGAGTATTTTAGTGAAAATGATAAGATTTTTGTTGGTTTCAAATATAATCAGGTTTGGGTTATTTCAGGTTTCGGGCATAATCGGATTCGGATAATTTCGGGTTTCAGATATATTCGAGTTGGGCAATTTTGGGTTTTCGGTTGATTTCGGGTTTGTTCATTCGGATATAATCGGGCTCGGGATATTACTGGGTTCGGATTGCTTTCGGGTTCGGGCTTAACTCTGATCGGGTCGGTCGGTCTCGGATCCAAACTTTTTTTCAATTGTTCGGGTGTCGGACGGGTTCGAGTTGGATTAATCGGATCGATTTTCTCGGATCGGGTCGGGTATTGCCAGCTCTAGCCACCACCATCACAAACTGGCCCAGATCCGACCTCACCTTCACAACCCGGCCCAGATCCGGCCACCCCGAGCCCGGATCCGTCCCTCTTCGACCTGTACGCACCCAACCGCCACACACATCATCCTCCCTCGCCTCTGATAGTTCCGACATCCGAGAGCCCTCCCTGTTTCTTTTCTGAAAAAAAAAAGGTCCTCCTCTTACCACATTTGCTGCGGACGTGACATAGGCAGCAGCTTCGCCAGCAACAGCGGCCGCCGCTCTATGCAGCGGTCGCGGCATACGTGGACTGGTGGCCCTCGTCCTTGGAACGCCGCCCCTCGATGGTCCCCGGTGCCTGGCTTCAACCCTCATTGGATGCACCGCGACTCTCCTACCCCTCAACATGCCGGTTCTCAGGCCTATCTGACATCGTCTGATCAAGGCTATGTTCCACCTGATGGGCATCACGCATTCTCCTCTATGCAGCCGACATCTCCCGACTCTTCTTGGTACATGGACACTGGTGCCACCTCCCACATGACGAACTTCTCAGGTAACCTCTCTTTTATTTCATTTAAAGGCCCTGCACACTCTATTATCGTCGGCAATGGTGGTCGTCTTGCTACTTTGGGAATTGGCCACGCCAAATTATAGACCCCAACCCACCCACTCCACCTTAACAAGGTCCTCATTGCCCCAAAGATTGTCAAAAACCTTATCTCTGTCCGTCGGTTCACTATTGACAATAACGTTTCTCTTGCGTTTGATCCCTTTGGTTTCTCTGTGAACGATCTTACTACGGGGGTTACTCGCATGAGATGTAACAGCACCGGGGAACTCTAACCTATCACACCACCTCCTGCGTCCAGTCAGTCGTGCCCGGTCGCCCTCTCGGCATCGTCTTCCCGCCTGTGGCATGCACGCCTGGGCCATCCCAGTGTTGCCATTCTAGATGTCCTCCGTTCTTAGAGTCTTGTCACTTGTAATAAAGACCTACGCTCTAGTTTATGCTCTTCCTGTCAGTTAGGAAAACATGCAAGGCTGTCGTTCCAACGGTCTTTCAACTCCACCCTTGCTCCTTTTGATATCATTCATAGTGACATTTGGACCTCTCATGTGCCTATCAAGGAGGGTCACAAGTACTACCTCTTGTTTCTTGATGATTACAGTCATTTCTTATGGGTCTTCCCGTTGCATTTCAAGTCCCAAGTGTTTCCTATCTTTGTCAAGTTCCATGCCTACATCAAAAACAGTTTAAAACATCCATCAAATGCTTTGAATGTGACAATGGTCGTGAATTTGACAACAAAGACTTTCACTCTTTCTTCGTCGCAAATGGGATCTCCTATTGGTTGTCTTGCCCCTATACTTCCCAGCATAATGGCAAGGCCGAACGAATCATTAGAACCATAACCAACATGATGCGTTCTCTCCTCTTTCACGCTTCTATTCCCCTTACCTATTGACCTCACGCCTTATCAACCACATGTTATCTCCTCAACATTCTCCCATCTACTACCCTACACCATCGTTCGCCAACTCAGGCACCCTATTGCACCTTGCCTAGGTATGATCACCTTCGTACCTTCGGGTGCTTGTGCTTCCCAAAATAGTCCTCCACCGCCCCACACAAGCTTCACCCGTGCTCCACTCCATGTGTCTTCCTAGGCTATCCCTCCGATCATCGCGGTTACCTTTGCCTCGATGTTCGGAGCCATAAGCTTATTGTGTCACGCCATGCCCCTTTTGATGAGTCTCGCTTTCCCTTCTCTTCTCCTCCTCTCCCATCTTCGACACCTCCTATGTCTCAGCCTAAGTCAGAGTCTTCCTTTCCTCACTTTCTCCTTCCCAAAGCTCTACCGGTGCTTCTGCCTCTCCCCCTACACCGCCCTCACCACCACCTCCTCTTTCTACCACCAGACCGCACACCCGTAGCATCTCCAGTGTATTCAAACCTCGTCAGGTTGTCTCTATGACCTCCACCCATCACCCCGCCAACCCCTATCCTGCGTCCTCCTGACTACCCCCCCCCCCCCCCCCCGTCATACCAGATGTCGCGGCCGCAGGACATCAACCCGTCGCGGGTACCTTGCCACGGCCGCAGCATTTTGTCGCGCCCTCCGCACCGTTTGCTGCCACCCCCACTGATTCCCACACCCCTCCTGCCTCAAACCCGACCTCCCTTTCCCCCATCCCAACCTCCCGCAAAACAGCCCTCATAGACCCGAATTGACAGGCGGCTATGCTCGACGAATAAAGGGCCCTGAAAAGGAATGGTACATGGGTTTTGGTTCCTCGCCCTCCTCAGGCGAACGTCATCCGCTGCATGTGGCTCTTCCGCCACAAGTTCCGCTCTGATGGGTCGTTGGAGCGCTATAAAGCTCGTCTAGTGGTTAACGATAGATCTCAGCAAGCAGGTATTGATTGTGATGAGACATTCAGCCCCGTGGTCAAGCGTGCCATTATCCGAGTGGTGTTGAGCTTAGTATTATCGCGACATTGGGCTATTCATCAGCTGGATGTCAAGAACGCCTTTCTGCATGGTCATTTGAATGAGACATTGTACATGTTTCAGCCACCGGGGTTCGTTGATACTGATCGTCCCAAGCACGTTTGTCTACTGAAGCGCTCTCTGTATGGTCTGAAACAGGCTCCGCGGGCTTGGTTCCAGCGCTTTGCTTCTAATCTGCTATGCTTGGGCACATACATGGCCTTTTTGTTACTATATGTCGACGACATCATCCTCACCACCTCTTCTGATGCTCTTCGGACGTCTATTATTTCCCAGTTGAGTGCCGAGTTCGCCATGTCAGATCTGGGTACGTTGTCTTACTTCTTGGGCGTCGTCGTGCAGCGTCATGCGTTTGGGTTGTTTCTCTCTCAGAGTAAGTATGCTGCCAAGATTGTTGCTCGGGCCAAGATGAGTAACTGCAAGCCAGTTGTAACCCCTGTGGATACTTCCAACAAGCTAAGTGCTTACTCTGGTCATCTGTTTGATGTTCCAACGTTGTACCAGAGCCTCGCCGGCGCATTGCACTATCTCACGCTTACTAGGCTAGACATCAGTTACGTTGTTCAGCAGATCTATCTATTCATGCATGCGCCCAGGGAACCGCACTTTCAGGCCTTGAAGCGGATCATCCGATACATCAGCGGTACCCTCGAGCTGGGCACCACGATCACCCCTTCCTCTCGGCATGACCTTGTCGCTTACATTGATGCGGATTGGGGTGGTTGTCCTGACACAGGCCGCTTCACGTCTGGCTACTGTGTCTTCCACAACGACACTCTTGTGTCATGGTCAGCGAAGCGACAGTCTGTGGTGTCTTGCTCTAGCGCCGAGGCTGAGTACAGGGACGTCGCTAACGTTGTCTTCGAGTGCTCATGGCTGCGCAATCTCCTATTTGAGCTCCGCCGCCCTCTTCAGAAGGCCACCCTGGTCTACACTGACAACGTCTCCACCGTCTATCTGGCTAGCAACCCAGTCCAACATCAGCGCACGAAGCACATTGAGCTCGATCTTCACTTCGTACGGGGACATGTTCGTGTTCTACATGTCCCGTCCTCCTATCAATACGCTGATATATTCACCAAGGGTTTACCTCGTCAGTTGTTCCTTGATTTTCGGTCCAGTCTCACTGTACGGGACCCTCCACTTTCGACTGCGGGGGTTTGATAGATTACATAGTCTTTATATTGTATAGTGGGCCAAAAGGCCCAATCCATTGTAACCTATATATATGATTGATCAATGAATGAAATCCTCAATGAGGACTTTACATCAATTCTATCATTCTGTAGTTAGAGTTCATGTTTAATTATAAATTATTTTATACGTTTTTTTAATATCAAATGAAATAATATTACAAAAACCGCACAAAGTGCGGGTAGTGTTCTAAAATTTGCGCCCAAGCGGGAGGGCACCTATGAATTTTTACGCCTGAGCGGGCCTCTAGGCGGAAATCCGCCCAGACACTGCCTAGTCCTACCTAGACCCCTCCTAGCCTGACGATTATTCAATTTTTGCTGCTAGACATGTGATTAGTCGACTTAGGGTTTTTTTTATCCCATAAGTTGGGATGTATTTGCTTTTGAGTCGAATCTATGATTTTTTTATTATAGGAGGCTTAGGCCGTGTTTGAAAGAGGGTTTTGCTAGGTTATGTTAGGTTAATTTTTTTTCCCAACTGATGAAAGCATGTTTGGCAACGTCTTCTCGTGGAGCTTCCGGAGTTTGAGTTGCAGGTTTTTTTCTCCAATTTTAGAAGATGGGGGGGGGGGGGGGGGCAAGTTTCGGCAGTTTCTTCAATCACGTTTATGAAATTTTATCTTTTTTGCCCTTGACGATCCCACGCTCCACATCTCCTTCCATTGTCGTTGCTGCTCCAGATCTGAAATCCGGCCTCTCCCTCGCCAGATCTGAAAGGGAAGGCAAACATGGAGGACTGGCTGGTTTCCGATCCTCGGTGACAATGGCAAGCCGCCGAAGCAGGGCGCGTCGATTCACCTAAAAATGAAGTTCTCGCCCTGCTCGGAGAGCGAAAATTACTAGAGCAGCAACGCCACACACAACAACGCCGAAGCAGCAATGCCGGTTTCCGAAAGGGACTCGCTGGCTGGTTTCCCTCGCCAGATCTGAAAGGGACTGGCTGGTTTCCGATCTTGGAAGCACATCATTTGGTATACATCATGGGATGGTCAATTTACCATAAGTTGAAGCTGGTGAGGGAGCCGACGAGGCCATTGCCTAACGGTGGGGATTTGGATTTGGGGAAACATGGAGGACTGGCTGATATCAGAGAAGGAGGAGAAGGGTATAAATTAAGGACATTTTTTACTTTTCATAACAATAACCACTTATAAACCTTATACCAACCAAACACCAATCAACTTTTTTTTACAAGGTTATTTTTAAAATAAAACCTCCAACTCCCACACCTCCATAATACACAAAATAAACTCAACTCCAAAAAAATACCCAACCCCTACAAAAACCCCAATTTGCCAAACACCCGCTTAGAGTCTCTAGTTGAACGTGTACTTTTGCATTTAATCTACTTCAGTGTTAGTTAAGCACCACAAATTTGAGTTTATGAATGATATTATAGATTATTATTACATTATACTCCATCTGTTAATTAAACCATGTCGTTTACAATTCATGTACGTTTTTTTCGAATGATAAAAACTATATTAAATATTAAATTTTTTTAAATTTTGTTTATATAAATTCAAAATTAATAGTAATAAGTATGAAATTGTTTAAAAATATTATTAAAAAGGTTAATATTTTATATAGTTTTTAACACCTAAAAAAGCGTGTGTGAATAGTAAAACGTCAAGTTTTAATTAACGGAGGGAGGGAGTATGAATTATTGATATGTGTTATGCGCTAAAATATAAGGAAACAATCAAGTTTGTTATAAGTCCGCCTATGCGCTAGGCGGTCACCCACCGCCTAGCGCCTTTTAGAACATTGAGTGCGGGTACTTAACTAGTAAAAAGTAAAGGAATTGGGATTTGAATCAAAGATCTTTTGATTCTCCTTCTTTCCTTTATCACTTGAGCTGGATAACACTATTGATTTAAATACATTTAAAGATCTTATATTATCTTAAAAAATATTAAATATATGCAAAAAAATATTATTTTTTTTCGGTTAGGGGATGCTCTAGCACTCCCGAAACCTCAGCTCCGCCACTGGTTGGAGATGATGAGTATAGAAATCTCTTGCAACCTTGCTGATTCCACACACTTAGGGCTCGTTTGGTTTAAATTTTGAAAAGAGAAAGGAAATGAATATAGTTCATTTCTAGTTTAAGATACATTGTTAAAAAATTTAATGAATACCCTCTCCTCCCAACTTGTCATACAAAACTGGTTTTATTCCTCCTTATTTCAGTCACTCATTTGAACAAGGGGTAACCATATCTCATATACTCCTCTAATCATTAGCCCTCATATCTTATTTTTCATATTAAAAAATAGCATTCTTCTCTTAAATAGATATATTTTCCTATACAAAATTTATTTCCATTTCGTTTACCTATGCTTATACCAAACAAGCCCTTAAAATTTTAGTGGTTTTATTGCACTATGAATCATTAAAATTTAATGCTTGATGAAATGGCTGTTTTTGGACCACAATATTGGAAAGAAATTAAGGAGAGGACCAAATCCTCTATTCCCATTCTTATACCCTATCACCGTTCCTTCTCACAAAAATCTTTTTTTTTATCAGCGCAAAATTCTCTATTTTGTTGTTTTTGTTGTTTTATTTTATTTTAAAATTAATATATTTTTATTTTTAAATAAGGATTTGTGAGAGGGAGAGAAGGGGATCCGGATCCTCTCCTAATGAGAAGCTCCTCATATTTACCTAATAAAACAATCTCAACCGTTTAATAAAATGAGTGGCTAAGATTGCATCTTTTTAATTAACCCTAAATTCCAGTCTCTTGATCTTGCCCCTCATTATCCTCTCGTTCTCTCGAGTCTCTATGGATATCTCTATGAGATCTTAATTATAGCTTTTCTGATGGTTGCCTGCACTTTCTCTCGAATTCATGAGTGTCATCAGCCCTTTGCTTCTAGCCGATACTTTGGTAGCAATCATCCCCGACGCCAGGCGACAACTGCTAGAGGGAGCCATCGACGTAATACTGGGTTGGTAGCAATCGTCATTTTCTTCCCGTAGCCTTGTTTAATTGGATATAGCCTTGATTGATCTTCTGTAATTGAAACTATTCTTCATTAAATTAAGGAAATATACCCTAAATTGATTAATTAAGGATCATCGGTGAATTGACCAAGCCCTCGATCGCCACTCCCAACTAGTTTTGTTCGGACCCGTGATTCCATCTGTACTACTGTAACATTAATAGAATCAAAATTGTGTAGATTAATTGATCTTTTTTAATTGAACCTAGTGATCACTAAATTATTTTACCAAGTTAAACCCTAAATTAATTAAGTTGTATGGAATTCATGGAATTACAAAACAAGATAATTTCAACCATGAATATTATTAGAAAGATTGCCTATGAAAAAAAATTGAAGATGCAAGAAGAGATTGTGACTAAATCCTTATATTGATATTGGTAAACCGGTAGACCAGATTATCAATACGTCAAAATAATCAATCGGTTGAATTGAACGTCAAAATAATCAATCGGTTGATTTGAAGGAGACGAGGGATTTGTAACTAAGGTAAATTAATTTTACTACTAATTAATTAATATTAGAGATTTAATCTGAACCATTGATTTAATCTAATGGCTTATATTGTTTTATTAGGTAAATATAAAGAACTCTCCATTAGGAGAGGATCCGGATCCGAATTGTTTTATTAGGTAAATATAAGGAACTCTCCATTAGGAGAGGATCCGGATCCGAGAGAAGGAGGGGGCAGACGATTTGGTTCCGAAATTAAGGATGCCAATCCCATTGTATAGATAATGTATTGAATATTTTTAACAATTAACCATGATATGAAAGTCTATCAGTTATACCTTCTTGTGATGAATTATAAAGTCAGTAAATAAATCGGATACAATCATACAAGAGTTTTTCGAAAAGATATGCTAAAGTGATACTAGTTTGGATCTCTTATAACAATTTATGTGTTACACGTTATATTTAATTATTTCAGGTATAAATTCACATTAAAAGTTTTATATTTATACTATGTATATTTATATTAATATTAATATGTTTATAAACTTTAGAGAATTTTAAGAATTTGAGAGGTTTGGGCATTTGTTTTTGTAATTATTTCGAAATGAAGAAGAGCTGATCCGAAGGGAACCCGATGAGAGTAATTTAGAGAATTTAAGATGGTTTGAGACTTTAAGCTAAATCGGGAATAACATGAAAAGGGCTAAGGCCCATAACTACTGAACAAGGCTAAGGCCCAACGTTATTAAAACATAACCCAAACATATATTACAAATCTAAACATACTCCAACTCTTGACAATGCCATAACTAAATGTGGATCGACACGAATATAAAAGAGGTTCCCGCTATATAAATAAAACCTCATCAAACAAACATGACCCTAACGCCTAAGTAAAGAAATGGACGTCGAAATTTAGTTGACGCCATGATCCTATTTATAGATCGAGATGCATTGGTAGGAACAAACAAAGTTAGAATCTAACCCACAAGGGCACACGAGTAACACAAGGCCTATCCCTTGTAAGGCTTGGCCTACTCGGCCCAAAATGTTATCTTCAAGACATCCGTGGCTGTAAGTCCCAACCCAAACTAGAAATATGCGCCGCGACCAGGGTTCGTACCCAAGTCCTCCACATACTAACATGGAGCGCTAAACCAGACCGATTTACACGTGTACATGGAGGGCAAAATGTTCCCTAAACCGATTTACACGTGTCTCGTTTCCATGGACACTTGACCTAGACCGATTTACACGGGTACATGGGGGGCAAAATGTTCCCTAAAATCGTCTTTAAAAAGGAGTCGAAGCCTCGCTCAAAGCTATGGGTCGGTTTTTGGAGATCTGAATAGCTTAGGCCAGTTTCTATTGCTTTTGAGAAATTTTTTGGATGAAAATCGCATCGGTTAGTATGAACCAATCCGTGATCAGCCGAGATTCGATTGAAGGTGAACAATATTTTTTTTTCGAAGCAAGATAAGAGTTAGGGAGGTTCCTGACAAGTCGGGGGCCTTCCTAGAGCGTCTAGACGGACGAGATCAGCCAGCAGATGGTCCGATGAGCAGTTATCCTCAGCAGGGTATCCGTAAGTAAGACGAGCAATCCTGTCTGTCACAACATTTGATTCCCTGAAGATATGACGAATAGCAACATTAGTGAGGTATGATAGATCAACCCTCGTATCTGATTGTAGCAGCTCAATGTTCCAAGGACAAAATCAGTCACCCAGAAGAGCTTTAACAACCGTAAGACAATCCCTTTTAGAAGGTTGTCAATATGAAGCTGCTTACCTTTCAGAACACCCACCCGAATGGCCAAAGCTTCAGCGTAGATAACAGTAATATTATTACAGGGGTTATTGCCCAAGGAAACAATAGCACCGCAATCATTCCTAATAACAAATCCGAAATAACCAGATCCATTTGATCTGAAAGAACCATCGAAATTTAGTTTATAAAAAGACGTAGGCGATTTTTGCCGTGAGGAAGGGTTTGTGAACCATATGAAAAATCGAACTTCATCAACTCTTTTTTTTTAATGTGAGTAGTCAGACAGAGTTGTCAATATTAAGCACCTTATCTTAATTCCGTTAAATATATTGTCAACAAAGAATTTAATACGGTATGATTTGCCAATTTAGAAGTGGTCAGCATCTAGACATTCTCAATAGTATCAATACAAATCGGTCAACTTAGAATTGGTCAAAAATTACACAAATCTTATTTTATAAACTCTTAACTTACAAGTCACAGCCTCAATAGTTTACTCCCCCAACAAAATCCACCTCCAAACCTCCCTATAAAAACCCAATCCCATACCCCATTTTCACCACAACACCAAACAACATAACAATAACAATGGCTCTCAACAAAACCCTCCTCCCTCTCGCTCTCCTCCTCGTCCTAGCTGGCTCCGCCTCAGCCCAGAACTGCGGCTGCGCTGCCGGCCTCTGCTGCAGCCAGTTCGGCTTCTGTGGCACCACCGATCCGTACTGCGGGGCAGGCTGCCAAGCGGGCCCTTGCACCTCCGGCTCCACCACCCCATCCAGCAGCGGTGGCAGCGTCTCAGATGTCGTTACCGACGCCTTCTTTAATGGCATCATCGGCCAGGCTGACTCCTCCTGCGCCGGCAAGAACTTCTACAGCCGCTCGGCTTTCCTGTCCGCCACTGGCTCATACCCGAGCTTCGGGACCACCGGCTCCTCCGACGACCAGAAGAGGGAGATCGCCGCCTTCTTCGCCCATGTCACCCATGAGACCGGATGTAAGTTTGTTCAAAACATTTATTTAAGTACAGAGATAAGTGATCATTTGTAAACACATCTTACGGTGTAATTTGATATACAGCATTCTGCTACATAGAGGAGATAAATGGGGCATCACACAACTACTGCGAATCCACAAACACGCAGTGGCCGTGCAACCCATCGGTGGGTTACTACGGGAGAGGGCCCCTCCAGATCTCATGGAACTACAACTACGGCCCGGCTGGCCAGAGCATAGGGTTCGACGGCCTCAACTCCCCACAGACGGTGGCCAATGACGCAGTCATCTCCTTCAAGACGGCGTTGTGGTTCTGGACGAACAATGTCCACTCCGTCATCACCGGAGGGCAGGGGTTCGGGGCCACTATCCGAGCCATCAACAGCATTGAATGCAACGGCGGGAACACCGCCGAGATGAACGACAGGGTTAGCCTCTACACTAAGTACTGTCAACAGCTTGGGGTTGACCCTGGCTCCAGCCTTACTTGTTAGTTCAATTCCAGTACTAATAAGCTGAAATATATAATAAAATAAGAAAGAGAAAATCATTTGAAGATTTTCTTCTCCTTTTTTATTTATTTAAATTATACGAAAGTGTATGTAGGATTTATTTTTTTGTTTTTGTTTTTGTGATGTATTTATGACTTTATTATCACGTTACTTGAATAAGATGTAACTTTATATATGTATACGACTCGTAAATTATAGCACACTTCAATGAGGCTGCCTAAGGTGATCAAGGGTTCGAACGGTGAGAATTGGCGCCTCACGGGTATGTATGGTTGGGCTGATGGTGGTGAGAGACATCATACTTTGAGCTTGTTGAAGAGACTGAACGAGGATGCCCACGATCGATGGATCTGCGTAGGCGATTTCAATCACATTATTAGTCCAGCGGACAAGGTGGGGGGCAGGAGAGCTAACTTTGATAGGATGGTGAATTTTAGAGATACTTTGGAGGAGTGTGGATTTAGGGAATTAATCTTCAAGGGGAGTAGATTTACTTGGGATAATGGGAGAGAAGGAGATCAATTCATCCAAGAACGTATTGATATGGGTTTTGCAAATGACTCCTTTCTCGAGTTGTTTCCCCAGTCGGTGGTATATCACTTGCCAAGGGCGGGGTCGGATCACGTCCCATTGCTGATTGATCTTGAAGGTGAAGAGAGGTCTGGTGATAAAAAGGGTCCGCGTCCGTTTCGTTTCGAAGCCATGTGGCTAGAAGAGGAGGAGTGCGAGGAAGTGATTCGTAATGGTTGGCTGAACCCAGGCTCTAGTTGGGCACACGATGGAGTTCTGGGGAAAATTTCTAGGTGTGCCGGTGATCTTCGAGAGTGGAATGCAGAGAGCTTTGGGAATGTCACAAAGATGTTAGAGGACATTCGGAGGGAGCTGGGTGAGATGCGGGCTAGAGGGATGACGGGTCTATTGGTAGCTCGCAGGAAGGAGCTTGAGAATAAGGAAAGGGAATTGATGAGAAGGGAAGAGATCATGTGGTATCAACGAGCGAGGGCAAATGAGTTTCGATGGGGGGATAGAAACACTAGCTTTTTTCAAAAGAAAGCTACGGGAAGGCAGAAGCGAAACAAAGTCACAAAATTAGTTGATGGAAATGGAATGGAATGGAGAAGTAGAGATGGGATGGAGAGGGTGGCAGTCGAGTACTTTAAAACCCTATTTGAGTCTAGCGTGAAAGCTCCGCCAGAGTCGGCTTCTCAAGGGATCGAGCCTTTAGTGTCGGCTGATGATAACTCTGAGCTGCTGCGTCCATATACGGTCGAGGAGGTAAAAAATGCCCTTTTCTCCATGCATCCCACAAAATCACCAGAGCCGGACGGAATGTCAGCACTTTTCTATCAAAAGTTCTGGCATATCGTTGGGCCTGAAGTGAGTAACTTTGTTCTTAACATTCTGAATGGGGGTGATTTCCCTAGTGATCTCAACTATACATTTATCACTCTCATACCTAAAGTCTGTAACCCTTGCAGAATGACTGATCTCAGACCTATTAGCTTATGCAATGTTATTTATAAAATCATTTCCAAGGTTTTAGTCAACAGGTTGAAAGGGTGCCTAGGGAAACTGGTGTCGCAGAGTCAGAGTGCGTTCGTACCTGGAAGACTCATCACAGATAATGTGCTAGCTGCTTTTGAAGTGTTCCATTACATGAAGACTAGGAAGGGAGGTAAGAAGGGTTATATGGCTTTGAAGCTGGACATGGCCAAGGCGTATGATCGGGTTGAGTGGAGCTTTCTGGAGCATTGTATGCGGAAACTGGGATTCGAGGATAGATGGGTCAATCTGGTCATGAGGTGTGTGTCCTCGGTAACTTTCTCGGTTCTATTGGAGGGCCAGCCGACTTTGCCTTTCATTCCGGGGAGAGGATTGAGACAGGGTGACCCATTATCTCCCTATCTCTTTCTGCTTTGTGCCGAGGGGCTATCGGGACTGATCAGAACAAGTGAGGAGGCTGGCCGGCTAAAAGGAATATCGATAGCAAGGAATGCACCCAGAATCACGCATCTCTTTTTTGCTGATGATAGTGTGATATTTGCGAATGCGACCTGTCAACAGAGCAATGAAATAGTCAAAATCCTCCATGTTTATGGAGAAGCGTCGGGACAACAGGTAAACTTCGCAAAATCAGAATTATCCTTTAGTAGGAATGTCGATGTGATTCGTAGGGCCGAGATTCAGAGCATCATTGGGGTTAAGGAAGTGGACAAGCATGAAAAGTATCTTGGCCTTCCGACTATGGTGGGAAGGTCTAAGAAGGCTATATTTAGCAATGTCAAGGAGAGAGTGTGGAAGAAGCTCCGCGGATGGAAGGAAAAGACATTATCGAGTGGAGGTAAAGAGGTTCTCCTTAAATCGGTGGCTCAAGCGATTCCGATGTACACCATGTCTTGCTTCTTAATGCCAAGCGAGCTTTGCAGCGAGATTGAGCAGTTAATGTGCAAGTTCTGGTGGGGCAGCGGTGAGAAGAAGAGGAAAGTCCATTGGCTCAGTTGGAAACGGATGTGTAGGCCGAAGGAGGAAGGAGGTATGGGGTTCAGGGACCTGCAGGCGTTCAATCTTGCCATCCTAGCCAAGCAAGGGTGGCGTCTGCTGCAGAACCCATCTTCCTTGCTAGCTCGGTTGCTCTCGGCTAAGTATTATCCAAGAACGGACTTTCTTGGGGCGTCTCTAGGTTTCAATCCCAGCTACACTTGGAGGAGCATTTTGAAAGGAAGGGAGGTCCTTGAAGCAGGGATTAGATGGAATGTGGGTAATGGGAGTGATATCAAGGTTTGGGGCGATCGATGGATCCCGAGGCCGGTGAGTTTCAAGGTATTGAACAGGGCAGCTGATGGGCTGGAAGATCTTCGTGTGATGGACATGATTGATTGGGAAAGAAAGGAGTGGCGCGAACAAGTGGTCCGACAGGTCCTTTGGCCCCCAGACGCCGAATTAGTCTTGCAGATGAGGCTCATTAAGCCTGATGTGCAGGATGAGAGAGTCTGGCACTATACCCGGGATGGCCGATTCTCTGTCAAGTCGGCTTACTGGCTAGCCATGGAGAGGGGGCGGAGTGAGAGCACGTGTGGGCAGTCCGACGAGGCTCGAGTTGCAAGCTTGTGGATCCTTCCTTGCAGGGAAGGATCTTTTGTCTGGCGAGCTTGTAGGGAGATCCTTCCTTGCAAAGCGAATCTGGTAAAGAGGAAAGTGCTCCTTGAGGATGACTGCGAGAGTTGCAAGAGGAAGGAAGACGGATTGCACGCACTATATGGGTGCAAACTTGCAGACTTGGTTTGGAAAAGGGTAGGTGGAATAGGAAGGTGGGGTAAAGGTTGCTTCTCTGTACTTGATTTCTTCGAGCGAGTTCGACAGAATCAGAAGGAGGACATGCTGCAGTTGTGGGCTTTTACCCTGGACGAGATTTGGAGGGCTAGGAACGATCGGATCTTTGAAAACAGGCCTGTCGATCCTGACATGGTTGCTGAAAAGGCTCTGCATAGGTGGAAGGACCACAAAGACAGGGAAGAGCGGGGTGCAGGAGGGGCCACTGAACCGCGGACAAAGGAGAGATGGGCAAAGCCGAGAGCGGGAGTGTGGAAGATTAATTGCGATGCTGCGGTAGACACCGAGAAGGGATGTGGAATTGGCTTTGTGGTACAAGATGAAGAGGGCACAGTGATGTTGTTCGGGTCGAAAAGGGTGCAGGCCGCTACTGATGTTGAGATGGTTGAAGCGGAGGCGATGTGGTGGGCGTTGCAATCTTGCACAGCTCATGGAATCGACGATGTGATTGTCGAATCCGATTGTCAAGCGCTGGTGAACAAGCTGAAAGGTGGGCATTGGCCAAGTGCGACTCTTGGCCGATTACTGCAGGTTATTGCTGAAACAGCTATGGACTTCAACAGTTGTGAATGGCACTACGTTAGGAGGGGGGCAAACCAAGTAGCTCACTTTCTTGCCAAATTAAGGCCTAGTTCTTGCTTTATTTCTAGTTCTGCTGTTAGTTTTCCTTTGGGTTTGGATGCTCTTTTGTCAAACGATCTGAGTTAATTAATTGGATTAGCTTTTTCTCAAAAAAAAAAAAAAAAAAAAAAAAAAATGAGGCTGCCTAATTTGGAGGAAGTTTATGTGTGCGAGTCCGCATAGACTAACATGAGAAAATTGATTAGGTTTCCAAGAGTTTTAATATAATTTTGCAAATTTAATATCGTATATATTGTAAGAGCAACACTACTAAAAAACACTGTTTTTGCCACGGCGTATAGCCACGGATGTAGAGACGAATATCCGTCGCTAAACGATTTAGCCACGAATTTAGAGATGGCAATTCAAGGCATGGCCAAAAGGCGCGTAGCAAATTAGTGACGACGAATAGCCACGAATTGTGCCACGAGAAAAACATTTGTCGTTGTCGGCGTCACTAATCTTCATTCCTTTTGGGCCGTCTCAAGCGTCACTAATAGCCATGGCTTTAGCCTCGGCATTAACATATGTTGCTAAAATCGTCACTAATCCTCCTCCTTATGTGTTGTGGCGGGGCGTCACTAATAGCCACGAATGTAGTCACGTTCATTCGTTGTTGCAAATATGCATAGCCATAGCAAATGCTAAAGGAGTCGCTAAACTCGAGGGTGTGTTCATGCATAAATTCGTTACAAAAGGCGTGGCTACTGAGCGGTGGAAATCAAGCTTAAATACGTTGCTGATGCGTGGCTGAGTTCGTGCCTAAATACGAGGTTGTGTTTGTATGTATATGCGTATCTAAATGTGTGAGTATTGGGGGCTGAATTAATGGATGATTGAATGGGTAAATTCGTGGCTAAATTCATTGCTAGTTCCATAGTTATATGGTGTATACATCCACCACTGATTCCGTGGCTAAAACAGTAGCTAAACTTCATTGGCAAATTTAAAAGATTATATATACATTCTGCATTCTCTATATAGCTCCTGTTTTTTTCTATTTGCTGAATGTCCAAGATAAATATTTACAGTATCCAAGCTCACAACAGAAATTCCAAATAATTTTGTACATAATCGAAACATAATATCCAATTCCAAATCTTCCATCCAAAACATTCAATATCCAATGCAATGTCCTGCATCCGAAGCGCATAAAATCCATTGCAAAGTCTTACATCCAACATCCTAAAAACTACATAATCAAAAGCAAGCAATACCTAAATCAAAAGACAATACCTAATTCCAACTCTTGCATCCAAAACATTAAACATCCAATGCAATGTCTTGCATCCAAAAGCACATAAAATCCAATGCAAAGCTTTGCATCCGACATCCTAAAAATTACTTATATATATATCAAATGGGAAGAACAAGAGTGCCAGCTTACTTACGATGATCACTTGGAAGTAATTTTTAGGATGCCAGCTTACTCCAAAGTGATCAATCGTGTTCACGAGTTGCGAAAGTTTGTTTCCCCATTCATCACTTTGGAGTCTAGTCTCAGCTCGGACACACTCAACTGATTTGTCGACATGCACCTCCAAGTTAGTCACATTTTGTCTCACTTGTTGTATATTCTCCCCTAAATTGGTGACTTCTTGTCTTATCTCTTGCTGGCTTTTCTTCACATTTTCTCCCAAGGTTTTGATTTAATCAGCTAACTCGGTTATTCCTTGAGACCATTGTGTCTTCATGACTGACATTTCTTCCATAACCTCCAATCTCAAAGAGTCAGAAGCTTCATCTGGATTACAAGCAACAATGGGGGTACCATCATGTACAGATTGAGTGACCTCAAGCAAGTGTTCAGATTCAGATCTCATGCCTACAACTCGTCCTTTATTTATACCAACGGTCTCAATCCATAGAGTGTTCTGGTCAACTGTATGGGACCCCTCGCCTTGTTGAGCCTCTTGTGTTGCTTGCTCAACAAATGAGTCATATTTATCCTACATAATCAAATATCTTATTCAATCAATTATCATTCAACAAAAAGACATATGAAAATGATCTTATATATAAGCATGGGAATGTATATAGCTCAAGTTCCTAGATTTTCATCCGTAAGTTATTTCTTACTATGACGATAAGATGTATTATAAAATGCAAACTTACCACTGTCTCTTGACCTAAAGGCAGGCGCACTCCAAGTACCATCATTTCTTTTGTAGCATCTTTCATATGTATCTCTTGGTGATGGTTCCTTTCCGAGCTCTTTGATCTATAAAAAAGATGATGCGGGACCATCCAAGACACCTTCGGACACACCTATAATTGGGGATGGACCTATGATTCGAGATCACGAGAATGATGTCATCCTCAAGAGGAAGAAGAAGGCTCCACCTTGGGTCGTTCGTTTTTGGGTTCGTTCATGCACAGTTGACAGCTTTTTGACGTCTCAGTAAAATAAGTCGTACGGATTCAATATTAATCGGATTAGATCGTGCCACACCTTGTCGGAACGAGGACGAAGAGATCTACAATTTTTCTGTTGAAGATTTTTCCAGATTCTACCTAGAACTTTGCCGAAAATCACATTCTTTGGGCTGTCACTGTTTTAGACGGGAAATTCTTAAGTGTTGGAACTCTTTTTATTGCTATTTTTAGAGACCTTATTTAAGTTATTTTTAGTATTTTAGGGATTTAATTTAATTTCTATTATATTTATTATTTTCATTAAAATCAGCCCTAGGGTTTTCTATATTAGAACGGCTGATTCCTCCATTGTAACTCAGACGTCTCTTTTATGAAAATTTCAGTTTGTGTGAAACACAATTGAGAGAAAGTCAATCGACTCGAAGCGTGGCTCGTCGATTGCAACTATTGGTATAGATCTAACTTGGTTTGCTTTGAGTTCGTCAACCTCGCGAGAGCTTGGTGATCCAGGTAATCACAAGTCCCCTCCTTGTGCCTTCAAGTTGTCCGCTTGGTTGTGTAAGGTTGTAGAGGCGGGCTTTATAGTCGTTGGTATTTGGTTCCTACCCTCTTAGGAGGCCTGGGGTCTTTGCCTCGTTCTATTTTAGTTCGAATCAGTCCTTATCGGTCGAGTCTTTATTGTTTCTTTGTTTCGAGTCTTGCTGCGTTTTGTTCTTGTTCTTCAGTCTTTGCTTCCGTTCTTGTCTTTGAGTCTTGATTGTCGAAGATCGGGCCATCCTACGGCTAACCCCGTATCAAATTGGCATCAGAGCTTAGTTTTCCGACATCAAAAGTTGTGTCTTTTGTTTCCCTAAACACAAAAACTACAAAAAAAAAAATTAGAGTCTTTCTTGTTCTTGATATTTTTACTTCTTGAATTTTTGAATTGATTGCTACTAATCCTTTGTTTGTGATTGTTGTGTTGCACTTAGCCCTAAACACAAGCCTAAATCGTGACCAGCAAACCTTGAGGCCAAATCATTCCTTGTGCAGCCGACATCAGGAAGGAAGCTTAGTTGACTTACCTTTGTTCAAGGTTCTTGTACGTCGGCAGCCTCCAAGCAACGAGGAACCCTAATTCTAGTTGTTTGTTTCTATCTTTTCTATCATAGATCTACCTATTTTATTGCCTAAATTAAATTCTGAATTTTTTTTTGTGGTAGATATTATTGTTTTATCTATCATAAATTATAAAAGGCATAAGATAGTATTTTCTCTCACCATAGTTTAATTTTTAAGAGTCCTTTATTTCATTGTTAGTTTCTTGCATTAGGTCAAAAAAAAAAACAGTCCGAAGTATTCAAAAAAAAAGTGACATTCGAAACTTTGACCTAGGAGGATAAAATTCACTGGGGGCAAAAGTAAGTTTAAAAAAAAAAGGGATTGTTGAGATCTAGTGCAAGAACTTTCAAGGACCAATTTTGGTGAAATCCTATAGCCCTAGTCTAAAGTCTCAAACACATACCTCCCAAACCATAAATTTTTTTTTTAAGCCCTACCTTGCAACTACAACATCCATACTAAGGGTTTAAATCAAAAAGAGGTAAAAATCCAAGTTTTTCTTTCTTTTCCTTCATTTTCTTTTCCTATTTTTGTGTGTCGTGTACTGCAGTGCCCATACTGACCCCCTCCAGCCTCGGTACAGTGTCTGTTGCGTTCGGTTTTGGTCGATTTCGAGCTTTCCAAGTCGATATCGAGTCGATACTTCTTCCTTTCGACTCGATACTTCTGTGTTGTGACTTGTCGGTTGCTTGTTTCTTTGTTCTTTCTCTTGATTACTCTCTTTTGATTGTTAAGTCCTTGCTTGAGTGTTGATTTGCCCAAAGCGGATTGCCCCAACAAGCTTATCATACCAATTAGAGAGAAGAGTGTGAGCGAAACACTTGCGAGATTGTTAATATTTTACTAACCTTCACATAGTTCTTTGTTGTCTTTATTTGCAATGTCTAATAACCAGGGCAACGGCTGGTACAATACCTTCATGGAGAAGATAGCTAAGATAAATGAAGGATTGAGGGCATTAGAGACTAGGCCAAGCGGTTCTAACACCGTGAGTGGCCGAGGTGATCGAAGGCGTGACGATCTGCCTCGCGATGAAAGGGAAGTACATAATCCTAACCCTAATCCTAATCTTAATCCTCATTTAGCTAAACCTTTATTTGATAAGAACATCTCTCCACGAAGGGAGAGACATGTTAGGAATAATGCGTTTGCTAATATGCAGGGACGAGGGAAAGGACGATGGCAACAAGAAGAGTACTACTTCTCAGAGGACGACGACGACTTCCAAGAGGATGATCATTGGGAGCAACGTCTTCGACGAAATGTTAGAGGAGGTCGATACCACTATCGAGCACCTAGAGAGCCTGCGCAAGATGGCATAGGTAAGGTAAAGGTAAAGATCCCTCAATTTTATGGTAACAACGATCCAGATGCATATATTGATTGGGAAACTAAAATGGATCGAATATGGAATTGTCATAACTTCTCTGAACATAAAAAGGTGCAACTAGCTTCCTTTGAATTTCAAAGTTCTGCTTTAATTTGGTGGGATAGTCTGAATAAAGAAAGAAGAAGAGCCCTTGATGCGCCTATCGCTTCTTGGACTCAATTAAAAGCACTTATGAGAAGTAGGTTTGTTCCCCAACACTATGCTAGAGAGCTTACACAACGATTAGAAAATCTTAAGCAAGGTAGCAAAACTGTCGAGGAAACCTTTAATGCAATGCAAGAAACCATGGCTAGAGCTAATGTAGTTGAACATGATAAAGATACAAATGCTAGGTTTCTTAGAATATTGCAACCCGCCTTAGCTCGTGAAATTGATTACTTTCCTTATTCTACGCCTACTGAACTTTTACATTTAGCTATGACAGTGGAAAGGAATGTTAGATACAAGAGCCAAGGTGGTAGAATGTCGAGTGGGCAACCCCAAAGGCGGCACCAAGGCCATGTGCAGCAGCCCCAAAGGAGGTTTGATGCCGGCTCAAGGGAGAGAGCAAGCCAACCCCAAGGGAGAAGTGAAGGCCGAATGCCTCAGGAGCCCATCGACAAAGGCAAAGCGCCTTGGAACGGACGTGATTCGTCTGGGGCATCTACTGGCCCTAAAGGGAGTAATCCTAACTCTTCTACTCTTAAATCTTTGTACGTTCCTTGCTTTATATGTCAAGGTAGAGGACATGTTATGAAGGATTGCCCAAATAAGAAGACTTTCATGATTAACCACCTAGGCGAAAATAAATCTGAAAATTCTAGTGGTGAAAATGATGAGCATGTTAATAATGATCAGGATCTTAGTTTACTTGCCTCTAAAGATGATTGCATTGAATATGAGCATGATGATTCTTTGATTGTTCATAAAGTTTTAAGTATTCCACCTATGCCTTGTGATGATAATCAAAGAGAAGATTTGTTTCATACTAACTGCTTAGACAAAGGCAATGTTTCTAATATGGTCATTGATGGTGAGCATTGTTCTAATATTGCTAGCCTTGAGTTAATTGACAATCCAGCCTTGAAAAAGGAAGACAACTTGCTAGCCTTTGATGAACACTTAAAGATAAATGAACAAGCTACAGTGCATATTAAGTTAGAACATTATGAAGATGATATGACTTATGAATTATGCACTAATCAAGCTTCTTTTCTTGGTGTTGTAGTGACCTCTAATGGCCTTGAGAGGAGTTTCCATGGGCATGAGGTATTCGATCCAGGAGCTCGTGTGGATGCAGTTGCGGAATTTTATGCGAGCTTGGATTCGAGGTCGAATCCTTTTCAAGAAAGGGGGAATGATGCGGGACCATCCAAGACACCTTCGGACACACCTATAATTGGGGATGGACCTATGATTCGAGATCACGAGAATGATGTCATCCTCAAGAGGAAGAAGAAGGCTCCACCTTGGGTCGTTCGTTTTTGGATTCGTTCATGCACAGTTGACAGCTTTTTGACGTCTTAGTAAAATGAGTCGTACGGATTCAATATTAATCGGATTAGATCGTGCCATACCTTGTCAGAACGAGGACGAAGAGATCTACAACTTTGCTGTTGAAGGTTTTTCCAGATTCGACCTAGAACTTGGCCGAAAATCACATTCTTTGGGCTGTCACTGTTTTAGACGGGAAATTCTTAAGTGTTGGAACTCTTTTTATTGCTATTTTTAGAGACCTTATTTAAGTTATTTTTAGTATTTTAGGGATTTAATTTAATTTCTATTATATTTATTATTTTCATTAAAATCAGCCCTAGGGTTTTCTATATTAGAACGGCTGATTCCTCCATTGTAACTCAGACGTCTCTTTTATGAAAATTTCAGTTTGTGTGAAACACAATTGAGAGAAAGTCAATCGACTCGAAGCGTGGCTCGTCGATTGCAACTATTGGTATAGATCTAACTTGGTTTGCTTTGAGTTCGTCAACCTCGCGAGAGCTTGGTGATCCAGGTAATCACAAGTCCCCTCCTTGTGCCTTCAAGTTGTCCGCTTGGTTGTGTAAGGTTGTAGAGGAGGGCTTTATAGTCGTTGTTATTTGGTTCCTACCCTCTTAGGAGGCCTGGGGTCTTTGCCTCGTTCTATTTTAGTTCGAATCAGTCCTTATCGGTCGAGTCTTTATTGTTTCTTTGTTTCGAGTCTTGCTGCGTTTTGTTCTTGTTCTTGAGTCTTTGCTTTCGTTCTTGTCTTTGAGTCTTGATTGTCGAAGATCGGGCCATCCTACGCTTAACCCCGTATCAAAAGAGGTGTAGGTTACTAACAATGTGTATGTTACTTATACTGATCATAATACAGTAGATCAGTAGTTTATATTGAATTATAGGACTTCATTAGTCTAATTATATTTAATAATTTATGAGCATGATATCCTCACTTAAAAAAAACTAATCTAAACAATGAAAATGTTAAAATACCAATTTCTCTTTGTGAACCGTCATAGATATTGATCCACCTCTATACGGAGGGATGCCCTTTTCTATTGCAGCAGCTCGGTTGCGCTTTCCACTCGCTGACTGGCGCTGATAAGCTTTATCCTTTACCCAAATAACCAACATCTGATCCCATATATCTTGTTTAATCCATGGTAGTTTGCGCATTGCCTTGTGAGCCTTTTGTAGTATCCCTCTAAGGTGGTTGCATCCTACATGAGTCCATGTTTTGCGAACAACATAATCCGAGAATCTGGCCTCATCCCATCTACATCGTCTCTATAAAAGTAACCATTTTAAATAAATGAATGTGATTATAAACACACACACGTGTGCGTGTTCTCCATGAGATTGAAGAAAAATCATTTATTTTGTACCTTGAACATATTCCACCACAAGTCAAGTGTTGAAGCATACACCCTAGTCCAACTAATATACGGCCCAGCAAAATGGGACTTTACAATATCCATGATAATGGTGGCCGTACACTTGACGGAGAAGAACTTCATCAAAGAGTAATTAATTGAAAACAACGATTATTAGTTTTTTTTACCCCACATATATGCAAACATATATAGAAACATGAAAAGAATGAAAATTGTGAATATTGTATCTCTATCTTATTTTCATGTGCTTTTGAGGTGTACAATAAGTTCATGACTGAGCTGAGTAAGTTTATGACAATTTTCATTTTTACAATACACTTGTACAATAAGCTCATCTTCACAATGCTATAAGTTGTCACTTTATTTTCATCTATACAGTGCAGTTGTACAGTAAGTTCATGACAGTTTAAATTTTCCTATCAATACAGTTGTACAATAAGTTCATGACTGAGCTTAGACTAAAAATGCAATGATTAGTTTTGTATAACATATATACATGCATATATTTCCAACTGCAACTAACAGAGCCTACAAATCAGAATACCAGAAGCATGATGTAAATTGAACTAATTACCTTTTAGGTTTAACGACAAGCAACTTCCTTGTGTCTGCTCGGATTGATGGGGCAGCGGATGCATTACCTTCATTGGTGTGAGATACTAGAGGCGGTGTAGCTCCTGATAGGGATCCCAACTCTGGAGAAATCCGAGAAGTACGAGTCTTATCTTGTAAAGATGCAGATAACTGAGGGGAGTTTTCTTGTGAAGAGGCCACGGGAGTCAAGTCCATTGGAGTTGGGGATACAGGTGTCGAGGACGCAGTAATTGGTGCCATGGGAGTTGTGAATAATGTGCTGGTTTGTTTCATGACAATAAGAATTTTATGACAATATCAATGGCTTAATAGGAATGATCTGCTGGCTGCAGGAATTTCATATGCAAGTTTGGCAGTGTGATTAATTTACATATGCATTAATAAATTCCAAGTTATTTTGTTTTGATATTTAGCATTCATCTAGAGATTTATATCTTTACAATCTCTACATATGCATTAATAAATTTCAAATTTTGCCTCCATGTACAATGAGGTTTTTTCTGTACTGTGAAGTTTTTTCTGCAAAGATTTCCTGAATTCTTGAATGTACAGAGTTGAAAATGGGATCCCATTTGCAATTAATTCTTTGAAAATACTATGAACATAAATTCATCTATACGTACTTGTACTCAAAGAAGGACAGTTCCCATATTCTTCTACAGAAATTCTTAAGCCTATTGATCAAAAGGGAGAGCAATGTGTGGAATATTATCTTAAGCCTATTAGCTCAAAAGGGAGAGCAATGTGTGAAATACACATCGATGTAGGTTCGAATCCTACATAGGCAAATTGCAAATTGGTCAAAACATAGAATTATAATTGTCAAAAAATATCCAAAACAATAATACAAGATGGATTTACTCAAAAAGAGGATCGTCTTGCGAATCCTCTAATTCAGCATCACCGTCATCATCGACTCTACCATCTGATTCATACTCACCTCCGAATTCTTCTTCTTCATCTTGTAAATCCTCATCATAAATATCATTGGGCTGAACCACGTCATTTTCATAAGAGATATCATGAGCCGAACCCGAATAATCACGCAGATCAGTGGGCATAGTCTCAACCCCTATTTCCACAAATAATTCAGGATTGACACTTTCCTCAAATTGATAAGCATTTGAGGCAGCGGAAGTCCATCGTTCCGTTATCCTACCTCGAGGCACTGTCTTGCATACATCCACCAATCAGCCTGATCACGCTTGGCTCCTGGGTATTCTGCATAGTAAACTTGCTCTGCTTGTTGTGCCAATATGAATGGTTCATACTTCCGATACAATTTCTTATGATTAATTTCAACAAAACGGTACTGTGGGTGCACTCTTGTCCCTCTTTCAGTTGGATCAAACCACAAACACTTAAACAAAACAACATTCTTCACACTATCCGCTGAGCTAGGATACTCGAGCTCAATAATCTCTTCTAATAGACCATACAAATCAGATTCTGCATTTTCATAACTAGATCCCCTCACACAAACCCACCTGTTCATTGTTGCTTTGCCAGTACCATGCTCTAAAGTGTGAAACTTGTATCCATTCACTTTGTAGGTATGCCAACTTTTAGCTTTGACACTGGGACCATATGCACAACTCCACAAAAGTTCATCTTTATCAACTATGTTGCATGTACCTAACGCCTAAAAATACAAATTTATAATCTAGATTATAACCATATATTAACGTATATATAACTATTCATAGAAACAAAAAAGGAACACTTACATAGGTCTTAAACCATTGTGCGAATTCCGCCTCAATTGTGTCATCATCAGCCATGCCTCTTTCAGAATGGAATATTCTACAAATCCAATATATGATAAAAATTCCATAAGTTATATTTTTATTCAATATGGCAATATAATTGGAAAGTAATAGAATATGAAATTAATTAATGTACATACTCAATGTATGGCTGCACTTCTGGACAATTCATCAACACATAAGTGTGTGCAACCTTCCACTCCTTGTCATCTGTCATCCACCTCAATCGAGCTTTTCCACCACTTTGGCCGGAATAATTGAAAATAGAAATAGCGTCATCATTATCTTGGAACACATCATTTCTAGATGAACACCTCAATTTAGAAGGAGCATGAGATGGAAAGTAATGCACAGAAAAATGGGCTGTTTCTTCCCGTAAGTAAGTCATGCATATTGATCCTTCCACGTAATTCTTTTGTAAAATTTTACGCTTTAGATGATTTAGATATCTCTCAAATGGGTACATCCACCGATATTGCACTGGGCCACCTATTTGAGCTTCATACGGTAAATGCACAATGAGATGCTCCATAAAATCGAAGAATGAAGGTGGAAAGATACGTTCTAATTTACATAATAATATGGGCACCGTGTCATTCAAATGCACCATATGATCAACGAACAATGTGGACGAGCAAATTGATTGGAAGAATATACTTAACTCAGTTAAAGGAACCCAAACAGTTGGAGGCAAGAATTCTTTGAAGGCAATCGGAAGAAGTCTTTCGATAAACACATGACAATCATGACTCTTCATGCCCGTGAGACCACAATCATCATTTTGAACACACCTGCCCACATTAGATGCATAACCATCGGGAAACTTCACAAACTTCACCCACTGGCAAACCTTTTTCTTCTCTTCCCGTGTCAATGTGTAAATTGCCTTTGGTTTCACACCTGTATAATTATCCTTTGCAGCAAGAGATGGCCGACGACAATGTGACCGAAGATCCTTTCTGGCATTCAAGTTATCCTTTGTCTTCCCAGGAATATCCATTACGGTATTGAAAACATTATCAAATAAATTTTTCTCTATATGCATAACATCAAGGTTATGTCGAATTAAAAGATCTTTCCAGTATGGAAGCCTCCAGAAAATGCTCTGCTTCGTCCACTTATGGGAATTTCCATAGTCGGGTGGATTGTGATGTGGGTCATCTATGGCCGTAGAAAAATGACACACGCGCTCCCAAATTTCATTCCCAGTCAGTCTCGGGGGTGGGGGCGATGTTCTCACTTGATTTTTGCTGAAATCATTTTTATTTTTTCTCCACGGATGACCAGCTTCGAGAAAGGATCTATGACAATCAAACCAACTAGCCTTTTTACTATGATATAATCGGAAAGATTCAGTTTGCTCCATACAGATTGGGCATGCTAGCAATCCAGCTGTACTCCACCCTGACAACATAGCATATGCAGGAAAGTCACTAATTGTCCAAAGTAGAGCTGCACGGATAATGAAATTTTCCTTCCTTGACACATCATAAGTAGTCACACCGGACTCCCAAAGTGGCATTAACTCGTCAATCAGAGGTTGCAAGCAAACATCAAGTAACTTCTTAGGATTTCGAGGGCCAGGCACTATCAATGTCAAGAACATGTATTGAGTCTTCATGCACATATCCGGTGGAAGGTTGTATGGAGTAAGAATAACCGGCCAACAATAATAATTTTGCCCTGATTTAGTAAATGGTGCAAAACCATCAGTGCATAGACCCAAACGTATATTTCATGGCTCTGACGAAAAACTAGGATATCTCTCATTTAACCTCTTCCATGCATCTCCATTTGAAGGGTGACACATTATCCCCTGTTCAGGTACATGATTTGCATGCCAAGTCATATGGCCAGCTGTAACCTCAGACGCATATAATCTCTGTAATCGCGGGGTTAGAGGCAAGTAGAACAACTCTTTATATAGACTTCCATTTTGATCATATCTATCATGACTACAGAACTTACAAGATGTTGCATCACGATCATCCTTCCAGTACAACATACAAACGTTGGGGCACATGCCGATTCTCTCCACTGGTAAGCCTAAATTACGAACCATCTTCTCTGTTTGGTAGTAACTGTTTGGAATGTTATGACCCGGAGGTAACACTTCGTCATACAGCTGGACAAAACCATTGAAGATGCTTTGAGGGATATTGTATTCACACTTCAAACTCATAAGTAGGGGTGTTATTCGAGCCGAACGAGCCGAGCTTGGCATGTTCAAGCTTTTTCATTTGTTAAACGAGCTCGAGCCGAGCCGAGCCCAATTTTTAAACGAGCTTTCTTTTTTGTTCAAGCTCGTCTTGTTTCAGTAAATGAACGAGCTCGAGCCGAGCTTTTTTTGAGCTTTAAGTAGTTTTACTTGGTCATAACATATAAACTTAAAGAAAATTTTAGAAATTCCACATTATTCGAGCTATTCGAGCCTAAATCGAACGAGCCAAGCTTTCAACCGAGCTTAAAATCATGTTCAGGCTCGGCTTGTTTAGATGAGTGAACGAGCTCGAGTCGAGCTTTTTTCGAGCCGATCCCGAGCCGAGCTCGAGCTGTTCAGCTCATATAACACCCCTACTCATAAGCCTAGCCACAAAGGACAATTGGGTGTGAGTAGTACACCCTGGCAACACTGGTTGGTCGGCGGCCTTCAATACATCCCAAAAACGTTGTGACAACCCATCTACATCATTTGGCATGTCTTCTCTCATTTCATTTTCATCATTGACCATCTCAGGAGATGCCATTCCCTGATCTACTTGGTCGTCATCAACAATTTCACTATTAGAAACAACATCAACATTAGGGACATTAAACCACGGAGGAGGAACAAAATTAGGCCCTGCCATATCAAATACCATTCTTTGCTTCGGGTTTAACTGGTCATAGAAATCCCATTGGTTACTCCCAGAAGTGTGCTGTACAAATGTCTGATTTCGTTCTCCGTGCGCTATCCACCAATAATAATCAAGCATAAATCCTCATCGATATAAGTGCTCCTTAACTTCGTCTGATCCCCAAAAACTGCGGTTACCACATCTCTTACATGGACACTTTATCTTACTTCCATCCATGTAATATAGTTGGGAATTTGCAAATTCTACAAACTCGTCAACTCCTAGCAAAAATTCAGGTTTCATCCCTCCATTATCAGGCAAGTACATATCATACATCCAAGTACGATTGTTCATTTTATCTACACATATTCACAATTCAATACGTCAATTATCATAATAATTGGACCGATCGGGTTGTCAAATACACTAATTAAACTCGATCTAGTTAGACAACCGAAACCAAAACCTAGATAACTAAATATAAAGGTAAAGGACCTCAAACTCTAAATACTAAATCAAATTGCAAGAATAAGGGCGTTAGACGATAATGAATGAACTTGAAATTAAAGAGATTTGAGATGTAAATGAGAGATTTGTACCAATGGAGATGAAAGCGGGAAGGAAACCCTAGCTAGCCTAGATCGTCATTTATAAAAGATTTTGAAATGTAAGATAATGAATAAAATAAATACTTACCTGAGGCTAATTGAAGATGAAAATGCAAGATATTTGAGAGATTTGCTTTGATGGAACAAGAGGAGCAGGCAGAAGATGATGCAAAGTATCGGCTAAAAGTGAAAAGAAAATGACAGTGTTATGTTTTTAAGTACGTAAATAGACACGGAACCAGTTACGAATATAGCCACGGATATAGAGACAAACATAGTGACGGATTTAGACACGATTCTTTATCTCTATATACTTCTAGTTAATTAGTGACGCCACATACTCTCGTCGCTAACAACGTCTCTGCAGCCACAAATATAGGCACGAATTTGCGATCCTTGGGTAAATTGTGTGAAATTAGCGATGACTCAACTTTCGTCGCCTAATTCGTCTCTATATAGCCACGAATATAGCGACGAATATAATGAAGAGGCTAAATTAATGGCTAATTAGCCACAAAGTTTGTTACACTCTAATATTCTGTCGCTAATAGTAACACATTTAGTGACGAATTTTCTAGATGTGACAAACTTCGTAATTCTCTTTCAATTTTTTCGACGAATGACGAGTTTTGTCTCTAGATCCGTGGCTATTTGTCACGGAATTAGTGACGAATTAAATTCATGGCTAAAATCCGTCGCAAAAACAACATTTTTTAGTAGTGCAAGCCCAACAGTATTGGTAAAAAATCTCTAAAATAGAGATTAAAATATCAAAATCTCTAAAAATAATTCCAACTCCGGCCAACCGCTTCTCTATTTTACAGATTTTTACATTTATTAAAGACTATAATAAATAAATGCATTTATTAAAGATATTTAATTCTACATTTCTAAAAACTTAATTCTAATAGTTAGCCTCACATTTGTTGGTGAACTATTATATGTTACTCATCCTCTTGCAGTGCACGACAGATTAATTTATTATTATTATTATATTCTCATGTGATATTTTTTTAAAACAAAATCTAGTGATAAATTTGATATTTATTTTTTAAATGGTATTAATATTAAATTTAGATTGTTACTGTGAAGCATAAAATCTACATCGATTCTTCCCCGTCGATCGATCTTCCTGCATAGATTAGAAGGAGAAGAAGAGGCGGGGTCTCCTCGGAGGAGCCTCCGACGCTCAAGTCAGATGGTGTCCGCTGTCAGAGAAGCCTCTCTCAAACCCTAGTAGATCGATCATATATATATAATGAGAATTAGGGTGTTATTAGTTCACCTTGTAAATGACGATTATGCCCGATATCTTATGGAATTACTTTGGCCCTATCAATTGCCCCTCGGATTTCCTTATCACGATCTAGTGATGAGGGAAGACGAATTATTCAATGACTTTCGCTTTCTTTGACCGACGACAACCACTAATGCTTGCCCTTTTGCCTTAACTGTATCGTGCATGCTTAGCATTCTCAACCAACAAACACAATGCAGTGTAACTAGTGCACTGTCAACTAATCAACCGAGAGTACGTTACTGCTCGCAATGATTAGATGAATTTTCTGCCATAAATGAGAGATAGTGTTAGTTAATGACATTCTTGCTTGAATTTTATTTATGATTGACGATTTGAGTGTTTTCATTGAGGTTGAGCATTTTGCCTTAAATGAAACTCTTATTGCTTGATTTTGACGTTTGTTGGCCCTTAACGGGGTTATTATGGCTTAAAAATGGCTTTAAGTGGTCATGAGTGACGACTCTTTGACCATAAGTGGAGATCTATTGGCCTTGATTGCATTTCATTGGCCTTGAGTGACGTTTCATTGGCCTTGATTGTCGTTATATTGGCCTTGAGTGACGTTCTATTGGCCATGAGTGGCGATTCTTTTGGCCTTGAGTGACGTTCCGTGGCTTGAAATCGGCGTTCTTTTGGACTTAAGTGGCGTACACGTGGCCGGAAATCGGCGTTCTTTTGGACTTAAGTGGCGTACACGTGGCCTGGAATCGGCGTTCTTTTGGCCTTAAGTGGCGTACTCGTGGCCTGAAATCAGCGTTCTTTTGGCCTTAAGTGGCGTACTAGTGGCCTGAAATCGGCGTTCGATCCTTTGGCCTTAAGTGGCGTACTCGTGGCCTGAAATCGGCGTTCTTTTGGCCTTAAGTGGCGTTCCGTTGGCCATGAGTGGCGATTCTTTGGCCATGAGTGGCGATTCTGTAATTGTTTTTTTTATGGCTTTATATAATGTTGTTCTATATATAAATGTGCATATAAGCATTTCAAGAATTTATGTCACCGATGCAATTATCCATGCAATATAATTAACTAAAAAACAAACTTTTCATCAAAATAGGTCATAGAGAACTTAGCTTTTGGGTCTCATAGGCTAGACCGGTCGGGCACGTTACGCTGCACTGATGTCTTGCCTTACGGAAGTTGGACCTTTTTCTGCAACCATCATAAATGTATAGGGTAAGCTGCAATTTCCAAGAACTTCGGGCTGATTTTGTAATTAATTCACATTTGCAAATTAAGCCATCGTCTTCTTCGATTCGTAGGGTTTGTGGAAAGCGGCGGCGCAGGGGCTCGAAGTGGCGTCCTCGGCCATCGTCCCGCCTCTGACCTCGATCTTCGACGGCGGCGAAGGATCCGGATTCGGGTGCCCCCGGCTTACCCATCGATGTCGGCGTGTTCTCGTGGTTCGATGAAAGGGATGCTCGGTGGTGGCGGCTATGGCGCAATCCTAAGTTGGGTCCAATCAAAGTCGCACAGAGAAAGACAGAGGAGGTCGGAATCGGCGGCCATGGTGGCGATGAAGGCTCGATCAACCGGCGTAGTGCGGTAGTGCGACGAGGCTCAGACGCGGGTTGTAATCATGCTTTGATTAGGGAAAACCAAACCGAACCAAGAGCTTAGTCAGCTCCAAGTTCCATTGCGACTTTCACTACAACAGAAATCCCTATTAGCGACCAAAACATTAGCGGTGAATTATTTTTCCTAAGTAAACGTGGCCTTTGGCGACGAACATAATCGGTTATCGCACAAGAACATGTGAACTTTAGTGAGGAACCTATATTCCTCGTTAAATATGACATTTAGTGACAATTTTTTTGGTTCCTCACTAATTGTTATTAGAATGTGGTCGCCTAAAGCATAACAAAATTAGTGACGAATTTGGAACTTTTATTGAGGAATATTTTTATCGGTAAAAACTACAATTAGGAATTTCATATTTTGTCGATATATGTTTGGTGTATATTATTAAAGCCTGATAAATTTATTGGCGATAAATATTGTAATTTCTCGCTAAAAGTATGTATTTCTTGAGGAATGAATTTCTCGCTAAACAAATTAATGGACGAGGAAAATCCATTTTCATCGCTATTGGGTTGGATGAAAATAGATAAAAGTACGCAAATTCACTCACGAGAAAATTTAAATTCCTCGCCAAATTTATTAGTGAATGAGATTCTAATTCATTGCTAAAAGTTTTTATTGAGGAAAAAATTTGTTACTAAATATATTAATCAACGAGGAAATATCATTTGGTCATTGTTGGGTTGGGTGAAAATAGAAAATGACTTGGATTCATTAACGAGAAAAGTGTAAAGACCGGGAAATTTTAGAAAATTAAATTATTAAAATAGTGATTTATAATCATTCCGATTTCTAAGATTTAGGAGATTTGGAAAACTCGTCCTTGAGCACAAGTTCGATTTTAAAATCTTTCCGGCATTGTTTTAGAATTTGGACTGTAACGGAATTTATTTCCGCTTTCGTGTGCTAAATTTTAGAAATGTGATTAGAATTGTCATTTTAATTCGGTATTTGAAAATTCGATTTAAATTTCGATAGAGTCGGGTCTAGCGGGTTTCAAGTGTTGGGTGTCGGGATTCAAATTACCTTGTGGGGACCAATTTCATTTATTCTCCTTTTTCTTTTCCCCTCTCTCTCGTGGCTGTCACTTATGCAGAGACACCTCCCCTCACAATTTCTGTAACCTCACAGCTTGCAAGGTTGTCCTCTAGTGCAATTTCACCCTATTGAATCCACTTCTTGTCTTGCCCTTGTTATTTCTCAGCAACCCACAAAAAAATTTCCCTCATCCAAATCCTCTTTCCTGTCGCCTGCAGTTGCCAGAAGAACCCCTTCTCTCTCCCATTTTCATGCTTGAATCCGACCATTGTAAGTCACCATGCTCCCTCTTCCATCTCCTTTCCAATCTGATTTCCAAACAACCCTCCACCACAGCACCACTGTCCTTCCTTATCGTCGAGCAACCAAGATCGAACCCTCCTCTTCTCTGGTTCCGTCGAGCAGCAGTCCTTGAATTGAAGCACCTCGTCTCCTTCTCTCTCCGTCAAGTGGCAGGAGCTGCCTTCTCCGGCGTCCCAAGCGAGACCGAGCAGCCTCGGACCAGCCCAGGAGCAGCGACCGAGCCGCCTTTCCTTTCGATTTCCCTGTTCCCTCCATTTCCGGTCGGTAAGCCTCCTCCCTCTCCGATTCACTCGAAAAGGACATAAAGTTTCGCCTTTAACCCTCTCTCAATCGTCCTAGGCCATCCCGAGCGTCGATCCATCTCCGACGAAGCCGATCGAACCTCCGGCGCACCTCCGACAGCCTCGAACGTACCTCCCTCTCGGTGAGCTTGCCTTCCTCCCCCTTTCTTAATCGCGTTTGAGTCTCCTTGCTTGGGTTGTGGTCGGAGTCGGATTTCCGTCTGAAGGGTGGGAGCGAGTCGGGATTGAGAGCCGCCAGAACCTGGTTTTCCTCCTTCTTCCGCCCTTTTCTGTCCAGCGTGAGAGCTTTGTTCAATATGCGAGGAAGAGGGCAGAGATCCATTCCCTTATCTTTTCTTTTTTTTTTGGCCTAATTTTCTGGGTTATGGGCTGGATCCGAGCTCAGATCCGGGTAAGGGTTGGTTCCGGGTCAAGTTTCCCCTGGGTCTTCCTTCCTTCAGATTTTGGGTGTTGGGCTGTCCGGGTTGGGCTTAGGCCTTTCGGGTTATGAGATTTGGGATGGGCTTTCTCTTTTGGCTAGTGTTGGTGTATTGTTGTTGCTACTTGTTATATAAATGTAAATGTGTTAGGTGTGTTTTATCATTATTAATACATAATTCGTTTACTGTTGGAAATATAATAATTCTGAGATTAATATATATATTTTGAGTTATTTTTATAAATATTATTATTTGGGAAAAGGTTGTTATATGATGTTAAAATATAATTTTGGTGATTCTTATATTTTAAATATTATTTGGAGTATGTTGTTAAATGTTGTTCATAAATGGGATTTTAAAGTGATTTGTTGGTTTTGATTTATAAATGGGGTTTTTAAAGATAGATTTATTTTGGAAATGTTTATCATTGTCCTAAATTACTTGAAACATTTAAAGTCAAGGTTTTGAAATAAAATGCCGGAATTATTTCTATAGTATGATTTTGAGAAAGTGGTTTTAAGGTTTAAATGTTAAATGTCGGAATTTAGCCAAGTATGATTGAGAAATTATTTTGAATATGAGTTGACTTAATTTAGGATTTAAGAGTTTGGAAAATATGGTTGGTACGATTTTATCAATGGGGTTGATTGGAAGTAAATGATTTTTGGTTAATGTTGATCGTAGCGGAAAGGTTTTGGAAAATAGTTTTATCACCGTTTGGTTTTGAGTATATTGAGAACTTGGGGATCGTGTGTATGAATGTTGGTCCGGTAGCTTATGGAGATGACTTGATGATAGGTGTGTATTGCTATTGGATTATACTCTGGACTTGCATTGGGCCCTTGCTTGTGTTATTTTGCTGTTCTGCATCTTCAGGTAAGTTCCCTAGGGGGCTTACTCAGGTTGGACATTCATGCCTGTTGTTGCATTTTATGTTAGGTGTTGCATATGCATAAAAGCATGCCATGTAGTATCATGTTTAGGTTGCACTAATTGATTGAGCATCTGTTTACTTTATGCGTTTGAAACAGAACGGACGTTATCTGTGATAGTCCTAGAGTCTTTGCTAGGGTCATAGGGTAGCCCAGCCTCATCGGGTACCCTGAGTCAATCGAGTCATGAACTTCCTTATATTATGATATGCCTGCGGGCTTTATTGTGGAGCGGGTTGGGCATGCGTACCGCCCGATTATGATGGAATGCATTCACGAGCTGGCCAGTCTCCGCCCTATCGGAAGGGGGTGGAGGTAGGAGAGGGATATGCCACTTGGCATTGTCTTGGGCCCTTTACCGTATTTCTGCACATTATTATGAACTAGGAGCATGCTAGTGTGTTTGACTTTCGTACTGCATTAGAACATCTTTATTAGGTATAGCACATACTATGTGGCCTCAGCGAGGACTGCCGGTCCCGCATGAGTGGCTCGATCTGACTCCTTTCCCCGTTCTTTTTTTAAGGCACTTCTGCAGATTTTGAGTGCTCGATGTCTATATGACGGGCTCCCTTTTGGCGAATTGAAGAATCTGGCTAATACCCTAACTTAGTAAAATGGTAATTACCCACTCTTAATTTGGTTTTGATCGGCTCTACCGTGGCACTTGTATATGTACTTTACTTCCGCTTTACTCTCGTTTGAAATGGATTCCGCGACATAGTCTTAGGACAGGTTAAGGGTACCGAACGGCCCTTCGAGGTTTTTAGGGTTTGAAATCCCTCTTTCTACTAATCTTAAAATGAGTTTGAAACCTCGAGCCGTACCTGGATTGCAAGATCCGAACAAGGGGTTTTATCCCTTGAAACGTAACCCGGAAATTATAATTCTGGGCCGTTACAAAAAGTTTCAATTCCTCGCTATATGATATCTTTTATGTTAATTTACTAAAATATGTTAAGATAGATTATAGCTCGTGATGACTTTCCATAAATTATGATAAAATATTATTTTTTAATTATTTATTTTGGTTATTTTAGTATATATGTATAGATATAGATATCTATATTCATATACTAAAATTGATGCATAGCGTCCTATATGGCGCATTGTGGTTGATTCTATGATAAAAAAAATTTATATGGCACGTTGTGGTTGATTCTATGCTAAAAAATTAATAAAATAATATGTTATTATAATTTATAGAAAGTTATATAAGCCACAAATCTATCTATCTATATATTTTAGTTGATTGACAAAAATATAAATAAAAAATATTTCATAGTCATACTTACCAAAAATATTAATAGATAAATATGTAGTATTTGATAGGTGCTATTTTATTTATATCTATATTATTTTTTGGTGGGTAGAATTATTTATATAAAAAATAATTATTTAATCATTTTTATTTTATTTATATCTATATTGTTTTTTGAGGCCAAAATAAATTATTAAAATATTATGTAGTCATATATGTAGTCGCAATCCATCCGTGCATAAATATTTTAGTAAACTTATATAATAAATATGTACTACATATTTAATAAAAAAAGAATATTAAAATATTTTTCAAAATCAACTATATATTATATTGGGTAAATTTGGTGAATATCCATTTTAGATGTGAAAATTAAGCAAATGTCCATTTTTTTTACATAATTAAGTAAATGTCCATTTTTTCCAAAAATACTTCCTTGTCCATCTTTAACCCTTTCTCATTCCCCCTTTGACCATATTTAATTTTAATAATTACTAGTCAATATTGACCATTTCGGTCAACGCCTGCATTTGATGACAAATTTTCTAGTGACAATTGATCATATTTTTCTAGTGACAGTTGTTTCGGTGAAAATCGTATTTTTTTGTGACATTTTATTTTTTCTAGTTACAATTAGGGGAAATTTTTTCTAGTGACAATTTTTTTTCCCGGTGACAATAATTTTTTTTTGATAGTTGATTTTCTTTTGGTGACATTTGCCAGTTTCACTTTTTCCCGGTGACAGTTGATTTTTTGTCACCAAGTATTGTCATAATATACCCCTATAGAACCATTACATGGATCGTATCTCTGGTGATATCTTGCCACAACTCCTTCGTTGAATCGACATAAATGAACGACCTACATATGGAAGCTTCCATGGAATTCAGAAGACAACATTGAACCATGTTCATAAATTTCCCATAATATACCCCTACAAGTGTAGTTCCTTTGACTGTTGTTGCCGTCGTTCATCGGCTTCAAGCAAGATTCGTCAATGAAACCGCTCTTGACCTTCACGCCCAACGCCATCTTGACATTTCGACTGCAGTTCATAAAGTTCTTCCAATTGAATTGAACTATCCGAATTCATGAGCGCAAGAGGATCACTTGACACAAATGAAGCATATATGTCTCCCATGGTGAAGCGACGTCACCACAGGATCAACACAAAACATAGCCTAAATCAAAGACTCTCGCGATCTACAAGAACTCTCCCGCTCTCCTGCTCTGATACCATATGAAGCTGCAAAATGTTATAGCCCAATCAATTGAGCGGGAAAGGTTGTTATGGTAGAGGATGAAGGAGGTGAGAATCAGACGTTTAGAAGAGGAGGTAGAGGAGAGAATAAGAGGGAGAAATTGGTTATTTCATTGAATGCCCCAATATCTCTACAGCTTGAGTATTTATAGGTCTCAATGCATATGAGCCTAACAAAGCTCCCCTATCCAAAAGCCTTGACTCAAGGCTTGATCATTACAATGGTTCCCCCTATAAGCTACCTTGTCTCAAGGTTGAATCTGGAAATCTGGAAATTGATGGAGGATGTGCGTTGCTGGCTCCCAGGTAGCTTGAGCATCATCCAAGTTGCACCACTTGATAAGCCATTCCGTCATAGGATCTCCATTTGCTAGATAGCTCACTCGGGTATCCAAGATGGATTCTGGATGGACCTCAATTTCACCTTCATCATCTCTGTTCATCCCCTATCTTTAGCTTCAGTTGGGATACATGGAACACCGGGTGAATTCTGGATGAAGATGGTAACTCCAATCGATATGCCACATTCCCCACTTTGGCCAGAACTCTGTAAGGCCCGTAATACTTAGAGCTAAGCTTGAGATTTCGTCTCAGAGCCACTGATGATTGTCTGTAGGGCTGTAATTTCAAATAAACCATGTCATTCACCTGCAATTCCCGCTTAGCCCTATGCCTGTCTGCAAACAGCTTCATCCGGGCTTGTGCCTGCTCAAGCTGATAACGGATTTGACCCAACATATGCTGTCTCTCCTGAATCCAGTCTCCTGCTACACAGTTGGTGCCAATCACTGGGGATATGCCTAGCTGTGAAGGAGAAGCTCCGTATAGTGCAACAAAAGGAGACATTTTGAGGGCAGTATGGAAGTTAGTATTGTACCAAAATTCTGCTAGTGATAGCCATTTAAACCATTGCTTCGGATGATCTGCTGTCATACATCTCAAAAAGGTCTCTAGGCAGCGATTCACCCTCTCCGTTTGCCCATCTGTTTGTGGGTGATATGATGTGCTCATATGCAATTTAGTACCCAGGCTTTTAAACAAATGTTGCCAAAATGAGCTCAAGAACACTTTGTCTCTATCAGAGACAATGCACTCTGGTAAACCGTGTAATTTGTAAACACTATCCATGAAAGAAGTGGCAACCTTCTCAGCAGTAAAGGGGTGACTTAGTGCTACAAAGTGGGCGTATTTGGTCAGGCAATCTACCACTACCATGATAGTGTCTTTCCCTTGGGATTTTGGTAATCCCTCTATAAAATCCATACTCACATTGCTCCAAGCAGTGGCAGGTATGGGCAGGGGTTGTAAAAGTCCTGGCAACACAGTATCATTCTTGCTTCTCTGACAGACATCACATTCACGCACAAATTTGGTGACCTGAGCCTTCATAGATGGCCAATAGAACAGTTGCTTTAGTCGTAGGTAGGATCCCTGTATGCCTGAATGGCCCCCAGTAGGCTCCTCATGAGCTGCAGCTATGAGTTTGGACTGAAGTTGATTGTCTTTGCCAATATACAATCTGCCCTTGTACCTTAGCAGCCCCTTAGTCACTTTTAGATCTACACTTGTGCCTTGTACTGCTGAAACCATCAGTTGTTGGATCACCTCATCCCCTTTATAACTCTCAATCACATCATTTACCCAGTCCGGTTGCACTACAAGGGCTGCATTGCACTCCCCTAGTTGACCAGGATGCCTTCTTGAAAGGGCATCAGCAGCTTTATTCTCTGAACCTTTCTTATACACAATTCTGTAATTCAAGCCTAGGAGTTTCCTTGTTGCTTTCTTCTGTAGTTGAGTGGTCAATTTTTGTTCAAGCAAATGCTTAAGAGGCTGGTGATCCGTTTTGATAATGAATTCCTGTGGTTCAAGGTAATGTCTCCACTTGTCTATAGCAAGCAAGATGGCTAGGAGTTCCTTCTCATAAGTAGACAATAGTAAGTTCTTGCCATGTAATGCCTGACTCAGATAAGCCAAGGGTTGTCCCCCTTGCATCAACACAGCACCTATGCCTGTGTCACAGGCATCAGCTTCCACTACAAATGGCTGAGAGAAATCTGGTAGCCCCAGCACAGGTGGTGACATAAGAAGTTCCTTGAGTCTCTTGAAAGCTGCATCTGTCACACTAGTCCAAACAAAAGCATCCTTTTTTAGGAGGTCTGTCAAGGGCTTAGCTATGGCACCATAGCCTCTAATGAACCTTCTATAGTACCCTGATAACCCAAGAAAGCCTCTTAAAGCCTTCACATTTGTAGGAGTAGGTCAATGCATCATAGCTTCAATTTTTCTAGGATCTGTTGCCACTCCCTCTTTTGAGATAAAGTGCCCCAAGTATTCTACTTGTGGTTGAGCAAATTCACACTTGGACATCTTTACAAACAACTGTTGTGCTCTCAGTGTGCTCAAAACCACTCTCAAATGATGCACATGATGTCTCATATCTCTACTGTAAATCAATATGTCATCAAAGAACACCAACACAAATTTCCTAAGCACATCAGCAAACACATCATTCATTAGTGCTTGGAATGTTGCAGGAGCATTGGTGAGGCCGAAAGGCATCACTCTAAACTCGTAGTGTCCATGGTGTGTTCTGAATGCAGTCTTCTCAATGTCGGACTCAATCATTCTGACTTGGTGGTAACCAGAACGCAGGTCTAGCTTAGAGAAGATGGCAGCTCCACGAAGCTCATCAAGTAAATCTTCAATGTGTGGTATAGGAAACTTATCTTTTAGTGTGGCATCATTCAGTTTCCTATAATCTATACACATCCTCCAGCTCCCATCCTTCTTTTTAACCAACAATACTGGAGATGCAAAAGGGTTGTGGCTCGATTTTATTACCCCACTGCTCAACATTTCTGCAACCTGCCTCTCAATTTCTGTTTTCTGAAAATGGGGATATCTATAGGGTGTAGAGGCTAGTGGTTGGGTGCCCTTCTTTAAGACAATAGCATGTTCATGCCCCCTTTCTGGAGGTAGTCCTTTAGGTTCACTAAACACATCGTTGAATTCTTCTAAGAGCCCCTTAATTTCTTCAGGCAATTCCACACCAACCTTCTCTACTTTGCAGACTTGGACCACCTGTATTGCTAATTCATGGTCCCCTTTTGACAGCACTTTCTGAACCTGTTTCCCTGTAAGCATTCGGATACTAGCCTGACCATTGGCTTTGTGGTCCTCCATGCCTTTGATGACCACTTTCTTTCCATTCTTTAGAAAAGAAATTTGAACTTCCAAGAAGTCAAATAAAACCGGGTTAAATCCTGCTAACCAATCAGATCCTAAGATCATATCAGTGCCCCCCATTCTCAATAATCTCATATCATGAACATACTTACTCCCTTGCATCTGCCATTCAAAATGATGACAAATTTTGCTGTTGAGCATAATTCCGTTGAGAGTACTTACCTCCATTAGAGGAGCCTTTGTGATTTCAAACCCAGTTTCTTGTGCCACTCTTGGATCTAAGAAAGTGTGTGTTGCTCCACTATCAATCAATATGGTGATCTCCTTTCCTTTGACAGTGCCTTTCACTTTAATGGTGGTCCCTGATTCCCCACCAGTTAATGCATGAACATATACTTCCTGTTCCTCCTGATCCTCTAGCTCGGCCTCCTTCCAGGAATCAGGCAGTAACTCATCCACTTTCTCAGGTTCACATACATCCTGAGCAATCAAGCTGTGTAGGGAGGGTTGAGGCTTACATTTGTGGCCATAAAAGTACTTCTCACCACATTTGTAGCATAATCCTTTCCTCCCTTCATTCCCTTTTTTAAGACTCATTTCTGCAAACTGGTGGCCAATTCCTTTAACTGATAACCCAGAATCCTTCGAGTCCCCTCTACTGGTAGTGGACCTATTCCATGGCGCCCCCCTCTGCCCATTGTCTGAGCTACTGATTGCCCTCCCTTTTGTGAGTCTTACCAAAGCTTGAACAGCACTGTAATGCAATCTTGCTTGCTCCATCACCGCTGCCATTGAACTTGGGCGCCCCAATTGAACTAAAGAACGGATTTCTTGTTTCAACCCGCTAATGTAGCTGGACACAAAGTAAGATTCTGTCAATTGGTGGTTGAAGGCCAGCATACTCGCCCTCAAATCCTCAAATCGCTCGTTGTAATCCTCCAGGTCTTCCCCTTGTTCAATTTTATTGAACTCATCCACAATCTCTGTCTCTCTTCGTTCACCAAATCGGAGGCACAAATCATCACAGAACTCCCCCCACTTCACACGGGGTTTGTTAATGGCATAGCCTTGAAACCAAATGTCTGCTTTTTCGTTCAAGTTCATAGTCGCTATTTCAACCTTCTGCAGTTCTGGAATGGCAAAGATTCCGAAGAATTTCTCGCACTTTCTAATCCAGCTCCGAGGGCGTTTGCCGTCGAAATTGGGGAAATCTAATTTGGGAAACCGATTTCCCCTGATGCCTTCAAAGAGTCCCCCTCCTTGTTGGCTCATATCGAATTGGCGGCGCTGGTGTCCTTGAGATCCATGGATTTCTCTGTCCAATGGACCCATTCCCATGAGCCCATCTCCTTTTGCACCAGACGATTCCCCTATGGATTCCACATGCTGGTTGTGATCGCCCTTGTTTCCGGAATCTTGGTTCAATTTCCGATTCTTTGGATCGGAATCTTGATTCGGTGGATTGCGAGCATACTCGGTAAGCTGCTCCAACCTACGATCTGTGTTGTTTCTGAATTCGGCCATCTCCGATGCCTGTTCTTCCCTGTGCTTCTGGGAATCCACAATGTGTTTCGCTGTTGACGACGCAAATTTACTCATGTCGTCCTTGAATGCTCGCATTTCTTCCTTGAATTCCTGTAGCAGCAACTCCAGCGACTTGAATCTAGTTCCGTCCGCCATTGTTGCCGATTGATCCAAGCAGGAAAGCTGCTCTGATACCAGATTTGTTATAGCCCAATCAATTGAGCGGGAAAGGTTGTTATGGTAGAGGATGAAGGAGGTGAGAATCAGACGTTTAGAAGAGGAGGTAGAGGAGAGAATAAGAGGGAGAAATTGGTTATTTCATTAAATGCCCCAATATCTCTACAGCTTGAGTATTTATAGGTCTCAATGCATATGAGCCTAACACAAAACTTCAATTCGGAAATGGTGACCAAAGCAAACAAGAAATGGAGACAAGAAACAGAGGGAAACCATTGTGTATTAAGTTGAGGAAGATCGGTCTTCCTAAATATAAGCCCCTATTTACAGTTTACACAGGTGCACACATCTCCTCTCAACAACCTTCACCCCTATCTACCGTACACGTGTCACTCATCTATAGCACCCGTAACTTACCCTCAGCTCCCTCACTGTATGCGCGCACTTCCATGGTAATTGACATCATTAGATTTTCTTATAAGAAATATTCAATCGTCTCATTAAATCTTTAGTGAGAGCGAAAGCTCGGAAATGTTCAATATATGAATTAGTGATGATTCTATTATAGGTATTTAAACCGATCCATTTATATGCTTAATTAGCTGATCATATACTCAAAATAACTTCCTAAAAGATGGAAATATATCTCTTGCAACTTTACAACGTACACCTCTTAATTAAATCACCTCCAACAACTTTCCAATTTTGGGAGGTTTTGGAAAAAATTTAACATTTTTTTTTATTTAAAAGAGGTTTTTTTTTATCTCTTACTCCAAAATAAAGAAGCTTTAAATATAGCTTAATAATCCACACTTGTATAGTATATATGTAATTAGAGTTTATTGCTCTTGGTTTGACCTTTGTTAATATGTGAAGAGCATTTTTATGTCACATATCAAAAGTCTCAAATAAATATATAAGTCGGTGAGTTAATTATTATATTGATATTTAGTGTATGTGCATTTATTTATACGACTCCGATCATAAATTCTAAAATACTTCAATAACACTGCCTAATTCGAGGAAGCCGATGTGCAAGTGCGCAAAGAATGAATGAAGAATGTGAGTAAAATTAATTAGGTTTCCAAGAGTTTAAATTGGAAGTTGGCACGTGATGATGTGGCTAGAAAGAGAATTTTGCAAAATTACCTATTAATGTGAAAATCTCAAAATCTTGTGGGTCAATGGAGTCATACAATGTGAGGTCACATATCAAAGTACATGCGCTAATCAAATCAAACACACAAAATTGCCGAGGTTTTATTTTAAAACCAATTTACACTACAACAAAAATAATTTTGGGCGACCAAATATTAAGAATTAGGATGACAAATTTATTTTTATCGCCCATACTAACTCTTTTGTGACAAAAAAAAAAATTTGGTCACGCAAAACATACTTTTGGTGATGAAAATCAGAATCTGTCGCTCATATGAACGCTAGGGCTACAAGCAGGTGTCTTTTTGTCGCCCAATTATTATTATTAATATTATCATTATTATTAGGCCTCTACCGTTTAGAACAGGGTAAAAATCCCGTTTAGAACATGCCCAAAATACCCTTATAGTTGTAACAAATTACCCCCAATACCCCACAACCCTACCCACCTCTCTCTCTCTCTCACGCCAAAGCTCTGTAGTGTAGGCGAAATTGCACCTCGTCGGCCCTATCTCCAATTAGTGTGGGTTTTGTTCTTTTTGTTCAATTAAACGCCTTCATTTCGAAGATCTAGCAAAGTTAAGGTATGTTTTCAACCTTTTCCTTGTCATTTTGAGTGATTAAACTAGTTTTTAGGGATTTTGGGGGATTGATGTTTGGCTATAAAATAGGATCCGAAAATTGGTTTAGTTTTGTGTATTTGTGGCCAAATCAGTAGTATATAGGCATCTACTACACAGATCTATGATGCTAAAGGTCGAAGATCGTGTTTTGGGTTCGGATCTGTGTGGTTGTTTTGCGCAGGCAGAGAGGTAGGAGATGACTTGTGGTCGTTGCGACCAATGCCCAAACGGTCTTTGCGACCCATGCCCAAACGGTCGTTGCGACCATGGGTCTTTTGGTCGGTGCGACCACGGGCCTTGTGGTCGTTGCGACCCATGCCCAAAAGGTCGGTGCGACCATGGGTCTCTTGGTCGGTGCGACCATGGGTCTAAGTTAGGAGGGCTCTCTAGTGCTGTGATTCCTGATTTCGGTTTTTAGTGCTGTGATTCCTAAGTTAGGAGGGCTCTCTAGTGCTGTGATGATATATGTTCCATGATGGTATCTAAATCTTAGCTATCAAAATTTGGCCTATTTAGGACATAAGTTAAATAAAAAAATCGACCTATAAATATATACTTAACAGGAAAAGAGTATCAATATTTATCAAAGCTTTGCATTTGCTAGTATAACTTCATAAATATGGGCTCTTGATGTTCATAGCTCATGTGCAGCTGTAGGATTTTCAGTTTCGTATGGAAGTTTATAGTATGGAATATGGATAGCGTGGGTCGACAATTAACACATAGCAGAGATTCGGGCTAACGATAAAGGAGCTTGTTTCATGCTTGTTAGCTTCTTGTTTGCCAGTTTTATTCTTATTGCTTTATAAATTAGGTATTTGTTGGTGATTTTATTCCTTCTTATTTATATCCTTACTTTGATATCAATACATTTGTCTGTCTATATGGGAATAAAGAAGATGAGATCACCCAATAGTTGACTTGGTTTAATTATGTAATCTACTTTACTGGATTCCACTTTATCAAATCAATCAAATTACTTTTGAAACTAGAAAAATTGAACTAAATATGAATTTATCTGGATAACAATGGATTTCAGTTCAAGTGGTTTGTTCATCACCAACAATCTTTTCATCACTGCCTTATTTGTAGCTTTTGTATAACCTTGTACAAAGGAGATAATACACGAAATTTCAGTACAAAGGAATTTATAGATCTGTTATCCTCTTAACAACTTTACATCTGCAAATAAAAGAAATTATCACCCAAACTGCTGTACTAGTAATTATGATGAATCATATATAAATTAGGAGGAATAACTGACAGCAGCTGACATGTAAATAGCACATCAAATTAGATAATGCTTATGTTTCATGTTTGGCAAGCAATGCACAGGGTTTTTTTTAGGGGGGGTTATCACAATTAGTTTCAAAATAAAACTCGCTTTTCAACTTTAGCTACTTTTTCAACCACCCACCAAACATATCCAATATTTGGTAAGGTAGCAAACCATATGGTCATTTTCAACCTTCCTTGGTTTATGTCGTCGGGTAACCATTTCGTTACCCTCTGAACTGTACCTATTGTGAATGTGCTCAAGTAGTATGACATCCCTATGATCACCGCCTGCATTGCGGTGGATGTGCTTCGAAGTGAATAATAATATGTATGCTAATTGTTGGAGTCGAATAATAATAACATGTATGGTAATTTCTCGTTTTCGTTACAGATGGATAGGAGATCGGCACTACACGCATCCGCACGGCGTCAGCGCGCCGCTTCTAGGTCCGTATGCGAGACGGATCAGGCGGAAGGCGATTCGGCTGGCGCTATGATACCGGAGCAGATGGCGCCGGTGGACCAGGATGTGCCCGAAGGTTCTCGGCGACGTCCTAGGGCCTCAAGAAGTAGGAATCAACAACGTGGAGGTCCGACGATAGAACCACTGCTGACGGGTCCAACTCCAGGAGGCCCTCATATTCCGAACCTACTTTTGGGATTTGAGGGCCACGTAGCTCATCACATTTGGGCTGGTGATGTAAGTCAAATCTTATACACGTCAATTACTGTATATGCTCATGTTAAATTTAATAATATAGAGATTATTATCATTTTTCTGATTGTTGTATGTTTCCATAGGAACAGGAAACTTTGAAGTTACATATTCGTACGACACAACTTTCAAGGTGGATTTTGGACGAGGATCACATATGGTCAGAGCTTGTGTCAAGTAGTGGATTGGCACATCTCCAGACGTCAATGTACAGTAGGCACAACGGAAAGCTAATATCCGCGTTTGTTGAGCGCTGGCACCCAGAAACAAACTCCTTTCATATGCCGTTTGGAGAAATGAGTATCACGTTGCACGAAGTCTACTACTTGTTGGGGATCTGCATTGCTGGAGACGTAGTCTCACATAACATGGACCCGAAGGCTGTGCTGAAAGAGCTAGTGGAGGAGTTGTAGATCACTGAGAATGAGCTCATACAGAACCAGGTAGGGCGACGTGGCTTCCCATATGAATTTCTAGTTCACGTAGTCGAGTCAATCCGCTGACGTACTGCTCTTCAGTCTGGGACCAGAGTAAAGACATGCACTCTCTCGCAAACCTATCTGCAAGCTTCATATCTTTTGTAAGTTTCTTTGCTCTGTCCTCCAAGTTTTTTTGCACATGACGCCGACATAGGATTCGCTTTGTCTGGGGAAAGACAACTGTAATGGAATTAATCAAAGCTCTCTCTCTCTCTCGGTGGCTATGGCAGCAGGAGACTTTCCGACCAAGTTGAGAAGTTCAGATATGACGCCCATAACCCACAAGTAATTTTCAACAGTTTCCCCGCTCATAAACGCACATGCTATGTTGTAGTTCTTCCACATAGAAGTGAAGCCAATCACTTCAAAGAAGGGCATATTGTACCTATTTAGATAGTAGTGTGTTAAATAGATATATGATGCTCTCTAATATGGACATGTGCAATGGACTTAGAAACTTAAACAAGAGTGACGAACTGTACCTATTCACTTTGTATGTCGCGTCCATCACAAGTACATAAGGGAATGCCTTCAACAGTGCAATAGAATCAGGATGTGCCCAGACAATGTCACTCAAAACCGCTGAGTTTGGTGCTGTTCTGTGCCGCACAAAATATTTCAACTCCTTAGCCTTGACAAAAAATTGTTGGGGAACGGTTCTCCCCTGGATACCCTGCTTTCGGAGGTTGGCTCTTAAGTTGTATACTTGCTTCAGTTTTGTAACATTGCCGGGGTTCTTTTGAAGGGCTAACAAAATATTCTTCGGCTTCGCATGGCTTTCGATCATGGTCTTAACCAACTCATGCTCTATTGCTGTAGGCCTTCCGGCGAACGCATGCCCATGCAAACTCCTGCGTATCTCGTGGTTGTGAACTCCAGCTATCATCTCCACCTTCCAACATCCCCTTTTACTCTCTAAAACTTTCAACATGAATGGACATCCATGTTTTTTCGTCTTCACGCGTTTATGGATGCCATCTTTCATGGGTGTGTATGCCCCTTCTCTCTCACAAAACATCCATGTCCGGCCAAGTGTCTTCGCATCACTCTTGACAACACGTCTGATCACAATGTACATTTGATTCTCTTTGCCTTTATTCTTTACCCATTCTACAGCTTTCTCCCTACTGTTGAATGTGTCCTTAGTAGTAAACAGTTCAGTGTAATCTGCTGACCATACCTGAACAGGCTCCGTGGGCACTGCATTCTGCTCTGATTCATCCCGATCCATCTGCATTCCCGCTGATGATGGGACATGCAAAGTCCTTCCATATGGGGTACCCAAATCAGATGACAGTTGAACGAGTTGCGCCCCATTATTTTCCTCTCTGACAGTTGACGAGCTTGGCAACAGGGTGTTGTTTGGCACCGCAGTGTCAAAACTGTAATTGATAGACAATTCAGTGTCCTCGTTGTCCCCCTTACAATAAACATTGAAACAAGTGTCAACTCGATATACAAATTAATAGAGTGGAAGTAAATTAGTATATAATTTATTCACTTCATAACATTAAATTAATATATAATTTATTCATTAACTCTAAGTCTTTACCTACTAAAGTTTGCAATGTTATATTATCAATCCAAAATTTCATGAACCCTAAAAGAAATTGCAAATTTCATGAAAGTTTCCAATTTTATATTCAATATTGCCAGGATATTTCAATTTATTATCGCTACTAATATTTCACTAACCCTATAAAAGATAGCTATTTCATGAAAGTTGGTAAGTTTATATTCGCAATGCCATAAAATTTCATTAACCCTAATTTTTTTTAACCTTGCAAAGCATAATTTTATATTATTAACCCTAATTCTCAATGCAAAATTTCATTAACCTAAAAAAGATTGTAATTTTATATTATGCATAATATGTTAACATCACGAATACTTATTAATCATGAAAAATAAACATATTTAAACAATATGCACAATATGTTAACATAACCAATAAGGATGAGATACATACCCGTTGGAGTCCGAATTCCAGCGATATGTCTTCGAGGCCTTTACTCCACTCATCGTTCCCTTTCGACATGTTTACAACTTAATTATTGCTTAGTAGAGAAAATCGCAGTCTTAGGGTTATCGAATATGCTCACGTATATTTATAGGCGGATTTACCTTTTTTATCACGTAAACAAGGTGGTCGCAACGACCACATTAGCAAATGGTCGCAATGACCAGGTGCACATCTGGTCGCAATGACCAGGTGAATATCTGGTCGCAATGACCATGTGCACATCTGGTCGCAATGACCATGTGCACATCTGGTCGCAATGACCATGTACACATCTGGTCGCTGGGACCGGGTTAAAAAATGGTCGCAACGACCATTTGACAAATGGTCGTTGCGACCATGTGGCCTTGCGCTAAACGGAAAAATTCCCCTGCGCTAAACAGAAATCGTGTATACGTCAAAAAAAAAAAAAAAAAAAAAACAGAAATCGTGTATTATTATTATTAAATAAAACGTCATTGCTCCTCTCTCATTCTGAGATCGGAAACCCTAATAAGCTGATCGCCGTTCTCCTCGGCCGCCATGGCTAATCCTACCTTAGCGTCCACGGTCCACCAGAGTCTCTCCTTCACCTCTACAACCTCTCCTTCACCGATCTCTACTGCCTTGCAATCTTTCTCCTCTCCTCTCCCCTTCGTTTCTGAGTCTCGATGAGCACTTCTCCTACAACTTCAATAGCTCGAGTACGAAATTGTTCCGGATTTTTCTGTGGACTTCCAGGAGATCGAGAAGCTTCTACGAATCCTCCATCCTGTATGTACAATCGCTCAATTTCTCCCTCAATTTCATTTCCAAAGTTTAACCTGGTTTTAGACGGTGGATTCGACAGTGATTTCGATCACTGTTTTCTTCTCCCTATGTAGATTCATAACTTGTATCCTTTTTTTCCTTCTTTTCTGTTCTACCTCTTCTCGAATACAGATATTGGACTGGAACGGACGATTAGGTTTCCAAGAGTGTTTGGAATGCAGATTGGAGGTGCTCGAATGGTTGCATTTACGGATCAAAAGAAACCGATTTCAGAGAATATGAATGAGCCAATAATTTCAGTTTATATTATTATTGATTGCAGATTTCCAGAACAATTTTTTTGAATTTCAATTCGTGCGAAGTTTATGATGATCGTGTTCCAAATGGAGTAAGTACTTCTGAAAACTCTGTCATTCTTTGTCTGCGATTACTGAAAATCATAACTTCATTTTAATCTTGATAGTTTCATTTACTTGTCTACTTGGTAGCAACTAGCAATCCTAAAATTGAAGCTTCTTGAAATATATAGGAATCATCCAGTTATGCTTGATTGAGACATTTCAAAAAGCATCCAGGTATGCTTAATTGAGACATTTCATATGCATAATTGCGATTGTGTAATTTGTTAACTTATACAATCTTCTTCTTTTAACCTGCATTACCATTTTCTCTTTTGGCCTTTGTTTGCTAAAGCTTATAAAATATGCAAGAATTTTGATTTGCGTGGTATCTGTTTTTAGTTGTGATTTCTCTATTTATTTTTTATAGTGGTAAGATTGATCAAGAGCATGAAGGCAGGCAGCTTGAGAGGACTTTGCTAAAGGATGACTTTGCTAAAGGATGTCTTGGATAGGAATGGACAATTAAATTGTGTCCGCTAATTATGGTTTCTAACTTTCTATATTACTTTATACTGTAGTATATTAGTGTTTAAAGCTCACTAATCACTTAAATAGTCTGCAGGCTATTATTTCAATGCTTAGGAATGGACTGGATAAAGTATATTGCAGGTAGCCATTGCTCTTTTTTATTTATCATTGTGGCCGCTTTTCTTTGATAATTGGTGATCTTGTGTTATAGCTACTGGAATGAGATTAAATGAGAAAATTTAAGTGAATTTCAGGTGAGACAAGATAAGACTGCTTCTTCTTTCGAAGTCACTATCTCCAGCTAGCCGGGTGAGACAAGATAAGACTACTTCTTCTTGAAATAATCCATGGCAGCATAAAGTTCTTTGCTAAAGAGTCTTCTTTCTTATCTTTTGTTTTGATCTCCTGCTTTCTTGCTAGCAATTGCAGAATGATACTGAATTTTTCAAACCAATAACTTCTGTATATCTAACAAGTGTTAATCACAGAAATTTTGTTTGAAGGGATTAAAAACTGCAAGAGTTGTTTGTGATAAATTTTACTGCCAAAAAGTTGGTGTAGAAAATAAAATACCATTATCATTTGATTATTCTGGTACCAGCTAGTAGGATTAACAATTTTTACATTTTTAGACTTACAAGCTGCTAGCTCACTCTATTTTTGTATGTGCTTGCAGTAGGAGCTTGACTCCGATATGTATCTTCACCAGTCTCAGCTACACTTCTGTTCCCATAGGAGCTGTAATTGCCAAGCTGCTAGGGTCATCATTCCAGGGGTTACACCTTGTTTTGAATGCACCATTTGGCTTTTCCCTCCTCAAGTTAAGTTCCCATTATGCACCCTTGCAGAGACACCCAGAATTGCCGCTCATTGTATTGAGTATGCCCACTTAATTAAATGGGACGAGGTTTGCATTGGTTGTCATTTGTTTCAATTTCAATCTCCCATTATCATTTATCTGATGAAATAAACTTTTAATGATTTTGAAGGTTCATAGTGGCAAAGCTTTTGATCCAGATAACCCAGAACATATGCAATGTGCCTACAATGAGGTGATTGGAGTGCAATGATATGTGCTACAATTTTCATCTTTCTGTCTTCCTTTCCCTTCTACAACCGACTTGCTTCTTTCTCCTGCATCTCTCTGCTAGACTTTACTATTGTGCTAATGTGCTATATTTTTAGGCTGTCAAGCGAGCAGAGTTATTTGGCACCCTTGGTGTTACTTATTCTCTCATTCAGGTATATACTTGGGTTTTCTATGCAGTTACCTTGGGCATTTTTTTTAATAGGAACTTGCTCTTGTGATTTCCTTTGGCAATGGAAATTTTAAATTTGTATTTGTGATCTAAAAATATAATTTACTAGTCTGATCTTGATCCAGTATTATGTAACAGTTTTCTTCATAGTTAGTGATTATTTACTTATACCTCATTTTCTTTGAATTTATGCAGGGTGTCATAAAAAATATCATTCCAGCTATTGCTTCTACAAATGCTATTATATCGGCTGCATGCACCTTAGAAACGTTGAACATTGCATCTGGATGTAGTAAAACATTGTCTAATTATTTCACGTACGTCTTTCCTACTCTTGATTTCCTTTTTTTTTTAAATCTAAAAATCGAATTTCAGTTCTATCTTTTGAATACCAAAGACTTATGGAATATTTTTCCTTAATTTACCTGTATTCTGATGGACCTTAAGGAATTACATGACCAAGTATATATCCATCTTAGCCTCATAGGCTATGTTTGCCTAAGAACTTATTTGGTGACTTGAGCTTTTTTAGGAGTTTATTTTGTTCACGTGAAAAGGAATGAAAAGAACTTTTAACATTTCAACTTCTTCTAGCTTCTTGTCTAAACGAATCCTTCTTCTTGGATAAGCTAGTTATTAAATGTTCATGCTTCAATGATATCCATCTCTTGGTTATAGAATCGCTTTTTATTCAGAAAAAGCTATTTTATTTTGCAGCTGCCTTTAGTACTATCCCTTAGGTTCATCAAATTTTAATATGCTGTCTAACTGTTTTAACTTGCAGTTACAATGGTGGTGTTGATGGTATCCATGTTAAAGTGACAGAGTTTGTCAAGGATACAGATTGTCTTGTGTGTGGCCCGGGTGTTCTTATTGAGTTAGACACTTTAGTTACCCTAAAAAGGTAGGCTTGTTCTTCCTGTCCATACATTTTCTGTTGTATATTAATGTGACGTATCTTTTTAAAAAATTCTGGGAATCGAAACAAAGATCTGTGTAGGATGATAGAGCCATGATGCTGCCCAGTGAGAGTGAGGATCATGTCGAGGAGAACTAGACAGGAGATGAAAGGTGATCTATGTGTAGGATGTTAGAGCCAGAGGTGTATTGCAGGGGATATTTACAATCAGGAAATTCTGGTAAGTTTTCGGTTGAAACATTCTCGATTTTTTTTCCTGGAGTTTCTTATTTTGGATAGTTATTGGACAAACCTGAAATTAGTGCTTTCTTTATTTTGTTGGCTGTATACTTGAAAGCATTAAGCCAATGATTTGCTAGCTCTGTCCAGTAACTACTGTTTAAAGATGGAATCTTGGGAAATCAATTATGGATATAGAAATGGATATGCCCACTCTTTGATTTCGACTAACCGGATGGTATAGTATATGACTTCATTTGGACTTTCTATGTTCTAACTAAGTGCCTTTGATTTATTTTGAAAGTTGATCTTTTGAGTTTTCAGTGTGGTCAAGTTAAATTTTGAGTATTCATCATATTTGTATAATGGATTTGATAATTTTGAGTTTTTTTTTTCAATTTTCAAGAGGGCATTTGGTCTAATGGTATGATTCTCGCTTTGGAAGCGAGAGGTCCGAGTTCGATTCTCGGAATGCCCCACCATCAGTAGCATTAGTTGATAAGGGTGCTAAAAATGACAAGGGTGTGTTTGGATGGCAGGGTGAAAATATAATTTTGTCACCAAAGGTTACGGGGTGTCAATGTCACTGAAGGCTTAGGGTGACAAACTATATTTTCGTCACAAAAGGTTTAGGGCGACAAAGAACAGATTTGTCACAAAGAGCCTGGGGCGACAAAATAGCATTTTTGTCACAAAACGGCAGTTTGGGCGACAAAATTTTATTTCGTCGCCATATCTTTGGGCGACGGGCCTAAGGCGACGAACAGATGACGAAACTTATTTTGTCACATTTGATTTTGGGCGACGAAAATTTGACTTTGGGCGACGAATAGTTTTGTCACAAAAACCGATTTATCTTGTAGTGTTATAATAGGTCAAATTGAGTAGTTATATCATTTTCAAGATTTTTTTTGGTAAATATACCCTTGAAGATTTTGTTTTTATTATGACAGATTTGCCCTTGATTTGATTGTAACAACTAATCGTAGAATCTCTAATTAATTCTATTTCCATTGACGATCATCCCATTCCATCAACGTTCGTTCTTTTCCATTCCTCTCTTCAATTAAGCGACGCTCATCCCATTGCATCTTCCTTGAATTGAAGTACGGTGATTGCGAAGACATTGAAGGTTGGTAAATTTGATTTATTTGTTTTTGTGGTTGTTATTGTAACTTCCATGGTATAGTAAACTCTAATTTAAGAACCCTAATTCAACCACGGGAGTTAGGTGCCCCGATACAGACACAAAACTCATCATCGCCGTTTGTGATTTTCAAAAAAGAATGACGATGCAGGGTAGATGAAAGAATGAAGATGTAGGGTAGATGAAAGCTTCAGGGAATCGATATCTTACCTACGAATATTGTATTCACTTCTTGTTCGTTAGGGACAATAATTTAGGTTACAATAATCGTTATCTATTTTTACAATAATTGTATGCTACTTTAAGTGATACCTGTCTTTACCAAAATTCGGTCATTATAGGAAATCATTCATTACAGTAATTGTATGCTATTGTAGTTGGTTATAGTAATGGGTACAAGAATTCGTTCATTATAGTAAATCATTCATTACAAGAATTGTATGATACTTTGGTTGGTTATAGTTGGTTATAGTGATTTCTTGTAATACAACTCTACAAGACAAATATGGGTATAGTAATGGGTAAAAGATTTCATTCATTACAGGAATTGATTACATGAATATTATTGTATTACAGGAGTGTGATTTCTTTTAAGTAACTCATGTCATTGTATTACATGAATATTATTGTATTACAGGAATTGATTACATGAATATTATTGTATTACATGAGTGTGATTTCTTGTTAGTAACTCAATGTTGTAGGTTCATTGTGTGGTTGAACCTGGGATGATATAGACCCTCCGTCATCTTGTTCGGACATCTCTACGCTGCAAACTGAAAAAGAAACAAAAAATTGTTACAATAAAATCATTTGCACACAATAATTTAGGGTAGAATTGATCGATAAACGATTCTAATCAAATAATTTGAAGAGTAACGTAGGTTACCTGCAACCTAGAAAATTCTTAAAGTGGTACCATAGAAAATTCTCCATTGATAATAATCTCTTCATCCACCAATCCTCCTGCATTAATCTAACTGAGTAGTTTTTAAAAGGATAAAGTTTGTTAAAATATCTTCATTCACCAATCCTTTTAAAAAATGATTAAAAAAATTTAGGATAAAATTGGATTTGTTAAAAATATCTTCATCATCAATCATTTTAAAAAAGGATAAAAATTGAAAAGGGTAAAAATTGATTTAAGGGTAAATAGGTAATATCCATCTTTAAAAAAGTACAATTACCTAAAACAAAATGGTTAAATTGGGTAACTATCCCTTTTTTAGTTTTTGTTTTAGTAAATATACCATTAAAGATTTTGTTTTTTGTTAATGACATATTTGCCCATGATTTGATTGTAACAATAAATATCCAAATCCCTAATTAATTCCCATTCCATTGACGCTTCTTCAATTAATTGATGCTCCGTAGACCCCCCTCACTTCAAGCACGGGTATTGTTTGCAAAGATATTGAAGGTTGCTTTTGTGTTATTGCTTCAAGTGATTGCTACTATAACTTCCATGGTAGGTTATGTAAACCATAATTTGAAAACTCACCAAATAAGTCTATAATGAATCGGTTATGAGTTCAACCAAGATTGATAAGTACGTTGCTTGTGATTTATGTCGTAATTCATAATTAGATGCAACGCTTCCTTCAACTAGGAATTTTTCTTTGATTTTATTTAAGAACAGATTCACAGTAATCGCTTCCTGTGATTCGATGAACCGCTCATTTGGTTACAATAATTTTAGGTTACAATAATCGTTATCTATAACTACAATAATTGTAGGTTGCAATAATCGCTATCTATTGTTACAATAATCGATTCATTTAGGTGATTTCTTGTAACTCAACTCCACAATTCAATTGTGGGTGTATAGTAATAGGTACAACACTTCACTCGTTACAGGAATTCACTCAGTACACGAAATCTTGTATTGCATGAGTTGATTACACATGGTTGATTGATGATTAACAATATAGGAACGTGGTATTACAAGAATAATATTGTATTACATGAATGTTATTGTAACATAAGAATGAGATTGTATTACATGATTTTGTAACAAGAACGCTATTCTATTACATGAATAATATTGTAATACAAGAACGCTATTCTATTAAATGAATAATATTGTAATACAAGAATGATATTGTCTTACAAGAATCGACCACATACTTGAATTAGGGTTTGTAAAATACAACCGCCAGTAAACAATTCTAAGCAAATAATTTGAAGATTCAAGAGTTACTTAAAAACCTAATCAATTTCACGTTGAGAAAAATATCGTCATCTGTTAAATCTTGTACAATAATTTAACTGTTTACTTTTTAAAAATGATAAAATTTGATTGTAAGGGTATATAGGTAATCTCCATCTAAAAAAAGTACAATTACCTAAAAAAAAACTCAAGGAGTACAATTAGTAAAAAAAACTTGAAAATGGTATACTCCACCCAATTTTCTCAAAATTGGAGGAGTACAATTACTAAAAAAAAACTTGAAAATGGTATACTCCACCCAATTTTCTCTTGATAATATTAGAAGTAACTCACCAACTTATATAATAGTATAATTTCGCTATACATTTTCTATCTTTTCACGTCTTCTGCAATTAACTCTATTAAAAGTTTGAGAGTTATATAAGAATGAATCGAATAATGCCTTACACTGAAGTGCAAACCAAAAAACCCTTATAATATAATATAATATAATATAATATACGTATATTTTGATCATTTATTATTTATTATAATAAGATTTGCAACAAAGCCTAGAATATTAGATTGGAATGTTCAAAGATAATTACATTGGCCTAACTTTGGTATCTAGACTTTTATATGTATCATCAATTTTCACAATATTTTCCAATCTTATGGTCTCTATGAACCTGATCGAATTACAAAGATTGACTAAACAACAAGATGAAGGTAGAATTCGTACTGCCCATTCCAAATTTCTAGCATAAATATATAATCGTCCGAAAACCCAAAAATGAAAATTACAACTGATCATCTATTCCATACTCAAAATTACCCGAAATCTTAATTGACTATAACACCTAATCTATATCTATATCTATATATATAAACCTTAAAAGTTGTGTTCATGGGCAATTTATTGCCATCATTAACTCCACAAAAATTTTGCTATTTTTTCTTATATTCTCAATTTGCATCTAAATAACTTCTTTGGCCCAATGGTAGTAGTTGTTGATGAGAATCCCATCATCCAAGGTTCAAACCTCAACAACTACATCTTTTATTTTATTTTCCTACTTTGTCATTTTTCTACTTAATCACAATCTAATCTAATTAATAAATTTACTTCTCTTTTGTTTTGGATATATTAATTTTATGTTTAGAATTTTGTTATATTTTATAAGCCTTTTTAAAAAAAACACATTATTTGTTTTACTTTATCAAAACATCACAACTAACAATTTACTAATTAACTTATCAAATTTGAGGTCTTGAGTAGTAATTTTCACCCCGGTTATAAATTTGAGGCATTGGACAATACTTAAAAAAAAGGATTATCGAATATTAAGAGATCTACCGTTATAAAAAAATAATTAATTGACCTAACTCTCTACCTTCATACTAAACGTTAAAACTAAGAGTTATAAAATAGTCACTACTCATATGCATGACTTTCTATCTTCCTAATTAATTTATAAGACTTAAATTACAACAGTAAAAGTCCATTGATAGAGTTCTATAAGTATATATGTTTGTCATTGTCAAGTATGTAGATTGAGAAAGGGATATGATCGATCAACAGATCAAATATAGAGAAAACTCTAGATTTGTCAAAGTAAATCGAGAAAGCTTTGGATTTGTTCCTAACCATGGCTTCACAAGTTCAAATGTACGTCAAGTACAATCTCTATACTCATTACTTATAGGTATGTTATTTTGAACTAACTACTTTTTTATAATGCTTTTATATGATTAACTATGATTTTTTTACCGCGAATTATAAACGTGTTAACCACTTGAACATGAAAGCGGATAAATTTTATAAACATAAGGGGAACCATACCTAATTAAGAGATAGGTTAGGACGTACCATTCTCATGATATCATTTTTCTTCCTTCAATTTTGTTTAGTACTAATGAATTGATGAATTGATTCAATCCGGGCACATCAATGTTGATTAATTCATGATGTTTAAGTTGTAAGTATCATTTTAAATTTCTGATTCCTCAAAATAAGCTAAAATGTGCATTTGTATATATTTATAATAATGTGTAGGTTTAATTGTATATATATCTCTATATATTCTGTTGAAATGAAAAATAGATACCAAATAGCAATTTCTTTTGATTCGTAATCCCCTATTATTACAATTTCAAAGAAACAAATTTATAACATTGTTAATTGCAATTCGAAAACAAAGTAAGCCTTCGTTGGCATTATAATGATGTAGTGTTAAAAAATGCTTATATACTATTTTTTTTCCATCTATCTATCTATCTATCTATCTATCTATAATATCTATCTATCTATATAATAATATTATAATAATATATAAAAAAAAAGTTGTGTTCAAGGGCAATTTATTGATACTATTAAGTTCATGAAAATTTACACTATTTTTGTATTCTTATTCAATTTGGATCAACTTGCATTCTTTAGCTCAATGACTATAGTTGTTGGGGACTACCTCTTTGTCAAAGGGAGGTGATCGAATGATTTATTTTAGTGGAACGGACAAATTAAAAACACACAAAAGCTTAGGAGAATGGTGAACAGAAATAACCGAGCATCAGGTACCCATTTTGATTTAATTAATCATATTTTTAGCAATTTTGTAACTAAATTGTATGTATATGATGGATTAATGGTTTTGAAACAATGATTTTATTTATTTATTCGTAAATTATAGACCGGTTCTATTTGATTGCCAAAACCATATCAACCTATACCAAGGTAAGAATGCTCGAAGAAAGATCAAAGGCCCACACTCTAATATTTTATACAATGATTTGTGAACATATACCGAATTGGTGAGATTATCTATTTTTTAAAAGTTTATTCGTCTAAATATTATTTAAGTAGTTTCTCAAATTTGTTCGCATATATACAATATATATTTGGTGATAGTACCCTCAGCTCAATCACATGTTTCTTCCTTTTCTGTTTTTATAATTGTTATTGTACAATCTAAAACATATGTTGAGATCTATTTTAATTTAGTTAACATTACAACAGAGGAAGATGATGGAGGCCGCGCGGAGAGAGCTCGGGAGGAGAGAGCATGATGAGAAAGTGGTGCAAATTGACTACTTGATTCAATAATTAGATTATAATAGATGTTGAACATGATAGATATTTTTGCTATAAACAAAATAGTATATATGTGTGGCATCTCATGAACACAAATAAGTTTGAAGTTGATTCATGGACTTATAAATTAAAATACACAGTGTGGTAGTATATATGTGTGGACTTATAGTGTATTATCTACCCTTTTCGTACCCCGGCCAATTCAATACACATTTTGGTATATATATTGAAATTACACTATAATAATAATAATAATAATAATAATAATAATAATAATAATAATAATAATAATAATAATAATAATACAATGATATCAGAGAGATTAACTCATGTGTTCTATGTTACCGGTGACAATTCAGTAAGGTCTACTATAAGACATTGCGCGATTTCATATTTCCTTGGTGATTACTTCAAGTCGTTTTTTCTGCAATCTATGAATATCTCAACATTTTAAATCTCACGTGTTATTTCTTCAGTTATTTATAGACTAAATCCGATTAAACTGACATATTTGACACAAAAATTGTCCCGTGCGTAGCACGGGCATGCTACCCTAGTCTTTTATAAAATTGTTATTGCACAATAAATACACCTAAGTGAATAAAAAAATATAACATTTTATTTTAAGTAATGTCCACATGCTAAATAATAGAGTACGGAATTGAAAATAAAACATAACAAGATGGAAATAAAAAAAAATTGGGTGATAAATAAACATAAATTTTGTTTAGCGTAAGGTCTAAACATGATTGTAACCCATGACCTCTTGATAACTTAAATTCAAGCATGATTGCAACGATCATGATCGCAAAACACTACCAACACTGTTATTGGTCGCAATGATTTGTGACGTTGTTAGTCGTTACGATCAATAGACATCTAGTCAGAGCGACCAACCTCCTCCCGCAGGGACCAACATCCTCCTTAGTCGCAACGACCATAAGTTAATTCCCTATCATTGTCATCGAAATTAGTTCGCCCAAATCCCAACCAAAACGAAAAGTTCAACCTTTTTTTCCATAGATATGTCAAAGAGACACTTTTATACTAGTGTTATAAGTACAAATGCACAAGATTATACAACATTTAACAAATTTTGAAACAATTAATCACATTCTCAACTCAAATCCCTCAAAAACCACAAAAATGTCGAAACTACCTGAAATTTTAATGAAAAAGTTAGCAAACATGTCTTATTTTCGTTAGATCTTCGATTTAATTAATGACCATACTTGAACACAAATGAGTGGATCGATTTGGATGCTTTTTTAATTTTATTTTAGGTTTTTTTTTTTTCTGTAGGTGAGAATAGGAGTCCTTTAGGTGAGAGTAAGAGGGTGGACATGAGAAACCGAGGATGAGGAAGGATCGAGTGGGGTGGGGTTGGATAATTAATCATTTTGTTAAATTATACAGTAAGTATTTTTGTCGGGCTCTGAAACATATTTTACCTTGTTCTAAAAAATTAAGTAACCTACAGGAAAAGATTTGAAATGTGTCACATGTATAGGTGATAATCGGGCTTGCTGGCAATAAACAAAACTTTTAAACGATGGGTCGTCCCACGGTGGTTGCCCTGATAATTACGGAAACCAGAATGGTAATTCAAAGTCTCACTAGGCAGAGTGTGGCTCCGGCGTGGTCCCATCATTGCTCTGGGCTATGGGTAAAGCCTCCAACTGATTGCTACAAGCAGAATTTGAATTTTTTTTTTCAAATTAGCCAAAAATCTGAAAGAAATTAGCAATGTAGTCAAAATTTGAAAGTATTTAGTGTTTTTGCCCTGATAATTTGGAATGTTGAGGAGTTAGGAAATTTATCACACTAGAAGGGGACCTATTTATTAAGTATGCAACTGTCATGACAGCTTCTCCCCATAGGGTGTTTTTCAACCCAGAGGAGATGAGCATACATCTTGTTTTTTCTAATAGAGTCCTATTCATTCTTTCAGCTGTCCCATTTTGCTGTGGGGTGCTAGGGACAGTTAAGTGTCTTTTTATCCCTAATTGTTGGCAATAGTCATTAAATTCTTTATTGCAGAATTCCAATCCATTATCAGTTTTAAAGCATTTTAATTTGTGATCAGATTGGCTTTCAACCATAGCTTTCCACCTCTTAAAGGCTTCAAAAGCTTGGTCTTTAGTTTTCAAGAGACGTACCCATACCTTGCGAGAGAAGTGATCTATAAAACTTATGAAATATCTCATACCACCTGCAGTGGGGACTTGTGCAGGTCCCCATAAATCACAATGAACATATTCCAAAGGAACAGAGGCAGTGTAAGAAGATTTAGGAAATTTCAGATTTGCAGATTTTCCAAACACACAATTTTCACAGAATTTAATCTCAGCAGGTATTTTAGCAAGTAAACCATGTTTATGCAATTGAATAAGACCTTTATTGCCAATATGCCCCAGCCTATTATGCCAAGAAAGAGTCTCATCTAAGGTCATATGCTCAGAAGATATGGCTGGGTTTAATTCAGGTTTATTAGCAAGAATGTGATACAACCTATTCTTTCTAACAACTTTAATTATAACCCTATTATTTCTAGTCACAGTTCTTATCCCATTTTTAGAAGCCATGTGACAGCCAAGTTCTTCTAGAGCAGACTCAGACATGAGGCTCCTCCTTAAGCTAGGCACCCATCTAACATTGGTAAAAACTCTAACTATACCATCATGCATAATAAGAGGAACATCCTCAACCCCCATGATTTTCAAAGAAGTATCATCACCAAGCATTACATCACCACAAGCAGATTTATCAAGAGTTTTAAAATAATGCTCAGAAGGGGTAGCATGCATGGTACAACCAGAATCAAGTATTCAATTATCAGAATAGTCAGCAGAAAATTCAGTACACATAAAAAGCTCAGCAGGAAAATCACTCATGCATTCCAAAACAAAAGCAGACAACTCAGTATGGTTAGATTTGGCAAGTTGCTCAGCTCTTTTCTTCTTTCTACAATCCTTAACCCAATGCCCCAAATTACCACAGTAATTACACTTGGAATTAGGGTCAGTTTTCTCAGATTTATCACCCTTACCATTTTCTTTCTTATCTTTCTTAGCCTTCTTGATCTTATTACCCTTTTTGTTATTACCTTTAGTAAACATAACCTCAGGTTTGTCAGGTTTTTCAGTTCTGTCAATTTTTAAACCTTTGATTTTAAAGACCTTCATGATCTCATTTTTCTCAATAATGGCTTCAATGAGTTTGTCTTTGGTTAATTCATCTCGGCTAAATTGAATCACATCTTTAAAGTTGTCAAACTGACTAGGCAAAGAATTCAATAGAAGAATGGCTTGGTGAGAATCTTTAATTTCATCATTGCATCTTTCAAGTTCTTGAGACATTTTCAGAAATTTATCCAAGTTATCATCCAGAGTAAATTGAGTGTTCATCTTGAAAGTAAACAATCGACAAAGCAGAGAAATCCTGGAGGGCAGGGATTTAGATAGAAACAGCTCCTCCAGGGCATGCCATTGAGAGGAAGTGGATGAGTATCTTACCACCTGACGGGCTATGCAGTCAGTTAGCCTGAGCATGATCTCGGAGTGCGCCCTCAAATCCAGCTCCAGGTCCTCCTCAGATGGTGGAGGGGCGTCGACCTTGACTCCTTTTCCCTTTTTCGTTTCAGAGGTTCCAGAGTCTTCCACCTCATCCTTGGTGCCTGGAGTGGTTGTAGCGACGGTGGATGCGGTTGCTGTAGTCTTGACAGCCTTCCAACATCCCTCCTTGATCAGCACGGCCCTCATTTTGACTTGCCACATGGCGAAGTCGATTATACCATCGAATGGTTTAATCTTGAGAGCGTTATCCATTGTTTAAGTACATGTAGAGGACAAACAAAGGAGTTAATCACGTTTTGCGGAAGCGAAGTTGGATCGATAACTCAGAAAATAAACACAGAGTTCACAATCAAAGGAAAACCCTAAGTATTTATAGACTGAAGACAGATCTAGGTCAAGAACAGGTGACCGAGACTCAGATCTAGCAGTAACCAAAGCGTCTCGCTCTGATACCACGTTGTAGATCTAGGTTATCTTGACTCGCAGATCGGAGTCCAAGATTTAGACCAAAGGAGTGGGAAATCGAAAACAAGAAAGCGAGATAAAGGACACAGGGATTTTTAGGTGGTTCGGGAAGAATCCCTACGTCCACGGAGCCTCAGAAGAGGAGACTCGAGCTCATCCACTAAATCAAAACAAGCTTACAAGGTTTCGAGAATGACAAGGCTAGATCTAAGACTTATATGGAGAATACAACCAAGAATCGCAAGTAACAAGAGATCTGGAGAGGAGAAGTAGTAGAGCTATGAAGAAACTCCCTGGATTTGGTGTCGGAGACCAGATCTACGCCTGGAAGATCGTCGGAGAAGACGAACTACGCCGGCCAAGAAGTACACGAGTGGAGTGTAGATCTTCGGAGATCAGATCAGAGGTCCCTTGAAGGGATGCGCCTCATATCCGAGCTTTGAACGCCGGGAAGGAGCTCGGAGCACCACGGAAACCCTAGCGCCGCTCTTTTCTCTCTCTCTCTCTCTCTTAGGTTTTACCTGGAGCGTCGGCTGAAGACTGAGCAACCCTAGAAGACATAAAACCTTTAAATAGGCAAGCTCCAGCTCTAGGGTTAGCTTCAGCAAGCGAGGGAGCAACCATTGGGCCATAACCGAGTAATGGGCTTTTTAGGCCCAATTCGGATACCCACATAACATGTCACATATTTTAACTCTTCTACTATATATTATACATCACATATGATCACAAGTTTGGTTTAAACTTGCAATTCTAACATGTGATATATATTATATAGGAGAGTATATAATATGCTAGTATAACCCATATTAAGCCCTTAATCTATCCTATGTCTATCACAAAACCCCTAAAGATCTAGAACCATGATTAAGGTTGAAATTACAGTATCAAATTAAGTTAAATATAAAAGAATCGTGCTTTAGTAAAAGACATTTGAAATAATTAATCTGTGTTTAACTTTAAAACGGTCATAACTTTTTACTCGTTTATCGGATTCAAGCTTATAATATATCAAAACGAAGCTATTGACGCGTAGAACAAATATAGATGATTCGTCGGATGAAAGGCGGGGGGGGGGGGGGGGGGGGGGGCGTATGCTCCCGCTTGCCCCCGCCTAAATCCGTCTATGTATATCGGAAATAAACAATGTTTGGCTTTTGTGTACGTAATTTTATGAGCTAAAAACTATATAAAATCTTATTTTTTTTAATTCATTTTTTTTCACAATTTAATATAGTACTTATTACTAATAAATATTAAACTATGAAAAAAATTATTAAAATAAATAAGATTTTATATAGGTTTTAACTCCTAAAATTACGTGTAAAAAAATCATTGTTTATTTTCGATCGGATAGTATTTATGCTAGAAATTTGGAATAGGCAGTACGAATGCCGCCTTGAAATTGTCGTTTAGTCAATCTTTGTAATTCAGCTTCATAGAGACCACGAAGAATGAAGATATATTGGAAATATTGTGAAAATTGATGTTACATACAAAAGTCTAGATAGCAAAGTTAGGCCAATGTAATTATCTTTGAATATACCAATCTAATAATCTACGCTTTGTTTGGCAAATCTTATTATACTTATTGAGGAATAACATATCTTGGTGAATATCTTAGTTATTATGTATAGACATATTCATATTTTCTTGGCTAAGATAGATGATAGGCTAAAAACCTACCCCACAAGTGTACGAGTTCAGTTTTAGTAATCAAGTGTCGTATCCACAAGGACTGGAGGAGTATCGACAGTAATTTCGAGCTAGTTCAAGTTCAAAAGTAACAAGTAGATTTGAGAGTTTATCCTTAAAGTAACAATGAAAACCTATCAAGTGTAGAGAAGTATCAATATGGATATCATTCTAGGGTAAGGGATTACCAACGATGCATCATCAATAGACCAAAATATATTATCGCTTGAATGATTTCTAACTCAAAAGTGAAGGTAGATTGTCTAAGGTAATCGCAAACCTCCTTTCGGAATCGAAGCGAATGTGTCTAATTGGTTAACGATCTCCTTTCGGTTTCAAGCAACCAATTTAGAACCCTTAAGCGCTTAAAATTCTAAATGAAAATCACATTAACTTCGCCTTTCGGTCTTAGTCAATATAAGAATCATCTAAAATATCTATGTCAATCCATAAATCCTCAAGAAGTTCAATTTCACTTACAATCAACTAAACTTCGGGTTTAATCATATAGTTCTGATGGATCATAGTCGCCTTTCGGTCTCAATTCATCATCTAAATTCAAATTTAGGGTATTAGTCTTTCGATTTCAAACCCCAAAATCAGTTCTAACCAATTCTCATTGATTAGGGCTAGCGCAATAGGATTAAATCACCAAACAAAATCAGAAATCAATCAAACAATACTAAGAGTGAGTCTATTTCCGCATCGTCGGGATCATCCCAACCCTAGAACAAGAGATCTAGCCACTCATGGAGAATTTCATGCTCAATTCAATTAGATTCGACAAGATGAACATCGGACAACAGAAATAATGATAGGAGATTACCAAAATTTGACGAATCGAACAAACTTTCTTCAAGAATCTTTAATCCTCAAATCTTCCAAATAGGTCTCTACAAAAGTTTGATTTTCGGCGCTTAGAACCTCCAAAAAAATGTCCCTTAAATATCCCCAAAATAAAAATGAATTAAAAACGAAAAAAAACCCTGTTCAGGGACAATACTCCGGCATATAACAGCTCGAGTGTCAAGGGAACTCGGCCGAGTGTAAAGATTTGCTAGCTTCTGAAGCCCAATCGAGCATACAACAGATCGAGTGTTAAGGAACTCGGTCGAGTGGCCTTCAACAAGGTCGCCTTGAAATGCATTTTCTGGAGTCGTGGCTCGTCCGATTAATGCATATGAATATGCGTTGGAAAGCTCTTTTTGGGAACTAAAACTCTCATGAAGAAATCAAGACTTGATTCAAAGTGTGGTAGGGCGAAAATAGGAAGTTTCTCCATGCTGCTCCGCCTTGTCCACTTTGTGCGATTCCGCTTCGATGCTCTTGGCACATTTTGTTGATCATGTGCCTTCAAGCTTGTCTTTGACGACTTCTAAGCGCGTCGAGGAGCCTTGAACCACATCTTCCTCCTTTATCTCTTGAATTGAGTCTAAAACCACTCTAAAATACCTGAAATCACGATAAACATGCGGAAGACACTGATTCCTCGAAACGGGACACAAATGGGTAAGAAATAGGCAAATACTTGAGTAAAACGCCCTAAAATCTAACCAAGAGTGTCCTATAAACATGAATAAATAGACGCTATCAAAAATACCCCATACTTAACCTTGTTTGTCCCCAAGCAAGACTAAGTCAATAACCATAAGATAGCATCTACAAAATCAAAACATCCGATGAATGTCGTCCTGACATATCATTTCCAAAAACCAAAGATCAACCAGCTCCTCAATTTCCATACCCTCAAAATGCATTTCGCTCAAATCTCAACCTCAGAACTCATCATCAACAAAGCTTGAAAATCGTCAACAAAATCACCGCTTGAATTTATGCACACAACAAAATCATGAAGGCTTTATTGGGTTATGATGGGGCTAAGGCGAAAATAGTTAGGTATGGAAATTTTCAGGTCACGTGGTGCTAAAATCTGGGAAAAGGGATCATGCGAGAACAATATTGGCAGAGACTTAATTAAATTAACGGATTTTAAAAAAATGTACATATATATTCGGTACAATAGTACCACGGGATTTGAACTTTGCATACTGTATACCGTACTGAGTTTGGTCGGTACCGACCTTTTGGTTACCGATTTCTTTGGTTACTGATTTTGTGGTACCAACTTGCTCTTGGTACGGTTGGTAATCGGTTGGTACGGTAATTTTCGTACCACGGCCCAACCCTAGTGTTACACTTATAGGGTATATTATGGGAAATTTATGAACATATCTTCAATGTTGGTTTCTGAATTCCGTGGAAGCTTCCATATCTGGGTCGTTCATTTATGCCGATTCAACGAAGAAGTTGTCGCAAGATATCACCAAGAGGTATGGTCAATGTAATGGTCCTTTGCTTTATCAATTGAAGAAGAAATCATTCTGTTGTTAGTCAAGGAGTTACACATGTAGCCTGTAAGGCATACCCCAATGTAGTTGTTGAGTCATGGATAGATGTAGTTGTATGATTAAGTAGAAGTTGATTGAGATCGATGCTAAAAATAAGGCCGTTTAGTTTCTAATGGGGTTAAATGATGATTTTGAAGGCGTGAGAACCAAATTTTAGCTACTGATCCCATTCCTACAGTGAACAAGGCATTTTACACAGTTCAACAAGTAGAACAGATCCAAGCAAAGAGATTTACCATCTGTAAGACCCGTGGTCTTAAGAGGTACCAACCCATATGCTACCTAGCCTTCTTAGGTCCGTTGTCCTCACTTGGAGCATGAAAATGAAGCGCTCTTGTAACATGGGTAGAGCTTGAATCACTTATAAATCACTCCTAAAACTTTTATGATATACGATGTGGAATGGGGTGTTACAATTCGATGCAGAGTAAAAAAATCCAAGTAGAGTGATGAAGCTAGTGCATTGAATGCAAACAAGCAGCAATGTTTTAATCGGAAGAAAGAAGGTGAATCCAAGAAATTCAAAGATGATCCGAGGAAGTGCGATCATTGTGGTAACAAAGGACATCTGAAAGAAAATTGCTTCAAGATCCATGGATATCCTAGCAAGTGTGATTATTGTGGAAACAAGGGGAACCAAAGGGATAATTGTTTCAAACTCCATGGCTATCTTGACAAAGGAAAGTCATCTGGGAAAGCTGGAAACAAGTTTGGAAGAAGTGCTGCAAAGTTTCCTTTTCCCAAAGGCCTCAAACTATCAGTTAATGATGGTGTTCTTCTTCCTGATTATGAAGTCTACAGAAGGTTGGTTGGTCGTCTTCTTTACTTGGATCTCACTTGTCTTGATTTGTCATACTCTGTTCAGCATTTGAACCAATTTGTAAGTGCACCACGAGTCCCTAACTTAGACTATCCACAATGGTTTTGTCTATAATGTATACATTTGCACAAGGTGTGTAAAAATACACCTTACTTTTTGGTATTTTGCTCCAATGGTCAAATGTGTATTTTTTACACATCATTCAAATACAATTAATTTAAAACAAAAAAGAAAACAAAATCATAAAAAAACAACCCAATAAAATTGTCTTGCTTTTTGAAAAAGTTTTTGCACATGAGGGAGGTGATGTGCTCAAATTTGCACATTACATGCTCAAATGTGCACATTTGCACACCCCAAAAGTAACCAATGGAGCTCAAAAATGTCAAAAAAATGCACATTTAGATATTTGCACACAACCATTGGAATTAGTCTTACAAACAACTCTTCATGTGGTTCGATATCTCAAGTATTCTCTTGATTGGGGTTTATTCTTTCCTACAAAGTGTTCAGAGGATCTTACATCATTTTGTGAAGCTTATTGGTCGGGGAGCATGGCAGTTCACGGAAGACCAAGAAGCAAAATATTGTATCTTAAGTCCTCTGCAGAATCGGAGTACTGAAGCATGTCGATCTACCACAACAAGTGAAATTGTGTGGCACAGGAATTTGATGGCTGATTTATCCATCTCCATGCCTTGTCCAACACATTGATGCACTTCCTATCTACCATGAGCACACGAAGCACCTGAATATTGAGTGTCATTACATAAGGGAGCGTGTTGAAGAGGGCCTAATCAAGACAACTTACATTCAATCAAGCTTGCAGCTTGTAGATGTTCTTATATTACCAAACCATTAAGGGAGGTACAACATCGCACTCTTTCGTTCAAGTTGGACATTGTTGATACTCCACCATGTCTAACTTGATAGGGGTATGGAAGTGCATACAGTGAGGGAGCTAGTGAGAGAGCTGAGAGTTAGTTACATGTGCTATAGATGAGTGGCACGTGTGTGTACGGTAGATAAGGATGGAGGTTGTTGAGAGAAGTTGTGTGCAACTGTATATAAATAGGGGCTTGTACTCAGGAAAACCGATCTTTCTCAACTTAATAGACAATGACTTTCCCTCTCTTTCTTGTTTGCTTTGATCACCATTTCCGAATTGAAGCTTTGCAGATAACATGCTCATAGTGGCATGAGCCCTCACCGCATCTTATTCAGATATCATTATTTTATTCGGAAAACATTCGAATATCACATATGTCTAGTTTCTCGAGAGGTCGACAAAATCGACACACGCAGATCGTCAAACGAACAATAACATAAATAAAGAAGTGCAAAACTGACGGTGACTAGCACACAATTCCATCTTATTCAAGTAACGTGATAATAAAATCATACATACACATTAATACTGTATAATTTAAATGAAAAAAAAAAACAGAGAAGAGAATCTTCAAATGATTTTCTCTTTTTATTATTTCACCTTAATTATTATGAGTAGTGGAGTTGAACTAGCAAGTAAGGTTGGAGCCAGGGTCAACCCCAAGCTGTTGGCAGTATTTTGTGTAGAGGCTGACCCTGTCGTTCATCTCAGCGGTGTTCCCACCGTTGCATTCGATGCTGTTGATGGCTCTGATAGTGGCTCCGAACCCCTGCCCTCCGGTGATGATGGAGTGGACGTTGTTACTCCAGAACCACAAGGCGGTCTTGAAGGAGATGACTGCGTCATTGGCCACCGTCTGTGGGGAGTTGAGGCCGTCGAAGCCGATGCTCTGGCCAGCCGGGCCGTAGTTGTAGTTGTATGAGATCTGGAGGGGTCCTCTCCCGTAGTAACTCACCGATGGGTTGCACGGCCACTGCGTGTATGAGGAGTCGCAGTAGCTGTGCGATGCTCCATTTATCTCCTCTATGTAGCAAAATGCTGCATTTCAAACATGTTTAATGAGTGCCTAAATAACAATTTGGTGTAGTTACGATATTTTGATATCAATATCGATATTGAGTGATATATCTCTTCAAACTAGTTTTATCAAATAGGCTAAAAAAAAAAGAAAATCTAATATTCAGTAATATGGTTATACCAAATCATATATAGTGTATTAAATATCAACTTCAATATTCAATATTTTAATATCTGATATCTAGATCAAGAATTGAACTGATGTAAAAAAAACATGTATATATATATTTATAAAAGGTTTGATGAAAGTTACATCCGGTTTCATGAGTGACATGGGCGAAGAAGGCGGCGATCTCCCTCTTCTGGTCGGTGGAGGAGCCGGTGGCCCCGAAGCTCGGGTAAGAACCGGTGGCGGACAGGAAAGCGGAGCGGGTGTAGAAGTTCTTGCCGGCGCAGGAGGAGGCAGCCTGGCCGATGATGCCATTAAAGAAGGCGTCGGTCACAACCGAGGCCACGGAGGAACCGCCGGATAAGGCGCAATTCTGCCTGCATGAGGTGGGTGCACAGTAGGCAGGGCCAGTGCCGCAGTAGCCATACTGGCTGCAGCAGAGGTTGCTGGGGCAGCCGCAGTTCTGAGCGGCGGCTGAGCCAGCTAGGACGAGGAGGAGAGCGAGTGGGAGGAGGTTTTTGTTGAGACCCATTAATGATTTAATGTTATGTTTGTGATGTGGAGAATATGGAGGGTGTGGAGTGGGTTTTTATAGGGAGGTGGGAGGATGAATTCGAAGAAATATATTGAGATTGTGACTTGCAAAATAAGAATTGTGTAAATTTAGACCAATTCTAAGTTGACAAATCGGTAACGAGATTGTCAAGATGCAGATCATGCAGACCGTCCATTTATAATTAAATTGACAAATCATACGTACGTACTGTATTAAATTGCTTATTGACGATCTGCTTAACGGGAGGGGTTGATAGTTACACCGCTAATTTTTACTGGATCAACCGTTAAATTTCGTAACTACTTGCAGAACAATCAAGCTTCGCAATAGCTTACGGTCATCACCAAACCTTGATTACCTTAAGCCTTTTGGTTGTGCAGCTTACCCTCGCATTTCACAGGGTAAGCTTCAACCTAGGGCTGTAAAGGGTATTCTTTTAGGATACCCTGATGGTGTCAAAGGTTATAGGGTTCTCTTGCTTCAAGCAGGACCCTATAAGGTGATCACAACTAGAAGTGTTAAATTCAATGAAACTGTTTTTCCCATGAAAGAAAATCTAACTACACATTCTGAGTTTGCAGGTACAAATGAACAAGTTGATGGTTGGATACCAGAAGAATCCACCTCCTCACAAGCTAATGAAGATGAATACGACACTGGTCGGGTTTACAGATCAGCAACAAAGCAACCATCCTCTACACTACAAGGGGCAACAACTGAAGAGAAGAACACAGAAACTGAAGAACATGATGATGAGGCTGCTACTGAAGAGGACGATGCCTCCTCCCCTAAGTCTCACTCTCACCTTCTCCCTTCTACTTCTTCTACTTCTCTCCCCTCTACTTCTGATTTAAGTGATGTAAATGGCCTCTCTATTGACTCCCCAGTGGAGTCCTCTGTTTTCTCCTCCCCCCATTCTTCTGATTTGCATGCATCTAATTCTACTGCACCTGCATTAGCATCTGCATCTCAGTTTCCTAGCTTGCATGATTATCAGTTGACTAGAGACAGGGAACCTAGGACCATAATCCCTAATAAGAAGTATAGTTATATCGTAGAATATGCTTTTCTTACTGCTGATCATGTTAGACAACCCACTACTCCAAATTCATATGAATCTGCTATTAAAAGTGAGCATGCTAAGCAATGGTTAGAAGCTATGAAAGAAGAAATGGGGTCAATGTATTCCAACCAGACTTGGACATTGGTCCCTAGACCTCCTAAAACCCGGCTTATAGATTCCAAGTGGATCTATAAGCTCAAGGAAGGTCTTAAACCGCATGATCCCCCTAGGTTTAAAGCCAGATTAGTAGCCAAAGGGTTCTCCCAAATTGAGGGAATAGACTATAATGATATCTTTGCTCCCGTAGTTAAGTATAAAACCATGAGACTTATGCTTTCTATGTGTGATGTGTTTGATTGGGAACTAGAACAGATGGATGTTAAAACTGCTTTCTTGCATGGTACTTTAGATGAAACCATATATATGAAACAACCCAAAGGCTTTATTGCTAAAAGCCGACCTGATCACGTCTGTCTACTAAAAAGGTCCATCTATGGGTTGAAACAATCCCCTAGACAATGGAACCTTAAGTTTGACAGTGTGATTAGAAAACTTGGGTTTCATAGGAGCAGTTATGATACCTGTCTTTACTTTAAGAATATTTCTTCTAAGTCTCCCTTATATGTGCTATTATATGTTGATGATATTCTGCTTATAAGTAGTTCTATTATTCTCATTAATAGTGTTAAAAAGGACCTAAAGAAATACTTCGACATGAAAGATCTAGGTAATGCCAAAAAGATCCTTGGCGTAAACATTATTAGAAACCGACCTAATAAACAACTATGGTTATCTCAAGATGACTATATGTTAAAAGTTTTGAAGAGATTCAATATGGTCACATCTAAACCTACTTCCATACCCTTAGGAGGGCACCTAGAACTCACCAAGAAAAGTTGCCCAACCAAACCCGAAGAGGTAAAAGAAATGGCTAGGATCCCCTACGACGTAGCAGTAGGATCCGTTATGTATGCCATGCTTTGCACCCGCCCTGACCTAGCCTTCGCTATCAGTGCTTTAAGTCGTTTTATGTCTAACCCCGGAAATGACCACTGGATTGCTATGAAATACTTGCTTCGTTATCTCTCTGGCACCAAAAATCTGTGTTTACACTATGGTTTGCATAGCTCTATACATCAGTTGCATGGATTTGTTGATTCTGATTATGCCAGTAATAAAGATAATCGTAAGTCTACCACTGCCTATTATTACACGGGCTGGAAATTGTATTTCATGGAAGTCTCAGCAGCAGACAGTCGTAGCTCTGTCTTCTACGGAAGCTGAGTATATGGCTGCTACTGAAGCTGCTAAAGAGGCTATCTGGCTAAAAGGGATCTTGAAGGAAGTTCTTCAGAGACAGAGAACTTTAAAACCTGTTCTTCACATGGACAGTCAGAGTGCTTTATATCTCTGCAAGGATCCGATGTACCACGAACGCACTAAACACATCGATGTGCGATTCCACTTTGTAAGGAACATGGTTGCTGCAAATGAGATGGACGTCAAGAAGATCAAAGGAGATGTAAATCCGGCTGACTTCGGCACAAAGGTTGTACCCCCTAGCAAATTTCTCTTTTGCAGGGACTATCTCCATCTTGGAGATCCCCCATGACGAACAGGTACAGAGCCGATGATGTTACAAGAGTTGAAGACATGAGCTTATTCCACTATTGTCGAAACAAGCATACAAAAGTTTAGAACCTAGATTAGGAGGGCAAATTGTAATGTCAACCTTAATCATGGTTCTAGATCTTTAGGGGTTTTGTGATAGACATAGGATAGATTAAGGGCTTAATATGGGTTATACTAGCATATTATATACTCTCCTATATAATATATATCACATGTTAGAATTGCAAGTTTAAACCAAACTTGTGATCATATGTGATGTATAATATATAGTAGAAGAGTTAAAATATGTGACATGTTATGTGGGTATCCGAATTGGGCCTAAAAAGCCCATTACTCGGTTATGGCCCAATGGTTGCTCCCTCGCTTGCTGAAGCTAACCCTAGAGCTTGAGCTCGCCTATTTAAAGGCTTTATGTCTTCTAGGGTTTCTCAGTCTTCAGCCGACGCTCCAGGTAAAACCTAAAAGAGAGAGAGAGAGAACAGAGCGGCGCTAGGGTTTCCGTGGTGCTCCGAGCTCCTTCCCGGCGTTCAAAGCTCGGATCTGAGGCGCATCCCTTCAAGGGACCTCTGATCTGATCTCCGAAGATCCACACTCCACTCGTGTACTTCTTGGCCGGCATAGTTCGTCTTCTCCGACGATCTTCCAGGCGTAGATCTGGTCTCCGACACCAGATCCAGGGAGTTTCTTCATAGCTCTACTACTTCTCCTCTCCAGATCTCTTGTTACTTGCGATTCTTGGTTGTATTCTCCATATAAGTCTTAGATCTAGCCTTGTCGTTCTCGAAACCTTGTAAGCTTGTTTTGATTTAGTGGATGAGCTCGAGTCTCCTCTTCTGAGGCTCCGTGGACGTAGGGATTCTTCCCGAACCACGTAAAAATCCCTGTGTCCTTTATCTGGCTTTCTTGTTTTCGATTTCGCACTCCTTTGGTCTAAATCTTGGACTCCAATCTGCGAGTCAAGATAACCTAGATCTACAGATACTTTAGAAATATAATTCAACAAAAAAAAATATTTTATTTTATTAATGTAATTTGATATTTTATTTTCTCTGTTTATTATTTTGTAGGAGAGTATATATTTGTCCGACAACCCAAAAATCAAAATTACAACTGATCATCTATTACAAACTCAAAATTACCCGAAATAATTTTTTTTTTTTTGATTAGGTAAGAATTCGGATGGGGGAACCCTAACCGAAAGCATCCTGACGGATGAGGTCAAGAAGACCTGTATCTAGGTATAGCTCAGGCCCCCTGGTAGAGTAGCTAAGGTGTGCAACCTTATCCGCTACCCGGTTACCAATACGGGGAATATGTGATATACTAACAGTCCTTATTCCTTTGAGAAGGCTTTGGATATCTGACATAATCATTTCTATTTCTCAAGGACATCCAACTTGTGATCTTAGATAGTCCGTTATAATCTTAGAGTCTCCTTCTATTATTAGATTGGTTATGTTAAGTTCTCTTGCTTTTTCTATCCCTAGACGTAGAGCTAAGGCTTCCGCTATAAGGGGTGATTGTCCACCACTAGCTTTTCCGCCCATGTTGATTGGGTCTCCAATCCAGTTTCTGATAATGTATCCAATGGAACTATTTGTGGTTGATTTAAATGATCCGTCAAAGTTTAGTTTATATTTGCCCTCCGGAGGTTTCCTCCATCGACAGGTTTTCCTATTGTTCCCAGAGAGCCCTTTTCCTTTACTTTGTTTCTGTATGTCGTCATCCTCCATTTCATTCCATCTACTAGCTTTCCTCCAATTTTCAATATTGGTCGTGATCATTTTTTTGATAGCTTCTGCAGAGGGGATTGTTTCATTTCTAAAGATTGTTTGATTTCTTATGAACCAAATGGTCCACCATCTCATTGCTATATGTTGTTTCTTCTCCATCGGAAGGGTAGAGCCTAAAATTTGTAAAATTTGATTCATATCTCTGTTTTCTGTAATTAGGTTGTTAATGTTTTGAGATACTTGTCCAGGGAATTGTTGTTGAAAATTGTTGATGGGACATTCTATGAAAAGATGAATATCATCTTCCACGAACTGGTTACACAAAATACATGTGTTCGGTACCGCGACCCCTTTTAGGGCCAGTCGGGTAGCCGTGGCGAGTCCTTTTTATTTTATTTTCCAAATAAAGTTCTTAACTTTGGGTGGGGCGTCAAGTTTCCAGATCCATGAGTATTCATCCGACGGTCTTTGTGGTGCGGATGAGATTAAGTTGTAGGCACTTGTCGTTGTGAACCATCCCTTTTTGGCGGGCCACCAATACAGTCTGTCTGTAAGGGGGGTGGTTGGCAAGGAGATTTTCATAATATCCTCTACTATGGGCTTAGGAAGTACCGATTCAAGTTTTTCCTTCCACCATTGTCCTCCTATTATGAAGCTGCTTACAAAATCATGTGGATTAATGTTATGTTGAGAGTCTATTTTGTCTTTTAGAGGTGTCGTAGCCACCCAATTATCTTCCCAAAACCTAATTGATTTCCCATCCCCCACCTGCCAAATGAGTCCCGTTTTGAATTTCGGGATTAGATAACTCAGTTTCGACCATTGTCACGATGCATTGCCTTTTCTAGAGTAGGTAAGAATGTGGTTTTCTTTCAAATACTTGTATTGTATGATTTTTACCCAGTTATTTTCCGGTTCATCCAGATTTTTCCAAAGGAGTTTTAGTTGAAGAGCTTCATTCATATCTTTGGTTTTTCTAATTCCCAGTCCTCCATCCCTTTTTGATTTACATATTTTATCCCAACTGATTAATGGGCTATGTTGCGCATCTTTGTTCCAGAAAAAAGTTCTATTGATTTGATCTAGTTGTTTGTGGACCGCTGCCGGAAGCATGAAGCTCTGCATTGAGTATAAAGGTTTTGATGATAAGTTAGACACTATTAGGGTTGCTCTGCCTTATTGAGAAAGGGCATTAGCACGCCATTTGCTCAATTGGTCTTTAGATTTGCAAATTATTTCGCCAAAGGTTTCCTTGGTAACCCTCCCATTTATGATGGGACAGCCTAAGTATTTTTCCAGGTTTCGTTCAAGGGGTATATTTAGAATTCCTTCTAGGTCTCGAGCCCTTGATCTAGGAATACCTGGGGTGGTTTGAAAGGCCGATTTGTGGTAATTTACTTTTTGCCCTGAGAATTTACAATAGTCTTCAATTATCTCTTTAACTTTTGTACATGCAGAATTACTTCCTTTCGAGAATATTATTATGTCGTCTGCAAAGGCCAGAAACGGAACACAAGGACCCGAATGGCCAAATTTAAATCCAATGTTGTTGTGGTTAGAATCTGCCTCCCTTGAGAGTTTACGAGCAAGAATTTCTGCCCCGACCAGGAAGAGAAACGGGGAGAGAGGGTCCCCTTGCCTCAAACCCCTTGAAGGTTTGAAAGGATCCGTAGGGCCGTTATTTACTAAAACAGAGAAAGAGACTGTGGTCACACATTCCATAATAATATTCACAAATTTTTGGTTTAATCCAAATTTTTGAAGAACTGCTTCCGTGAAATGCCAATCTACTCTATCGTATGCTTTCTCCATATCAAGTTTTATTGCAGCCCACCCCTTGGTACCTTTTCTAGTGCGAAAGGAGTAGAATAACTCGTGTGCTATTAGGATGTTGTCTTGGATTGCTCTGTCGGAAACGAAGGCTCCTTGTAATGGGTGTATAAGTTTTCCTATTACCATTTTCAGTCGTTCTGTTATTATCTTTGAGATGATTTTATATAAGGTAGAGCACAGGCTAATCGGGCGATAGTGTGTAGTCATGGAGGGGTTATCAATTTTTGGTATGAGGGAGATAAAAGTGTGGTTAATTTGTTTTAGCATTTTGCCAGAGTGAAAGAAAGCTTTTGTAGCCCGGATGATATCAGGGCCAACGATGTCCCAATAGTTTTTGTAGAACTCAGCCGTCATTCCATCAGGGCCAGGGGATTTGTTGTTCCCCATTGAGAAGACTGCTTTTTTTATTTCATTGTTTGTTGGTTGTTGAATAAGTGATTTGTTTTCCTCTTCTGTAATGATTGGGTTGATTTCTGAAAGGTATTCTTCTAATTGGGAGGTCCTATACATTTGTTCCCGATTAAATCTTTTCTCAAAGTCTCTTTGAATTTCCTTTTTAATGTTTTCATTGCCAATTATGTTTGTTCCTTCTGTTGAGGTGATTGTTCTAATTATCTTTCGATTTCTTCTCCCTGTGGCTACTCTATGGAAATAGACAGAGTTAGTATCTGCTAACTTTAAGTGTTTTGATTTAGCTCTTTGGTTCCAGTAAGTTTTATGAAAAAAGAGTAGCTTTTCTCGTTTAGATAATAGACTTTGTTCTTTTGTGTATGCTTCTGGGTCTTGGTTAGATTGTTGGATAGATTGTATTTCGATTAGGGCCTCATCAACTTCTTATACTTGTCGGAAAATGTTTCCAAATGTCTTTTTATTCCAATTTTTAGCCTTTTGTTTGAGGATTTTTGATTTGTATGTAATTCAGAACATAGCAGAGCCGGCACATGAAGCTCTCCATGCTTGTTTAACAATATTTCGAAAATCTCTCCTTTGCAACCAAATGTTTTCAAATTTAAAAGGGGGTGGTTTAAAGCTAGTGTTCTTGGAAATGTTAATTGAAATAGGACAGTGGTCCGAGTTAGAGAATACTCCATTTTTAGTTGCCAAATCAGGGAACATGTCGATTATTTCAGGTTGGACAAGCACCCTGTCAAGTTTTTCAAGAATGTTATCTGGGCCAAATTGTTTCTTTCTCCAAGTAAAGGGGTTACCGTACGAGGGGATCTCCAGCAAGGAGCATGCATCTTTGAATTCCATTATTCTCAGAAATCTCCCAAGTAGGGTTTCTGCCCCTCCGCTCTTATCCGATGGTTGGCTTATTTCGTTTAGATCTCCCATGATTAGACATGGAATGTCGCTTTGGGTAATTAGATTGTATAGATTTCTCCAAAAGTCGTCTTTCTCTGAGGGGTTTGGGGGGGCGTATACAAACAACATTAGACACTCAAAGTTCTCTTTTATGCTCTCGTATTTTACGCCAATAATTCTTGGGAGATGAATAATCACCGAGATGGATTCGTCTATGAAGGAGTTTTCATTCCAGAATAGAGCAATACCCCCGGACCGACCAGAAGCCGGGGACCAACACATGTTTGTGAATCCCGCATTTTTCCATAAGGATTCCTTTGGTTCTGTTTCAGTCTTTGTTTCTGCTAAGATTAGCATTTGTACATGATCTAGCGATCGTCATTCGTTCATGTTAGTCCAGAAGGTTTGTTTTCCAATCCCCCTACAGTTCCAATATCGTATGATCATGATCACTTTGTTTTTGCATAGGAGGGCAAAAAGTGATCCCTCCCATACTCATATATTGCCCTTGTTGTGATTTCTCTTGTCAAATGGGGATTTCTTTTTTTGGATTTTTCCTTAAAATATTTTGTTTTTATGAGTATTTCCATAATTATTTTACTTGAAACATCTATTTTACTAAGAAAACTTTGATTAATCCTATTGTGATTTTTCTTCCATGGTCTCCCCCATATGTAATCAATTTTATTTAGTCCCTTATCATTGATTGGGTTTATTTTATCATGGAAATTCCTTTTTCGCATTGTCCTTTTATTAGTCGACAAGCTTGGATTCAAAAATTCGGCAATCATGTGGATTTTCATGACAATACTAGGTTGATAACTTGTGATGAGATTTCTATTAGATTTGTTTTTTAAGAAAGTTAGGTACGGGTTTTGGAGGAGTAGCTCACGTTTCCAACCGAAGATGATTCGGGAGGGGAGACTTACACTAAAGCCGGGTTTGAGCATGGGTTGCATCCTCTGTGGAACATAATATGACCTCTTTTGATGATAATTACTTGACCAGTTTTGACAAGGATGAAACGACTTCCACTTAGAATATTTACCATTGCTACTTACCCAAGAGATGCTAATGGGTTTTGCTTGAGAGAGCATGAAACTCAGAAAGAAAAATTGGAGAGTCCAAACTAGGTCCTCATGAAGTATTAATTTGTACGAATCGACACAAAAGCATTGAGTAAAAGGTGGTATCTGCCACTCAAGAAAGATATCAATATTCTTATACTTTTTCATATCCTGGTTTTTCCGCTCAAAATTGCTTTCGGAAGCATCATTAAGTTTCAGGAAGAGATGGTTATCGAGCAAGCGTGGCACAATCCTTTGCCTGTTTGTGCTCCTTAATTTGTCATCATAAGGTAAGCAAAGGTAGGTCTGATCGGTATCAAGCAACAGCAGGGAGATCTTATCCCGTAACAGAACCAAAGTTGCTTCAGCGATGCCCTGAGGAAGGATATTAGTGGTACCATAGAAACTATATACCATTACTAGATCAACCGATGTGGTTACCGAGCTGCTAGAAATGTAACTACTCCAAACAACACTAGAGCAAAGTTCTACAGTGAGAGAATGGAAAGGATTGAAGGGGGGTTTACTCACCGGCTTACAATTTTCTTTTAGGAGATGGCTAGGCCACCCAACAGCAAACCAAACGAAGACTGGCTGGGTGGAGTTTTTGGAGATTCTAGTGCAAGGCGTTTCTAAAAGCCATATACTGCACAACGGCAGATACGATAAGATTTCAATCAAAGATTTACAAGATACCCACCATTGAGACCCATGTAGGGAAGGGATACATCGCCAACGCCAAGGCGGACTAAACCCATTCTGATTGTCTTGGAACAAGATTTGGGGAGGGGGTGTATTCATGACAATTTTGGGTTGGTAGTTTGGGAGGGGGTGTCTACCGGATTTATTTATAAGGTGATTTAGACTCATAAGCAGGCAACCGAAAATGATTCGGAAGGAGATTCTCATAAGCAGGCAAAGTTTGGAGATAATTTCCACTGGAATGTAAAAGCAATATGCAGAAGGTGGTATCGGTGAGTTCATCATTTTTAAACAAAGAATATTTACTTTTATGATATTTATGATAGGCTTTATTCTCCAAGTCCTTATACTATATTTAGGTTCATTGGGGCCATGATGGCCTTTGAGAGTATAAACAATTGAATTTGTATGAACGCAGAGGGTCATACAAATACACAACATGCTTGCCCAACTTGGACATGAAGCCCAAAAGCACTTAATTTGAGAATTTAAATGTGCGGAGTTCATTAGAGAGGGTGGTTCAGCAGGCTTTAGATTTCTATAAGCTTTAGTAGCCGAGACCATATGTGCTCTAATCACAAGTTGACACAGTTTGAAAGAAGCCCATTTGTTTGAGTAGGTTTGCTCAAGACAGAGGCATGAACTGGTAGTTGCCAATGAAACAATTTGACCAAGCCATTGTACACTATTCCACCCGCAAAAAAACCAGTGCAGGTGAGCAATGTTTCTAATTTGTGAGGGAGGATGATGGGCATATATAGACGTTGCTGTTAGATGAGGACAGAAGAGCCTGTTATAGAATGGGTTTCGTGATAAGATGTGATTATACGAAGAAGGATTACATTTGGGGTTATTTTTTTGGGATGCTAACAAAATTCGGTAGTATGCAAACACAACAAGATTGCAGCCGTACCTTCTCAAGCACAGTATCCCCTTTCTCCAACTAAGTTCATAGGTAGATTTTAATACCATGAGAAGGTACTCAGAGATTTTGCAAGAATACATCAATTGAAGTTTTCTTTTAGCAGGTTTGATGAAAGGAAACACAAGAAATATTGACTTACTCATGGTTACCCAACCCCCAATTAATGCAGTAGACTTATAAAGAGCTTTATATATAGAGAGATTTGCATAATCTATGGTGCTACATACCTTCAAGCGCCCAGTCGACCCAAGAGTAAGGCCAACAGAAGCGATGCAAAGGCATCTTACACTGGAAAAAGAGCAAGCGAGATGGACCACAGGGGTATTACATACCTTTTTGCTTCCTCCAGCAACTTCAGCCTTTGGGATTTCCACCATTGGAGGGATTTCTCCAATATGAACCTGAGTTTGGCCCTTTCGGGGGGTTTTCAACGGGGGAACGAAAGAATCGTCCCCCCAGGGTTTTGCCCTTTTATTTTTGTATGTGGATGCCATGAGCGAAGCAAACACACAGAGGAGATTAGCTGAGAGATTTTGAGATAAACAAGATAATAGAGAAAATGAAGGTGCGGTGAGATGGATTACTGGGAATCCAGCCCCTTTACTCTTATAGATGTGTAGAAGGGAGAGGAAATGGCAGGAGAAGAAACTCTTACCCCGACCAACCCGACCAGAAACGGAATTAGACCGGCGAGAGGGCACAGCCGACCAGGACTGATTGAGGCGGTATGTAACACTGCATCGGAGATCCGGAGAATAGACCGCCCAACAGCTCAAAAGCGGCCACGGAGGGGGTCGAGCACCCCAACCAAATCGCAAACCCCATTGAAGAGATCCTCTCTGAAGAACACAACCTCGACAACAGCGGCGCGAGGAAACAGATTGAAGCCCCAACACCAAAATAGGACTGATTATATGCAAAAAGAACTCACACCAGATGAGATAGCCGGTTGCGTGGAAAGGAATTTCAGGAGCAAAGGCTTTGCAAGAAGCGATTTTGATACTTTGAGCCAAGGAGGAGGCATTTTCAGAGATGATTAGCCAAGGAGAATGAACTTTGGGGGCTGAGTTTTCGATTCTAGGGTTCTTCAGAGAGAGATTTTTTGGGGGAAGGGTTTGGTCTGAGGAGGCGGATGAACGAAGCGCGTGAGGCGCGTTCTTCTCCATTTCGGTTGTTATAGTCATAATCCAAAATTACCCGAAATCTTAATTGACTGTAACACCTAATTCTTTTATAAAATTGTTATTGCGTAATAAATACACCCGATCGAATAAAAAATTATAACATTTTATTTTAAGTAATGTCCACATACTAAATAAGTAAATAAATAATAGAGTAGGGAATTGAAAATGAAACATGAAACGATGGAAATAAACAAAATTGGGTGATAAATAAACATAAATTTATGACCATATTGAAAGAGTGTCCCTCAAGTGTGGCAAATTAGGGTTTTGTCCACATAAAATTTTCTGGACAAAATTACCCCTCTAATCTTATATCCCCATCGTCGTTTCAGCACCAAAAGTAAAAAACCCCAATCGTGCTCAATCTTCATCGATCTCTCGCCATGATCGGCTTCGCAGAAGATATCTCCCTCTTCGTTGTTTTAGATCTCGCTCTCTTCGTCGACCCCTCCCTCGCTCTCTGCTCTGAGCGGACGCCCCTTCGCCGAATCTGACGGATGCCACTGCCTTGACCGAGCAGATCGAGGACGGAGATCTGAGATCTCAATCTCCGAGCGACCATCCATGGCACCTCCTCCTCCGATTCGCGCTCCGAGCCAGCGATTTACAACTGGCGGTCCAGATCCGCTCCCTCCGTTCTCGCTCCGGCTCCGGATTGTTTCAGAAGCGTTCAATTTGATGGCGACAGGCAAGGCAAGAGGCGGAGGCGGCGGAGATTCGGCGGAAGCGGAGGTGGAGGCTGCGGAGGTGGACTCTGGTTGCTTCTCTCCTCGATCTCCCTATTGCTTCCTCCGTTCTCGCTCCTGCTCCGGTCTCTCAGATCGGCACCTCTCTCCAGATCGCTTCCATGGCAGCTCCAAATCCGGGCTTCCATGGAACCTCTCTCCGATTTCCGCATCTTTCCCATGGCCGTTTCTCTTTGTATAAGGTATGTTCTCTCCAGATCGGAGGCGGTGGTGGTGGAGCCCTGCTGGCCGAGGTCGGAGGCAGCGCTGGTGTTGCCGAGGCCGGAAACGTCCCTTTTTAGGTCTGTATCGACTTCAACATAAGTTAATAATGGTGAGTTATGCAAATATGTTTCATCAGATTGGTTTCAGCAGATTACAGTAGAACAAAATGAATCTGTTGCTTGTCACTCAAAATGAATCTGTTACAGCAGATTTCAAAATGAATCTGTTACTGCATATTACAGCAGATTGGTTTTGGTGTTAATTTTGCTTGTCACTCAAAATTTGCCTTTTTGCTTGTCACTCAAATTTTGCTTTGACACAAGTAGTGAATATGTTGGGTGTAATTGCACAACAAGGTAAATTTTTAACCTCTTAACATTTTCCTGATGTCCTTATTGAGGGATAGTATGATATTTACCGTCATATGGAATTATACCCATTTGAAATGTCTTTTACTCTTCCCAAAAATCTTTTCTCAAGCTAGCTTGTCACTAAAATTTTGCTTTGACACAAGTAGTGTACCTACAGCCTAAAGTTGGTGATTCTTTGGATAAAGGTAAAAGTTAGTTTTTGCAAGAACAAAGATATTTTTTGCAGACTGCAGTTGGACCATAAGCTTAAACTTACCAACCTTTCTCTGTGATGTTTTAGGTTTGCTTGTGTTCTGATATGCTCCAAAATGTTCAGAACATCAGATACAAAGAGGATGAAAAAAAGTGACCAAGGAATAACTATTAAAAATGGGGTTAAGGGTGTAATTTACTGGCACTTCTTTTTACAGCTCCCGTCCATATATGAAAAATTACATATTCAACTTTTACTTTACTCGAATGAAGAGGGAGGGATGAGTTATGGTCCTCACTCTCATGGTTCAGCAAGTACCACATCTATATATTTTTAATTAGCTAGTGGTTGCTCTGGTCAGTGGAACGAGGAAGAACAAAGAGAGCACGGTGAACCCCGGTTTCAGCATGGGCTGGAGAGTGACTTCCTTGTTATTCCCTTCTTGGAGAAAAAGAAACGAAGCAATCGTCCGCCAGGTGCATTTTAGTAGTTTGATGAATTTCAGCATTTCAGCAATTGCTGAAATGCTTTACCGTTTCAATTTCTTTCTCTTTCATTGATTAATTTATAGATATATATAAATTATTGTGAATACAAATGTCTGGTGTATATTAAGTCTTTGTTATCAAACTGAGCCTTTTTTTAGACTTTTTTTGTGCAATTTCAGCAAATTATTGTGAATACAAATATCTGCTGTATATTGACTAGTGTACTGGTGTAATCGGTGAGAATGCAAGCGAGCATGGAAGTTAGGAAGGACAAAGAGAGCACGGAGAACCCGGTTTCAGCATTTCAGCAACGTTGGTAAAGCGAGGAAGAACAAAGAGATCACGGAGAACCCCGGTTTCAGCATTTCAGCAGGTAGAGCCAATGTTCTTAATTAGCTAATGTAAAAGGCCGGTAGAGCTAATGTTTTTAATTAGCTAATGAGAGTTTAGATATTGGCAGTTTCAGCAAAAAAAAATTGCCTTGCTGAAATTGTTTCTTATAAAATTGTATGAGCTACTATATCTTACAAGCATATATGACAACATTTCAGCTTTTCTGTTTTCAGTATTTCAGCATTTCAGTAGCTTGTATGTATAACATTTTCAACAGTATCAAAAATAATCACTTCAACATCAACAATGTTGTTGAAACCGGAGTTTTAGCATCAACAACGTTGCTGAAACCGGTATTTCAGCATCAACAACAGTGCTGAAACCGGGGTTTTAGCAACTTCGGTTTGAGCAACGCGGAAAAAAAAAATGGCACAGGGGTTTCAACAACTTTGGAAACACGAAAAAAAAAAGCGAAAAAAAACGGAAAAAAAACTGTTGAAACAGAGGTTGGTTTCAGCAACTCTGGAAATGCGAAAAAAAAGCGAAAAAAAAAACTGCTGAAACAGAGGTTGGTTTCAGCAACTCTGGAAATGCGGAAAAAAAACGAAAAAAAAAAAGCGAAAAAAAAAACTGCTGAAACAGAGGTTAGCACAGGAGTTTCAGCAACTTTATTTTAGGGGTGGACATTTTGCTAATATGGAAAGGGGGGTGGACATTTTCCTAATAAAGCCCAAATTTATGGGCATCGAGGTAATCACCCCAATTTTGTTTAGTGTAAAGTGTTTATGTTGTTTGGTGCAGACAATCGCAATGATTATGGTCGCAGCGACCAACACTGTCACTAGTCGCAATAATCAATACTACTACCATTTTGTAGCAACGATCAGTGACAGTGTTAGTCGCTGAGAATACACATCTAATCACAGCGATCAACATCCTCCCTTGTCGTATCAACCGTAAGTTCATCCCCTATCTTTGTTATCGAAATCAGTTCGAAAATCCCAACCAAAATGCAAAGTTCAACACTTTTTTCATAAATATGTCTAAGAGACACTTATATACTAGTGTTATAAGCACAAATGCCTAAGATTACACAACTTTTAATAACTTTTGAAACAATTAATCATATTCTCAACTAAATCACTCAAAACCCACGAAAATTTGAAACTACCTGAAATTTTAATGAAAAAATTAGCAAACATGCATGTCTTATTTTCATTAGATCTTCGATTTAATTAATGACCTTACTTCAACACAAATGTTTGGATTTGGATGCTTTTTTTTATTTGAGTTTTTTTTTTCTTTAGGCAAGAGTAGTTCTTTAGGTGAGAGTAGGAGAATGTGTGAGAATAGACCGAGGATGAGGAAGGATCAAGTAGGGTTGGGTGAGTCGGATCGGGTTCAGGTATATTTATTTGGGTTTGATCAATATATTATGTGTTTCTGTTATCTCATATATATCATGTATATTATGGTGTTTGAATCGGATTGGGTAAGTTCGAGCCAAAATGGATTTCGAGTTGAATTGGGTCAGACCAAATCATATCAGATATGTCTATGTTCGTGTTCATTCGGATTTTGGGTCAAAATAAAGCAGACTTGTATTAGAGTTCAGGTTATGCATGTTGCTATAGGTTTTCAAATTCAATCGAATTTGAGTTTGAATGGTTAAATCGAAGTCTTAGGTCAAGTCGAATTAGCTCTATGCATAACCATCAATCAAAGACATCCTTCAAATTGATACAATATCAATTTTGATCAATTCAACTCTCACTAAATTAATTCAATTGAAATGTAAGAAAATATGATTCAATTGGCGTTCGATTCAACTAAAATCTGACACTTCCGAAGCATAGTTTGATTGAAACTTAGACAAGATTATCTCAAGCCCCGATTTAATCTGATTGTGCGCTGAAGGTTTGAGCTAAACCAACAACCCGTTCCTATCGATCACCTTATCCAACAAATATACTCTATTATTGAATGAATTGATCTTGTAGATGATCCAGAGATTAACGAACAGAGAGAGAACAACGAGAGAGAGAGATGAAGAAACTGAAATATGTTATGTGTATTGTTCAACTGACAATTTGTTACATCAAGCTTATTTATACAGCTTCCTATGACGTCACTAATGATGTTATAACCAATATCTAACACTCCCCCTCAAGGTAGGAGTTCTAAGTGATCTCAAACAAGTTTACAACTCCTAGCTTGCATAGGTTCCTCATGTATTGATCATAGGAGATGGCCTTGGTGAAAACATCAGCAAGTTGATCCTTGGTAGCTATATATCCCAGTACTACTTCCTTGCTCAGAACTTTATCTCTAACAAGATGGCAGTCACCCTCTATATGTTTCGTCCTCTCATGAAACACCGGGTTCTTGGCTATATACATTGCTGATTGGTTGTCATAATGCAACTTCACTGGCTCATCATGTTTCATTACCAGATCCTTCAACAATTTCAGCAACCAGGTAATTTCACAGCAGGTTGTAGCCATGGCTCTGTACTCAGATTTTGCAGAGGACATGGCGACATAAGATTGCTTCTTCGTCCTCCATGAGATCAGAGAGTTTCCTAGGAGAACACAAAATCCAGTCAATCACTTCCTAGTCATTGGGCAGCTTTGCCAATCTGCATCACAATAGGCATTCAACCTTAGATCTGATTTTGCAGATAGTAGCAGGCCTTGTCCAGAAGCTTGCTTTAGATATCTTAGAACATGCTTCATAGCTTGCCAATGATCTTCAGTAGATATGTGCATAAACTGACTTAGAATTTATACAGCATAGCACACATCAGGCCGAGTGATTGTGAGATAGATGAGTTTCCCAACAATCCTCCTATAAGCCTCGTGATCAACATTCTCATATTTTCCTTTTGAAGATAACTTGATCTTGGGATCCAGTGGAGTTGCAACAGGTTTTGCATCTAGCATTCCTGCATTTTCCAGCAACTCTAAGGCATCAGTATTTCTTTCTACTTCTATGCTTAAGAAATACCTCATCCTTCCTAGATCTTTCATCTGGAATTTCTTATTCAGATGTGCCTTTAACTTGGCTATCTCTTCCTCACAGTTTCCTGTGATCAACATGTCATCAACATATACTAACAATGCTGTGATCGTGCTTCCTGCTATCTTCACAAACAGGGAGTAATCTGCTTTAGATTGTTGATACCCTGCAGTTTTAACAGCTTGAGAGAACTTAGCAAACCATTGCCTTGGTGCTTGCTTTAGACCATATAGGGACTTTTCCAGCTTACATACTAACTTCTCACACTCTCCCCCTGACTTAGATGTCTCCCCCTGAGTGGGAGAAGTGAGTTTCTTGAGCTCATGGTATGCAGGAGGAAGCTCCATATACACCTCCTCCTCAAGATCTCCATGCAGAAAAGCATTTGTCACATCTAATTTATGCAAACTCTAGTTTTTAGCGGCAGCAATGGACATTAAGGTTCTTACAGAAATCATCTTGGCAACCGGGGAAAACGTCTCACTGTAATCAATGCCATGTAGTTGAGAGAATCCTCTAGCCACTAGCCGAGCCTTATACCTATCTAGTGATCCATCTGTTTTAAACTTTAGCTTGAATAACCACTTGCAACTCACTAGAGACTTGCCAGATGAAAGAGCTGTTAATGTCCAGGTGTTGTTTCTCTCAAGGGCACCTAGTTCAGTTAACATAGCCTCACACCATGCAGGATGTTTCAAAGCCTCAAGCACACAAGAAGGTTCAGACACAGAAGAAGCATTACAAATGAACTTGTTGTAAGAGGTAGAGCAAGCTGTATAAGTAAGGAAGGAGGTTATGGGATAAGGTGAAGTAGGCTTGCATAAGAGAGTGACATGAGATGAATCTTTGGAGACATTACACACATAATCCTTCATCCAGAAAGAAGGCTTTGATTGTCTGTTGGACTGACGAGGAGGTGGTGGAACATTGTCACACGGGACAGTAGGTATATCATCAAATCTATGAGGCACAGAAGTTAGTGTGTAGTCACCATGAGACTCAACCTGAGTGGGAGGATTGAGAGATTGTGGGGAGGAGGGCTCAGCAATGTCAACATGTATGAAATCAAGGGAATGAGAGGAGGGTTGATAGGTTGTGGAGTCTAGAGTCATAGAGGGCTCCTGAGACTTAAGGTGAGACAAGTGTTTATGAATGTCAAAGGTGGACTGAAAGGAAACACATACTGATCTGTATTTTATGAGAGTGCAAGTTATACACCTTATATCCCTTAAACCCATACGGGTACCCCAAGAACACACAAGCATCAGTTCTAGGATCAAGCTTCTTTCTGTTTGTGGGAAGAGTGGAAACAAAGCGCAGGCAACCAAATACTTGAAGTTTGTCATAAGCTGGAACCTCACCAAACAAACACTCATAAGGGGTTTTGTGTTTAATGACTGTGTTTGGTAGTCTGTTGATGATGTAAGTAGCCGTGAGAACACAGTCCCCCCAGAATCTCACAAGTACGGAGGCTTGAAACCTAAGAGCTCTTGCTCTTTCTAAGACATATTTGTGTTCTCTCTCAACCCGGCCCTTTGTTGTGGAGTTGCAGTGCAAGAGCTTTGGTGAACCACACCTTTGTCTTTGAAGAAGGAAATGAGTTCAGAGTTGAAAAACTCAGTCCCTTGGTCACTCCTCACAGTTTTCACTCGTGAGTTGATCTGTGTTTCAACCATGGCTATAAAGGACCGAAGGTGAGAAGGAACTTCAGTTTTGGTTTTCATAAGAAAAGCCCACACACTCCTGCTCATGTCATCCATAATAGTAAGAAAGTATCGATGACCATTGTAGGTGGCAGTCTCATAAGGACCCCAAACATCACAGTGTATAAGCTCAAATACAGCATCAGCATGAGACAGACTTGAATTAAATGAAGGTTTAACTTGTTTAGCCAAAGGACATATAGTGCACATAAAATCTGAATCAGAATTTACACAAGATCAACTAAATACTAGAAACATTTTTGAGTTTCTCAAGTGGTGCATGGCCAAGACGAAGGTGCCACAAAGCACACTTATTTGAGACACTATCAACAGTAGGTAAGAACATAGGTAAAGACACAGAATGACACCAAGGAGTCTTGGAGATGATCTCCCTCATCCTGGATTCAGGAGCCAAGTAGTATAGGCCTTCAAACTCCTCACCAACTGCAATCACTTTCTTCTTTGCAAGGTCCTGGATGAACACTGTATTGGATATGAGATGCATATCATAACCAAAGTCATTGACCAGTTGATGGACACAATATTAAACTTGAATTTCGGTATGTAGAGAGTGTCAAGAAGGGTAAGAGTACTCAGTACAGGGGTTGTACCTAGCATGGTTATAGGGTCAGTAGTGCCATCAGAGAGATGGACTTTGATAGGTTGATTTACAGGTTTGGGATCTTTGAGAAAGGAGAGATCACAAGTCATATGGTCAGTTGCTCCTGTGTCTAGAATCCAGACTCGTGTGCTATTAAAGGCATTGCAACATAAAAATTTACCTGCAAGATTCACTTCATAGGATGGTTTGGTCCTTTGTTCCATGAGCTGAAGAAGAGACATCATCAATTTCTGGTTCTCTGATGACAATCTCTTAAATGACAGGGACTGATCAGCATCCATGTTCTGCTTAGTACCAGTTGCATTTCTAGACTTAGAAGCTCTCCCTCTTTCATCATACATTTCACCTCTAGGCAATTGAGGCTTCTGTTTGCTCTTGCTGTGCCAGCTAGGGTAACCAAACATCTCCCAGCATATATCAGATTTGTGATTCCTTTGACAGTAAGTGCATTTCTCCCTGCGAGGCTTATCACTCTGAGATTTATCTCCTTGAGATTTATCACCCTAGGATTTGTCACTCTGATTCTTCCCATGAGTGCAGTGTACTCAGCTGCAGTATCACCATGAGTGATCTTGAGACTGACCTCATCCTGAACCAGTAGGGAATGAGCTTGACTGGTAGATGGAAAAGGTGTAGACATCAAGAATTGCCTCCTTGCAGCATCATATTTCTCACTCAGTCCCATCAAGAACCTCATCAATTTGTCTTCTTGATCAGCTGCTTCCAGTTTCTCGGCAATACCACAAGTGCACTTGATTGGTGTAACAATGCCAGACAGATGTTGCCACAAACCTTTCATCTTTGTAAAGTATTCTGTAACAGATGAGCTTCCTTGATTACAACCTGCAATTTCTCGCTTGATTTGGAAAATCAAAGGTCCATTTCGTTGACCGAAACTTTCCTGTAAATCATCCCACATCTCCTTCCCCAAATCAAATTCATCTATGGTGATATAAATCTCCTTTGACACAGTGTTCAGAATCCAGGAGTACATCATGTCATTGCATCGTTGCCACATCAAGGAACTTTCAGCAGTTTCAATCAGCGATCCATCTACGAATCCAACTTTGTTTTTCACAGAAAGAGCTTTCATCATAGCTCGGTTGCACCGTCGGTAATTATCACCAGTAAGTTGAAGACTAGTGAGAATCATACCCGAGTTGTCGGTCGGATGTATGAAGAACGGATTCTGAAGATCCATTGATGTGATCTGCTCTCGCATGCGCTCACCACTAGAGGTCTCAGCTCTGGTTTGCATCTCGAATTGTGATCGAATCTAATCACCGCTCTGATACCATATTGATTGAATTGATCTTGTAGATGATCCAGAGATTAACGAACAGAGAGAGAACAATGAGAGAGAGAGAGATGGAGAAACAGAAATCTGTTATGTGTATTGTTCAACTGACAATTTGTTACAACAAGCTTATTTATACAGCTTCCTATGACGTCACTAGTGATGTTATAACCAATATCTAACATCTATGTTCCAAAATACATAGGTTTTAATTTTGTGTACATGTTTTTGATAAACACTTAACTTTAAAAAAAAAAACATTATCATTTCACTAATTTTTTTATAAATGTTATTATTTTTTAATATTTACTGTACATTTTAATCAATTAAAACCTTTTAAAATACTAAAAATACAAATCATTATAATCGCCCAGGATAAGAAATATGAGTGGTCAATTAAAGTAACCTTATCTTAATTCCGTTAAGCAGATTGTCAATAAACAATAAACAATTTAATACAGTACGTACGTATGATTTGTCAATTTATAAAAATGGCCGGTCTGCATCTTTACAATCTCATCAGTCATCACCGACTGGTCAACTTGGAATTGGTCTAAATTTACACAAATGTTATTTTGCAAGTCACAACCTCAATACGAGTATATTTCTTCGAATTCATCCTCCCACCTCCCTATAAAAACCCACTCCACACCCCCCATATTCTCCACATCACAACATAACATTAATATATAATGGGTCTCAACAAAAACCTCCTCCCACTCGCTCTCCTCCTCGTCCTAGCTGGCTCAGCCGCCGCTCAGAACTGCGGCTGCCCCAGCAACCTCTGCTGCAGCCAGTATGGCTACTGCGGCACTGGCCCTGCCTACTGTGGTACTGGCTGCAGACAGAATTGCCCTTCATCCGGTGGTTCCTCTGTTGCCTCGGTTGTGACCGATGCCTTCTTTAATGGCATCATCGGCCAGGCTGCTTCCTCCTGCGCTGGCAAGAACTTCTACTCCCGCTCCGCTTTCCTTTCCGCCACCGGTTCCTACCCGAGCTTCGGCACCACCGGCTCCTCCACCGACCAGAAGAGGGAGATCGCCGCCTTCTTCGCCCATGTCACCCATGAAACCGGATGTAAGTTTCATCAAACCTAATTTTATACATGATGGGTTCCAGTTTGGATACCCGTAATTAAACTGTGTTACACTCGGTGTAACACATAATTATTTAATTTATTTTAATTATAAATTCATATTTAAAAAATTATATTTATATTGTATATACTTATATTAACATGTTTATAAATTTTTATTTTGAAAATATATGTTTTACAAAAATTAAAAAAAATCTAAGATAATCAATCTTTTAATTATCTGTAATTTTTAATAAAAAACTTCCTAATAATTTTTATAAATATGTTAATATAAGTATATATAGTATAAATATAATTCAAAAAATAATAATTTGAATTTATACCTGAAATAATAAAGTGCAACATCAACTGTAACACCCGGTATTACAAGTGATCCAAACTCGTTTGGTTCACATTAATTAAATTCGTGATCTTTATATATAATCGATTTGATATTAATATTTAGATATCAGATATCAAATATTGAAGTTGATATTTGGCATAACCCGTATCGATATTTCTTAATATTAGATTTTCCTTTTTTTAGCCTATTTAATAAACCAATTTGGAGAGATGTATCACCTGATATCGATATTGATATCAAAATATCCTAATTTCTAAAAATTATTATTTAGCCACTCATTAAACATGCTTGAAATGCAGCATTTTGCTACATAGAGGAGATAAATGGAGCATCACATAACTACTGCGCCTCCTCCGCACAGTGGCCGTGCAACCCATCGGTGGGTTACTACGGGAGAGGACCCCTCCAGATCTCATGGAACTACAACTACGGCCCCGCTGGCAAGAGCATCGGCTTCGACGGCCTCAACTCCCCTCAGACGGTGGCCAATGACCCCGTCATCTCCTTCAAGACCGCCTTGTGGTTCTGGAGTAACAACGTCCACTCCATCATCACCGGAGGGCAGGGATTCGGGGCCACTATCCGAGCCATCAACAGCATCGAATGCAACGGCGGGAACACCGCCGAGATGAATGACAGGGTCAACCTCTACACTAAGTACTGTCAACAGCTTGGGGTTGACCCTGGCTCCAGCCTTACTTGCTAGTTATATATATATACTTCAGTGAATGTATACAATAAGAAAGAGAAAATCCTTGAAGATTTTCTCCTTTTCCCTTTAATTAAGTTATAATAAAGTGAATATATGTATGAATTTGTTATCACATTACTTAAATAAGATATGTCATGGCTCATAATAATTAACACTTTATGAGCATGTTAACTAACATCTTATCAGCAATCAATCATCTCATCAAACCTAATCAGTAAAAAGTTAAAACTTATTTACACACCATAACCTGTTTCTCAAAAAATATCGTTTATTATATTTGTACATATTTTAAAAATAATAAAAACTATATAAATATCAATATTTTAAAAAAATATTATTAAAATCAAAGTTGATATTTTTATATAGATTTTATCTTTTTTTTTATAAGGAAATAATACGAGGACCAGACAGGTCTGGACCCTCGAGAGGTCGACAGAGTCGGCAGACGACGAAACGTCAAACATACAATGAAATAAAAAGAAAACGATGCAATACAGGAACCGGCAAACAAACAGCTCAAGCCGACCAAACGATCCTAATCCCAAAAAACTGAGGACAACGTCGTAGACTAATCCTGGAGCCAAGTGCCACCAAGAGGCGACACCGCTGGCCAGCGGTACATCAGGAATCCCTGTGGGCGATGAAGACGAACCTCCAAGGAAATTTCCGGAACACGGAGTCGCATCGATGCACACCGTCACGACCCCAACCAGACTCGAGACCGGACGTTAGAGCCCCAACTCAGATTATGACTTTGAAGAAGAACCCGAAACGCCGCCGAAAACCGCCCTTGTAAAAAACGCACCAAACAACCCAATTGGAATTTTAACAAAAAGATCATACGGAATTTTCCGACCCTTTCGGGTGAGTAACACAAAGTAATTTACTTAAGCAACATATATAAATAAAGAATATGGATCCGGCAAAGAAATATATAACAATATATATAAGATATAAAATATATATAAGATATAAAATATATATAATTATATAAGATTTTATCATCTTATTAAAATATATATAAATAATAAATGACATATTGAGAATTTGTGATTATTTATTTATGATGTCACGTATGTGGAAAAAAAGGGTAAACCGACTTCAAATTCAAAGTGACTTCCTCAAAACACCTACATACATAGCTTACCCCGTTTTAATGATTTTGAGAGTTTAAAACAATGTAAAAATATATAAGATTCTTCAAAATTAAATAATTTTTCAAAATTTTGAAAAAAGAGAGTTGTTAGAATTGAAATCAAAATAATTTGAAAAATACCCCGAATGCCTTTTGTTTCCTATTTTAAAAAAAAAACATTTTTTTTTGGTGGGCAAAAAAAAAAAAAAAAAAAACATTAGAAACATTGTTAGAGATGATTTTAGAGCTCGTTTGGTTGTCAACCTAAAAACCCAGGAAGTAGAACTTCCCAGGAAGTAGGAGAAATTCTTGTGTTTGGTTGGTGTTTTTAAAATAAAAAAACACAGGAATTCAACTTCCCGGGAAGTTGAATTCCCCAAAAATGGAGGAAGTTCACTTACCTAGTCTCCCCTAGGTAAGTTCAACTTCCCCCATTTTTAACTTGGAAATTTCCATTTCCTGCATTTAATCTCCTAGAATAAAAAATCAACCAAACATATTTTTAGAATTCCCGTCAATTGGATTTCCCGGGAATTCAATTCCCATGAAGTAACTTCCCGAGAATTTCAATTCCCACATTGAACCAAACGAACCCTTAGTATAGAAATCCCTTGCAACCTCAATGATTCCACACACTTAAAAATTGAAGTGGTTTGATTGCAATTGTTAAAATTTAATGCTTGAACATTTTTAACAATTAACCATGACATGTTAGTCGAATTAATCATTGTATATTGAACATTTTTAACATTTTTGTTGCTAGAAATAGAATTTTGCAAATGCATTTTTTTTGGATAATCCTACGAACTTGATGGTATATATAATGTCGTCTTATAATGTATATAATTGATCAGTTGTATTATAACGAGATTTGCCAAACAAAGCCTGGATTAGATTGGAATAGTCAAAGACAATTACATTGGCCTAACCTTGCTGGCTACATATATTTTTGTAACCAGGGCGAAGCTAGAAAATAATCGAGGGGGCTCAACTATATTATTGAGATTTTTTTTTGAATATATATAAGATACAATTTTGTTGTAAAAAATATAGTAGAAACCACATTAAATATATGATTAAAATAACTATTTTAAGTTTAAAAAACTAAAAGTGAAAAAGATACATAAAATGAAGCAATAAGGATTTGAACTCAAAGACCTAATCATTTAAATTCCCATCATATATCCTATACCAACTAAGTTAAGCACACTAATTGATTTATTATTTAAATTAACTTCTTTTAACCCTAAAAAATTACCAAAAAATACATATTTTAAAATTTTGTTTTCTTTTCCTCCGATCCAGGGAGGCTCGAACCACCTCATGCCCCCCTCCCTCCGCCCCTTTTTTTTTTTTAGGAAATAATTCAAGAGCTAGGCATACCTGACAACTCGAGAGGTCGACGAAGTCGGCAGACGGCGCGCGAAACCGTCACTACATATAAAAATGTGCAACAACTACAAAGTGGGAGGTGTAATCCCGGACGAGCAAGCGAGCCAAACCCATAAAAGCTAGAGACAACGTAGACTAAGATCCGGTGCCAAGCATCCCTAGGCGGCGACACCGTTGGCCAGCGGTATATCAGGAGCCAGTCCTGTGGGCAGTGAAGACGATCCTCAAAGGAATTTCCTAACGCGGAGTCGCCTCGATACGCACCGCCACGACCACAACCAATCCCGACACCGGTTGCCAGAGCTCCAGCACGGAAGAGAAACGCCAAGCAACAGGGATCACAACCAAGAACCACCCTTGAAGACACGCACCTTGAATCCCTTTCATACGAAAGAGAATTTATTCAAACCCTAACGGGATTTTCAAGCCCCTATTTGTAACATAAGAGATCAGATAATCACAGTAGCACAAAAAAAAAGATCAGATTGTTAGCATATATTATTTTATATTTATTCATATCATGTACAGTGACAATTGTAGTCGTATATATATATATATATATATATATATATATATATATATATATATATATATATATATATATATATATATATATATATATATATATATATATATATATATATGGGTGAAAACCCTGAGGATATAATTGTCATTGTAAATGATATAGACAAATATAAAATAAAAAATCACATTTATTATCTTTCCACAGTTCAAGGTGTCAATTCAGATTTTCAACAGTTTGTTATATATGTACCTGAATTAGAGAGATTGACTAAACAACAAATTCAAGGCGGCATACGTATACTATTTTTTTTCTATGGTCGATTATTTATATGGTCATTAATCGTTTAATTGCCACCAAATTGGAATTCTGGCTATCAAATGTTGATGAAACCTTTGTCAGCAACGTGCCCAACCCGCCGAGTCGCTGAACTGACTAATAAAGGTCGCAATGGGATTTCCCCATCGTCATTGGAAATTCTAATATGAGGACAGAATGAGAATTGAATATAAAACAAATTATCATTAAAATAAGGTTGAGAAAAGTCTCTGTCTTATTTTCGATGGGGAATCTCATGGAGAATTTCGAAATATTATTATAATTTTTTTTCTTTAAATATTTTTTGTTCTTAACCCATTTATATGTTTTTTTTGAATTTAATATTGAGTATGTTTTGTGACAAGTTTATTAACCCATTTGTATGTTTTATGGATCAAATCATAATCGATCGGATTATAAAATTGTAAGATTTTACAACATCATCAAATCATATAATCGGATCATTTTATTTTATGAACTCTTAAAATAGTAAAGATATAATAAATCACTTAAAATATATTCTTGATCATCAACTAAAACATACGATATTTAAAGAATTAACGACGAGGAAAAACTCTATCCTCTCTCTAGTTTTCTTTAGGGAGAGGGAGCCGACGCCCACATCTAATAAACCTCTCGCCAACCACCGCCCAGCCACCACCTAGTCATGATTGATCACCACTATCAATAGCAATCTGCTTGCATCTTGTTCCATGCGTTTTTGCAAGTAGATTGTTCAAAACCCCCTCTTCTGAGGTTGAGAACCGCCTTTTCGGAGGTCGAAAATTCACCTAGCCAGACCACCACCTTTAGGCTTGTCCACCCTCTCCGCCACCTTCCCTCCTCCTTCTTCTCCCTTGCAATGTCGGGTTCGGATGGGTGAACCCCCCTGGTTATGAGGTTTGAAAACTCACTCCCAGGAGGTCGTCGAAAATCCACCTCGATGGACCATTGTCTTTAGGCCTGTCGACCCCCTTCGCATACTCCCTTCCTCCTTCTCCCTCTGCTATTCCTGGCTTGGGTGGACACATCCTTGGGTTGTCGAATCGGGCAACCGAAGGTCGAATCCTAGCATTTTGCCTCCTCTCGTCCAGTTTATGTGGCGTTTTTTCCATGAGATATCAAATTATTTTGGGGCTTTTTGTCCTGGTTTGTCTCCACATTGGGCTTGCCCGGATCTAGCGCCCATCTCGGCGGCGGTTTAGGTGTTTTCCGACGAGCCCATAAATCCCCTAATCGGTATATCCCATCTCGTTCCCAAATCCGCTCTCACTTGCTTCTGGTCTGGGTGCTCCTTCGTTGGGCCTCCGCCTTGGCCTCCGGAGTTTGGATTGGGGTGGCTTTGGTGCTTCGTTTTTCGTCGGATTCGCTGCCCTATTCCTTGGGTTCACTGCCGGTTTCGTTGGGCCCGCCTTCGCCCGTGCCCGGCACCTACCCTTCGTTCCCTCCCACTTCCTTCCTAACCCACGTTGCTGCTTGTCGTGCGCGGTGGTGCTTTGTCCTTCCTTTCTCCTCCTTCGGCTCCATCGCTGATGGGAGTACTACTGAGCGTTGTACTACCGACTTGACATTTTGGCTTGGCGTGCGAGTTACATTTTTTGAACTGGCACGCCAAGCTTCAATGATGATGATGATGAAGATATTATCATGATGATATTATCATCATCATCATCATCATCATCATCATCATCATCGTCATTATTATTATTATTATTATTATTATTATTATTATTATTATTATTATAAATATAGAAGTTTATAAAGAATTAATGGGGAGCCGAGAGACAATCTGAGCTCCCACTCCTTTAGACATAGAAAACCCCGCCCTAGTGAAAATATGAGTTGCATTATGAGCCCCTATATCGTGAGCTTGAGCAAATTTCTGGATCCTCTTTAGAAGGGTTATAGCGTCTGCCTCAAGTTCCCCCAATGCAGAAAAAGAAAAGGGTAAGAACTCATAACCAATGGCTTTACACTTATCTTGATACTTGACCCGTTTTCGACGACCCGCCTCGACCACCACCTGTCCTGGAACAAAATCAACCATCCCAGATTGTGTCAAAGAGGATGACCCTATCAAGTCAACACAAACATCCAACCCTTCATCCCACGCATAAAGAAGCATGTCCGCAGGACGGAGGGGTTTCCTGTCTCCCCCACACATGTCAATATCAACCTCTTTACCCGCTGAGATCCCAGAACGAAAACAGACATTCACCAAAGTGTCACGAACTACATTTTTAAATATATGTCTCCCTTAAATACCCTAGATCAAGCAAAACAAGGCTCCGAAATGGAAAACAAAGGGATGTCTAATCGATAGCGAAGCACACAACGATACGTCTTACCATTCATGGTCTGACCTAGCCCTGAGATAGGGACAACCCTAAGCCAATCAGTAGCATGGTCTCGACGCTAAGAACTTCACAAAGCCATCTGACGCGGTGATAAGGATACCTCTGCATCTTTCGTAATCTGTGTGAAATATATGTATGCCGGTTTCTTCATGAGTTTGGGAGCAGCGATCTCACTTGGATTACTCAGAATATCAGTCCCTACCTTTGTATTGAAGACACGCATGGCATCATCAAAACCATAGCCAGGTGCTGTGACATCAGTATGCTGAAGAAGCTTAATCTGCAGGCTAGCTGATTGCAACCGTGAAGCCAGAAAAGCATAAAAGAGGGCGTGACCTGCAGAATAAACACCGAGGCCCCCAAACCTGAAGGGCAACGTTGAGAGCCTCCATTGCCAACTGCCAAAACCCGGCCCAAAAGCAGTGATAATATGATATAGGGAGCGCCGAAGGGCTAGATCAAACTTAAGTTGAGCAGACTCAAACGCACGAGGCGGGCAAGTGCGCAAAGCAAAATAAAGTTTGGAGACCCCGGTACAAGCATGCAGCAACAATAGCTCACATTGCGGGTCACCAATCTTAGCAACTGCATCCATAAGTGCGATCGTTTTGTCCACTCTCTTCATCACAAGGTTGCTACTGAACACAGAACTAACACTGACGGGTCCACCAAGGAGCTTAACCCCATGCAACGGCCTAGCAATATTAGGTGGAAAAACATCAGCCAACCTACTCCTCGGATCCTCTCTCGGCCAAAAGATTTCAGTTTTATCGACATTGAGGTGTAGACCATAACTTGGTCCATCCTCAATAATCATTTGCAAAACCTTCCCAATGACCAGAGCATCTCCAACAATAGTACCATCATCCAAATACCAAGCCTGAAAATACACCTGAAACGTATCCCAAATTTTGCGCACCAATGGATGCAAAACTAAGGCAAAAAGTAAGGGGTCGAGAGGATCCCCTTGCTGCACCCCCTGGCAAGACCGAAGAGTATGATCACCATATTACAACCTAGCTGGATTGGAGTAGCAAAATTCAACCCAACGAGAAATTGCAGGGCAATGGGCCCGGACTTCACGAATCACAACCTCCCGATCAACCATATTGAAAGCATTTTTAAAGTCCACCAGCAACATAGTAAGACCCTCCTTATTACCACACTCTTCAACTAAGTGATTCATATCATGAAGAATGGCCTCACCCCCGTCCGACACTCCCACCCCAAACTGAAAATCATCATCTCTACAGTGATTAGCCAGTTGAAGGTTTTCTTATAATTGCATCTTGTCATTTGAAATGTCAATAAGGTGACAATTGTCAAAAATAGCTCAAGTTACTCAAACTACACACCCAAGTTCTGTTGTAGGTTCTCAGAATGCATCAATCAAGGGCTCCTCACTTCAAGTTAATTAGCTAATGCTAGTTTTATTTTCTCTATTACCGGACATTCAATGTTTTAGTTCATTGGTTATCTGACAATTAACGGAGGCAAATTTATGCTCTTGTGACCTTCACCGACCCCCCCTTATTAACATGGTTTTACGTAGACTCTACTGTATATTATTCCATTGATTGCATCTGCATGCACTTCTACTTCATCATCTAAGGGACAAAGTGGCCTCTTGCTTGCCTGTTATGGCCACATACTTCCAAGATGTTTAGTATCCAGGATAAGCCTCTTGAATTCTTATAAAGAGTCAAACATTGAGATCTAATAGAAGGTTTGCAATTTTTTTCTCAAAAGATGAAATTGGAGCTAGTGCATTGATTTTTTTCCTTTCCTTTTATATATCGTAATTTGCATTTCTGCATGCTAACATTTCCTTGTTTGTTGAGCTGCAGTGCCTTGTGAATGTGTTAAAATCATTAGTTGATGGGGAGGAATCACATTGGGTTCATGCTTGAAAGGTTTTGGCCTTGTCGCTCTCTCTTTCCCTTTCTCAACCAACTTTTCCATTACAGGTTTGGACATCTCTACTTTGTTAGTAAGAGGTGCTTTCTCTTCTCTTGACAAACTATTAGAGTTGTTGTTTATTAAATTGTGAGGCAGTGAATAGAGTAATTTACTCTTATTTCATTTCATGTAGCTTGTTCAACTTTAAGAGTTTGATGCTATATATTTTGTATTGTATAATTAATATATGTAAATTATGTAGTTTTGGACATTTTATTATATATGTAAATTTGTATAATTATGTATATATAAATTTGTATAATTAATGAAATTGCATTATATAGGTAAACTGTGTAATATATATATTTTTTTTAAAAAAAAATTGTGACTTTTTAGCCTGGACCGGAAGAATGCAGGCTAAAAAACTTTTTTTTTTCCGCAAATAACTTAGCTACGGCAACGTGCCGTAGCATAGTTGGTTGTCTCTAAGCAAGCTACCCCTGATTTCCCGTAGCTAAGACGAAGCTAAAGTCATTTGGCTACCACAAAGAGGCTTTTGGCTACGGTTATTTGCCGAAGTGAATTTTTTTTTTGTAGTGAGTCATAGTTGCGGTTGTCAATGAAGTCAACATCGTGGGAGCATGATTGAATGGATAGTGGACACTGGGGCCACGAAGCACTTCTGCGCCAATAGGGAGATCTTTGATGAGTCTGACCCTGCAAGCGGAGCTGAGCAAGTCCACATGGGGACCTCAAGTCAATCTGAGGTGCTGGGCAAAGGAAAGGTCTCGCTGAAGCTCACCTTATGTAACATCCTGAGCCTGCATAATGTTTTTGATATGTGCCTTCCCTACATCACAACCTGATCTTTGGAGGGCTCTTATCTCTAGTTGGGCTAAGGGCAGTCATGGAAGGCGACTTGATAGTCTTGTCCAGGAATGGAATTTTTTTAGAGAAGGCTTATAAGTCTGGTGAATTATTTATCTTACAAACTGTTGTTGATTATCCTAATGTAGCTTCTACTTCTGCTTATATCGTTGTTGATGTTGATCTTTAATTGGCATGCTAGATTAGGTCAAGCGAATTTTGAATCTTTGAACAAATTGCATAAAATGGGCCTAATTACAAACTTGGGTAATAATGATGATAAAAAAAATGTGAAATTTATGTGGAAGCTAAGTTCACTAATAAACCTTTTAAACCTGTAACAAAGAGATCCACTTAATTGCTAGAGTTAGTTCACATAGATCTAGCTGATTTGAGGAACTCTGAGAGCAGATGTGATAAAAGGTATTATATCACATCTGTAAATGATTATTCAAGATATACCAAGTTGTATTTGCTAAGATCTAAGAATGAGGCAGAGAAAGTGTTCTTAATCTACAAAGATGAAGTAGAAAACCAACTTGACAGGAAAAATAAAAGAATTAGATCTGATAGAGGTAGGGAATAAGGGACAATATTTTTGAAAGAATTCCGTGAGAATGGAGCAGAACTTTAAAAAACATGATGCTTTCTATGCTTGCAAGTTCTAGGTCACCTGACTCTTTGTGGGGGTGAAGTTGTTCTTTCTGCAAACTACATTCTTAACAAGGTACACCATCAGAAGTTAGACAAATCCCCTTATGAACTATGGAAAGGACATCCTCCTAACCTAGGATTGATGAATGTGTGGGGGTGTTTACCTAAAGTTGGGATTCCTACAGTTAAGAGAGATAACCTTGGATCTAAAATTATCGATGTTATATGTTTGTTGGTTATGCTGAGAAAAGTGTTGTCTATAGATTTATGTGCTTGCATGATAGTTCTATGTGTGAATATCTTAATGCTGAATTTTTTGAGTATATATTTGCTTTGAAGAAAGACCATGATAGTATTCCTCATGTTATTGAACCTGCATAAATGTCCTTACCTGCTTATATATATCAATGTTGAATAACCTAGTGAAATTAGAAGAAGTAAAAGACGTAGAACTAAAACTAGCTTTGGTCCTGATTTTGCAACTGCATTCTTGGCCGAACTCGGTGATTTAAATGAAATCAATGAATCTCTAGTTTATGTTCATATGATAGAGGATGAACCTAAGACATATAGAGAAGCCATGAGTTGTGTAGAAGTTAATTTCTGGAAAGATGTTGTAAACAGTGAAACTGAATCTATCACAAGTAATCACACTTGAGAACTAGTTAATTTGCCTAGAGGTTATAAGACCATTTGTTGTAAATGGATCTTTAAGAGAAAACTTAGAACAAATGATTATATAGAAAGGTTTAAGGCAAGACTAGTAATCAAAGGATTCACACAGAAGTATGGAGTAGATTATTTTGACACCTATTCTCCTGTAACTAAGATTGCTTTAACATCTAATTATAAAAGCTTTGGGTGCATCAAATGGATGTAAAGATAGCTTTTCTTAATGGTGATCTAGATGAGGAAATATATATGGAACAACCTCTGGGTTTTGTGGTTCCAGGTAAGGAGAATATGTTATGTAGGTTAAAGGATTCACACAGAAGTATGAACATGAAGCTTGCAGCGCCTTCATGCCAACACGCGCCCATGCTCGCAACCCCTTTGGTGTTCTGAAGCCTCCATGCTAAGTCCCTTAATATACCTCGATGAGATGTTATCATTCGAACTCGATTTCAAATTTCAATCCGTTAATTAATCGACTATGTCAGATGATTAATTAACATCAATCCCTTCATTCTAGGTCCTAAATTGCAGATCTGTCCATCATAATCAGCAAGAAAACCAATCCTTGGTTCCTTATATTTTGAGATCGAAGGATCGATGGGAAATTAAGCAAGTGGGGATGTTCGTACATAAGTTCCTGTAGATTCCAGTCGTCGATTTGGACTGCGACCCAAGGTGAATTAAACATCACATATCCTTATTCAATCAGTAAGTTAAAATGAACTTGATTCGTTGATCCTAAATCATATCGATTCGGGGGTCGAACTTACCTAACCAAGCATGTGTTTGCGTGTGCTGTTTTGATCAAATCGCAACTACTGTTCAAGCACTTGTGTCGACAATGTCGATTATTATCTGGCAAAACCAATACAGTCACACTCAAGTAGAGATTGCACTCGTCAGTATGATAGGTCATACGCATCAAACGAAGTTCTGTGCAAGGAGAACGAGCTATGTAAAGATCACCAAAACTCACTGTTGTGAATATGTGGGAATAGCTATCGGGCATTCGGGCTGTTGTGGGAGATGGTATAATCACGCCTAAGCTCCCAACTTTTCATTTTTTAAAAAATATGCCCTTGTGGTAGTTTTTTGAATTTCAGAAATTATCTCGCAGTTTTAGATGTCTTTCTAACTCGCGTAATCTCCTTAATCCGCAGTGTTATCATCAAATCCTCAACCATCCACAATGGTTCAAGATACCAAAGAAGATCGTATTGGTATTATTTCTGACTTTTTAAATTAATTCGATTGCTAGTCGAATTAAATAAGTCAATTCTAATGATTAAATCCTTTTTCTTTTTGTGTCTCCTATTTCATACGTGTAGATTAGTTCATAGACTTCCTCAATTCCGTCACCAAGTGCTTTGAAGTCCATAGTTGGTACCGAAATCCAACAAGATAAATAAGACAAGTGACATTTCGAGCCTTTCTTCTCAATTGGTGCCTTGTGTCTCTTTGAAACCTAGTGTAAGAGTCAATGTATGAGAAAAAATCATATAAAAATGATCGCCAATAAAGGGAACCCAAGGACGATATTCTTCTCCAATCTGAGTTTTGCTCACGTCTCAAATGAATTCAAGGACATATTCAAAGAAAATTTGACCGCCAGTCGGAATGGTTTGTGGATTCTGAGGCAAGTGACATTCCGAGCCTTTCTTCTCGATTGCTTCGTGTCTTGTTGTTTTCTTTCCTTGGGATGCTTGCCAAATTAATTAAAATAAATTGCAATTCACCTGTTTGTGTTATTTATTTACCGTTCAATTGGAATTTGGCGAGTTTAATTGGGTTAAGATAAGATAATAATATAGTTACACACCGTTTATTTAAAGCATGATTTATTTTTATTCTTTCATGCTGATTGGGTTAGGAATGGAACATGCATTTTTTCTTTGATGTTTCCATCATTTTATTTTAATTGCTTTTATTTCATTTGACATCCATGTTACCTATAAATAACATGGGTTATCTTGTGCTATGTGATCACCTAGGTTGTCTTAACTAAAAGTAAATACTAATAATGTGAGGATTGTGTGTTACGATTGGAACTCAATTGAATCAAGATCAATCAAGTAAAACGTACGTACCAATGAGTGTGAAGCAAAGTGAATGTAACGTGTAAAGTAATAAAAGTTATGGAAACAAATCGGGGTTGCGAGAACCCGGTCTATAAAGGGTTTCACGAAACTAACACGTACATTTCCGTAGAGAAATGTAACACTACCTTTGGTAGTAGGCTGCTATCTGCTAGTGAGAGCGGGACCGATATCATATTATAACAAATAGTGTGTGATGTAAATCTTTCAACTTATAAAGTGGTAAACATGTTAAGTATGTAACCTTGTGTTTAAACTACTCAACTTGAGGAAGTGAGTGAAGTGTGATATTTATTTGGTTAAAGAATAATGTTTTATAGTGATCACAATTAATTCAAGCTATATCATATTCCATCTATAATCGGAGTATGGTTCCTAAGAGTGCTTGTCGCTCACATCTTTTCTTACTCAATCATTCGGGATTATCTGTGTCACAGGAGTCGTGTCTTAAAATGTTAAGCCTACATAAAATATTCTCAATAATCACATTTGGGTTTAGATTCATACCTTATCATGGTCACTGAGTTTGAATCCAAAGTAGTCCCAGTTTTCGAGTCGTTGCTTGCTAGTTGCTACGAACTAACCGTCCTATATTGTTGTGACGGCAGGTTTAGGTCGAGTCTCAGAAGAGAAGACGAAGAGAGGTTGAGAAGACATTTACGTTATTTTAAATTTTTAACGTTGTATTTACATTCTTAAATTTCTAGATATATTGTATAGGAGTTTAAATATTTTCTTAAATTTAAAAGTCTTCAGCTGTAATATTATCAAGTTGTAAATTTAAATCCTCAATTTTAGAGGAAAGATTAATAAATAGTTTTTTTTCAAGTCTTCCGCGATTTAATTGTATTTCATTTATGTATTTAATATTATCATCTTGTTTATGGGAGCATGGTTGTATGTCCCTATAAGTCTAAGGTGGTTACGAAAATATTAAAGTCCGAGTAATCACTAGCGTTGTGGCATGCCCTCGGGTTATAAAAGGGGGTGTTACAAAACTAATAATATGAAAAAATGGAGTTCTTAGGCTGATATGAAACTGAAAAAGTAAGTTATGAGTAAGAGAAGAGATTCACTAATGCAGATAGTCTAAGAGTAGAGATGGAAATTAACCTGCGGAGACCCGATCCATCCATTAATCCACCCCGAATATATGGATGAAAACCCGAATAAATGGATAAATAAGTGGATGATGGATCGGATCGGATATGAATGAAGGGGTGTCCAATCCACCACCCGATCCACTAAAATTGTTTATTATATGAACTTTGATAATATATTTTACGCAACTTATATATTATATGTAACTTGATTTGATAGTGTGAGTTTTTTTTTTGTAAGTTATGAAATGATGAGTATTTTAAATTTAATATATTAAAATTTTATTTTATTTATTAAGTTTTATTTCCATTTTGAAAATTACTATGGACATTTACATGACATTTCTCATCTATGGGTTCGTATGGGACGGAGTTAATAAACTGACTAAAATTATAAACAAGGTAAATTTTATAAATTGTTGGTAAAAGTAGTTAAAAATTTTAACAACAAGATAATCTCCGTATGGGAAAAAAACAGTTTATTTGTAAAAAAGTGGAGTTTATTTGGTTGTTATTAGGGGTATTGTGGTACTTTCAAACCAAATAAACAAAATAAACCCTAAATAAGCTTGTTGATGTAGCTTTTTTTTTTAACTCCTTTTTTTAACCATAAACTAGTTAAAATGTGAACCCATACACCAAATAAGCTAAATTCAACTACTTTTTTTAGTAGTTAATAAAAAAAACTGCACATCCATACATACCCTATATATTTCAACCGATCCATCCAATAACCCGCGGATGATGGATAGATCGAATATGGATGTAAGGGTTAGTGGATGATGGGTTAATCGGGTGGAGGAAATTTCTTAACAGATCGGGTGATGGAATGAATATATCTACCCATAATCCGATCAATTTCTATTCCTATCTAAAAGTATATGGTAGAAAAACCGATTAAAAATTGAGAAAATTTGGTGAAAAATCACCTTTTCCTAATCTAATTTGGTTATTAGCACCTTAAGTTTAGGTATTGGCCGTTCTAGCAGTCATTCAATTTTTTTTAATTGACTAGCATCTTCCTATTTCCTCTCTCCCTCAGATAATCAGATCTGGAGTCTGGAGAGACGTGGCAGCGACTAGCATCTTCATATTTCATGATCTACGACCGCCTGGCCGAGTCCATCAAATCCAAGATCGGTCGCCTCGAGAGCCCCGATCCACGCTTCCTCCGGTACGCCTCCCCGCACCCGGTCGTCACCGATCACACAGCGGTCCTCTCCTCCCCGGAAACTCGGATCACCACTCTCCCTAACGGCCTCCGAGTCGCCACCGAGTCGAATCTCTCCGCCAGCACCGCGTCAATCGGCGTATGGATCGACGTCGGGAGCCGATTTGAGAGGGAAAAAGTTAACGGCGTTTCCAATTTGTTGAATCGTTTGGTTCTGAAAGGAAAGGGGGACAATGCTAGGGTTTTGGAGGAGATGGAGAACATTGGGGGCCAATTGAACGGGTTTACTTCGAGAGAGATGACCGGTTATCATGTCAATTTGATGAATCAGAGCGTCGCCAAGGGGGTTGAGATCCTGGCAGATGTTTTTCGGAGTTCGAATTTCAGCGAAAGCGTTATCGGCCGCGAGCGCGAATTGATCATCCGCGAAAGGGAGAAGGTAATATCCGGATTCGTAATTTCTTCCATCAATCATCAAATTCAATTCATCAATATTGCTACTCATTGATATCAATTGAAAACTCCATTGTATATCGAATGCTTAATCAATTTCCTGAATTGCAGTTAAACTCAGTTATATAGCTTTGTTTGATTACGAATTGCAAACCTTCATACAGGTGGCTGAGGTAGCTGATGAAGTTGTTTTCGAGCATCTACACTCTACTGCGTTCCAGTATGTTTCCCCAAAGTCTGTCTTAGGGTTGTTACCCGACAATGCAAAGAGATCTGGATGCGACGACTTGGCCGGCGATGGCTCGCCTGGTTCTGGTTGCCTCGGTCTGCCCGTCTCTGCGACCCATGGTGCTCAGGGTGGTTGCGACTTGAGGGTCGGCGTGGGTGCGCTTGTCTCCCTCTCTCCTAGGTCACTGTTCGACATCTTCACTCGTTTCGAACCGTGATTGGAAGACTCATATCAATTCATTCAAGGTGTTGTTCTTACTCACTTCTTAATTCCGAATTGAAACAAGATCTCAGTTATGTCCATTCTCTTAAATATTGTTTAGACTCCATCTATGGAATCGCATATAACAGCCTCAAAAGTGAAAAGGAAACGATTTTCAATTCAATAGATAGGGATGTGGACATTCTTGTTTGTTGGATTTATGCCCTGTTAATCACAGTACATATATCGATTCCATGTCAGGAAAAATGATTCAAGTGTTTGAAGAATGTAGGCACTGCAAACCCTCTTGTCCTGATTGATGAAATTGATAAGGTATAGTGTGTGTTAGTCTGGTGCTTTTCATTGAATGACAGGAGGGTGTTGTTTGTGTGAATGGAAATGTTTGGATTGTTTTATGGTTTGGGTAGAATTTCCATGTTTTTTGTTTTTTGATAATTGTAGTTTGTTTATATGATCAAACAGAGACTATTCTTTAACATACAAAGAGAGCCAAGAAAACCAACTCTTCCATAGGAGCATGTCTGGGTTAACGAACCAGATGAAACCTAGCTCCTTGCTATTCCAGCATGTGCTCATGGATGATGAGGTGCACAAGACGAATCGTAGAACTCTAGAGCAGCTGGACACGTTTGGCATCAATGAAGGTGGTGACCTGCTCATAAAGCAGATTGTTGAGAAAAGCCAGGCAAGGTTCATCTGCAATTGTACAAGCTCATAGAGGTATGATTTCTCTTGATAATGGTATAATGTAAGTTTAGAAAATTGTACAAGTGATAAGTTTGATACACACAACGTTCCATGAATGCAATGCCTTGATTCTTTGGCTTCTCCATCTTTGCTTATTCTTTTGTTATTGGTTAACATACAGAAATTCATCATCCAATACACTAAACTTGTTTAACCTAAAGAGATTAATGAATTGATGATTCTTGTCCCCATCTTCTTGTGTTTCATATGCTTCTTTGATATTTTATTTTAAGCTTCTAAAAGCACAGCTGCTTCAGGTTTTTCAAGTTCGCTACCGATCATAGGAAAGATGAAAAGCGACTTCCAAATTCGCCTTGTCCCCATGGCTGATAAATCTACTGTTTCCAAGGGCAAGGAAGATGTAGCACATTTATCTTCTCTTGCACCGCCTAGATAGAATGTGAGTTTTATATAGTTAGGAAATGTATATTCCGTTAGTGAGTAGGTTCTTTGTAAATTCATTAATGAAATGCACCTGTGATTGCATTTTTGTGAGTCGTGCATCTCGTTGAAGCGTGGTACTTTTGGTTCCGTGTTGCTTGGATTCGAATGAGATGTCAAAACAATCTTCTAATGCAATGGACAAATGCATATTGTCTTTAGACTGGGTGCTATCCTCTGGTGCCTTGTTGCCGCTGTGCTTCTGTCACGAGGGAATGAATTTTGCTGTCATACTTAAGTGTGACATTTTGTGAGGGTTAATGGACCGGTATACTAGGAGTAGGATTATAATTTGTTAAAGCTGAATCGTATGGACGAGTAGGCCGCTTCTTGGGCTGGCCTTTTTGTATGTGAGGATTGCTGGGCCCATCTTGTATCTAGTGGTGTCTCCTTGGGCTTGATCACTGTTTTATGGGCATACAATTTACTGAAAGTTGGATTATATGTTTATAAAATATTGATTAGCCTTAGGATGTTGGCACTTCTTGGTACGAAATGGGCCACGATAGGGGGTAAGGTAGTAAGTGAGAGACACAATTTGAGGGATCCAGTTTCTTTTATCATTGTACCCTTGGTTTAACCACCATATCTATATACAGTGTTATTACAAAATGATTGAGATCAATGAGGCCAAAATCCAAATCACAAATAGCATCAATAAATAAAAATCATCATTAAAAGATGTCATCAATGAAGTTTAATCGCATTTTATGGCCTTGTGTCATTAATTGTACAAAAATGTCACCATAAAAAATGGTATCAGATAATTACATTAGGAAAATTTCATCAAAACACTACTTTGAAAAAATATGGCATCACGGTAAAAAAAATATCATCAAAAATTGACATAAAAAAGTGTCATCAGTAGTCAGCAGAAAAAAAAATGGCATCAAAACACTTTTTTAATGCCATTTTTTTCAAACCTTGATGGCATCAATAGTCAACGTGACATCACACTAAACAAAAAATGTCATCAAAGTTTGAAAAATGACATCACACTAAACAAAAAAATAGAATCGATGAAAATAAATCGATATACAATTGATTAAATTAAAAAAAAGTGGCATCAAACGATTTGATTAAAAAAATGGCATCAAATAATTACATTAGAAAAAATGTCATCAAAACACTGCTTTTAAAAAGTTGCATCACATTAAAGAAAAAAATGTCATCAAAACATTACTTTGAAAAAATATGGCATCACGGTAAAAATATCATCAAAAAATTGACATAAAAAAGGTGTCATCAGTAGTCAACGGTAAAAAAAAAGGCATCAATGGTCAATGTGGCATCACAGTAAACAAAAAAATGTCATCAAGGTTTGAAAAAAGTGGCATTAAAAAAGTGTTATCAATCAATTTTATTAGAAAAGTGACATCAAAACGAAAATAAAATGTAATAAAAAATGGCATCAAAGCGGCAAAAAATGGCATCATATAAAAAATGGCAATTTGAGAAGGGTGCTAGGTTAATTAATTAATTTTATTTGGGTGCTAGTTAGCTAATTAGATATTCATGATATGTTAGTTGCCAAAATAACCCTTAAAAATTCCTATTAGCGAACGATAGCGGGACCTAACTACCCTACTCACCGATCACTTATCTCTACGTTGTGCAGTCACTCCAACTCTTTAAGTCCGCTTCAAATAGATCCAAAAGTCCCCAAATTCAAATTGCCGCCCGTTGGATCAACTCCCAAGGACGCTTTTCCCTCAGTTTATGGGAACAGCTAGGGTTTTTTCGTCTCCTTCGAATCTCTCCCGTTGTTGAAGCTCCCGCAAATCGACCTCAAAATTCAACATATTTCTTGCTAGGAAATCCGCTGAACTTGTGCGAATCCGAACACAAACCTCCTATTGTGGTCAATCGAATGGAAATGGCGGCCGTTGAGCCACAATCCTCTCCCCAATTCGAGACCCCAACCATTCCTCACTCTTCCGAAGAATCATACAAACCACTGTTGCAGGAATCGATTCACCACCTGCTACTGCAGTTGCGTGCCGGTGTCTCGGATTTCTCTCAATTTCATTTGATATTTTCGCGGCTAGTCCAAACAATTCCGTCTCCCCCCGTCGAGATCATATGGTTTTACGGAGCTGTTAACTTTCACTCCCATAAAGCTGTAATCGGCCACCACGATCCTAAGGTCAGGCTCTCAGCTCTCAAAGATCTCTTTCATTCGCTGGTGGCTTGCTCTGATTCATGTACCGCTCTTAAACGTGTTGCGATTTTAGCTCCGTTGGTCTCCGAATTGTATAATCTGGCCCTAGGCTTGAAAGTTGATAAGAATTCGAGCTTAGACGGGGACATTGCTTGTTTTCTGGAAAGGATTGTGAGTTTCATCAGCATATGCTGCTGTAATAGCGTTTCTCCGCATGACGATTCCCCGGCGTTGTCCTGTTGCTTTCTTGATTTGACCCGTGTTTGGACATTCGAGCATACTGATTGCTTCAAGGAGTTCTTCCCAGCTGTTAGCGACGAGGTTCGCTTCAGGCTTACTGAAGGCTGTGGGGTTGGTTATTTGGCTGGAGTAGTGATGTTTGAGTGCTTCTTGTTACGGCTTTGTTTAAACCTTGGTTCTCATGCTGCGGAGGGGAAGGAGTTAGTGGAAGCTGTCAAGATATTGGCTACTGACATGGTTACTGGCTTTAGAAGCTGCTACTTTTTTGGTAAGATTTCATCATAAATGCTTCTTGCAAGGCGAAAAGTAGCTGCTGTGTATGGGATGCAGCACATGCATAAATGAGCTTCCACTGCTAGTAGTAAATTGTTTCTCTCATACCTGTATGAAATTTCCTATTCTATGGTGATGTTGCCTTCTATTTTAGTCTTGAGTTTCTCTTGCTATCTGTATGTCTATTGGATAAATAAGGTAAATTCCCAGAGAAGTAAGACGCAAATAGACTAGGATATTTCATCACCTAACATCTTCTGCAACCTGAAGTCAACTGTTAAGTTACAGTAGAGTCTCAGCTGCTCAAAATGAACTACCAAGACCTTGCAGGCAGTATTGAAACACATGGTTACCATTAAGGTCGAGATTGATAAATTTTGTTTCCAGTGCTATTATGTGGTCAGTCCTTCAATCAATTTCTGCACCTCACTTGAGAAATTTCAGTTGTGATTATGCTTTGGAAAACCTTCTAGATCTTTAACCACTGAAAAGTGCCCTTCTGTTGTTTTTATAAGAGAAATTGATTAGATTAGATAGGGCATTGTGCTTGAGCTTCACTTGCTTGCTTGGTTTTTTAGGTATCATTCTAACTTTTTGGCATCCCAACGGTTAGAAATGGAATGATGACCCTCTTTAATCCATTCCTTAATTTGATTTAACATATTTAGGTCATGACTCATAACCCCCTTCATTTACCTTTGCCTACCATTAAGGCATTAACATCAATCATTCCCTTTATCTTCCAATGACTCAAACTAAATGTCCCCATAGATTGTGAAGATAGGATAATTATTATCTTAAGAGTTATTAATGCAGAGATTGTTTTCGATCTGTGTGTAGAGTATACTTCTCTTTTTTGATTTTTTTGTATAGACAACTTTATTACTGAAGCTTTCTGATGGATGTACTGCACGTTTCAGTTTTCGCATATTATGTATGTATCCATCAATACTAAAAGATTTGATCTCTTTCTTCAGACATTCTGATGGAGAGTCTTTTGGAGCCAGCTATCTCTGCTACCTGCCTATTGGTTAGTATTTGCTTTGCTTCCCACTATACCTTAATGATGAATAATGTTGATCTCATAAGTTCATGATAAAAATGTTTCTTTTTTCTGTTTTTATTCATTTTCAGTCACCTTGCTGTGAGATTTAAATGTAGACATAGTTAGTACATTGCTTTTTTGTTTTGATTAAGTAGTACATTGCTTTCAAGTCTGTTAAGAGTTGAGAGAGTTCATTACAGGTTGTTATACCAATGAATTGCATGTTCATGTTATGTGAACAGATATCTTCTTTCCGTTATATATGAATATAAAAATCTGCTCAGGAAAATTTTAATGTTAAAGCCATGGTTGTTTTTTGTTCTTTCTCCAGAGTAGCGATGCTGAAGTACTTCTGCAGAAGGTCCTTTTTGATGCAATTATTATTGTAGACTATCCATTCTCACATTGTGAGAGTGAGATGCACACCTGTAGCAATCACTTAAAAGGTCTTGCTTTGTCTTGGTTGTTTGTTGCAGAGAACGCTCTTTCATTCATGAGGTAGGACTGATGTGTACTGGCTCTTGAATTTGTCAATAACTAATTGTGCCATCATTTTGGAATATGAGTGTTCACACTTTTTGGCTGCAGAGAACACTTCAATAAATCTCAAGCAGATGCTTACGCAGGAGCTTTTTTCAAATCAGTTTCACACTCCTGGTTGATGGGCTGGCTCATCAACAAACTGAAAATAGAGGATATTGTAATCCAACAGATTTCATCGTCTCCTGCTGCTTTATTTGGTAAGTAGTAGTGCAGGAGTTAGTGACAGTCGTCAGCACACAGTTGACGTTATCTTGCATTCTTGTAAAAACAATATTGGTGCTACAGAATGGACTGACGTTGAGGATCAGCTATGAAAACCGATGAAATGAGAAAGTTGGTTATTCTTTACTGATGTTGCAAAAAAAAACTGATTACATGATGCTCTACTACTTGTGCTTCCAGATTGGATCTCGGGGCTTCAAAATCAAGCTTCTGATGCCGACATCTCAAAGCTGCTTGAAAAGGTGGCACGTTGCAGGTCAAGATGGAATAGCAAGCTCCCTGTCCTACAACCAGGAGGCCAGAACAAGGAATGTGGCAAAGATTTGTACACCAATGATTATTCAGTTGCTGAAATGAATTTTCGCATTGATAGGGGGAGAAAGCGTAAAGGTGTGAGTGATGGTGAAATGGGATTACAACTGAAGACACTGAAGTATCAATTTCATGATGACTCGTTCAATAGGCCTTTGCCTTTGCACAGTGGAAATGGTTGGGGAAGAAAGAATGAAATGGGAAGTCCAGCTCATGATGATGACATGGAAATCACAGTGCAGTAGGTCAGTTTCCATCCCCGTCTCGGTGCTTCTACAGAAACACGATCCTCTTGATATGTCATCTACGGAGACAGATTCAGTCATGTTTTGTAAGAGCTGTGCATGCTTTGGTTTCAGACAGTTATAACCACTAACCACTTCCAGGCAATGTAGCTTGGTGTAATGTTTATAGGTTTGGTAGTTCTACCAGAGACATACTCTAGCTCATGTCAAAGTTCTGAGGTTATTCGGCTTAGGAACATGTTCACGCAATGAGAAAAACCATTATTGTGATCCTAGCAAGGCAATAGCTAGAAGGAAAACCAATGCAGTCCCTTGTCATTGGAGGGACACTTGGGCGTGTTCCTTGTTCGCTATTAGAAATGACAATGGGGCAGGGATTCCCCAATTGACTCAAGGTTCACGAATTCGCTTCGAAACAATTCCCTCTTTACTCCTCAACCATAAAAAGTTGGGGAAAAGGAACAACTCCCTACTTAGAGAGTCACTAGGGCTCCGTAAAGATGCATTGAAGATAAGGAACTTGAGATTAGTCATCTTGCTATTGAAGGAGATAATGTGTTATCAAATCAACTTTAGGAGACTATAAGTGTATTCGGACTATTGAAGTATGAGCAAGTTCAACAGTTTTGGTAAAAAAAATATATCTAAAATAGAAATTAAAATGGCAAAATCTCTATAAAAAAAAAAATTTACTCCATCTCTGTAGATTTGGTGTACTTTCATAAGTTTACTAGCCTATATAATCTCTTATGTATACAATAAACAGATCTAAACTTTGGGCTTTGTTCTCAAAGGTAACCGGATCAAATTGCTGGTCTATCTGAGTTTGGGCTATGTCCAAACTCTAATGGGCTCAATTGGATCTGTGTAGGCCTAAAGAGAAGGCCCAGAGGATCTGGCCTCTAGAACCCTAACGGCTCTCTACTTCAGGCTCCCCTTTTGACCTATTTCTGGACGCTGCGTTTTGGCTTAAGTGGTGTATTATAAATACCCCTCTTCTGAGCTAACCCTAGCCAAGAGCTCACACTGTACACTCTCTCTCTTTCCAAAATTGAGAGCGGCGCTTCTCCTCTGCTAGGGTTTCTACTGCTTGGCTTCGAATCCGAGTTCCTCTTGGTGCGACATCAAAGCTTCTGGTAGATTCGTGACCCCGATAGGCGTAGAAGAAGAAGCTGAAGTGGATCTTCGCCTTCAAAGCTCCTCTTTGAAGGCTTCGTCGTCTGGAAAGGGAGTTCCTCTTTCTTTCCTTTTAGGGTTTTCTGAGTGTTGTTGCAGAGATTGTATGCTTGCTTATGATTGTTTGCCTCTATGTGTTGCCCCTTGCTTGTAACTCCTAATTATCTAGTGGATTGGGCCTGACTCTTGAGGTCCCGCAGATGTAGGTCTTTGACCGAACTGCGTAAACAAATCTTCTCGTCTTGCTTTACTTTCTGCACAACTTGCTCGCTTGAATCCATTTTCATTGCTCGACTCTGAACTCAATCTTCGATTATCGCTTTAGTCTTCCGCTGTAAAATCGATCCTACCTCTTCAATTGGTATCAGCGCCACAGGTTGCTCTAGATCGAATATTTGAGTTCTCTCTGTGAGTATTGCAATGATATTTTTTGCTCTGACCTAGGTAAAGAGCAAAAATCCATTTGTGTTTACAGGTTACTCCTGTTGCTAGTTTCAGTTTTCTTATTCTGCTATCCTCTGAGTTGTGTTTACTCTTACTCTTGATTTTGCAAACAACTACTGTTGCTATAAACATGTCTGAATCTTCATTTCGTATTAAGTCATACGATGGGTGTTCTGACTTTGCTATGTGGCAGGTGAAAATGAAGGCCATCCTCATAAAAGAAAAATGCTGGGCTGCTGTGTCTAACAGTTATCCTGATAAGCTGGACAAGGCAGGGCAAGAGGAAATGGACCAAATAGCACATAGTGAGATAATGATACGTCTCACAGATGAGGTAGCCAGGCAAGTGCTTACTAAAAAGACATCCAAAGACCTTTGGGATGCCTTGGAAGCTACTTATTTGGTAAAATCTCTTCCTAGCCGCATAAACTTGCGGTGTCGTCTCTTTAACTTCAAAATGGATGCTCATATGTCTTTGCATGACAATCTTGACAAGTTTCTGTCTATGATACAAGATCTTGAACGTTGTGGTGATAAAATTACTGAATTACATCAAGCTGTCTTGATTCTAAATTCTCTTCCTAATCAGTTTGACACATTTAAAGATGTGATACAGTACAGTAGGGAGGATTTGGATAAGACTAAGATAATAGAAGCTGTCATACAGAAAAATGATGTCATGAAAGTTTTTAAGACTAAGCAAGAAGTTAAAACAGAGGCTTTGATGGCTAGAGCAAAATTCAGAAACCAAAAGAAGAATCAGAATAAGAACAAGAAAAGTGAAAACACTGATAGCATGAAACCTGAATCTTCTGAAAAATACTCCTCTGATAAGAGCTCCCTTAAATGCAAATATTGTTCCAAAGATGGTCATCTTGAGAAAGATTGCTATAAAAGGAAGAAAGATAAGGCTAAGAAAAACAAAGCTGTTACTGCTGTGCTTGAATCCCATTCTAACTGTTCTCATGAGCTTCTGTGTATTTATCCTAATATCTCTGCATCTGATGTTTGGATCATTGACTCTGGTTGTACAATTCATGCTACCCCTCACAAGCATTTTTTCTCTGAGATTGACTTTATTGATGAAGGCACTGTCATGTTAGGAGATCATTCTGTGCTTGATATAAAGGGTATTGGATCTGTTCCTATAAAAATGCATGATGATAAAATCAGAGTCATTCAGAATGTTAGATGGGTTCCTGAACTGAGAAGAAACTTATTGTCTGAAAGTGTGTTTGATGACTTGAATTGTGATATAAATGTTCATCAGGGTATAAAAACTGTGTCTAAAAATGGTAGAATTCTTATCAAGTCTGTTAAGAAAAAGGGCCTTTATCATGTTATTGGTGAATCTGTTAAAACTCACTCTGCAAATGTTACTGTTAAAAAGAATTCTAAGCCCATGACTCTTGAACAAACCTTGCTGTGGCATAACAGACTGGGTCATGTGGGAAACAAGGGTCTTCTTGAATTATATAAGCAAGGGATTCTTAATGCTAAGCCTGCTCATATTGATTTCTGTGAAAACTGCATCATGGGAAAACATACTAGACTTGCTTTTAAGTACTCTTCATATGCTGCTAAACTTCCTCTTGAGTATGTACATGCAGACCTTTGGGGTCCAGCACAGGTTGATACTGTGGGAGGCAAGAGATATTTCTTATCTCTTGTTGACCACTATAGCAGAAAGGTTTGGATATTCTTGCAAAGGACTAAGAATGAAGCATTTGAGCACTTCAAAAGCTGGAAAGCTAAGGTTGAAAAGGAATCTGGAAACTTGCTTAAGTGTCTCAAGACAGACAATGGGCTAGAATTCTGCAACACAGAATTTGATACATTCTGCAGACAACATGGTATTAAGAGGCATCTTACCATCCCTGGGACTCCCCAGCAAAATGGAACAGCAGAAAGGATGAACAGAACACTTCTGAACAAGGCCAGATGTATGCTGATAGGTGCTGGCATTAAACATTCTCTCTGGGGAGAAGCTGTCACCACTGCAGCTTACCTTATCAATAGGACTCCCTCTTCTGCTATAGACTTCAAAACCCCTCAGGAGAAATGGAGTGGTAAACCAACTAACCTTGCCTTCCTGAAACCCTTTGGATGTTTAGCCTACAGTCACAAGTCTGATGGCAAGCTCAACCCGAGAGCCCAGAAATGTGTATTGTTAGGCTTCCCAGAGGGTGTTAAGGGGTATAAATTGTTGGTCCTCCAGCCTGGGGGGTATAAAGTCATAGTAAGTAGGGATGTCTTGTTCAAAGAAAATGTGTTTCACTTCAAGGAACTACAACACACTTCTCTTGAGTTTGAGGACCTACCCTCTGATTCTTCTCACAGCAGCTCAACACACTTCTATACTCCTACTATGCCTGATGACAATGAAGATGAGTTTGACAATGGTGTCACTCCTGGCACTCCCACTGCACAGACTGAAGAAGTTCCTCAAGAAGAGAATCAACAAGAAGAACCACATGATCAGGGAGTTTCCTCTTCCTCTCAACCTTCTTCTTCCTCCTCTTCATCTGAATCTTCTTCTTCCTCTCATGATATCCCTGCTATGCTTGATCATGATGTGTCTAATTCTCCTGAAATTGTTGAACATGACCTTACTCACTATCAACTGACTAGGGATAGGTCTCCTAGGGTTAAGAAGCCTAATAAGAAATATGAGAGTAATATTGTGGATTTTGCCTTGCTTGTTTCTGATGTTGTGAATGCTTATGTTCCTGATGTCTATGAACAAGCTGTCAAATGTCATCATGCTAAGTTTTGGAGACTTGCTATGCAAGAAGAAATTGAATCCATGCATGTTAATAAAACCTGGACTCTTGTTGAAAAACCTGCTAAGGCCAGAACAATTGACTGCAAATGGATTTATAAACTGAAAGACAGTCCTAAACCTAATGAACCACCAAGGTATAAAGCTAGACTTGTAGCTAAAGGTTTCACTCAAAAACATGGTGAAGATTATCATGACATTTTTGCACCTGTTGTGAAATACAAAACCATGAGGCTATTACTTGCTATGACTGCAGTTTATGATTATGAATTAGAACAAATGGATGTCAAAACTGCATTCTTACATGGTGATTTGCATGAGACTATTTACATGAGACAACCTAAAGGTTTTATTGATCATGCTAATCCTAATCTTGTTTGCCTACTGCATAAATCCATCTATGGACTTAAACAGTCCCTTAGACAATGGAACAAGAAATTCGATTCTTGCATGACTTGCCTTGGTTTCTTTAGAAGTGCTTATGATCCATGTCTCTATTTTAAGGATGTAAAGGCTAATGATCCTATATTTGTCTTATTGTATGTAGATGATCTTCTTCTTATCTCTAAATCCATCTCTAAGGTGGATAAACTCAAGACAAGCTTGAAGAAGAGTTTTGACATGAAAGACTTAGGATCTGCACAAAAGATTCTTGGGATCAGCATTAAAAGGGACAGGTTGAAAAGACAGATATGGTTGACACATTCTGATTATCTGCTTAAGGTGCTTGACAGGTTTAACATGAAAGTTGGAGCAGCCAACACCATACCTCTGGGAGCTCACCTTGACCTGTCTAAACTCAAAACCCCCATGTCAGCTGTTGAAGAAGCTAAGATGAAACTGATCCCCTATGATGCTGCTGTAGGATCTCTCATGTTTGCAATGATCTGCTCCAGGCCTGATCTTTCCTTTGCCATGAGTGCACTTAGTCGACACATGTCTAATCCTGCTGAAAGGCATTGGTTAGCCATGAAATACCTCCTTAAATATGTTTCTGGATCTATAAACCTTGGTCTCCTATATGCTAACCATGATTCTAGCTATGGTCTGTCTGGCTATGTTGATGCTGATTATGCAGGAAACAAGGACAATAGGAAGTCTACTACCTCCTATGTCTTCACTTGGGCAGGTAACTGCATCTCTTGGAAATCACAACAACAGCCAATAGTTGCCTTATCTTCAACGGAGGTTGAATACATTGCTGCTACTGAGGCTTGTAAAGAGGCCATTTGGCTACAGGGAATTCTAAAAGAGATTGAAAACAAGCACTACAAAACTGTTCTTCATATAGACAGTCAAAGTGCTATTTATCTCTGTAAGGATCCCATGTACCATGAAAGGACAAAGCACATCGATGTTCGCTACCACTTCATCAGGAAGAAAGTAGAGAAGAAAATCATCCTCCTAAAGAAGATTGCTGGTGATCTCAACCCAGCTGATTATGGCACTAAAATCGTCTTTGCTAACAAGTTCTTGTTTTGCAGGGACTACCTTCATATCCTTGATATGACTTAAGCCCCTAGGGGCTAGGACCGAGGACGGACCCAGTGCTAAATCCACAAACAGATAATGTTTGCATTATATGTAAACTTAGGAAATTACAGGGGGCAATTGTAGATTTGGTGTACTTTCATAAGTTTACTAGCCTATATAATCTCTTATGTATACAATAAACAGATCTAAACTTTGGGCTTTGTTCTCAAAGGTAACCGGATCAAATTGCTGGTCTATCTGAGTTTGGGCTATGTCCAAACTCTAATGGGCTCAATTGGATCTGTGTAGGCCTAAAGAGAAGGCCCAGAGGATCTGGCCTCTAGAACCCTAACGGCTCTCTACTTCAGGCTCCCCTTTTGACCTATTTCTGGACGCTGCGTTTTGGCTTAAGTGGTGTATTATAAATACCCCTCTTCTGAGCTAACCCTAGCCAAGAGCTCACACTGTACACTCTCTCTCTTTCCAAAATTGAGAGCGGCGCTTCTCCTCTGCTAGGGTTTCTACTGCTTGGCTTCGAATCCGAGTTCCTCTTGGTGCGACATCAAAGCTTCTGGTAGATTCGTGACCCCGATAGGCGTAGAAGAAGAAGCTGAAGTGGATCTTCGCCTTCAAAGCTCCTCTTTGAAGGCTTCGTCGTCTGGAAAGGGAGTTCCTCTTTCTTTCCTTTTAGGGTTTTCTGAGTGTTGTTGCAGAGATTGTATGCTTGCTTATGATTGTTTGCCTCTATGTGTTGCCCCTTGCTTGTAACTCCTAATTATCTAGTGGATTGGGCCTGACTCTTGAGGTCCCGCAGATGTAGGTCTTTGACCGAACTGCGTAAACAAATCTTCTCGTCTTGCTTTACTTTCTGCACAACTTGCTCGCTTGAATCCATTTTCATTGCTCGACTCTGAACTCAATCTTCGATTATCGCTTTAGTCTTCCGCTGTAAAATCGATCCTACCTCTTCAATTGGTATCAGCGCCACAGGTTGCTCTAGATCGAATATTTGAGTTCTCTCTGTGAGTATTGCAATGATATTTTTTGCTCTGACCTAGGTAAAGAGCAAAAATCCATTTGTGTTTACAGGTTACTCCTGTTGCTAGTTTCAGTTTTCTTATTCTGCTATCCTCTGAGTTGTGTTTACTCTTACTCTTGATTTTGCAAACAACTACTGTTGCTATAAACATGTCTGAATCTTCATTTCGTATTAAGTCATACGATGGGTGTTCTGACTTTGCTATGTGGCAGGTGAAAATGAAGGCCATCCTCATAAAAGAAAAATGCTGGGCTGCTGTGTCTAACAGTTATCCTGATAAGCTGGACAAGGCAGGGCAAGAGGAAATGGACCAAATAGCACATAGTGAGATAATGATACGTCTCACAGATGAGGTAGCCAGGCAAGTGCTTACTAAAAAGACATCCAAAGACCTTTGGGATGCCTTGGAAGCTACTTATTTGGTAAAATCTCTTCCTAGCCGCATAAACTTGCGGTGTCGTCTCTTTAACTTCAAAATGGATGCTCATATGTCTTTGCATGACAATCTTGACAAGTTTCTGTCTATGATACAAGATCTTGAACGTTGTGGTGATAAAATTACTGAATTACATCAAGCTGTCTTGATTCTAAATTCTCTTCCTAATCAGTTTGACACATTTAAAGATGTGATACAGTACAGTAGGGAGGATTTGGATAAGACTAAGATAATAGAAGCTGTCATACAGAAAAATGATGTCATGAAAGTTTTTAAGACTAAGCAAGAAGTTAAAACAGAGGCTTTGATGGCTAGAGCAAAATTCAGAAACCAAAAGAAGAATCAGAATAAGAACAAGAAAAGTGAAAACACTGATAGCATGAAACCTGAATCTTCTGAAAAATACTCCTCTGATAAGAGCTCCCTTAAATGCAAATATTGTTCCAAAGATGGTCATCTTGAGAAAGATTGCTATAAAAGGAAGAAAGATAAGGCTAAGAAAAACAAAGCTGTTACTGCTGTGCTTGAATCCCATTCTAACTGTTCTCATGAGCTTCTGTGTATTTATCCTAATATCTCTGCATCTGATGTTTGGATCATTGACTCTGGTTGTACAATTCATGCTACCCCTCACAAGCATTTTTTCTCTGAGATTGACTTTATTGATGAAGGCACTGTCATGTTAGGAGATCATTCTGTGCTTGATATAAAGGGTATTGGATCTGTTCCTATAAAAATGCATGATGATAAAATCAGAGTCATTCAGAATGTTAGATGGGTTCCTGAACTGAGAAGAAACTTATTGTCTGAAAGTGTGTTTGATGACTTGAATTGTGATATAAATGTTCATCAGGGTATAAAAACTGTGTCTAAAAATGGTAGAATTCTTATCAAGTCTGTTAAGAAAAAGGGCCTTTATCATGTTATTGGTGAATCTGTTAAAACTCACTCTGCAAATGTTACTGTTAAAAAGAATTCTAAGCCCATGACTCTTGAACAAACCTTGCTGTGGCATAACAGACTGGGTCATGTGGGAAACAAGGGTCTTCTTGAATTATATAAGCAAGGGATTCTTAATGCTAAGCCTGCTCATATTGATTTCTGTGAAAACTGCATCATGGGAAAACATACTAGACTTGCTTTTAAGTACTCTTCATATGCTGCTAAACTTCCTCTTGAGTATGTACATGCAGACCTTTGGGGTCCAGCACAGGTTGATACTGTGGGAGGCAAGAGATATTTCTTATCTCTTGTTGACCACTATAGCAGAAAGGTTTGGATATTCTTGCAAAGGACTAAGAATGAAGCATTTGAGCACTTCAAAAGCTGGAAAGCTAAGGTTGAAAAGGAATCTGGAAACTTGCTTAAGTGTCTCAAGACAGACAATGGGCTAGAATTCTGCAACACAGAATTTGATACATTCTGCAGACAACATGGTATTAAGAGGCATCTTACCATCCCTGGGACTCCCCAGCAAAATGGAACAGCAGAAAGGATGAACAGAACACTTCTGAACAAGGCCAGATGTATGCTGATAGGTGCTGGCATTAAACATTCTCTCTGGGGAGAAGCTGTCACCACTGCAGCTTACCTTATCAATAGGACTCCCTCTTCTGCTATAGACTTCAAAACCCCTCAGGAGAAATGGAGTGGTAAACCAACTAACCTTGCCTTCCTGAAACCCTTTGGATGTTTAGCCTACAGTCACAAGTCTGATGGCAAGCTCAACCCGAGAGCCCAGAAATGTGTATTGTTAGGCTTCCCAGAGGGTGTTAAGGGGTATAAATTGTTGGTCCTCCAGCCTGGGGGGTATAAAGTCATAGTAAGTAGGGATGTCTTGTTCAAAGAAAATGTGTTTCACTTCAAGGAACTACAACACACTTCTCTTGAGTTTGAGGACCTACCCTCTGATTCTTCTCACAGCAGCTCAACACACTTCTATACTCCTACTATGCCTGATGACAATGAAGATGAGTTTGACAATGGTGTCACTCCTGGCACTCCCACTGCACAGACTGAAGAAGTTCCTCAAGAAGAGAATCAACAAGAAGAACCACATGATCAGGGAGTTTCCTCTTCCTCTCAACCTTCTTCTTCCTCCTCTTCATCTGAATCTTCTTCTTCCTCTCATGATATCCCTGCTATGCTTGATCATGATGTGTCTAATTCTCCTGAAATTGTTGAACATGACCTTACTCACTATCAACTGACTAGGGATAGGTCTCCTAGGGTTAAGAAGCCTAATAAGAAATATGAGAGTAATATTGTGGATTTTGCCTTGCTTGTTTCTGATGTTGTGAATGCTTATGTTCCTGATGTCTATGAACAAGCTGTCAAATGTCATCATGCTAAGTTTTGGAGACTTGCTATGCAAGAAGAAATTGAATCCATGCATGTTAATAAAACCTGGACTCTTGTTGAAAAACCTGCTAAGGCCAGAACAATTGACTGCAAATGGATTTATAAACTGAAAGACAGTCCTAAACCTAATGAACCACCAAGGTATAAAGCTAGACTTGTAGCTAAAGGTTTCACTCAAAAACATGGTGAAGATTATCATGACATTTTTGCACCTGTTGTGAAATACAAAACCATGAGGCTATTACTTGCTATGACTGCAGTTTATGATTATGAATTAGAACAAATGGATGTCAAAACTGCATTCTTACATGGTGATTTGCATGAGACTATTTACATGAGACAACCTAAAGGTTTTATTGATCATGCTAATCCTAATCTTGTTTGCCTACTGCATAAATCCATCTATGGACTTAAACAGTCCCTTAGACAATGGAACAAGAAATTCGATTCTTGCATGACTTGCCTTGGTTTCTTTAGAAGTGCTTATGATCCATGTCTCTATTTTAAGGATGTAAAGGCTAATGATCCTATATTTGTCTTATTGTATGTAGATGATCTTCTTCTTATCTCTAAATCCATCTCTAAGGTGGATAAACTCAAGACAAGCTTGAAGAAGAGTTTTGACATGAAAGACTTAGGATCTGCACAAAAGATTCTTGGGATCAGCATTAAAAGGGACAGGTTGAAAAGACAGATATGGTTGACACATTCTGATTATCTGCTTAAGGTGCTTGACAGGTTTAACATGAAAGTTGGAGCAGCCAACACCATACCTCTGGGAGCTCACCTTGACCTGTCTAAACTCAAAACCCCCATGTCAGCTGTTGAAGAAGCTAAGATGAAACTGATCCCCTATGATGCTGCTGTAGGATCTCTCATGTTTGCAATGATCTGCTCCAGGCCTGATCTTTCCTTTGCCATGAGTGCACTTAGTCGACACATGTCTAATCCTGCTGAAAGGCATTGGTTAGCCATGAAATACCTCCTTAAATATGTTTCTGGATCTATAAACCTTGGTCTCCTATATGCTAACCATGATTCTAGCTATGGTCTGTCTGGCTATGTTGATGCTGATTATGCAGGAAACAAGGACAATAGGAAGTCTACTACCTCCTATGTCTTCACTTGGGCAGGTAACTGCATCTCTTGGAAATCACAACAACAGCCAATAGTTGCCTTATCTTCAACGGAGGTTGAATACATTGCTGCTACTGAGGCTTGTAAAGAGGCCATTTGGCTACAGGGAATTCTAAAAGAGATTGAAAACAAGCACTACAAAACTGTTCTTCATATAGACAGTCAAAGTGCTATTTATCTCTGTAAGGATCCCATGTACCATGAAAGGACAAAGCACATCGATGTTCGCTACCACTTCATCAGGAAGAAAGTAGAGAAGAAAATCATCCTCCTAAAGAAGATTGCTGGTGATCTCAACCCAGCTGATTATGGCACTAAAATCGTCTTTGCTAACAAGTTCTTGTTTTGCAGGGACTACCTTCATATCCTTGATATGACTTAAGCCCCTAGGGGCTAGGACCGAGGACGGACCCAGTGCTAAATCCACAAACAGATAATGTTTGCATTATATGTAAACTTAGGAAATTACAGGGGGCAATTGTAGATTTGGTGTACTTTCATAAGTTTACTAGCCTATATAATCTCTTATGTATACAATAAACAGATCTAAACTTTGGGCTTTGTTCTCAAAGGTAACCGGATCAAATTGCTGGTCTATCTGAGTTTGGGCTATGTCCAAACTCTAATGGGCTCAATTGGATCTGTGTAGGCCTAAAGAGAAGGCCCAGAGGATCTGGCCTCTAGAACCCTAACGGCTCTCTACTTCAGGCTCCCCTTTTGACCTATTTCTGGACGCTGCGTTTTGGCTTAAGTGGTGTATTATAAATACCCCTCTTCTGAGCTAACCCTAGCCAAGAGCTCACACTGTACACTCTCTCTCTTTCCAAAATTGAGAGCGGCGCTTCTCCTCTGCTAGGGTTTCTACTGCTTGGCTTCGAATCCGAGTTCCTCTTGGTGCGACATCAAAGCTTCTGGTAGATTCGTGACCCCGATAGGCGTAGAAGAAGAAGCTGAAGTGGATCTTCGCCTTCAAAGCTCCTCTTTGAAGGCTTCGTCGTCTGGAAAGGGAGTTCCTCTTTCTTTCCTTTTAGGGTTTTCTGAGTGTTGTTGCAGAGATTGTATGCTTGCTTATGATTGTTTGCCTCTATGTGTTGCCCCTTGCTTGTAACTCCTAATTATCTAGTGGATTGGGCCTGACTCTTGAGGTCCCGCAGATGTAGGTCTTTGACCGAACTGCGTAAACAAATCTTCTCGTCTTGCTTTACTTTCTGCACAACTTGCTCGCTTGAATCCATTTTCATTGCTCGACTCTGAACTCAATCTTCGATTATCGCTTTAGTCTTCCGCTGTAAAATCGATCCTACCTCTTCAATTGGTATCAGCGCCACAGGTTGCTCTAGATCGAATATTTGAGTTCTCTCTGTGAGTATTGCAATGATATTTTTTGCTCTGACCTAGGTAAAGAGCAAAAATCCATTTGTGTTTACAGGTTACTCCTGTTGCTAGTTTCAGTTTTCTTATTCTGCTATCCTCTGAGTTGTGTTTACTCTTACTCTTGATTTTGCAAACAACTACTGTTGCTATAAACATGTCTGAATCTTCATTTCGTATTAAGTCATACGATGGGTGTTCTGACTTTGCTATGTGGCAGGTGAAAATGAAGGCCATCCTCATAAAAGAAAAATGCTGGGCTGCTGTGTCTAACAGTTATCCTGATAAGCTGGACAAGGCAGGGCAAGAGGAAATGGACCAAATAGCACATAGTGAGATAATGATACGTCTCACAGATGAGGTAGCCAGGCAAGTGCTTACTAAAAAGACATCCAAAGACCTTTGGGATGCCTTGGAAGCTACTTATTTGGTAAAATCTCTTCCTAGCCGCATAAACTTGCGGTGTCGTCTCTTTAACTTCAAAATGGATGCTCATATGTCTTTGCATGACAATCTTGACAAGTTTCTGTCTATGATACAAGATCTTGAACGTTGTGGTGATAAAATTACTGAATTACATCAAGCTGTCTTGATTCTAAATTCTCTTCCTAATCAGTTTGACACATTTAAAGATGTGATACAGTACAGTAGGGAGGATTTGGATAAGACTAAGATAATAGAAGCTGTCATACAGAAAAATGATGTCATGAAAGTTTTTAAGACTAAGCAAGAAGTTAAAACAGAGGCTTTGATGGCTAGAGCAAAATTCAGAAACCAAAAGAAGAATCAGAATAAGAACAAGAAAAGTGAAAACACTGATAGCATGAAACCTGAATCTTCTGAAAAATACTCCTCTGATAAGAGCTCCCTTAAATGCAAATATTGTTCCAAAGATGGTCATCTTGAGAAAGATTGCTATAAAAGGAAGAAAGATAAGGCTAAGAAAAACAAAGCTGTTACTGCTGTGCTTGAATCCCATTCTAACTGTTCTCATGAGCTTCTGTGTATTTATCCTAATATCTCTGCATCTGATGTTTGGATCATTGACTCTGGTTGTACAATTCATGCTACCCCTCACAAGCATTTTTTCTCTGAGATTGACTTTATTGATGAAGGCACTGTCATGTTAGGAGATCATTCTGTGCTTGATATAAAGGGTATTGGATCTGTTCCTATAAAAATGCATGATGATAAAATCAGAGTCATTCAGAATGTTAGATGGGTTCCTGAACTGAGAAGAAACTTATTGTCTGAAAGTGTGTTTGATGACTTGAATTGTGATATAAATGTTCATCAGGGTATAAAAACTGTGTCTAAAAATGGTAGAATTCTTATCAAGTCTGTTAAGAAAAAGGGCCTTTATCATGTTATTGGTGAATCTGTTAAAACTCACTCTGCAAATGTTACTGTTAAAAAGAATTCTAAGCCCATGACTCTTGAACAAACCTTGCTGTGGCATAACAGACTGGGTCATGTGGGAAACAAGGGTCTTCTTGAATTATATAAGCAAGGGATTCTTAATGCTAAGCCTGCTCATATTGATTTCTGTGAAAACTGCATCATGGGAAAACATACTAGACTTGCTTTTAAGTACTCTTCATATGCTGCTAAACTTCCTCTTGAGTATGTACATGCAGACCTTTGGGGTCCAGCACAGGTTGATACTGTGGGAGGCAAGAGATATTTCTTATCTCTTGTTGACCACTATAGCAGAAAGGTTTGGATATTCTTGCAAAGGACTAAGAATGAAGCATTTGAGCACTTCAAAAGCTGGAAAGCTAAGGTTGAAAAGGAATCTGGAAACTTGCTTAAGTGTCTCAAGACAGACAATGGGCTAGAATTCTGCAACACAGAATTTGATACATTCTGCAGACAACATGGTATTAAGAGGCATCTTACCATCCCTGGGACTCCCCAGCAAAATGGAACAGCAGAAAGGATGAACAGAACACTTCTGAACAAGGCCAGATGTATGCTGATAGGTGCTGGCATTAAACATTCTCTCTGGGGAGAAGCTGTCACCACTGCAGCTTACCTTATCAATAGGACTCCCTCTTCTGCTATAGACTTCAAAACCCCTCAGGAGAAATGGAGTGGTAAACCAACTAACCTTGCCTTCCTGAAACCCTTTGGATGTTTAGCCTACAGTCACAAGTCTGATGGCAAGCTCAACCCGAGAGCCCAGAAATGTGTATTGTTAGGCTTCCCAGAGGGTGTTAAGGGGTATAAATTGTTGGTCCTCCAGCCTGGGGGGTATAAAGTCATAGTAAGTAGGGATGTCTTGTTCAAAGAAAATGTGTTTCACTTCAAGGAACTACAACACACTTCTCTTGAGTTTGAGGACCTACCCTCTGATTCTTCTCACAGCAGCTCAACACACTTCTATACTCCTACTATGCCTGATGACAATGAAGATGAGTTTGACAATGGTGTCACTCCTGGCACTCCCACTGCACAGACTGAAGAAGTTCCTCAAGAAGAGAATCAACAAGAAGAACCACATGATCAGGGAGTTTCCTCTTCCTCTCAACCTTCTTCTTCCTCCTCTTCATCTGAATCTTCTTCTTCCTCTCATGATATCCCTGCTATGCTTGATCATGATGTGTCTAATTCTCCTGAAATTGTTGAACATGACCTTACTCACTATCAACTGACTAGGGATAGGTCTCCTAGGGTTAAGAAGCCTAATAAGAAATATGAGAGTAATATTGTGGATTTTGCCTTGCTTGTTTCTGATGTTGTGAATGCTTATGTTCCTGATGTCTATGAACAAGCTGTCAAATGTCATCATGCTAAGTTTTGGAGACTTGCTATGCAAGAAGAAATTGAATCCATGCATGTTAATAAAACCTGGACTCTTGTTGAAAAACCTGCTAAGGCCAGAACAATTGACTGCAAATGGATTTATAAACTGAAAGACAGTCCTAAACCTAATGAACCACCAAGGTATAAAGCTAGACTTGTAGCTAAAGGTTTCACTCAAAAACATGGTGAAGATTATCATGACATTTTTGCACCTGTTGTGAAATACAAAACCATGAGGCTATTACTTGCTATGACTGCAGTTTATGATTATGAATTAGAACAAATGGATGTCAAAACTGCATTCTTACATGGTGATTTGCATGAGACTATTTACATGAGACAACCTAAAGGTTTTATTGATCATGCTAATCCTAATCTTGTTTGCCTACTGCATAAATCCATCTATGGACTTAAACAGTCCCTTAGACAATGGAACAAGAAATTCGATTCTTGCATGACTTGCCTTGGTTTCTTTAGAAGTGCTTATGATCCATGTCTCTATTTTAAGGATGTAAAGGCTAATGATCCTATATTTGTCTTATTGTATGTAGATGATCTTCTTCTTATCTCTAAATCCATCTCTAAGGTGGATAAACTCAAGACAAGCTTGAAGAAGAGTTTTGACATGAAAGACTTAGGATCTGCACAAAAGATTCTTGGGATCAGCATTAAAAGGGACAGGTTGAAAAGACAGATATGGTTGACACATTCTGATTATCTGCTTAAGGTGCTTGACAGGTTTAACATGAAAGTTGGAGCAGCCAACACCATACCTCTGGGAGCTCACCTTGACCTGTCTAAACTCAAAACCCCCATGTCAGCTGTTGAAGAAGCTAAGATGAAACTGATCCCCTATGATGCTGCTGTAGGATCTCTCATGTTTGCAATGATCTGCTCCAGGCCTGATCTTTCCTTTGCCATGAGTGCACTTAGTCGACACATGTCTAATCCTGCTGAAAGGCATTGGTTAGCCATGAAATACCTCCTTAAATATGTTTCTGGATCTATAAACCTTGGTCTCCTATATGCTAACCATGATTCTAGCTATGGTCTGTCTGGCTATGTTGATGCTGATTATGCAGGAAACAAGGACAATAGGAAGTCTACTACCTCCTATGTCTTCACTTGGGCAGGTAACTGCATCTCTTGGAAATCACAACAACAGCCAATAGTTGCCTTATCTTCAACGGAGGTTGAATACATTGCTGCTACTGAGGCTTGTAAAGAGGCCATTTGGCTACAGGGAATTCTAAAAGAGATTGAAAACAAGCACTACAAAACTGTTCTTCATATAGACAGTCAAAGTGCTATTTATCTCTGTAAGGATCCCATGTACCATGAAAGGACAAAGCACATCGATGTTCGCTACCACTTCATCAGGAAGAAAGTAGAGAAGAAAATCATCCTCCTAAAGAAGATTGCTGGTGATCTCAACCCAGCTGATTATGGCACTAAAATCGTCTTTGCTAACAAGTTCTTGTTTTGCAGGGACTACCTTCATATCCTTGATATGACTTAAGCCCCTAGGGGCTAGGACCGAGGACGGACCCAGTGCTAAATCCACAAACAGATAATGTTTGCATTATATGTAAACTTAGGAAATTACAGGGGGCAATTGTAGATTTGGTGTACTTTCATAAGTTTACTAGCCTATATAATCTCTTATGTATACAATAAACAGATCTAAACTTTGGGCTTTGTTCTCAAAGGTAACCGGATCAAATTGCTGGTCTATCTGAGTTTGGGCTATGTCCAAACTCTAATGGGCTCAATTGGATCTGTGTAGGCCTAAAGAGAAGGCCCAGAGGATCTGGCCTCTAGAACCCTAACGGCTCTCTACTTCAGGCTCCCCTTTTGACCTATTTCTGGACGCTGCGTTTTGGCTTAAGTGGTGTATTATAAATACCCCTCTTCTGAGCTAACCCTAGCCAAGAGCTCACACTGTACACTCTCTCTCTTTCCAAAATTGAGAGCGGCGCTTCTCCTCTGCTAGGGTTTCTACTGCTTGGCTTCGAATCCGAGTTCCTCTTGGTGCGACATCAAAGCTTCTGGTAGATTCGTGACCCCGATAGGCGTAGAAGAAGAAGCTGAAGTGGATCTTCGCCTTCAAAGCTCCTCTTTGAAGGCTTCGTCGTCTGGAAAGGGAGTTCCTCTTTCTTTCCTTTTAGGGTTTTCTGAGTGTTGTTGCAGAGATTGTATGCTTGCTTATGATTGTTTGCCTCTATGTGTTGCCCCTTGCTTGTAACTCCTAATTATCTAGTGGATTGGGCCTGACTCTTGAGGTCCCGCAGATGTAGGTCTTTGACCGAACTGCGTAAACAAATCTTCTCGTCTTGCTTTACTTTCTGCACAACTTGCTCGCTTGAATCCATTTTCATTGCTCGACTCTGAACTCAATCTTCGATTATCGCTTTAGTCTTCCGCTGTAAAATCGATCCTACCTCTTCAATCTCTAACTGCTTCTCTATTTTACAGATTTTTACATTTAATGATATTTAATTTTACATTTATAAAAACTTCATTTAAACTTAGTTTTAACATTTAGCCTCATATTTATTTGTGAACTAGTATATGTTACCCGCGTTCTGGCATGCCATATTAATTAATTAATTATTATATTCTCACATGATATTTTTTTAAAACAAACTCCAGTGATAAATTTGATATTGATTTTTAAATGTTATTAATATTAAATTTAGATTGTTACTATAAAAGTTATCATAAAATTGGATAAAATATTATTCAAATTTAATCTTATTATTTTTAATTGATTAATATATATTTCATTATAAATTAGATTGGTGATTGATCATATATGATTAATTAATTAATAAGGCTTACTTTATAATTTATAAAAATAAAATCATTCCCATATGAGTTATAAGTTCAAGTGATATTTTTTGAAGTTAAAATTTTATGGACTAATTTTTTAACGTATATTTTATGACATTAAATTGGATGAAATTAATTATACTATTTTATTTATAAAAGTTAACATAGAATTATGATTTTTTGTTTATATATCTATATCGATCTAACATAATTAATTTATATATTATATAAAATCATATCAATTTTTTTTATTAATAAATATGAAATTATATATTTTTTTCTATATTATGGGTGAAAATGTGGGGTTGTGTCATTAAATTCTATATAGGGAGAAGTGAACATTAAATTATAGAGATCAACTTCTCTTCCTACAAATTTAGGGATTTTTTTCCCTCTCTTCATCCCTTTCTCTATTTTAGAGATAAGTTTGGAGAAACTGTTGAGGAGAAGTTTTTTTTCTAAAATTTTCAAAATTTTCTATTTTATCAAAGTCGTTGGACTTGGTCTGACAATCGAATACTAAAATGGAGTTGCTGGTTTTTTTTGACGATTTTATCTATTATATTTTGAGGGAAGTTAATTATGTTATTCATAGGTTGGCACTTGTCTGTAGTTTCTCTGTCGACGGAGAATTTCAAAAAGATTCAAATATGGTTTCTCATCTTACGAGATGTTTTAGGAAGAGCGACTACTCGTATTCTAATTTCTTTTCTAGAATAAAAAAAGATATTACTTTTATTTTGACATGTTTTTTAAAAAGTTAAATTTTTTTAAAATAAAATATCAACTTTTTATTAATGTTTTTAGAATTTCATATTTATTACTAAAGCATGGAATCTAAAAAAAATATTATATATATATAGAGAGAGAATGGGTAACTTGTGCACAAGGCTTAGGATGTGCATTGTGCACAAAATATTATTCGGTGAAATATGAAACATTATTCAGTGAAATTTGAAGCATTATTCGGTGAAATGTGAGTATTGTTTAGGGGAATGTGAAGCATTATTTGGGGAAATTTGAGGCATTCCATATAAATTGTAACTATTGTTTAGAGAATAAAGGTTTCTTTTATTTGAAATGGATAAATAAAAAAACTAAACATTATTCGGTAGAATGTTATAAATTATTCAGTGGAATTGGGACGTTTTCATCCGAACTGAACGGAAAAAAAAACATAATAGTGTTCGGTAGAATGTTTCACATTTCACCGAATAATGCTTAAAATTTCACGGAATAATGTTTTATATTTCACCGAATAATATTTGTGCACAATGCACACCCTAAGGGGTGTGCACTCTGGAACCACTCCCTATATATATATATATATATATATATATATATATATATATATATATATATATATATATATATATATATATATATAGGGTCGCGCTCCGGTGAAAACCAAAATTGCGGTAGAAACCCGTGAGGACCGGCTTTTTAGTCCGGTTCACTTGCTTTATAGCCCGGTTATGAATAGAACCGATCTATAAAGTCATAAATTTTAGCCCGGTTTTGAATAAAACCGAGCTATAAAGTCACTATATAATTTTAAAACATTAGCTTTTTAGCACGATTTTTCGGTTTGACCGAACTATAAAGTCATGTGTTATTTTAAAACTGGAGCTTTTAGCACGGTTTTTAGGTTGAACCGAGTTGTAAAGTCACCGTGTGATTGAGGTTTTTAGCACGGGTTTCAAAAAAACCGAGATATAAAGTAGTCCTCACGGGTTTTTACCATAATTTGAGGTTTTCACCGGAGTCAATCCCTATATATATATATATATATATATATATATATATATATATATATATATATATAAATTATTTTAGTTCTTTAAAAAAAAACATATTATAAATCGGCTAACATCCTGCAGTTCTTGCTGCTTCTCAAATTTTTAAATAAATAAACTCGATCTGAATATTTTCAGAAGAATTTTTTTCTTAGTGACATATATAGGCACTGCACCAAATAAAATCGTGACTGATATTTGATTTACGGGCTAATCAATTCAACTTCCATGGATACATAGCCATATATTATAATATAAGATTTATAATTTATGGCAGATCAAATTTGAATTTTTCATTCATATATAGCCCGCCTCATTGTCCTCATTGTGAAGCAATTGACTTGTCCAATTGAATCTGGATCAAATAAGCCCTAAGAATCAGATTTTATCAAAATTTAAGGTATAGATTAATTGTACATTTGTATAGTATAAAAAGTTTGAAGCTGATCAAGTTACAAAAAGACGTATATCATACTAAGGTCGATATAATTGATGAAATACCCCCAACAAAAATCCCTCTACACATCAAGGAACTCCAACCCCTCAAAGCCTCCAAATATTGTAATTGGGGGTTAAAAATATGTCCTATTGCTTGTAGAGGTGGGTTGAAAAGGAGATGTAATCTCTTACCGTCAATTTAATAAGATAGGTTAGGCTATTTAAAGAGGTGTACATCTAAGCATCACAAAATTAATGGATGATTTGTCTCCAATTCCACCCGTAGAGTTTGCACTAGGAGTGTGGGGAGAATGAAAGATGGGAAGAGAACAAAAGTCCCAAATATTGGACATCAAGTCATAGTATATAAGCTAGTGGATTATTTTACATGTAGTCAATTGGTTTTAGGATGGAACTCCGCTCGGCTTATGTGCTAGGCTCATTGTTCTTAAAAAAGGCATGGGCCTCCGCCTAGACCCTAGAAGGTCCCCCACCTTTGAGTTTAGCTGCCTAGGCCCTTGAAGGTCACCCGCAAGGTCTTGGCGGACTTACGGGTTTGGCGAGTTAGTGAAAAAAACCATTTTGAGGTCTTAACTCCTAAAACCCCCCACATGTCGATCTCTCCCATAGTTCTCAACTTATATACTCTCACTTACTCTTGATCCCTCACTCCCATAGTTCTCTAACTCGCGGCCTGACTCCCGTTGTTAACGCATAGACTATAGAGGTCATGAATTAAACTTTATTATTTTATATACGTATTGAATATGGCCTAAGATTAAAAATACATCTGAAAATAGTAAATCCGCCTAGACCTCGCACAATGCGCCTAGACCCTTGACCCTATCTAGCTGCCGAGCATCCGCCAAGCGTATTTTGGAACATTGGCTAGGCTATTATTGTAAGGGTGCACGTAACGGACTTCAGTATGGTATCAGAGCGGAAAAGTCAAACGGCTCAACTCTCGACTCTCGATCATGGGCTTTTTAAAAAGAGAATGAGATGCTAGACCCATTGTTCAAGTGTCAACTAGGCGAAAAACGACCCTAGTTGCACTTGCGGGGGTGTGTTGACAGAATGAAATATGTGAAGAGACCAAAAGAGTCTCGCATTGAAAATATAAAAGATCAAGCCATAGTATATAAGCTAGTGGGTTACTCCTCCTATGGCCAATTGGTTTTAGGATGAAACCTGTTCGACTTATGTGCTAGGCCCTTGGTGCAAAGGTGCACGTGAGCACACGACCCCCGTTAGGACTTCAGTAAGGAGCTTGCACAAATTCTAATCTTATTTTTCATCCCGTAAATCATGTGACACCCATCCCATATATATTATATATATTATATATATATACACACATGTAAATACAATGCACAGTGAATAATCATGAGCAAATAGTCAAATAATTTTTGCGTACACGATAAGGTTGTATACACCATAACCAATCTCTATATTAAAATATTAAAAATCTATATGTGTTACATCTTTAGAAATCGCAAAATGCTAGAGAATTTTAGATGTTTTTTATAATTTTTTTTTTAGAGACACAATTTAACCTTTCCCACAAAAATTACGGGAGACGACCCCATCCCATACCGTCCCACATCCACCCCTAATTTGAACCATAATTCTATAAGATGACATGATAATCATCTAACATCGATTATGCGAAGATTTTAAATTCTAATATATAAAACTGGTGGACTATGCCAATTGTCCAACAATTTTACATTGCTGAAATTATATCTTAAACTTCTAATAATGCATATTCGACTGTATAAACAACCTTTTGGCATAAGTCGAGTCAAACTATACATTCCATTCCATGGCTATTTACCTTCAATTTTTTATTCGTCAATTCAGTATTAACTGAATTTCGTTAAACACCATATAATATATGGATGGTCAATTAAGCATTTAAATTGGTCAATTTAGAACTGCTATGCATCTACACACTCTAGCTCATTCCGATTTTCAACTTAGAAGTGGTCAGCATTTGCTCGGGTCCTAGTACTATGTGGTTCTATTGTCCTATTGTTCTGGGTCTATCGGAAACACTCTCTCGACTTGTTCGGCGAAAGAGAGCGTACATCCTGATCCCCCAAACCCCGCTTCAAAGCAGGATTAACTGTGTTGTTGTTGTAAGTGGTCAGCATTTGCACAAATCTTATGTAATAAACACAACTCTCAATTCACAGCCTCAAACACTCTTCTTCGGTCTCCTCCTCCCACACAACACTCCCTTAAATAGACACCTCTCACACCCCATAAATCCATATTCCTCACACACCAAAAACAACATAACAATGGCTCTCAACAAGAACCTCCTCCCTCTCGCTCTCCTCCTCATCCTAGCCGGCTCAGCCGCAGCCCAGAACTGCGGCTGCGCTAGCGACCTCTGCTGCAGCCAGTATGGCTACTGCGGCAACACCGATGAATACTGCGGGGCAGGCTGCCAAGCCGGCCCTTGCACCTCCGGCTCCAGCCCATCTGGCAGTGGAAGCGTCTCAGATATCGTCACCGATGACTTCTTCAATGCAATCCTCAACCAGGCTGACCCCTCCTGCGCCGGCAAGAACTTCTACTCCCGCTCGGCTTTCCTGTCCGCCACCGGCTCCTACCCGAGCTTCGGGACAACCGGCTCCTCCGACAACATGAAGAGGGAGATCGCCGCCTACTTCGCCCATGTCACCCATGAGACCGGATGTAAGTTTGATCAGTATAGCACGTCCAAAATATTGCCAAAAGCACGTTGAAAACACCGACTTTCCAAGTCGACATACATTTTTGTGTAGCACCAACCCTTCATCTACTTGGGAAGCTGGTGCTAGGCAAAAATGTCTACCGACTTAGGAATCCGGTGACGTGAGGTTGACCGTGCGAATATCAAACCGGCTTATTAACCATGTTTCATATGTATGCAGCCTTTTGCTACATAGAGGAGATAGATGGAGCATCACGCAACTACTGCGACTCCTCAAACACACAGTGGCCGTGCAACCCATCCGTGGGTTACTACGGGAGAGGGCCCCTTCAGCTCTCATGGAACTACAACTACGGCCCAGCTGGCCAGAGCATCGGATTCGACGGCCTCAACTCCCCTCAGACAGTGGCCAATGACGCAGTCATCTCCTTCAAGACATCCTTGTGGTTCTGGACGAACAACGTCCACTCCATCATCACCGGAGGGCAGGGGTTCGGAGCCACTATCCGAGCCATCAACAGCATCGAATGCAACGGCGGGAACACCGCCCAGATGAATGCCAGGGTTAACCTCTACACCAACTACTGTCAACAGCTTGGGGTTGACCCTGGTTCCAACCTCACTTGCTAGTTCCACTTCCACTGTTGCCAATACAGAATAAGAAAGAGAAAATCTTTGAAGATTTTCTTCTTTTTCATTTAAATTATACTAAAGTGAATGTATAAATTTACTAACTTGAATAAGATGTTTTCACTTTTCATGACTCATACCATACCACCATGAGCATGTTAACTGATATTATCAGATTTCCTTACCAGCAACCAATCATCACATAAAACCTTATCAGCCAAGAAACACTTGACATGAAATCTGAAAAGGCCTGAGTTGCTGTCAACCATAGGATCATAGATCCTTAACAAAAATAAATTTCATTCAAGGGAATTGGTTGAATAATAGTACAAAATAATTACTAGTTAAAAGGATCATTTTCTGTTTTTTCCCTTTCCAAAATGAAATTAAAAGCTTAGAACTCTTTTACCTGTGAATGTCTCCAATGGATTCCTCAACCAATTCCTCTAGTAACTTACTTTCAATTTCCTTGCCTATACTGCCAATCTCAAACCTCACCTGATTATCCCACTCTCTCCCGGCCAACTCCTTCATAACAGCCACCTCTGCCGCCAGGGTGCCACTGTCCTCGCCATCTACCCCCTCCCTGTCGACTTCCCAACCGCCACGCCAAAGCAGATCCTTCATTTGGGCCCACACACGATCCGCCAGGGCCTCTGCTGCTAGGGTGGTCACAGGCCTTTTATAATGGGGAGTCTGGACAGCATTCGAACCCATGCCTGTCATGTCAAATAGGGTTGCATTGACAAAGTCGAACACGAGGTGGCATTTTGACCTTAGTTGCCTCCGGTTTGCCTCACTCAGAGGATCCTCAACAGCTCGGTCGACGTAGTTTTCCCTCAACAAAGGGTCCAGTGGGCTCTCAGGCGAGTGCCATCTTGTGAGGTTTGTGCTCAGCTGGGACTCGCTTTCCACACCAGATGCTGCTAGTAGCGATTGGATCAAGAAGAGCCATTCTCCGTCCTCGGCTCCACCTGAGGACGACTTTGGCAGATCAGAGGTGGCTAGTTGCGTACGAGGTTCATCAAACATCAACGTGCGAGCAATGGATCCTATAGCAGGTGATTTATCAATCAAGTTTGATTTTCCAAAGGTGAAAGACATGTGCTTGCCTGTATTTATGAATTTAGATAGCAATAGTAAGATAAATCATTGAAGAAAAAACCCCAACAATAAAAAGAATGTCATCTGGGACTTCGAATAAGCCTCGATTAGATGATTACCATGCTGGCTTGGTATGGTGGAATCAGAAAAGCCTAAGGTGCTGCTCCCGTCCTCTTCGAATGGTGGCTCTAGGACCGAGATCGGACTTGGCTGCTCCTGGTTCTCGCTTAATGTTCCAGGCGTAGCTTGCTTCAAAGTAGACCGTGTTACCTGGACAGAACATATTCATTTATATTCTGCATAGATTCATAGAATCAACATATATAGATCACCCAAAGTGAGATCAATCGCCTCTGGCCCTCCAGAAAACCAGCAAGTAGAATGAGAGCAATGTGTTTTACAGGATTTAAGGCAAACAGAAGCAATTTGGAAAAACATAGTGCAGATTATGCTACCTGCTCTGAAGCTAGGCCCCCGGGTTCATCATTCAATTCTGCCCAAAGAGTTCTGTTCATTGTCTGTACAACAGGAGGCACCGAGGATTCCCCATGGTTTGGCAAAGCTTGATCTTTGGACAGAGATTTATCAGTCTTTTCATCACTCAATTTCTTGTTCCTTGGAAAAAATAGGCTTGTAACCTTTCCTCGAAACGTAGATTTTGCAGTTTGTTTGATAGACCCGTCTAATTTGCGAGCCTCTGGATCTAAAGCTTCAACATCTAACCTCATACCAGAGGATGTAGCACTAACAGGGAGGGATTTTGACCTCACTAGATTTCTAGGAGACTGAATATCGCCTCCAAAATGACTAGTGAAGCATGATGTGGAAACCCTTGGATCTTGATCTCTCTCAAGATCATCTACTTCAAATATTTCAGGCTTAACATCAGAAAGGGCAAGCATTTCACCAAGTGTACTTGGACTCCTTTGCACTTGCTGGTGTTCTCCAGCGGTACCATTTGATGACATCATTGTCCATCTCTCAGAAAGCCTCTTCTTTGCCTCTCTAGCAACAGAAGACTCGGGGGAAAAAGATACACGGCCAAGTGAGGAGCAAGAATAAGTGCTATTATACCGATTGATGTAATCCCAGCAATGTCTAGTGGCTGGAGACATGACTTCTGAGTCAGAAAGATCACCCACAAATTCATCTTCTGATTTACTGAATGAACTCTCATCGCCAGTGTAGCCATTCGAAAACATAGATGAAATAAATGTTTCATCTCTACGAAGCCCGACTAGATTTTCACGTAACCGCTGCGTGATCTCCTTTGCAACTTCCTTTGCTTCTTGCGCCTCATGCTCTCCGGGTTCATCAAATAAAACATTTGGTTGTAAATTTCCTCGTGGTGATGATGGCATAGAAGGAACAGCTACAGCTGCCTTCACATCTTGGATCCTCCTAGAGCTAGGCTTCAATACCACAATTCGTGTTGGCTGAGTAGAACTTTCGTCAACTCTCAAAGTAGCTTGATTCACCGGAGGTGAATTCTTAACTTGCTTCTCACACCTACTGCCTGTCACAGGAAACTTATCATTGAACACCATTTTAGATGGCCTCAGGACCGTGATCCGCTTGGTTTCTGTTGGCGGAGGAATGGGCTGCCCTCCATACAAATGATGTGATATCAAGGAACTTGGCTCTTGAAGGACCTTCATAAATAAATCTTGGTTGGAACTTAAAACCTCTAAAGCATCCTGGAACTCCTTTGTTTGACGGAGCTTCTCATCAATGGAAAGGCGTTTGGCATCCATAAATTTTTTACGTATATGAGCCATTTTTTTCTCGTTACACTTACCCTTTTGAGGCGACACATCTCCCGGACATTTTGTTTTAGTAGATGACTTTCTGATCTCATATATATCCTTGTAATTGAACTGCTTCTCGCAATGACAAACCTCACTACTAACCCCCCTGTCAAAGGATCCATTTTCTTGCAGCCAATACCCAACCGGTAATTCTGAGTAACAATTTTGTAAATGACACTTGGAATTGCACCTTCCATGAACTAAATCAGGCAGAAGCTGCTTCTGCTGTTGCTGATGAGGAATGGCATCAAGACCCATCAACTTGGCAACAACATTAGGCGAACTATGCCTAGATTCCAAATCTTTCGACAACTCTTGAGCTATGAGCATCTTCACAGGTGTTCCTTCCAACTTTTTAGTTGAAGAGGACCTTGTCACTTCAGAAACTCTCTACAAAGTCAACAAGAAAATGACATCAAGATGGAATAAAAGGAGAGATTCAAACTCCACATCAAGATTCAAGACATTCCTTGCAAACTCCCATAGAAAGACAAAAGTCACAAAACAGTGGTAAAAGAAATCAGAGGATCTTGAAGGCATTACCATTTTATTACCCATCTCTTCAGCAACGGGGCTCGACATCCTTGTGACATCAGATCGACTTCTTGAAAGAGTTGAGCCTAGGAATCAAAATTAACAGGGTCCGGTAAGTCACATTAAACCACATAGCTGGATCGGAACATTCAGAAACCCAGGGCACCAGGAGAAGTATGTAAATGCGATAAAAATAAAAAAGCAAACTCATACTATATTGGCAACAACTGGTAATCAAGAAAAGAACATGAAAGAAAGAAATCACCATCAGCAAAATGTGGCTTCTCTGTAAGTAGCCTGTTTCCGGCTACCGCTGAGGTCAAATCAAAGAGGTTTGCCATTCTTCCCAGGCAACCTGGAACAGGTTTCTCTCTACCAGTAAGCTGAACACCCTTCATTTTGCAAGCCTGAAATTAGCCAAATACCCAAAATCCATCACATTCCCATGTTTATACTATCAATTCATACCTAAATTTCCCTTGAACAAAGAAATGAATGGCTGCAATATCCAGGAATAGTCAAGCTGCGCAAAACTTGCAAAGACAAACCAATAAAAGGCAATGAGAACATGCCAGGGAAAATTAGAAACAACTAGTATTATTTAAAATTTTGGCAATAATTAATACTCCAAAATAGTCAACTTTGTAGTTCAACTAAACCGACCCCATCTTCAAGTGTAAGGTAATGAAAGTCTATGGTTTGCAGAAGGGTTTCATTTCATTTAATTCCAGCAGAGGAAGAACAAGAAAATCGAAGCTGCTCTGAAGTCCCGGATCAAGGAGGTGGAGGAAAAGCGAAAAAGGCCATAAGCTTAAAAACTGAAACACGTGAAAAGAACTACTGTAATTAAGTGTTGAAGAAAAAGAAGAAGAAAGAACAGGAAATGAAGAAATATATTCACTCACAGGAGAAACACAGCTGACAAATGCTGAAGCATAGATCCTTGGAACGTCAAATCACAGCTAAGAAAATGAAAGGAAAGAAATTTCGACAATATCAATCCAAATTTCAACGAAATCAGCTGAATAACCACAAAATCACACCACTGAGCAACCTACATTGAGTCTTATCACCAACCAAAGCCCTAGAAAATGAAGCCGAGAGAAAACCCCCAAAATTAGAAATCCAAACCATCTAAGCAACAAAAGAACGCGGTTTAACAGATGAGCCGATCAGAGCAAAAAAAGGAGATGATAACTGAAAATCTCGCTGAGCAACAAGCTCCAAAAGAGGGTGCAAGGTAAGCGAGAAAACGAGAGGTGAGCAGAAACAAAAAAAGCAAAAGGAAGTAGATTGCGAAAGTACGTCCACCGTAGCAGAGAGATACAGAATCAGATTCGATTACCTCCGAAAAAGGACAATGGTAAAGCTCAAAAGGCGAAACAAGGGGAGGAAGAAAAAGGATCTCTTTATGGACTGAGAGATGAGGTAATCAACTGGAATCTGAGAGCACAACGTTTGTCTCCTGCGCTGCAACACTGTTTCTCCTTCAAGAGAAAGGGCGGGAAACGGCGAAGGTGGCCGTAGACCGCCATTAAAGAGCGGAGATCTACCGCCGGCGGGTGGTAGTGGTGGCGGTGGCGGGAGCGGGGTCCACCGATGGAGGGGAGCGAAAGTGAGTAAAGTGGATTCCTCCGCCTTACACTGACCAGAGGCGGACTTCAAAAGGGTTTATCAATTCTGCTTCGTCTTTCAGTTTCGATTACGTAAATACCCCTAAATAAATAAATAAAAACTTGGACATTAAATTTTCATTTATGTATTTTTTTATTATACAAATACAATGACATCAAATATGGAAAATTTTCGTTTTTTTTTTTTAAACGGAAATAATTCGGAGTCCAGATGTCAATTGAAGTCTGGGACACCGAGAGGCCGAAAAACGGCAGACGAACTAACCGTCATGATACAACCAAATAAAAGCATAATACAAAAAACCCGATTACAAAATATCATAGTGAAGAAGGCCAGCGGAGAGACAGACGTAGGACACCGAGTGAAGACTGCGAATGTCGAGAACATGGGAAAGTCGAAGGACATACACGACGTCTCGACGTCGGGGAGACAGAGGCAGAAACCCAATAGCGGAAAGGACGTCTCCTAGGGAAATGTGGATCAATGACGTTCCCCCCACCTAGATGAGAGATCTTCGAGAATCACGAACACTTTCACGGTCAACTCGAACAATAGAGCGCCCGAGACTGCAACTTCATCCGGAAACTAAACAAAGCCAAACCCAAGAAAACGACTCCACCCATCTGGACAAAAACACAAGATCAAAGGAATCGAGTAAAAAGGTAAAAACGAGTCTCTTCAGAGACATCTGGTAAAATTGGAAAATTTTTGTTTGTATATTAGGCATCGTACATTGGTATTATTCTTCATTATTTATACTCCCTCCATTCCTTAATATTTGATCTTTTCAAGTTTACACATTTTTTTAGGAATATAAAAACTACATAAAATATTAATTTTTTATTCAAATAAGTATGAAATTATTAAAATAAATTATTACTAATAAGTATGAAATTATTAAAATAAATTATTAAAAAAATAAATGTTTTATATAATTATTATCATTTTAAAAAACGTAAATAAAAATGAGCTGAGAGAGTACCCAGTTCATGGCATTGTACATTGATATTGTTCTACATTATTTTTGTGGTAGACTTGAGTTTAATAACCACAATATTGAGGAGCTTGAAATACAATATTATAGTTGTGATCCATGAAAGTGTGCAATTGGGGAGCGGTTTAACTTCATTAATTGCCTTGTCACATACACGTCTCACATAACAACAGCTAGACACATCCATATTGATGGTAGTGGTCCAAATTGACATTACATACATATATAATTATATATTCCTCCATGTTATAAAAGGTGTACTCTCCAAATTAACTTGTTAGATTGAAAAATGATTGTATCGCAACATTTAATATGATATGACCCTTGCATATTTTTGCCTTCTCACTTTAATGTTACTACCTAACTTTAAGGATAAATGGGATATGATCTATATATTTATGCTCATTTTACCGATTTTAATTGGAAAAACTTGCACAAAATAATGAAGTAAACAAAAGAAAATGGTAGGAAGGCGGTGATTTTTTTTTTTAATATATTGGACTCTCTCTACTTTAAAAAAAACATTAAAAAATTTGAGAGAACAAATAATTGATAGGAAGGTGGTTAGGTTTTGAGAATTAATAAGTTACAATAACAGTTAAAGTTGGAAAAAATAACCAAAAATAATATCAACTATCAACCGTGAACCAAAAATAATACGAAATTTCAAAATTACTATTTCATGTACAAACTATGCTCATATTAACCAAAAATAATATGAATTCCATTTTTTAACAAAATTACAATTCAATGATTATTTTTTGTAATTAAATAAAGTAGAGGGTCAATATTGTGAATACAATTAAAATAAGGGAGCAATATGTGATTTATGTGAGCCTTAATGTTCTCCCGTCGTTCATCTGTAGAATTAGGATCAACTTCTTCCCCCTCCCTCGACTGGTTTTCATGGTGGTTTGAGAATCATCTCATCTCTTTGAATTTTTTATGTTTTCAACACGCAAGTTATTGACAATATTCAATTCGAAGATTTGTCTTAATCTCCTAATCTAAGTTGTGAGTATCTCATAAGATTTTCTTACCCTGATTGCTTGGGTTAAGTGGTGAAGCAAGTTGACATTGTTATTATTCCAAATTGGATTAGGGGAAACGTTTATACAATCACCAAAAGGACAGACACATAATCAATTAGTGATTTCGATTTCGAATCATCCTCGAACTATAAAATTCCCAATTCTAACCTCCTTCCTCTTCGTGCTCATTTGTTACACAGATTTGAGTTCTCAGAGTCACAAACACGATCAGTTGACAGTTCCCATGATCGAGTCCATTTTTTTTTGCCTCTTTTTCGTCAACACCGACGTCACGCACCACCACTATGGAGTCACCACAACGCCGCCCCTTTTCGCCGCTCTGTTGCCATGTTGCGCCAACATGAAGACGCAGATGATAAGTCCCGGTGAACGTCATGATGATAAGTTGCCTATTGGTCAAGACCAAGGAGGATGAGGGTGAATGTTCTCAAAATTCTATGGAAATCCGACGGGGGAGAAAGACGTAAATGGCCAGAGGAAGAGGATGAAGGCCCTTTCCAATTTCCACACAATAAAAAAATTGCCCCGTAGTTTTAATCTTGATCACAATATTGACCAACTACTTTATTATTAATTGCAAAAACTACCCATTTGATCGGAAATTTGTTAAAAAAAATGGAAACCATATTATTTTTGGTTAATATGAGCATAATTTGTACATGAAATCGTCATTTTGAAAGTTCGTATTATTTTTGGTTCACGGTTCATAGTTGATATTATTTTTTGTTATTTTTCCTTAAAAGTTTGATTATTTCGCTCTTTGGGAAAACTAATTAAAATACCCCCACCTTTGGGGGCTTGGTAAAAATATATCCACAACTTTCAAATGTAATAAAAATATCCCGACGACATTTGAGGTTAGTTTGGTAATATATTACCACAAGTTTTTTCACAAGTAAAAAATGCTGACAAGGCAACCTACGTGAATTTTTTTTACAAGGGTTTTCTTGAATAGTGTCCTTAGGGAAAAAAAATAAAGAGCTGGACCGGGTTCACACCCAACGCTTTTTCCTCCCTCATATCTCCTTCCGTGGTTGCCTATTGAATTGTCTTCAAGGTAGCCCATGGTTCCTCTTCAATGTCAGTCTTCCCCCCTCGTGGTCGACCATCTTGAGCTCTCACTTTCACATCTTCTTCCCCTTTGATTCATTCACGGATTTGGTGGGGTAAGTTTTATTTTTTTCCCTCTTCGTTATCGTCGTCGTTGTTGTTGTCGGTTTAGTTTTGTTGTCGGTTTGATGTTAGGAAATATGAATAGTCGTGTTGTGTTAATTTGAGGCAATTTTGACCGGATTAGTTCCTTGGTTGAATCAATTTTGTTTTACGGGTTAAATTTGTTATTGTTTTATTTTTTTCCTAATAAAACCCAATTTTAGTGCAGGCTAATTTGTAAAAAAAAAAGGCTTTCACGTATTGTTGTCTTGTCAAAAAAAAATTCCACGTAGGCTACATTGTCGGCATTTTTGACCCGTGAGAAAACACATGGTAATATATTACAACCACCCTCAAAGGTCGGGATATTTTTATTATATTTGAAAGTTGATGATATATTTTTACCATACTTCTAAAGGTGGGGGTATTTTAATTAGTTTTTTTTATGAACGTTTTGAGTTTTTTATTTATCTCATGCCAATTTATAATTATTTTATAAAGTAAAATAAGGCGGGTATACAGTTTTGAGTTTTTTTATTTATCTCATGCCAATTTATAATTATTTTATAGAGTAAAATAAGGCTGGTATACAATTTAATAAAAATTTATCTTGATGTCAAAAACATCCCTATTTATGGAAGTATTGTATTAGTTGCCATTGTACGTTCAAAGCTTCCTAGTAATTAAAAAGCCAAATGTTGAAATTAAAGATTGGATAACCTAAATTTTAACAATTTTAGAAGGTTCTTGCTAAATATATAGGGTTTGTTTGAGTGTATTCTCCCATCTTCCCTCTTCTCTTCTTCTTTTGGGAGGATGTGTGAATACCCTTGAAGAAAAACCCTAAATCATCGGATCTGGGTTTAAATGTCCCGGCTTGTTCCGACTTAATCACGGATGTCGATCTCACTCTCCTCGTCCCACTGGTGTTCCGTTTCTTCTTCGGTTCACCGGAATCAACCTCCGATCTCAACTCAGATCTACCAACCGGCCCTGATCTCCCTAGCTTGGATTCGCCGCCGTCGGTTTGTGGTGGTGGTCTTTGGCTTGGGCTAAAAAACCCTATTTCTGTGGAGAATTTGTTAATTCGTGGTCTCGGATCCCCTTTCAGTTACCCATCTAATCCAATTTGAACAAATGGCCTCCGATTTTCAGATTCCTGGGATCGAATCGGCCTGAATCCCCTGGCACATCTCCGACCGTGTTCTTTGGGTCGGGTTGGGGCTGCCTTGTTGCGACCTTGCCGCCTCAGTTGTCCTCCTCCAGTTGTCTTTTGCGGCGCCGACGTTGGCCTGTGGCAGAGCCTCTCACCGCTGTTTGCCTGGGTTGCTTACCGTCTGAACACCAGTGCGCTTGGACGCAGTTAACCTGCTAGCATCGTTGGGTCCCAATGGGCTTGGGCTGCCCGGTGCTGGCCCGATCACCTTTGCTTTGGGCCCAAGGGAATTTCTTGGGCCCAAAGCTGCCCCGACTAAATATTATTTAAAAATAAAAAATATTAATAATAAGGAAAATTGGTTTATATGTATATATATTTATATATATAGACTTATTGCCCGAAAGGTTTAAATCAAATCCCAAAAGGGTTTAATATTCCCCCATTCGGTTATTCTATTTTCCGTTTGGGGCTGAGCAAAGTCCTTTATTTTCTAAATCCCGCTAGGGCTTGAGAAATCAATAGTATTAGATTAGTAATAATTGTCTGGTGCGTTCTGTTCGGGCTGTTTTCGGCTACGTTTGGTGTGACGTGGCGGTCTTTGGCTTTGTTGGGGTTCTGGCAGTCGGAGTCGGGATTGGCTGGGATCGTGGTGGTGTGTACGGGGCGACTCCGTGTACGGATAATTTCCTTGGAGGTTCGTCTTCACTACCCACAGGGATGCCTGATGTATCGCTGGCCAACGGTGTCATTTCACGATGGTGCTTGGCTTCGTCCGTAGTCTACGTCCTCAACCTGCTGGCTTTAGATTTGCTGCTTTTCATCTTTCGTTGTTGCATAGCCTGTTCTTTTGCACCTTTTATGTATTTGTTGTATGTTTGACGGTCTACCGTCTGACGACTTGTCGGTCTCTCGAGCTTCAGGCCTGTCTGAGCTCGAATTCTTACTTAATCAAAAAAAAAAAAAAAAATATAGGGTTTGTTTGATGGAAGACGCTTACGACAAATAGAGCCACAATGTATACATATAATCACCGATCATATTCTTTTTTTTTTTTTTGATCCATACCGATCATATTCTTAATTTTAAACTTTGTTTTGTTTTGTTTTTTTATTTTTGTTTGTTGCAAAATATTTTGGGACAATTATATGTCAAATGTTAGATGAGATAGTGTGTCAAGATAAACGATTTTGATTGAAACGTACTATGATATTATTATCATATTATGAGGCTACGAGCATTTAGATGGGAAAAATGGTCCCATTTTTCAGATTTTTTTGTTATCTAGATTATGGAAAATGGGACCATTAGCAAAATAAAAATCATGCCCCATTTAAGTCAAATATTTATACACTAATATATATCATTAAATTCAGAGAAACTTTTTCATTGGAGTATAGGTTAAAAAAACATATTATATTATAATAGTATTTTGTCACTTTTGTTTGAAACATTAAATTTAATTAATATAACAAGGTATTTGATTGAATCCAATGATAAAAGAGATTAATGGAAAAAAAGATGTAAAAGACATAAGTAAAAAAAAAATTATTCTTTTTAAGAGTTTATATAGATATAGATATACTTAGCAATTTTTATTCTTACGTTTGAAATAACCTTAGTGTGAAATTACTCGAGCTTAGAATATAATTTGGCGTGTTTGATCATATATGTTGACAAATTAAATGATAATAATATGATCCATATTAGGTGATACGTTCAGAAAAATTCCAGAAAAATTGCAATTTTTTTTTTTTTTAATGACGAGGAACCCACCACGCCGACCAGTTTTTTTTAATGACGAGGAACCCACCACGCCGATCAGCACGACCCACTGGTAAAAAGCAAGGTAAACCTTGGCTGGAAATTCCAAGGAAAGGGGCGGAGGCAGGAATCGAACCCGAGACCTCCTTCCCATCCCCTTTGCTCCACATCAGTAGGCCACCCCGACTGGGGCAGAAAAATTGCAAATTGTTTATTACCAAATGCATTGTAGATTTAAAATTCGTTTGGGCCGCACGATTCTTAAAGTGTACTATAAGAAGTTACTGTAATAAAATATTAGATTGCGTTAATAAGTGAATTAATGATGGAGGAGGGTGGCGTAATCAAAACACCGGCAAGAAGATCCTTGAAAGGGACACACCATTGATCTCATGGGCCATCCTTCCCACATGCTACATTACATGCTCCCTTGAAAATGACTTATCCTCCCTTTATTCCTCTTCCTCCACTCTTCAACTTAAATTGCATAAATTCACCTTCAAAATATACCAACTTTTCACTTAACCATTGTTTGTTACTTTGTTGTGTTTTGTTTGTGGTTTTGTAGTATGAGGGTTAGAAATTGATTAGATCTTCCCTTATATAATTGAATTGTTGCATATTGTTATTGAATTGGTTGAAGAAAATGTCGTTGAATTACTTGAATATATATAGTGTCGGGCATCGTATATCCATATTTGATACCTATAAGGTTAGGACAGACACAGAATCAAAAAATAGAATTCAGATGAACTGAATAAACAAATATATACTCCGTAATGAACAAAAATAAAAATTAGAATTTGGGTGAGCTGAATAGACTAATTTTTTTCATATATTCATAATTTTCATTAACAAAACTCTTATTATAATAAACAAATATATGATTTTTTTTACCTATTTTTTAAAAATTAAAATGGGGCGGACGGGTTGGAGTGTACCTCAAGATTTTTAATATTTTTTTTAATATTTTAATATTCTAACTCGATTGGGTTGGTCATGTTACCTTACCTCGGTAAATCTGATCGAGCTTCATGCACATGCTCGATCAATCATCTAGGATGGGTATGTTTGGGTCTTTTTTTTGACAAATGCTTGATCACCCTCTTTTCAACTTAAAAATCATCTTATTTTTGTCTCGCATATGGTCAGGTATGATTGTATGAATGTGGGTGATGAAGGAAGATACGGTTTTGGTGAGGCTCTTGGGACATAATTTAATTATTTTTAAAAATGAAATGAATAGTTTGTAATTTTTCAAAATACCATTGGTCAATAGCCGTTTCATTATGGTATCTAGTATATATACATTTTTTTTATCAATCCCAATTATTGTTTTATACATCTATAGAACATAACTTTGGCCAATTGAGAATTTTTGTGGTGAGACCAAATTCTTGATTTTCATTTTATTGCATGTTGAAGCACGTCAAGTGAGAACGGATGAGTTGAACCGGTTTTATACAATGGATATACCGGTTCAAAAATTTTAAGGAGCAGTCAAATTGAGTAATTGGGCCTCGTTTGGGATAAGGAGGCCCATTTTTTTCATCTCCGGCCTGGCCTCTAGTCCAACACACCCCGGACCCCGGTGGCCCCGGCCTCATAGGCCCAGTTTTCCCTACCTCTTTGATAGAGGTAGAAAAGAAAACTGGAAATTAACGGTTTCCCCCATATTCGCTTAATTTAGATTAGATTAAAATCTATTTCTAAATTATTATTTTTTTGCTTATTTGATTAATATATTTACAAGCTATTTTATTTTAAGTTCACATAATTTTAAACAATAACATTATAGTTTTATAATTAAACATTTAAAACATGTTTATTTATAATTGAATTATAATTATCATGTATGAGGATTCAAACACACTAATTGCGTAAAATCCTTTTGATGACATGATAAATCCTATAGGATTGTTCAAAACTATTTTTTAGTTAAACTATAAAAAGCTTTATTACTATTTTTTTAGAAGGCAAGAAGAGAAATGTCTTCGAATAGAATATTCATCCTGATCATCCAAAATGGTTACTGATACGTTTGATTACTTCAATGAATATTAAGATCTCCCAAAGTATGGTTCCCTTACCATTAATTATACCCCACAATCCGAGTGTAGCCTTCGATAAAGAGTTTCTCAATGCTTAAAGATATGACTCGCTTTATTCCTTCCTTTAAAGCTAATGCTTCGATTAAGCAAGATGGAAGTTGACTATATATATTTTTCAATATATGTACATAGCTTTGGGCTCATTCACTTACACTAAATAAATTTAATCATAGCACAGTGATCCCAGAATGGTTGGAGTTGAGACCGTGACAGCCAGGCAAGAGACACCATCACCCGGGGCAACCCCAAGTTGGTCACAGTACTGACTATAGAGGCTGATACGGTCACTCATCGCGTCGGTGTTCCTGCCGTCGCATTCGATGCTGTTGATGGCTCGGATAGTGGCCCCGAACCCCTGCCCTCCGGCGATGATGGAGTGGACGTTGTTCATCCAGAACCACAAGGCGGTCTTGAAGGAGATGGTGGCGTTGTTGGCCACCGTTTCGGGGGCGTTGAGGCCGTCGAACCCGATGCTCTGGCCGGCCGGGCCGTAGTTGTAGTTCCAGGAGATCTGGAGGGGGCCTCTGCCGAAGTAAGCCTTGGTTGGGTTACATGGCCACTCTGTGTTTGTGGAGTCGCAATCGATGTGTGTTGCTCCATTTATCTCCTCTATGTAGCAAAAGGCTGCAATGTATAAATAAGTTGAGATTTATAGACAGTTTTATTTCCCACAAAAAAAAAAGAGACAATTTTATTTCTCAATTATCAAAATAGGTAACACTTCCGATATTAAATTTTACACACCAGACAAACCTCCATTTGTTATATTATCAGAAATCACAATGCACACACCACTTACCTCAAAGCTTGCAATTCTATCATTGACGCAGAAGCTATGGCTCAGAAGCTATGACTCTGTATAGAGGCATAAAAGAAGGCATCACTAGGAATATCCAAAATCTTGAAATCGAAGGCGATAACTTTTGCATTGTTAATGTATTCATGGACATTTGGAATTGCCCTTGGGAGATTTAAATTATTATTTCAGACTCTTGTCTAACCTCATCAAATTTTTCTCGTTCCACAATCGTCATGTCTACATGAAAGTAAATAGAGTTGCGGACAGGTTGACCCAATTGGGATACTTAACTCCTAACGCTAACCTAGATACAAATACAAAACTAAAAGTTCTCATCCGAAAAAAATACATTTGATTTACACCTAATTTCTTTTCTTTATAAAAAAAATACATTTGATTTACATATATACGGTTGAATTTTGCGAGTTTGTGTGAAAAAATGGTGCATTTTTTTTAAATATTAATATATGCGAAACAAATTTCTAACAATTACTGGTTCAACTTGACGAGTCTTTTAATGTGTGTGAAAAAATATGTAATCTTTTATCTTTTTTTTTTTTAAAATATATTTTTGATTTATTAATGAGTACATCTTTATTTTATAAAGGAGAAATTGTATAAAATCACCCCTTAAAAACAGCTTTGCATAAAATCATCCCTTAAAATCAAATTTGTAAAAAATCACCCCTTAGAACCAAAATTGTAGAAAACCATCCTTTAAAGTTTAAACCCCTTTTGTTAGCAATTTACCACCCACCTCTCTATTTCTTTATCTTTTGAGGTGAAATATATGAAGTTACAATTTCACCCCAATGCTTTATTAACATCTTACCTTGTCTAGTGTCCACTAATGAAAAAAAAACTCCATTAATTGGATTATTTAGAAAAATAAAAGAAAATTAGTGAAAGTTAGATGTGACTCAAATTCATACAAATAATTTATAAAAATAAATTAAAGATAGTAAAGTTGGCAAAAGAAAAAAAATAAAAATAAAAATAAAAATACCCAACCGAAGCTCCAATCCGATCTTCCTCCTAAATTTTGTTTGAGGGGATTCACAACGAAGAACCCTACACTTTGGGGCTTTTCATGGTTGGATTCTTTTTACACAATTGGTAAAAGCTTTACTCAACAACAAACCAACAATGATTACCAATCTTCTCTACTAAGTTTGAGTACTGCTTAATGAAATATTTTGAACAATATTGCCAATACAAGTGCAGTTATATGTGTACTTCTATTTTGTGGGGATGTCGAAGATGATGAAAGAGAAAGGGTAAAATTCCAAATCGGCCCTTGTTACCATAATGAAAGTCAAAGGGTAATATTGTAATGTCACATTATTTAACAGAAAAGTTACTGGATTTGAGTTGCAGGTGGTAAGTTGTTAACAGAACGAGTTTAATGGGTGGTTTCATGTAATTTTGAGATCAATGGGTGGTTTTTTTGCAAAGTGGCATATTTAAAGGGGTTTCCTGCAATTTTGCCTTTTACAGTATAAATTATAAACAAAACAGTTCAACTTGACTAAACCGGGTTTAATATACGAACCGGACTTCCGACCAAAAATAATAATTATATGCCTGTTTGAAGCTTTTTTTTATTAGGTAAAGATTCGGTTGGGCAAAGATACCTAGCCGAATGCATCCTTGCGGATGAGATTCTGCAAGGTAGGATCATGTAAGATCTCTCTTCCCAGGGCGTCATGATAAATGCGTGCAACCTTATCAGCCACGACATAATCCCTAAAATATAATCGAGTTCTTAAATTCAAAATTTGAAAATATTTATAATCAAATTTAAGGTTAAAAATATTAAAATACAATATATTTAATGATAAATTAACGAAAATAGATGAAGGGGTGGTGAGTTATAAATAAATACCATTTAAAGGGTAGTTTTGTGTAATTTTGAATTTAAGGAGTAGTTAAGTGAAAACATCAATATTTAAAGGGTGGTTTTATGTAAATTTCCCTTTTAGATTTTAAAAGTTATAGATGAAAAATAAAGATACCCAATCATAAAAAGTCCAAAAAATAAGCTCAACTACATTGTTCATTAAAGTCTCAACAATAAAATAAAGGGGAAATTCAGCAAACCACCCTTTAAATAAGGCACTTTGTACAAAACCACCCATTAAAGTCAAAATAGCAGCAAACCATCCATTACATTACATCCCTTCCGTTAACCAAATACCACCCTTCCTATGGATGCCGTTAGGTTTTCGTTAAATGCTCCAACCAACACTAGTTTCATCACTTTATTCTCCCCTAATTCCCCTTTAATGCTAGTTTTTAAGCTACAAACACTGCAATTCTTGAAATTGAAGCTTCAAAATGTTAAAAATCAAAGTCACATGTCAACAAAGCAAACTTCAATTTTCCTACTTGTTTGTCGTTCCCCAGCTTACAAAGTCGAATGCCCCCACTTTTTTTTTGTATGTGTGTATGGATTGAAAATTAGAAAGCTGGGATAAATTTGATGGCAATAGGAATTTTTAAATTTTGGTATTTTAATGTTCAAAATTATGATCAATTTAGATTTTGAGGGAAATTAGAATCTTAAAATTTGGGGCTATGTTGCTATGGCGTTGAATTGGTTTTTAGTCAAATTTTACATTTGCTTTATCCCATACAATAATCTAGGTTTATATTAGATGAAGGTTTGATTTTTCTAGTTGTTAGAAGTTCAAATTAGGCAGTAGCTTTACGAGCTTGTACGTTGTCCAATAAATGAAAAGAGAATGGAGTTGTTATTGAAGGGGCCGTCAAAAGGAAATATGATCCAATAATAAGGATAATTTGGTCATTTTATTCCATTTTATCATTAAAACTAACGTATTTAGGGAGAGGGGTGGTGTTTTGTTAACGGAAGGGATGTAATGGGTGGTTTGCTGCAATTTTGACTTTAATGGGTGGTTTTGTGCAAAGTGTCTTACTTAAAGGGTGCTTTGCTGCAATTTCCCCTAAAATAAAATTAAAATAAAATAAAAAAGGAGATTTATGTGGCTTATGTCCTTTCCTTTTTACCTGGGGCTAGGGTAACCTAATTGATAGATTGGATAAAAAAAAACGAGTTTATTGTACTGTTGTTGCTAGAAATTTTGAATTTTGCTATTTATATGTTTTTATAAAAAACTATTTGATTCAGATGACAATCAGTAATATATTGGCAAGACAGTGAAATTCGATATATTAGGGGACTTTAATTGATACATTAAAATTAAAAAAAAGTTAATTTTTTTTTTCTCGTCTTGACCTTTAAAATGTATGGATCGGCCCTACTGATAGACTTCGAAGGCTGAACGAAATCGTTATTAGTGGACCATCCATTTCACCGTAATGATTGTTAAGAAAGACTAAGCAAGGTATGACGATCAAAAGAGGTATAAATGAATATATTATGGAACAAACTTACGTCCGATCTCATAGGTGACATGGGCAAAGAAGGCGGCAATCTCCCTCTTCTGGTCGTCGGAGGAGCCAGTGGTCCCGAAGCTCGGGTAGGAGCCGGTGGCGGACAGGAAGGCCGAGCGGGTGTAGAACTTCTTGCCGGCACAGGAGGAGGCAGCCTGGCCGACGATGCCATTAAAGAAGGCGTCGGTGACAACATCTGACACCCTGCCACCGGCCGCGGCTGAGTTTGCGAGGAGGAGGAGGAGGGCAATTGGGAGGAGGTTTTGTGGGAGAACCATGGTCAATTGAGTTGGGTGTGGAGGTGACTTTGTTGGCTCTTTAAATATGTACGTAATTACGTGTTCGGAAGGACAAACAATATTCACACGGTGGCCGGCGGCTACAAATTTAGATGGGGGAGACAATCAATCATGTTTACTTAAAAATTGAAAAAAAATAAATAAAAAAAATAGCACAATCAAATATGGTTGCGGTCAGCATTTATTTGGTTGCAAAAAATAGACTCAAACTACATTTAAATTCAAATAATTATCTTTAAATTTAAATTAATTAAAAAAAAAAGCTTTAGGTTACTTTAAATTCAAATTAATTATAAAACTTCTTCAATTTTTTTTTTTAAAAAAAACATCACTTCTTGAGGTTATTTTCTGCAACCAATTAAATATTTGAAGTTATTTTCTGCATTTTTTTTATAGTTCAGGCTATTGACCGCAACAACCTCTAAATGTTAGGTTATTTTTTTTCAATCTATATTATAATACTAAAGGAGAAGTCGCCTAAGACATGTGGCGCCTTCTCCTTTAGTATAGGTTTCTTAACCAATTAAGAATCAATTAATTGTGATTTTATAATTTTTTATTTGATAATCATATTTTCTTTTTAAGTAATTGTTTTTTTTTAGTGAAAATCTTAACTAAATGATTTGTTATATCAAATCTGAAAATTCAAAAATTCAATGCTTATCCGACTCAATAAAATCTCAACTAAATGATTTTTGATGAGATTTCATCCAATCTGACTCGATAAAGTTTTGTGAAAAAAAATTCAGAAATTCAATGTTTATCCCCTTTTTATTTGAAATATTGCATATTTATCATAAAATCAATATATTTTAACACTATCTTTCAACATGTGCAACCCACTCGGATTTTAAATAACCCTCTATAAATTATAAATGAAAGTTACAATTCACTCATATTTTTTCATCCCACTTCCCGTTTCAATCCCTCTAATATATATGCTCGATCTTTATTCATTCATACTTGACATATCTAATTTATATTCTCATTTCAGCCTTTCTTTACTAACGTTTAACATTCATACTTTCAGTTTTTGTGAACAATCTCTCAGTTCTCCGCCTTCAAGTTCCTCTCTCCCTCACCTTCTTCTTTCGTTCACTAATTTTGTGGTATAAATGCAGCGACCTGCCATAATACTATCTTTTCTGCAAAATACTATCTTTATTATGGTTGTGTACTTATGAATATATAATTGTTATTGCTTCTGAATATACAATTGTTCTGCCACAATACTATCTTTTCTCCAAAAAAGGAAAAAGGATGAAAATCTCCATTCGATCACTTGATATATGTAACGCAACAATATTATCTTGCAAAAGAATTAAAATCTTCATCCACTTGATTATATTGTGTGTAATAGAATATTGCTAATGAACGTCTCTTCTTATTAACATGGCTTAATATTAGAATAACGTGGATAATCTATATCTATATCTTTATCAATATCATATTATCATATATCTATATTATAATACTAAAGGAGAAGTCGCCTACGACATGTGGCGGCTTCTCCTTTAATGTAGGTTTTTTTAATTAGATTAATTGATTTATGTAGCTTTAAAGGAGATTAATTGGTTAACAAATCTTATCTAATTTAAAGGATAAAATCAAATCTTAACTAATTAGAAAATATTATTTATCTAATTTTGAGGATAAAATCAAATCTTAACTCCTTAGAAAATATTATTAATATTATTAATTAACTACCTTACCTAAATTATTATTTGTTAGCTTTTTTATTTATTTAAGATTAATAATAAAAAAGAATTAGATTTAAAAATTAAATTACTAATTAACCTTATTGATATGCCATATCTAAAATAACTAACTAACCAAAACGTAATCTTATTGTTTGCATGATGATATATGCAAATCCAGAATCTAGAAACTTATGCAGATCTTATCACTTTTTTTTTAATCACCAATCTTATCACTTTGTAATGTAATCTCTTACTGTATCTATTGCAATCTTATCACTAAAATAATTTTTTAAAAAAAATCAGATTAGTCCATTCCAAGTTTCAGATGGTTATTAATCAGATTAGTCAATTTTTATTTTTATTTACAATTATTTATTAATTCAAAGTAGATATCTAAAATCAATGATCTCTGATTTGGTTAAAATTTTGAATTTTGAAATCAGTTTTTGTTTTTCCAATTCTTTAGATCAACTAATCTGATTTGGTTACAATTTTGAATTTTGAATTTTTTTTTAAAAAAGTATTCAGATCGTCAAAATCGTAGTACTACACTACTACTGTTATAAATACTACCCTAACTCTTCCTGATTCAATTGTTCACATTTTTACGAAGTATGTTCATTTGCTTTTGTGCTGCTGTGTTGCTTTTATATCTTAATCTAACATAATCATATTTGCAGATGCAAGTTATTGATTGTACCCTAATTTACTTGATTTTAATCACAGCCCTACTTCCCTCTGTTATTGTCCTTCTCAGTTTATCCGATTAATTACGATTCCATTGATTCTACTTGGAATTATGTCCAGTTGTGCTTAACTACTCGGAAAATTGATGTGAAATCGATCGACTTTGTGTTGCTACGTGGAATCCTTAGTCAAGATGTACGTGAAATCATTCAACGTAACACTAAATACTTCCAATTCGATTTGATTTGAAGTTATCTAATTAATCTTTTGGTTTCATCTTATAAATATAGGGGCAAGCTAATGCGGATTTCATTTATTTTATTTATGGTTTTAGTTAATTTGCTGCATTCGTTCAAACATACACCGTATATTCTCATGGTTATATAATTAAATTTATGGAAGATTTTGCTAATTAATCTTTTGAACCACTTTTTAATCAATAAATTTTATATTTTCAATTATAATTTAGTCATGATTATAAAATTAAATTTATGGAAGATTTTGCTAAACAAATCACTTAAAATATGATTTGTTTGTTAGTTTAGATATTCACAGGATAAGATCAAATAAAATCATATTTATCTCAAAAACATCAAATTTGATTACATTATAACTTGCCATTTGTTCAAGAAAATATTTGATTCTATTTTTTTGTTATATTTTTTATTCCACAAATTACTATAGAATATTTCGGTTTTAGTTTTAATTTCTATTTTTTAAGATAAATAACTCAAAATTGATTCATTCATTTAATTTTGAACCATATGTATGTTAATTAAAAGATAAAACCAAATCTCATAGGTTCTATTGTTTAGGTAATGTATCTTTAATTATTTTTATTTATTTCTTCTTCTTATCAGTTTGCTAGAGAAAATACATCTGTGACTCTTTTTTATACGGATGTTTTCCACCACATGTTATATACAAGAATTTTTCCACCACATGTTATATACAAGAATTCAAATCCCTATTCATTTTTGTATGTAAGATTATTATCTCCATATGTATGTTGGATGGTTACAAGTAATGCTTACAAGTTTTGGTATTGATGAAGAAATGATAAATGAAATTATATAAACACATATTTGTAAAAAAGATCCGTGCAATACACGGGGTACTAAGCTAGTTTTCCCTATGATAGAAAATCGGTATATATATGGTTCGGGTGTGCACACCCTTTAGGGTGTACCTTGTGCACAAATATTATTCGGTGAAATTTGAAGCATTATTCGGTGAAATATGAAACATTTTACCGAATACTGTTATATTTTTTTTTTCCGTTCAGTTCAAATGAAAACGTCCCAATTCCATTTAATAATTTGTAACATTCTACCGAATAACGTTTAGTTTTTGGCAAAATTGCAAAAAAATAACCCTTTAAATAGGGTATTTTGCAGAAAACCACCCCTTAAAATAAAAATTGCAGAAAACCACCCGTTAAAACCGCTTTCTTTGCAAAGTCACACCCATCACCTAATTTTTGTTAATTAAATGTTAAAGTGTGTGAAAATTCAATTATACCCCCTATTTTTCTTATTACTTTACTCACTTCAATTAGTATTAGTTAATATTTAACTTTTTGACATGTTTTTCAAAAGCAAAAAAACTATAAAACATGAATTTTATTTTTAAAAAAAATAGTTTCATACATACAAAAAAACTCTATAAAAAAATGATATATAATTTATGTTTTATATATATAAAGAAATGTGTAATACTAGGGCTACTTGAAGAAAATATTTTTTAAAAATAATGTTTCATATAGTTTTTATTATTCTAAAAATTTATGTTGAATAGTAAACATATTTTTAGAATAATCTATATTATAATACTAAAGGAGAAGTCGCCTACGACATGTGGCGGCTTCTCCTTTAATGTAGCCTTTTTTAATTAATTAACTTATTTTAAAATTTCCATTAACAACTTCATTCATTTAATTATTTATTAATAACACAAAATCTTAACAAATCTTATCCTAATTAAGTATTGATTTTTTTATTTTTTTATTTTTTTATAAGTAGATTTTCTTTTAATTCCTTATAATACGAATCGGTTGAGATATTCTCGATGATGTCGGATTTTTTAGTTACGTAATAATTAATTGAGTTATTTTGTATAATCAAATTTTCTTTTAATTCCTTATAATACGAATCGGTTGGGATATTCTCGATATTATGACAATTGCTTAGTTTACATATTCATTAGATAAAATTTAAATAAAATTATATTTATTTTTTAATATAAATAAATAAATATGAGTTTATCTGTTCGGATTTTTACCTGATTCTCAACGCTCCAAAATCTTATTTACTTTTCTTGTATTGTTTCCTAAAGTTATTCATTTTTTTTTTGATATTTTTATAATCAATAATGGTGGAATGAATTTAATTTCTCCATGTAATTATTTCTATATTAGTGTAATTCATGAAGAAAATCCATTCCACCACTCTTGATTACGGAGACATCATCTACATGAAAAAACAATGAAAAAAATATTACCACCGTTACATACTTTGGTCTATTTGAAGACTCATTTTTTTTTAATTAGCTCAACTGTATCTCAAACGTATTCTTTAGTTTTATTTTTTACATTGCCTTATTTATTTCATTTCATTATTATTCTAATATTTATGAGCATCATTTTGATACTAATAAAATTTACAAGCTTTACCAATATTTGGATAACGTTATGCTTATATTTGATTCTAATGCTTAAAGTTTATTATTATTTAGGATATATTTATTTATTTCAGTATTCAATTTGTTAGAGAATGTTTATTTTTTATTACTTTGTTTGGGATACTTATAATATTTATGTCAAAAATAATAAATGATATTATATAAACATATATTTTAAAACAAAGATCCGTGCAATGCACGGGGTACTGAGCTAGTAAAAAACTATATGAGATATCATTTTTAAAAAAATTTATTTTCTTCAAGTAGCCCTTTAGTAATATACACTTTTTAAAATATATAAAACATCAATTATATCTATTTTTTATTAAAAACTTTACTAGTAAGTGAAATTATATATAAAAAATGATATTTTATAAAAAAATTACTTTTTAAAAACATGTCAAAAAGATAAAAATTAATTAATACCGATTGGATAAAATAAATTAATAATAAAAACAAGGGATATAATTGAATTTCCACACACTTTAACATTTAATTAACGAAAATTAGGTGATGAGTGTGACTTTGCAAGGAAAACGGGTTTAACGGGTGGTTTTCTGCAATTTTCGTTTTAAGGGGTGGTTTTACGCAAAACACGTTATTTAAAGGGTGGTTTTATGCAATTTTGCCTTAGTTTTTTTATTCATCCATTTCAAATAAAAGAAACATCAATTCCCTAAACAATAATACGAAATGTTTCAAATTTCACCAAATAATGTTTCACATTCCCCTAAACAATACTCACATTTCACCGAATAATGCTTCAAATTTCACCGAATAATGTTTCACATTTCACCGAATAATATTTGTTCACAAGGTACACCCTAAAGATTGTGCACAAATGATCCATACAATATATATGGTATGGTTCGGGTGAGAATACCTCTACCAGTAAGAACGAAAGAAGCATTCTGATTGGTCCACGTATATTAAAAAATGTAGCTGATTAGTCCACGTGTATTAAAGAAATTGGTCGCGCGCTCATCCCCACCCATTCTCGGGTTTCAATTCCGATTCCCAATTGCACACCCCCGCGCTTACACTACACACGCCTGTATTATATTTAAAAAAAAAACATTTCTGCTACATACGGAAGGGGGTTAATTAATTTTTTAAAAGTGCTAATTAATCAGGAAGGCTTGCACGTCAATTTCGACGTACATTATGGTGGATTTGCGGTGTATCTAAAAACACCCTAAACAAATCTCAACCCTTTCGCATGGAGAGACTCGGAGTCGGGTAGATTTGATACAAAGCGGAAGCGTCAAGTGGATTACCATCTTACCTGCTTGTAAACTTGTAAAAACACAACCCGACCCGAACCCGGAAATTTTGACCCGGAATTTTTTTACGACCCGAACCCGAAAAACCGGAATTTTTTCGAGTAATCTGGGTTTCGACCCGGCGACCCGATTGACCCGGTTGATTTATAATTATATATAATTAATTTTTTATATATAATTAAAATTTATTGCAAAATTATCAAATCATATTTTTTTTAATTTTAAAAAGAAAAAATTGACAAACCCGAAATCGACCCGAAATCCGGTCAAACCTGGGTTCAAGTCAACCCGAAAATACCCGTAACCCGTTTTACCCGAGATCCGAAGTGACCCGAATGACCCGTTTGACAGGTCTACCTGCTTGTATTTCATATTCACTTCCCATCTATATAAACTCTTAATTTAGAAGAGTTTAGGATGATGTGTCAATCTTAGAGACATTGTAGGAGTATTAACTAATCCTTTTTTTTTTGCCATTTTTCTTTGATTTTTGTAATTCTTTTTTTCTTCTTCTTTTTTCCTTTAATTCTCTTTTTTCTTTAATTTTACTAACTATTATATATATATATATATATATATATATATATATATATATATATATATATATATATATATATATATATATATATATATATATATATATAAACTCTTAATTTAGAAGAGTTTAGGATGATGTGTCAATCTTAGAGACTTTTTAGGAGTATTAACTTATCATTTTTTTTGCCATTTTTCTTTGATTTATTTAATTCTCTTTTTTTCCTTTAATTCTCTTTTTTCTTTAATTTTACTAACTATTGGGTCATTTCAAAACATTGAATTCAATCTAATATAACTATTGGGTTTAATCAAATTTATTTACTAAATATCTATATAAACTCTTAATTTAGAAGAGTTGAGGATGATGTGTCAATCTTAGAGACATTTTAGGAGTATTAACTAATCATTTTTTTGCCATTTTTCTTTGATTTCTTTAATTATTTTTTTTTCTTCTTTTTTCCTTTAATTCTCTTTTTTCTTTAATTTTACTAATTATTCTATATATAAACTCTTAATTTAGAAGAGTTTAGGATGATGTGTCAATCTTAGAGACATTTTAGGAGTATTAACTAATCATTTTTTTTGCCATTTTTCTTTGATTTCTTTAATTCTCTTTTTTTCCTTTAATTCTCTTTTTTCTTTAATTTTACTAACTATTGGGTTATTTCAAAACATTGAATTCAATCTAATATAACTATGGGTTTTTTTTGCTAAGTGGACATTTTGGGACCAAATTTTAAGTTATAGGACACAAGGGTTACAATATTAGGTAAGTGTCCACAATTGACACTTTTACCCCTATCCTTATTTCTTCCCCAAATTAAAACGGATCTGGGAAAAAAAGGGAGCCGGAGCATCTATGGCAGATCGAGAACCTCGATGTGCACCATCTCCCACCTCCCGCCTCCCTGCTCGCCGGTTCCCGCCTCCCTGCTCGCCGGTTCCTCCCTGCTCGCCGGTTCCTTCAATTTCAAGTACAACGTCGGGCCGGACACGTACAACACGGAGACGATCGCGAACGCCACCGGGTATCAACAACATCAGATCTACTAAAAACGTCTCGCTCGTTGTTTTCTAACCTAGATCTGAGAAATTAGGGGTCAGAAACCCAAGAATTGAGTTTGGAGCTCGAATTTGAGCTTGAATTGGAAAGAGGATGCGGCTTACCAGGTAAGCAATCTGTTCCTTTTCATACCGAGTACCAAATCTCCTCTCTCTTCCTCTGGCAGCTCGGTCTTCTTCGATCAATCCTTCTAGTCGTCGATCTTGACTTACCAGGTAAGCAATCTGTTCCTTTTAATCATCCATCTTGGGTTTTGTTGAATTGGTTTCGACTTCTCATGTAATTGATCTCAATTCTAGGGTTTCATGATTGCATCCTCAAAATTTCCAATTTGCAGAGAATTACATGTTTACCTTGCATTTTTAATATTAAAGCCTTTGATAATCTCATACAGGGATGGGGATTCCAAAATGCAGCAATCACCTACTGTAATTCCTGTCATGCCTTCCTTCCCTCATACCAACGTCACAACTGAGCATATTTAGAAGGTATTTTTTACTGTTGCTTCATCAATTGCTGGAAATTATAGAACTTTTTTAGTGTTCCTGCTTGAAATCGGGTAATATGTATCTAATGTTGTATTTGGAGATGTATATGGTTTTCTATGGAATTGAAGGGGCTTTTTGTATTTGTGATTCAGTAGGGGCTTTTTGTATTTGTCCTGTAATTTCTTTAAGAAGTGCATCAGTGCATGTATGAATTTTTCAGTAGCAAACTAGCAACGGCTCATTCTGTTCTTGTCACCAAAGATGTTTTCGGCACTCAAGAACAACTTCCTGTAGAAAATAAGAAGGTTCGATGAAACCCAAGCTGAAACATGATGGGCAGAGAATCGCGATAAGGTGTACGAGAAGTACAACGTTCGTGGGGCTGACAAATCTTCCGTTTCTGGGCAGAATGCTCGAAGATCAGAGGGAGCGATTTCGCCCTCTTCCCAGCACCAGTAGAGCTATGAAGCATGCTGTAATCAAGTAAAGACCAGCTACATTCCCCCACTTTTGTTGCATCTGTACTGTAGTCTAGTGTATATAAAGATGATTAATAATATTGTAAAAGAGATCTTTGGTAATGTAATGTGATGGGAAATAGAGATATTTCACTTTTCTATTTCACTGTCCTTTCCAAGCTCATTTAGAGTTTTAGTTGGTTTAGTTCATCCTTCAGCTCACATAGATAGTGTTTTTAATTAGTTATATAGCATAAATTACCATTTATTTTTAACATTATGATAAAATCCGGCCTAGGCTATGAATGCAGTTATGCAGGGAAAAAATTAAGGTAATCCCCACTTCTTATACGATCCCCAAATTTAGTTAATTGAAATGGTACTAATCACTTTATAAGACATTATAATCACCAAATCATGTTATATTCTCTATAAAAATTAGAGAGGTATTAATTTATTCGAAAGTAGGTAATCTTGAGTCGTTTACATCTATCTCGACAGTTATAGACACTGTAATCAAAATAAAAAACAAGTCATAGACACTGTCACCACTATAAAAACATGATCATAGACACTGTAACCACTATAAAAACATGATCATAGACACTTTAACCAAAGGAAAAAGTTTATGTAACCATCCTTCCCTATTTTATTCGCAATGGGAATGGGCTGATTATTACATATTGGGTTGAAGGCCCACATCTCTCTTATGATTCCATTGAGGCATGTGTAACTAATTCGGGTATGAAAATGAATTCACAAATTTCCTTACCTATCTCTCTTATGATTTTAATATATCATTTAAATATATCTCTTTCTTATGATTTAAATATATATCTCTTATGACTTTATAAGGTCGTATATATAGACGCAGTAATCAAAATAAAAACAGGGTCATAGACACTGTAACCACTATAAAAACAAAGTCATAGACACTATAATCAAAAGGAAAACCATATAGACGATGTAACCAAAATAAAAACATGGTCATAGACACTGTCACCACTATAAAAACAGGGTCATAGACACTTTAATCAAAGAAAAACCCTAGGACAAAGGGAATCACAAACACTATAGGGGCTGATGAAAGCGAAAATACATGTGATTACAGTTCTTCTCTAATTTATAATTTCTAGATTTCTATATTTTTTTAAAGTAGTTTCACCACAATAAAAAAAATTTAAAATGTAACTAATATTTTCATCATAATAAAAATAAAGTCATAGATACTGTCACCACTATAAAAACGTGGTTATAGACACTGTAATCAAAGGGAAATCATATGATAAGAGAAGCACAACCCCTATAGGGGCTAATGAGAAGCCAAAATAAATATGGTTACGGTTCTTCTCTAATATATGAATGAGTAAGAGGGTCATAAACGCTGTAAGCAAAATAAAAACTTTATAACAACAAAAGAAAACCTTAATATACACTGTAATCAAAAGGAAAACCCTATAGACGTTGTAACCAAAATAAAAACAGCTTTATAGACACTGTCATCACTATGAAAAAAGGTTCATAGACACTGTAATCAAAGGAAAATCCTAGGAAAAGGGAAGCACAAACCCTATAAGGGCTAATGAGAAGCCAAAATACATGTGGTGACAGTTCTCCTCTATATATGAATGGTTAAGAGGATCATAGACATTGTAAGCAAAATAAAAATAAGGTCATAGACACTGTAACCACTATTAAAATAGGGTCATAGACACTGTAATCATAAGGAAAACCCTATAAACGTTGTAGCCAATATAAAAACAGCTTTATAGACACTGTCACTACTATGAAAAAAGGGTCATAGACACTGTAATCAAAGGAAAACCCTAGGAAAAGGGAAGCACAAACCCTATAGGGGATAATGAGAACCCAAAATACATGTGGTGACAGTTCTTCTCTAATGTCTAATTTCTAGTTTTTTAGATTTTTTTAAAGTAGTGTCACCACAATAAAAAAATAAAGACATAAACAATGACATATACAATGTCACCATATGAATGGTTAAAATAAAGACAAACAATGACATATACACTGTAAACAGTGAGCATATTTCAGTTTTTTCTTCTTCTATCAATACAATTTTGAAAATATTTCAGTTCTCCTTCATCATATGAATGGTTAAAACAGACATAGACGATGTAACCACAGTTAAAAAAGGGACATATACACTGTCACCACTATGAACCAAGGGGAATAGAATTGTAATCACAGGTAAAACTTATAGATGTTTTTAAAACTATTAAAATAAAGACATAAACAATGACATATGCACTATCACCACTATGAAAACATGCCCATGGACACTGTAACCAAAAGGAAGACCCTATGATTATGGAAGAATAAACCCCAAAGGGGCTAATGAGAAGCCAAAAGAACATGTCATGTACAGTATGGTTTAGGGTTTAGGGTTTAGGGCCAAGGCCCTAAACCCTAAATCCTAAACCCTAAACCCTAAAATGTTAAGTACAGTACATCGTTAAGAGATGATTGTTGTAATCAAATGGAAAACCCTAGGACAAGGCCAACAAAAACCCTAAAAGGGCTAATGAGAAGCCAAAAGACATGTGATGGACTGTTCTCCTTCATCATATGAATGGTTAAAACAGACATAGACGCTGTAACCACAATTAAAACAGGGAATAGAGACTGTAATCACAGGTAAAACTTATAGATGTTTTCAAAACTATTAAAATAGAGACATAAACAATGACATATGCACTGTCACCACTATGAAAACATGCCCATGGACACTGTAACCAAAAGGAAGGCCCTATGATTATGGAAGAATAAACCACAAAGGGGCTAATGAGAAGCCAAAAGAACATGTCATGTACAGTATGGTTTAGGGTTTAGGGTTTAGGATTTAGGGTTTAGGGCCAAGAAGTTAACCATTTACTGCTGAACCACACCTAGTGAACCACATCCATTGAACCAAATCCTGTAAATCACATCCAGTGAACCAACCTTAACCACTATTAATGAACCAATTATAGAATGATTGACAAATCCAGTGAACCACACCCAGTGAACCAATCTTAACCATTATTAATGAACCAATTATAGAGTGATTGACAAATTCTGGAAACCACACTCAATGAACCAATCTTAACCAAATCCTAACCACGCCCAGTGAATTACATCCAGTGAACCAATATTAACCAAATCTTGTGAACAACACCCAGTGAACCAATCTTAACCATTTTACCAAATAATTTCAAACTAAAAATGATACTGTATGTATGTAATTTTGAACACCTTCTACCTTTGCACTATAAACATTGGAATTACTTAGTCTGGCTAGATCAAAGGACAATCCATTGGGTGGCATCTTGAAGATGATTTATCTACTTTTGCAAACTGTAGTTTGAGGATGGATCTGGAATTGTGGATCCACTATGATGATAATATGTACTGTAGATATAAGTGATTACACAAAGCAAGAGCAGAACCTGAAAATTTAAAGTCTATTACAACTAGTTGGGCGCACAACGACTTAGAAAAAACAGAGACATTGAGACTCAAGAGCTACAAAAACTAGAAAGCAAAGCAGATGAGAGAGCAGAAAAGCATCGATGAGTGAAGTCCACAAGTGCTGGCTTTGACCGATGGTCAGTCCTCCACCTACTTCCATACAGCACTTTAATTACTCCAGTGATTATATTTTGGGGAAAAAAAGCGTTCGAATAAATCCGTGAGATCTCTTCAAACAGAGTGGATCCGGAGTCGAGATCGTCGCTGAGGATGAGAGATTGGACTCGGTTGTGGAGAGGGAAGGAAGGAGATGGAGGAAGCACCGAGTGGCCATGGAAGACGCGCTGCACGGCGTCGGCGGAGGTGGCCTGATCGACGGGGTAGCGGTGGTGATGGCGGTGGAGGAGGTTGGCCTTCCTGGAGGCGAGGGGCCGGATGAGGAGGAAGGCGGGGCTGTACTCCTTGAGAGGAACTCGTACTCCGGGAAGGAGGCGCAAGGCTTTGGATTCCAACAATCAGATTTAAACGCGTGAGGTTTTTTTTTAAGGAAAAATCAGATCGGTATCGACTAATCAAATTGTTTCTTTCGTTATCACCGGATCGGGTTGTTCTCTCACACACACTTTATAGTTTATATAAGCCCATTTCTTCTTAATATCCACAAAGTTTTTGAAGTGCGGAATAGGCAGATAAAAGGCTAACAAATACTCTAGCAAGGGAGGAAGAAAGAGTATGCAAACTTTTCGCAAAAGCTGAAACTGGTAAGATCTTACTGCCCGAGGTAAGACCTTATCTGAAAATCAGTAACTAGTTAATAAGCCAATGCTGAAACTGGTAAGACCTTACCAGTGGAGATAAGACCTTATCTGCAAAACAGTAACTAGTTAAGCAAGAAGGACGAATAGGAAGCAAAGCAATCACAAGCACGAATTAAAAGAACGGAAAGTAAAGCACACGATACTTGTTAACGAGGTTCGGCACAACCGCCTACGTCCCCGCCTAGGGTTATCCAACCCGTAGGATTCAACAACTTTATTTCACTTTATCTTATGAGCCCTAGATACAACCTCTAGAAGACTTACCCACTTCTAGACTACCTTACTATCTAGCAACCCAAGCACACCAGTGAAACAAAGTCCTACCGATACCGAAGTATCTATACGTTTGGGTAGAGATGTACCCTTAGTATAACCTAGAATGAATTGTACGATAAAGCTCAATGTAAACCTCACAAACTCTCAAAGCAATAAAACAATTAAACCAATGGAGAGATGTGAGATCCGAATGCTTTGCAAAAGACTTGATTGTAGTAGACGTTGAGCGCTGTAGAGTATTATCTCCTGCAATCTTCCACTTCTCCTTTTATAGGCCGGCTCTTCCAATTTGAAAATTGAACGTTTGAAAGTTTTGCTCCAAAGAATGTTGAGGAGCGTTGGAACAAGTTTAGGAGAGATCTTCGGCTGATTGAAAAAGTCCCAGAAGCTTCTTATGGAGATATGCTGAGATTTTGTCTTGGATTTGAATTCTTGGAAATTCTTACGTTGAAATATCTTGAATGCAATCCCTGAAATTCTCAACAACCAAAATCTAGCAAATATGGGATAAGATAGAATGTTTAAAAATCAATCCAATATTAAAGCCACAATATTAGTACGTAATTGAACTTCAATGTTGGCCCATTAATTATAACCTAGGCCCAATAACATATTGGCCCTTAGAATCAGAATTTGAGCTCAAGTAAAATTAGGCCCATTAAAAACAAGCCCATTAAAGTTGAGCCCATTCGTGTACAACTTGAGCCACTGTTGGTAAGGTCTTACCAGTGTCCGGTAAGGTCTTACCAAAACCTGAAAACCAAGGTTTTGGCTTTGGTTTATTTTGAAACGTTGAATGCAATCAAAGATTGGTTTAACCAAATCTCTTGAAGATCTCAACAAACCAACAACCTTTTGAACTTGAAGATTGCTTCACAAAATCCTCAAAGAGGCTTTTAGAAAGTCAACCCCAAATCTTCAATAACCAACTCAAATCCTACACAAGATCTCCACAAACTAATTAATAATTAAATGAATATATCCGCATATATAAATAAATACTAATTGATATTATTTGTCTTCCATCATATAAAAATATATCACAAATATATGCACATCATCAAGGTGGAATCAACAGTTTTCCTAGCAGTGGTTCTAGTTTGGTACGATCCAACTCAGGTATCCAACTTGACCCGACCAGCCCTAGATCTCTTAAAAAGAAAAGATTCCTACCGATTATAATGTTCTGGGTGTAAACTAAAGGATTCGTTAGAAGAAGATGACTATGTATATTCATTCTCGTGGTTTAAATAACCTTACAGTAACAAAATCAGTCCTACAAATCAGGAGTTGATTTATCTATCAATAACAATAAGATACAATCTAAACAAACAAAGGTAAAGGATAATTACAAATATTAACAGTAAATAATATATCTTAACATGCCCTCGCAAGCTCAAGGTCGGGGACGAACTTGCAGCTTGGCACTTAAAGTCTTAAACCGATGGGTACCAACCGCTTTAGTGAAAATATCAACAATCTGATCAAGAGACCGAACATGGCGAACAACTAGGTCACCATCAGAGACTTGTTCGCGAACAAAATGGTAGTCAATCTTGATGTGTTTGGACCGCTGATCAAAGACCGGATTAGCGGATAGAAAGGTAGCGCTCAGATTATCACAGAGCAAAATCGGAGCTTGAGAGAGAAACTGATACCGCCATTTCATGGAGAAGTTGTTGCAACCAAATTAACTCAACAGTTGTAAATGTAATAGCTCCCTTAGTTTCTTAGAAGGCCAGCTGATAAGATTTCCACCAAAATACTCCCTCCGTCCTAAAATACGTGGTCTTTTAGACCTTTACACGTTAATTAAGAAAACCTATTTATATTTAAATGTCATTATTTTTATAGAGAGAGTAACTCTTTAATTTTAAGTACTATTGTACTTTTTTAGGGTAATAATTACCCTATAACCCTAAAAACCCATGTATTTTTGACAAAATTTCAAGGCCTAAAAGGCCATGTATTTTAGGACGGAGGGAGTATATAGCAAAACCATGCTGGGATCGGCAATCATTAGGGTCAGAGGCCCATCCGACATCAGAGAATGTGACCAGGCGACGATCAAAGAAGGGCTGCATGTGAAGACTGACATAAATGCTACCTTTAAGATAACGGAGAATCCGTTTCACAGTAGCCCAATGAATCTCCGTGGGATTATGCATGAACTGACAAACTCGATTAACAACATAAGAGATCTCAGGTCGAGTAATAGTAATGTACTGCAGTGCACCAAGAATGCTGCGATATAACGGAGGGTCAGACATAGGATCACCAGATTTGAACAAGATGAGACTCAGCAGGTTCGGTAGGAGAAGCAATCGACTTTGCTCCGGTCATAGCAATGCGTTTCAGAATGTCACCTATATATTTCAACTGACTCAAATGAAGAGAAGAATCAGTACGAACAACTTTAACACCCAGAAAATAATAAAGAGGTCCAAGATCTTTGAGTGAGAATGTACGATTCAAACTAGAAACAAAGTCATCAATGAAGACCGAATGAGAGCCCGTAATAATGAGGTCATCAACATAAATTAGAACATAGACAATATGTTTGTTGGCCTTTTTAATGAACAAGGAAGAGTCAGAAACATACACAACCCTGAAAACCATGATGAAAGAGAACAAAAAATAGGCATGGTATGGAACAAAACTTCAATTTGGAATTTCTATATGAACGGAGAAACGAGTAACATAAGCAACCAAACGACTTCAATAACCCATAATCCGGTATTTTCCCATATAATCGGTGGAAGGGTGACTTGTACTGGAGAATAGGAGCGATTGTTCTATTTGACAGTTAAACAGATGTGTGAAAAGCATGATCCCAAAACTCTTTAGATAGATTAGCGCAAGCCAATAAAGCCAGACCTTTTTCAACAATAGATCTATTACGACGCTCAGCGGAACAATTTTGTTCCGGAGTATATGGACAAGACACATGATGGACAATGTCAAGAGTTTCAAGATAGGTAGAAACATTGCGGTATTCCCCTCCCCAATGAGTTTGGAATGCTTTAATGAGAGTGGAGAATTGAGTCTTTATTAATTGAATGAATAATTGAAAAACAGAATAGACTTGTGATTTGGTGGAAAGAAAATAAATCCATACAAATTTTGTAAAGTCACCGACAAAGCTAACATATTACTTATTACCATTAAGAGAAGTGATTGGGGAAGGACCCCATACATCTGAATGGACTAAATCAAATGGCTTTGCAGCAGTGACTGAACAACTTGACAAAGGAAGACGATGACTTTTGGCAAGCTGGCACGAGGAGCAAACAGACGCCAATTTATTTGATGAAACTAGGAGATGACAATTTGAAATAAGACGACGGAGGACTGACTTATGAGGATGAGCAAGACGGCGATGCCAACAATCGACGAAGGCACGCTCACCAAGATAAACGACAGAATGACTCAATTTTGTGGAGGGATTGGATGAAGGAAGACGGTAAAGACCATTCTCAATGGTTTCTTTTAGTAATATCTGACCCTGCAAGTTCTTAACAAAGCAACAATCGACATGAAACTCAAGAAAGACATTATTGCCACGGCATAGTTTTGAAACACTTATCAAAATTTTTAGCATTGTTGGAACAAATAGGACAACATGCATAGCAGGTAAAATAAAATGTCCTAAATGAGTTATGAGGAGAGACATACCATTCCCGACCACCAATTGATCATTGTCCTTGTAGTTGAGCTGAATGCTCAAGCTGTTTAGGTCTGCTGTATTGTGCTGATTTGCACCAGAATCCACGACCCATGGATCAAAAATTTCAGATTGACACCCCACTGCATATGCGTGTTTCCCAAAGGAGGAGGATTGTTGTTAGAGCGCTGCTGCAACAGCATGTTTGTTTGTTGCCGGGAAATTGCCCAGATTCAGTAGGGCAAAGCAATTGATAGCCTAGTGTCTTGGCTTGCTACAAAGTTGAAAAGTTGGACGAGGGCGATTAGATAAGATGCTACAGCATACTCCCGATCAGAGGAACGATCAGACAAAGATCCGCCCCTCCCGCAACCGCGACGCCCTTTGGAGGTTGCATAATTGGTCGTGGGTGATAGAGAATCAGATAAGGGATGCGATTTCCTGTAGGCATTTTTCTTCCTGTAACAAATGGCCAAGTAGCTCATCCGAAGAGATAGGCTCTTTGCTTAGAGCAAAAGCCGATCGGAAAGAAGCAAATTGAGAGCCAAGTCCGAAGGGTATATATGACACAAGATCGTCATCAGTAATCACGCACAATGATTCAGCAAGTTCATCGGCGATTGCACACTTTTTCTCTACATATTCGAGGACGGACATAGAACCCTTTGAAAGAGTTTGAAGCAACTGACGAAGATGCATTTGACGAGCTCTAGATTGAGCATGAAACATCTAGGCCAAGATACCCCACGCATCTGCTACAGTAGACGCACGTGCTACGTGCTCAAGGAGAGGTGTGGTGAGAGTGGATCGAATTCAAAGAAGAACATGACGATCCTTGCGTACCCAAGTGTGATATTTCGGATTTGGAACCGAAGGAGACGCAACCTTGTCACCATCAGAAGGATGCTACGCAGGATGTGGGGCAGGGATTGTCGCGGCGGTGGAGCAGAAGGGGTCAAGAACGATTCAAGAGCTTTGGCTTCCAATGCAGAGCGAACAATGTTGCACCAGAGAAAGTAGTTTGCTGCGATCGAGACAAATCGCAAAGTTTGGAAGTTGAAATTGAATGGAATTCCCATTAGATGAGGCGGAAAGCAGAAGTTGGTGAGGAGAGGTAGGGTTGGTGGCCATTGATTGATCGAGAGGATCGAATTTTAGGATGATACCATATAAACTAAAGGATTTGTGAGAAGAAGATGATTCTGTATATTCATTTTCGTGGTTTAAATAACCTTACAGTAACAAAATCAGTCTTTCAAATCAGTAGTTGATTTATATATCAATAACAATAAGATACAATCTAAACAAACAAATGTAAAGGATAATTACAAATATTAAAATAAATAATATATCTTAACACTGAGTGACACCGCTGTCAAATTGTATGGTTTTCATGTTAGTTGGTAAAATCTAATCTTATTATATAAAATTCAATAACAATTCGACAATGTCTCCCAACTTAATAAGATGTTTGATAATGAAATGATTAATCCGTCAAACTTATAATCTGTATTTTTTATTAGTCCAATTTTCCATTCCAATTGACAATCGTATGTACGATCTAGCATGACCTAAATACCAAGGTTACTGATATATGAATATGATGCCTAATAGATTAATTGATGTATCTGATACATATGTTTGTCAAACACGCCCTAACACCAAGATTCTCTGACTAAGGAGAGAAAATCTCCTAGGTTGTGTTTTCCCCTTCACCCTCATTTAAGGGGTGGAAAGGGTGAGATATCCACTTCACCCCCTCCACCTTCCCTTCCCAAGGTAGAAAAATTCTACCACCTCTACCCCCTTCCACCCCCTAAATGAGGGTGCAAGAAAACACACCCCTACAATCTAAAATACATCATTATACTAACTCCAATGGTTGTGTGTAAAGGTGTATATGTGTATTTTTTAGACATTTTTAGCTCCATTGGTTGGTTTTGGGGTGCTTCAAATGTGCACATTTGAGAACGTAATGTGCAAATTTGAACACATCACATCCCCATGTGCAAAAACTTTTTCAAAAAGCAAGACAATTTTAGTGGAAATTAATTGTATTTGAATGGTGGGTAAAAAATACACATTTAACCATTGAAGTAAAATACCAAAAAGTAAGATGTATTTTTACACATCTTGTGCAAATGTATACATTATAAGCAAAATCATTCTGGATAGTCTTAGGTAGACCAGTCAAAACATAACCCGACCCGACCGTTTGAAATTTTTTGGGTCAAGACCCTAAAATTTTGACTCGGAAATTTTTTTCGACCCGAACCCGAAAAACCGAAAATTTTCCGGGTCATCTGGGTTTCGACCCGGTGACCCGATTGACCCGGTAATTTTGACCCGATTTACCCGATTGACCCGGTGACCCGATTGACCTGGTTGATTTATAATTAAATATAATTATTTTTTTATATATATAATTAAAATTTATCGCAAAATTATCAAATCATGATTTTTTTAATTTAAAAAAGAAAAAATTGACAAACCCGAAATCGAGCCGAAATGACCTGAAATCCGGTCAAACCCGGGTTCTAGTCAACCCGAAAATACCCGAAACCCGTTTTACCCGAGACCCGAAGTGACCCGACCCGAACCCGACCCGAATGACCCGTTTGACAGGTCTAGTCTTAGGTGTAACACCAAAGTAATAAGGGTAGATATTTATGATAAAATAAAATTTTAAAAATTATATTTATGTTATAAATAACCAATCATATAATATTTAGAAAATTATTAAAATTAAAAAGATGATTATTTGATGATAATAATTTTAATATTTTTTAAATATGTTTTTCATGAGAAAATTATATAAATGATTATTTATAACATAAATATACTTTTTTATTTTTTTTTAAATATGTTTTTTTTCATCTTAAATAACCCTATATTAATTGTTGTTTGTAAATAACCACCCCTTATTAAAAAATTGTCAAATAACCACCCATTAAATATAGGTTTTTTGCAACTAACCACCCATACCCCCTTTCTTGTTAAACCTCACTTAATTTGATATGAAAAGACAATTATACCCGAAAATCCGGAAATTTTCCGGGTAATTATCTAGGTATCAACCCGGTGACCTGATTGACCCAGTAATTTTGACCCGATTTACCCGATTGACCCGGTTGATTTATAATTATATATGATTAAATTTTTTTATGGAGATTCTAATTTATTACATTTTATAATTACAATCACTTGATTTTTCATTTTCAAATCAACTTTTATATTTATTTGTATTGTGTAATACTCCGTCCGATCGATAGTATTTGATTTATTATTTTTCAACACATTTTTTTAAGAAGATCAAAATTCTAAAAAATATTAAAATAATTCTATATTTATTACTAATTACATGAAATTATATATTTAAAAATTTGATATTTGATATTACATTTAATTAAAAATTACATGAAATAATAAAAATCAAATGTTTTTAATCAGATGTAATAATATATAAAATATTAAATTTTTGAAAAAATTATTTTAAAATTTGATATTTATATATTATTACATTTCATTAAAAATTATGAGAAATAATAAAAATGAAATATTTCAGATCCGATATAGTATATAATTATAAGCACTAGAATTTATGAACAACGCCTTTAATTTTAGAATTTTAAAATTATCAAGTCATGATTTTTTTAATTTAAAAAAGAAAAAATTGACAAACCCGAAATGGCCCGAAACCCAGTCAAACCCGGGTTCGAGTCAACCTAGATATACCAAGAACCCATTTTACCCGAGATCCGAAGTGACCCGATCCGAATGACCCGTTTGATAGGTCTAATTATCTGAAAAATCAAGCAACAGAGAGAAGTATAACTGTCTTTTTATTAAAAATTAAACATTAAAGAATAGGGGTATAATTGTCTTTTCTTTTCATATTAAATTAAGTGAGGTTTAACAAGAAAAGGGTATGGGTGGTTAGTTGCAACTAACCTATATTTAACGAGTGGTTATTTGATAATTTTTTAATAAGGAGTGGTCATTTGCAAACAATAATGAATAAAGGGTGGTTTTATGCATTTTTGCCCAAATATAAGGATGTATTTGAGCCTACGAGGGTGTAGTGTAGGAGATCTCCTCTCCTGCCTGGGTGACCTGCCCCTTCCATGCCGAGGAAAAAGATGACAATAGCAAAATCAACCACACAAAACAGATATGGTTTGACAAGTGGCCACCTCTTATTGGGCAACAAGATACACTCTCCCACAAATGAAAAAAAACCCAAATTTCAGATAAGAGGGAAAAAAAAATTCTACTAACTGAAAAGATCAAAAGCCCATAACACAGCTCATTTCAGTACTCAATTGACTTTGTTTCTTCTTTGGAAGGAAAGCAATGGCAAGCATGGCATCAGCTGCTATTGGGTTGGGGGTGACGCCCCTTCCCAAATTCGCCGCCGCCAGAAACACCTCCAGGCTGGTTGTCCGGGCAGCCGACGCGGCAGCTCCCGCCCCGACCCCCTCCGAGGGTCAGGCCCCGCCCCCCAAGCCCCCTCCGGTTGGGCCCAAGAGGGGCACTCAGGTTAGTATATTGGATATATCTCACATCGATTATAATAAAGAAATTACGGATATAAGAGATGATGAAACCCGTCTTAATTTTATGTAGGTGAGGATTCTTAGGAAGGAGTCTTATTGGTACAAGGGCGTTGGATCGGTCGTTGCGGTTGATCAGGTGATGCCCTTTTACAAGTTGAATATGGTTGTTTAGTTTCTTGTTGAGTTTGAGATAAGTTTGATGGGAATGATGGGCTTGCAGGATCCGAAGACACGATATCCGGTTGTGGTTCGATTCAACAAGGTGAATTATGCGAATGTATCCACCAACAACTATGCATTGGATGAGATCCAGGAGCTTGCTGTTTAGAAATGGAATTTCAATTAGTGATTAAATTGGCTTTGTAAAATTTGTAATGTTGTTGTGTCCAAATCTTCACATTTACAATTATGAGTGATTTATGTCATCTGCAACAAAGATTTGGTGTTCTATCCATATGCGGAATCGATTCAAATGCTTTACACTTGTGAATGCTTTTCATTTTGGAATCTCCTTGTGAATGATTTTAGACATTGTCCAAAACTACCAAAGTTCTATGACAAGAAAAAAAAAAGATCTTACTGATACAAAGGGCTTGTAGGAGTTTAGATGTACACAACCTGAACAAAATCTGTAGAAATTGAAGTCGCCCTGGTAGGGATTGAACCAAGGTCTTTAGCATATTACATACAAGCTTTAAGGATTCCTTACAGATAGTGTAAATATTATAGGAAGTGTGGTGGAAATGAACAAATTTACGGAATCCAGCAAATGCTAACAAGATCCTGCTTTCGAAAGTAACTTCTTGTATAGCTAGCTATATCTAATTCTTCTAAGGATATCGGATGCCGACCTGATTGATGTCTACACCTTGATTTGAGCCATGAGTAGGATCACCAGGTTCAGGTTGTGGATGATATGACGACGTTGGATAGGCATATGTCTTGCAAGTATGAAAAAAGCAAAGATATGCAAGTCTGTGTTGCAGTCCAAACTCCAAATCCTCGATCAGAAGCACGTAATGAGCAGATAGAACCGGCTGATAAAAATCTGTTTACTTCAGGGCTAACAGATTTTCTTTTATCCTGAAAGAATCAATGACAGCATTTCATCTTGTGAATTAGTAGGGCACAAACTGATATTGAGTTTGCATAGTTTTTGCACCATGTTGCTGAAACCGATTTGTACAAACTTTAAATGCAGAATGGTGAAATAAAATATCGATAATGGATTCTCCAACATAAGTCAAAATCAAATGAATGAATGTAGGAAATGAGACCTAAGAGAAGCAACAAGCAACAATATTACCTCCAAAAATGAAAGAGCAAGGTCTCGGTTTTCATAGAACTCTTCCATCCATTCCATCTAAAAGACCTGACCAAATTCCCTGCACTTGTGGTAGCTGTGCAACAAAAGCATTCCAAGGTGGGTACCCAACTCCACTTCCTCGGACGCGACCATCCATGCGCAAAGACATGTACCTGCAGATAAACAGGAACGAATGAGTTGAGCCATGATCAGTAAATTCCTATCTTACTAATAATAACCATAAAGTCCATAATGAGATGTCTTCGTGTTCTATTAGTGACAGGGCAGTTTGGCAGCTACTTTCAGCAGCCTGTATAAATCACTATCACAGGTTTTATGTTCTTCTAAGGGAATATGACGAGAGGAAGACTCAATACCACACTTACACAGGAGAATCAGGAGCGACATTTGCCAGTTTCTTCTGCTCATCTAACCACCTGGTTTGGGAAAAAAAGAACAGTATCCTTATGAGGTTTAGAAAAGTACCATTCATGGAAGAGAAAGAGCCAGAAAAAGAAACGAATCCACCATAGTAATAGAGGCATTACTCGTTCCACTCATTAACATAAACAGGAGCTAGCTGCCAGAGTCTTCTTCTCTTATCTGTTAATTCCTTAACATCTTCATTCAGATTGAACTCAAAGCTCGGCTTTTCACTATCTGTAACTAAAGGAACCACAAGCACCCCTCTTTCCAAGAGCCCCTCAGTGAACGGTTCACTTTGCTTAAAAGACTCAGAAATGAAGGAGGCCGGTCCAGCTAAGACCACGAGACGGGCAAACCCCCTCAACGAACTCACGGGAATGATCCTCTTCTCATCCACACGGACCTTTAGATTTGAAAGGAATTCCTCCCTTGAAAGCCTGGCCTCTTGTGCATTCTTAGCCTTGTTATCTCTGGCATACAAGAAAGCGAAAACTGAGACGGCTCCTAGGTCTATGCCTAGCCCATTCAAAATGTCAGGGACCTGTTGGGCTCTGGATGGATTATTGAGAGCAGAGATTAACTGGGTGAGGGCAATTAGTCCTCCTAGTCCAGCACTTGCAATGAAGGCTAGATAGAAGAACATCCGAACCGACCGGAAAGGCGAAAGCACTTCACTCCTTATCTTTGCTGTAGAGCTAGAGCACACACACAGACCAATCAATATTCAGATAGTTTAAGAACTGGATCAGGAAATCCAATAAGTAATGACACTTCTTCCAAACGCCAACCATCAGAAAATGAAAAGATCAAATTTTGATTAATAGAGCACATTCACCGACTCTTTATCTTTGATGTAGAGCTAGAGACACAGACCAATCAATATTCAAATGTTAAATCCAGATTGTTTAAGAACTAGATCAAGAAATCAAATCAGTAATGGGACTTCCTCCAAACCCCTAACCATCAGAAAATGAAAAGATCCAATTTTGATTAAAAGAGTTTGAAATACAGCGTTGAAGTTCGAATTGTTAAGATGAACTATCTATGTACAGTGATTAATTTCTCAATGAACAGCAAAAGAGTGTCATATATATGATCTCCTCACAAGAACCCTAATCCCCAAATTTGTTTCCTACGAACATAATAAACATAAATTGACTTGATACTTTGAATTTATTGACAGAAAGGAAGAGAGAAAACCTAATTTGAGAAGAAGAGGAGGGTTTGTTGGCAGCAGAACAGGTGACGGCGAAGGAAAACAATCTCCGCCTCCGCCGATCGCGATGGAGGAAGACAACAGTTTTATCCTGGAGGCAAAATGAGCGGCAAAATCCGGAGGCGAGTTTAATTGGGAAATTGGGGAATCCGATTACGTAAGCTAATTGAGCGGAGGAAGCCATGGCTAGACAGAGGACGAAGAAGAAGCAATGGCGGATTACTGAGCATGAGCAGAAGAAAAAACGCCAGCCGTTGGGTTATGGCGGGACCCAACGCCAACAGTTGAGGCTCTGATCCTTGTGATGCGGGTGACTATCATAGCGCCACGGTACACTGGACTAGTATCCAAGTTGAATACTCTAAAAAAAATTCAGGGCTAATTGTGGAAATAGTCTGAATTTTGGGGCAGTTGTGAAAATATTCAAAATAGTTCTAACTCGTGGAAATTACTTGTAGGAGTCACTAAAGTCCGTTTGAGATCCCCGGCATACCAGTGTCGAGTAAATTGAGAGGCCTAAACAAACGCTAAACGGGTTAATCGTCATGATATTAATAAGTTAAAACATAAATCTTCAATTTCAATTCGAACAAAGTAAAGAAATGACAGACACATGAGGAAGTTGAGGAAGACTCCAAGATGAAAGTGTGACTAAGGAGAACTAGTGATGGTAACGGGGTGGAGATTCTCCATTCTCCGCGGGGAATCCCCACGACGGGGTATGGACGAGGATTTTAAACGAGGATGGGTTGAAATAAGTATCCTCGTCCGGAAATAGGAACGGAGGCGGGGATATCGATATAGGCCCCCACCCCGATTCCCGCCCTTTTCCCGTCCCCCACTCTACCCTAGGCGTGGCCACGGGTTACGGGTCAACCCGTGACCCGCCGGGTCGTTGACCCGCCGGGTCCGGGTTGGCGGGTAGGGACGGGTAGCAGGTTAGGGTTAGGGTCAGGGGATCCGTAACCCGTGACCCGCCGGGTTGACCCACCGGGTCGACATATTTTAAAAAACTATCCGTTGGTGGTGGGGCCCACAGGTCGGAGGTGTTTTTTTTAAAAAAAATGTAGCCGTTGTAACGGCTAGTAGAGTGCTCGGGGCTATAAATACCCGACTCCTCCTATCACAAATCTCATCCAATCCATCAATCACCTATCAATTTGATTTTCATAAGCTCGTACGTTGTAATCATGTCCGGTGACAACCTCAAAGAGGCGTTGTTAATTTCAAGATCACTACGATAAGGCGGATGTGCAAGCCGATCGATCATTCGTAGCCGTTTGTCGTCATTGTGCTAAAAGGTACAAGATGCGGAATAACCTTGGCCATGGTAATTTGAAGTCTCACATCACCAACAAGCACCCCGAGAAGATTAAGAACGATGGCGCTTCGGGCTCGAGCGGGACGAGTGGCGGTAAAAACTAGTCTATTATTCCTATGTCCTAAGTATTAATAATAAGTAGTGAGTATTGTAGTAATGTAGTAAGTTTATGTTTTACGTATTTATGTTATTATGTTATGTTATGTGAATTGGTGAATGTGAGTCGTGATTTGTAAACGTGTATTCGTCTTTAGGTTTACAATAAACTTGTGTTTGAATGATTCAAAGAATATTGTTTTATAAGATAATATTTTTACTAATTACCTAACAACTTAGAAAAAATTACCTAAACATTATATATTACATTTAAAATGTTCAAAAAATAAAAATCTACATAAAATATATTGGAAACTTAACATATAAATTTAATTAAAAGTTAAGCTAGTTAACTAGTAGCCAAACACCACCCAAGTGCAACTTAAAAAAAAAATAAAAAAAAATTTGAATCGGGGGGCAACGGTTACATTTCCAACGGTCGACCCGGCGGGTCGACCGTTGGACCCGCCGGGTCGAACGTTGGACCCGGCGGATCGATCGTTGCCCAACGGCTACATTGGAGGGAAAGGGCTCGGTTTGGCTCTATAAATAGCCCCTTTCCCTCCCAATTCCAACCCACACCTCACTCATCTCCTCTAATCTCATCTTAATCTCTCTAATCGCTCTATAATCGCTCTCTAATCGCTCGATCTTGTCTCTCGTAATCCCGGTTTCGTAGTCTCTCTCTTAAATCTCCTAAATCTCTTCAATTCAACATGTCGGGTTTCATCAACCGAGTTACTAGGGGTCGCAAGAGTGTTAGCGGAGCCCCATCTTCATCGACCCCGAGTGTCGGAGGAGGCGGCTCGAACCCGGCGGCGGCACCAAACCTTCGTCGAAGTGCATCGGTCTCGGCGGCGAGCGGATCCCGACGTCGTCGAGATGATGCTCTACTCGCCGACCACGTCGACGAGATCATGGAGGAGGAGGAGGCCGAGCTCGAGGCCGATGGGATCCCCTAAGCCGGAACTCCGACGATTCCGACCCAAGAGTCCGGGTTCCCCGCCGAAGGGAGCCAAGGAACTCCGGCCGATGGCGACCCTATTACTACGGCGGAAGTTCGAGCCGCTACTTTCAAGTATTGGTTCACGAAGGGTCCTAGGGAGCCGGCTTGGGAGGAATCGAGTTGCGCCGCCAAGTACAACTTTTGCTCCACGGTCTACAAGCACAAGAAGGGAGGCGGATATGGGAACTACGGTCGCCATATCCGTTCGAAGCATCCCGAGAAGCTCGGCCTCGCCAAAGGGCAAACTCAACTAACCGGGTACGCATCTTCTTCCTCTCAACCCCCTGGTTTATGGTCTTATGATTATCGTAGTTGTCATGATCAATATGCGGAAATGATAGCTGCCGAGGGTTTAGCTTATAGTTTTTCACAACGTTTATGTTTCAATGAATTTATTACGCAAAATGTTCAACCTGCATGGCAAGGTATTAATCGAAACACGATTAAGAGGAAAATACTTAGACGGTATAACACCCGTAAAAATGAATTAATCGAATATTTTCAAAAAACCATGATTTACACGTTTCGATTTGTAGTGACATTTGGACCGACCATTGGCAACATCACTCCTACATGGGTGTTACTTGCCATTGGGTTGATCAATGTTTTCAATTGCACAAACGTGTTTTAGCTTTTCGAGTTTTCAACGAAGCACACACGGCACGAAACATAGCAGGTGTCCTTTTAAAGGTTTTACAAGAATATAGATTAACTAAAAGAGTTTTTAGTATCGGTTTTGACAACGCTTCTGCCAACACCGCATCTATCCCCGATTTAATCCAAAACTGTCAGCCCGCGATAGGCGGCAAGTTTTTCCACATCCGTTGCGCCCCTCACATTTTAAACTTATGTGTTCAAAGCGGCAAGTTTTTCCACATCCGTCGACCCTTTGACCCGCCAGGTGACCCGAACCCGCCAACCCGTGGAAATCCCGGGTTAGGGTTCGGGTCGCCCTTCCCCGACCCTTGACCCGGCGGGTCGAACCCGTCGACCCGCCGGGTCTGACCCGTGGCCACGCCTACTCTACCCCATCGGTGATCCCCAACCTCAGCCCCCGTTTAAAAGAATTAATTTGCCAAACATGCCATTTTTTGGGCCTAAATTAGACAACTGTCCACGGACATATCCAAATTGGTGAAATGTCCATCAACCCTATTATCCCAATTCCTCTGCCCCCTATCAGAACCGTCTCCATCGATCGCGAGCAGGGAGATTTGATATCTCAACCTCCGAGCAACCATCCATATCGCCTCTGTTCTCGCTCTTCGATTATCCTCCGTTCTCGCTCCTCCTTCTCCGATTCGCCTCCGTTCTCGCTCCTTTTCCTGCTCTCTCCCTCTCGCTTTCAAAACCAGAGATGGATCTGAAAACTTGAAGGATCTGGAAACTTATTCGAGACGGAGGAGAGGAATAGAGAAAGCAAGAGGAATTGATCTCAAATGCTGAAATTTTGAAGAGAAAGCAAAACTTCTTGTGTTTTTGTACTTTTAAAATCTGAAATGGTGAAATTAATTCTTATTAATAAAATTTCGTTACGCTGAAATTAATTCTTATAAATTATAAAAGAACATATATTATTTAAGGTAAAAAAAGGCATTACCATCTCCGTTGGACCATCAATTATTCCAATCACATATTGCTGAACTGATGATGAAGTATAAAAGTTGGATATTTTGATGGGATGGACTATTTAATTTTTTTACGGAAATTTCACGAGGTACCCCGAGGTATCGCTTAATTCACGCGGTGACCAATTATTTTACACCATTCACGTGGTACCCCCGAGGTTTTGATTCCTTTCACCTCGTACCCTTTTCCCTTTATTTTAACGGTTTCCGTTAGTTCAAAATAAAAAAAATAAAATCAATTGAATTGACATAGAAGAAATTGGGGAAAGAAAAGGGAGATGGAAGACGGCGGCAATTTCCGTCCCTCAGGTGCCAATTCCATGAATGGAACTATGGAAGCGACGATTCAAGTGCCCCCACCTCGCCGATTTCTGATCGAGCCTCGACGTTAAGCCGTTCCAGCCCTAGAGGACTGTATTCGGCAAAGTCCATGGGCCGGCGCTGAAATGTTCCACACCGCTGCGCTGGAAGGGACTTCGACGCCGCCGTCGCTGGAAACCTAGCTAATCAACAACCCGACCCTCTCGCCTGCGCCTCCGGAGAATCTGCATAAGCGACATCAGATTGATTACAGGCCTTGGATGCCGGATCTCGGGGAGAAGATCCTGATCGGGCAGAACTCGATGTTTTTTTGGATCTGGTTTTTACATGGCAAGAAACCATAATCGCCTTATCAGATCCAACCCAAGGGCCATCCGAAACCGCCCTAATCCACTTTTCATAATCTCTTCCTCCATCCGCCTGTTCATAATCGCCATATTAGAAGAGATTCACTGGATCTGGTCAAGCAACGGAACAAGCAGGTTTCAGATGGTGGTGATAGGGCGGGTTTCGGATGTTCGTGAAGCTGTAACAAGGGGTGAGATTCAAAGGAGATAATGAACAGTGGAGAAACCTATCGGATCTGGTCAAGCGACGGAACAGGGGAACCAAAGAAGACAATGAACAGTACGTACACCAACTTCAGATTTGGCCGAGTGGTATGCAGAACTGACTTTGAATGATGTGGATCTGAAAGATCCTTCGATGGGGAGTCCACTTATGGAGGTAGCGTGGCCGGAGTAGGACTCGAAGCCGGTGGATTTGTGCAGGACTCGAAGCCGGTGGAGGTAGTGCGTGGAACTGACATTTTTTTTTTAATTTTCCAATAACCTTTTAATTTAGTAACAGAGTAACGGGACTGTTAAAAATAAAGGGAGAAGGGCACGAGGTGAAAGGAATCAAAACCTCGGGGGTACCACGTGAATGAGGTAAAACAATTGGTCACCGTGTGAATTAAGCCATATCTTGGGAGTAGCTCGTGAAATTTCCGTTTTTTTTATAAAGAGGTGGACTATTTAATTAATCATAAGGGCTTTAGGCAAGATGTCGGAATGACTATTGATAAGATAATTTCACCTAAATTATCACAGGTCCTTTTCATTTTTTCCGAACACATTGCAAAAAGGGACAAAACTCTCTTTTCCCGAATCGAAACCTAAATCTGTCGAACGAATTGTTTTGATTGAAAACAGCCTAAAATCGATGAAATTAATCAAAAGATCAATCAATCAACACACGAATTGGTATATCGCTCGCTTTACGTGATTATCGAATGGCGATTTTTGGTCTTCGTCCGAAAAAACTGTCGAAGGAAGAGCTCGGCAGATCGATACGAGGTGAATGAATAAGCTCGTCAGGTTTAGGTGAGGTGAATACGTAACCTCGATGCATAAAAACGAGGTTATGAAGGAGCCTCATCTACTTTTCATGAGGTATATAATGACCCCTTTGAAGATCTTATCTAAATCCTTGTTTACATAAGCCGAGCTAAATCAATAACCTCGGCTTCTGTTGTTGAGGTGAAGGAGGGGGCTCGGCTTCTGTTGTTGAGGTTAAGGAGGGAGCTCGGCTTCTTTTGTTGAGATTAGTATGTAAGCTCGGCCAATGTTGTTGAGGCTATAAAATAGCCTCTTTGACATTGCATAAATTCATTAAATTGTGTATATGTGTGATGGATATTATTTTAATGCAAACTCATATGCTTCTAAGAATGAGACAGACTATAAGAATGAGACAGACTAAATGACTAAATTAGTTTAGAAAATGTTGTTTTACCCACTTTTGATTGTAACTCTCAATGACTAAATCAATATCATAACTTTATCTAAATAGCAAATTAGTTGTTCTTAATCAGACATGAAACAGATTAATGCATATTTTAATGTTTTATCTTCTAGTAATTGTTTCAAGTGGCCACTTTCCACCTATCCTCAAAATTAGATTTGACATGTTAAGCTAATTAATTAATGAAGTAAAAAAATAACAGAGTTACAAAAATAGGGAGAGAAGAACGGAGAACAAAATCACACTATTAAGCAATGATCTGCGAAGAACTCAAGGATAAGTTGAGAATCTTCACATTGGTCATGAAGAATTCGTTCCCTTGTATGTAAATTATTTCCAATGTAGCTTTAAACTCATTTTTTAATACAGGTTGCAGTTACACAAAATACCTTATATGTAAATAAGAAAAATGTAATTACTTGGAGCTACATTACCTGTACTAATCTAAATAACAAGTCATTGGTAGTGACTGTTGTTATGCTATGGAAATCTAATGTATTAGCAATAGAAAAACAACTAGGAATTACATCCACGTTGCATTCACGATGGTTTCATGAACAAAAAATATTGATATATGTCAGTTCGACAAGTAATATTGAAATCTTAAATTATCTCTATTGATGTTACATTCATGACGAATACATCAATTCACTAGTGTTTTGGCCCGTGCTACGCACGAGTCTAATTTTTTTTTATATAAATTATATATAAAATAATATTTTATGTTATAATTATTAAAGAATTATCGCTAGGGACGGTGCTTGGCTTTCGTCCGTAGTCTACGTCCCCTTCGTGTTAGATTTAGTTTTTCCTTGGCTTGTTTCTTGTAGGGTGCGTTTCCACTGGTTGTATTGCACCGCTTTTTATTTTCGTTTGTATGTTTTTACGGGTTTCCGTCTGCCGACTTGTCGGCCATCGAGATTCAGGTATATCTGATCTCGAATTATTACCTAATCAAAAAAAAAAATTAAAGAATTATCGCTAGGGGAAAATATTTTTGTATAAATATAGTTATGTTATTTATGATGAACTTTAACCGCTAAATTGTTATCAAATGTATAGTTTTTCGTGCTTTATACTAACATTTATATTTAAGACCACAAACATTATACAACTAACCTTTTTCTTGCTTCTATTTATTCAAATTAATATGATATATTATGATTTCTAATATTAATTTTAAAATGATGAAATTAAATAAATGAGTAATGTTAATCTAAAAAGGATATTTCTCACTGATGAGATAATATATTGATTTTTAATTAAAAAATGATGTTTATGCCAATTTATATGATTATTATGATTTAAAATATTAATTGTAAAATGGTTAATCTAAATAGATATATTGTTATTATTTTTAATCTAAAAGTTTTCCTAATTGTTAAGGATATATTTCGTTAATGCATTTAATTTACTGGGCAAAACGAAATCCTCTTTTATAAGTTATATGCATTTAATGTACCTTTGAATCGAACAGTCCAAGTTGGGCGAGTTTACGGCGATGTCGACGGTCCAAGTCGTGAAGGCCGCCAACCGAACCGGGTGCAAGGTTGTCGGCGACGGTGGTGGAGGCGGGTGGTGGAGAGCGGAGAGCGGAGAGCGGGACGACGAGAGGAGGGCCTGGGTCGCTCGCGGTTCCCTTTTCTCCTGCCTGCTGAGCTTGAAAAAAAAAATCGAACAGAAGAAGACGAGGCGGGGAAAAAAAGAGTTGTAAATGGGAAAATAAAATAGAAATGGGTTTCGAACCTGTGACTTCTACCAAACCAGTTCAGCATTCAGCACGCCTCTGACCCTTTACCACCCAAGCTACCCATTCAACCCTGTTTCATTCTACAAGGTATTTAAATTAGTATTCTTGAATACTTTGTATGTAGGTGTAACCCAAAATTATTTAGAGTACTTTTAATTAATACAAATAATTTAAAAATTATATTTATATTGTGCATGTCCAATAATATATATTTGCATATTTTTTCTTACAAGATGATATTTGTAATAAATATTATGATTATTATTCTAAAATAATGATTCTTTTAATATTTTTTAAAAATTTCATTTATATTAAAAAAAAAGTATAGATATATATGTTATTTGATATTTACAATGTAAAAAAAATATGCAAATATATTTTTGATATTTACAAGATGATATTTGATATTTTCAACTGTCATATACAAGTTGTACCAAGGATATAACCATATAAACATTAAAAGGGTAAGGAAAAAATTACTGAATATCATCACTTCTAAAACTCATGTTTGATTGGACATATGTCACTTTAACATCAGGCAGACCTATGACCCTCGTTATTAACCGCTTGGCTCGACGGACTCGCCATTAATCCTTAGGTTGAGGATAAGTGGGAAGTGGACACTTGAAGCAATTACCGTAAGATAAAACATTAAAATATACATTAATTTGTTTCATGTCTGCTTAAGAAGAACTAATTTACTATTTAATTTGGATAAAGTTATGATATTTATTTAGTCATTTAGAGTCGCAATCAAAAGTGGAGAAAACAACATTTTCTAAACTGATTTAGTCATTTAGTCTATCTCATTATTAGAAGCATATGAGTTTGCATTAAAACAATATCCATCACACATATACACAATTTAATGAATTTATGCAATGTCAAGGAGGCTATTTTACAGCCTCAACAACATTGGCCGAGCTTACATACTAACCTCAACAACAGAAGCCGAGCTCCCTCCTTAACCTCAACAACAGAAGCCGAGCCCCCTCCTTCACCTCAACAACAGAAGCCGAGGTTATTGATTTAGCTCGGCTTATGTAAACGAGGATTTAGATAAGATCTTCAAAGGGGTCATTATATACCTCATGAAAAGTAGACGAGGCTCCTTCATAACCTCGTTTTTATGCACCGAGGTTACGTATTCACCTCACCTAAACCTGCCGAGCTTATTCATTCACCTCGTATTGATCTGCCGAGCTCTTCCTTCGACAGTTTTTTCGGACGAAGACCAAAAATCGCCATTCGATAACCACGTAAAGCGAGCGATATACCAATTCGTGTGTTGATTGATTGATCTTTTGATTAATTTCATCGATTTTAGGCTGTTTTCAATCAAAACAATTCGTTCGACAGATTTAGGTTTCGATTCGGAAAAAGAGAGTTTTGAGCCTTTTTGCAATGTGTTCGGAAAAAATGAAAAGGACTTGTGGTAATTTGGGTGAAATTATCTTGTCAATAGTCATTCCGACATCTTGACTCTAGCCTCACTCTTAATTAATTTATATTTTTGGTAGAAATTTAAGTAATTTGTTTAGGAGCGTGCACTTTTTAATTAATTACAAATTTAATAGGATGATAATGACCATTTCTTCGCGTGTACCGTTGGCAACTTGGCATAGATGGTAGTTGATTTTTTGATATTTTTAATGAGTTAAAAATTATATAAAATATTAATTTTATTAATTTTATACTTAGTAATAAATAAAAAATTATGTAAAAATTAATATTTTATATAATTTTTAAATAGTTAAAACCATGTTAAAAGATCAACGAAGGGTCAATGAGTATATATCCTCTCTTAATTCGGTCTCTAGGAATGTTATTCGAATTGAACGAGCCGAGTACCTAGACGCTCATATTCGGCTCGTTTTTTGTCAAACTGAGCTTGATTTTTTCTAGAGTCTAAAAGCCTACTCATATTCGGCTCACGAGCTGCAGAGAAAGCTCGAACTCGAGCTCGTTTTGCTCATTTTTTATCGAGCTGAGCTCGAGCTCGATTTATTGTGGTAGCTCGTTTTCGTTGGAAACTCGTTTGAGCTTAGCTAATTACACACAAATAACAACCCATAACTGCATATATATAACACATTCAGTCCATACATTCAATCACAACCTAAAACCGTATAGTCCGAGTTATATGAGCTACTCAAGCTTGGCTCGGACTCGATTCGGGCTCGTCTCGAGCTCGAAAACCCACTCGAACTCGCCTCATTTTGTAAATGTGAACAAGTTCAAACCGAGTTATTCGAACCGAATTCGAGCAGCTCGCATTCATCCCTAGTCCTCTCTCCCATATATAAATAAAGCATGCCATATTAATATTTCCTTCAGCCAGCTGATCGAAGCTACCATGGACTCCCTCTTACACTGTCTAGACCTCAGTTCTATCCTCTTCCTCTTAGCCGGACTGTTCTTCCTCGTCGCCGCTGTATCCCGACTCCATCGCAAACCATTGCCTCCTGGCCCGAAGGGGCTTCCCCTCATTGGAAGCATGAACCTGATGGACCAAATGACCCACCGCGGCCTAGCCCGCCTGGCTCACGAATACGGCGGCATCTTCCACATGCGAATGGGCTTCCTCCACATGGTCACGGTGTCAAGCCCGGAGGCGGCCCGACAGGTCCTCCAGGTCCTCCAGGTCCAGGACAACATCTTCTCCAATCGGCCCGCCTCCATCGCCATCCGCTACCTCACCTACGACCGGGCCGACCTGGTCTTCGCCCACTACGGGCCCTTCTGGCGCCAGATGCGCAAGCTCGCCGTCGTCAAGCTCTTCAGCCGGAAGCGGGCCGAGTCATGGGTATCCGTCCGCGACGAGGTCAGCCGCTTGACCCGGGCCGTGTCGGGCTCGGTCGGGTCGCCCATGAACGTCGGCGAGCTCGTCTTCTCCCTCGCCAAGAACATAATCTACCGGGCCGCCTTCGGGTCGGCCTCGAACGAGGGGCAGGACGAGTTCATATCGATCCTCCAGGATTTCTCGAAGCTGTTCGGGGCGTTCAATTGGGCCGACTTCATTCCGGGGCTAGGATGGGCCGACCCGAGCGGGCTCAACGCAAGGCTGGTGAAGGCCCGGAAGTCCCTCGATAGGTTCATCGATGCGATCATAGATGATCATTTGGAGAAGAAGAGGAAGGGGATAAAGGGGGCGGAGGAGGATGATATGGTGGACGAGCTCTTGGTGTTCTATAGCGAGGGTGAGGGCAATGTGACCGATTCCGACGATCTGCAGAGTGCAATCCGACTTACCAAGGATAACATCAAGGCGATCATCATGGTACGTATAACTTAGAAAATTTACAGAAAATCACCCCTTAAATATAGTAGTTTTTACTTAACCACCCCTTAAATTTAAAATTACATAAAACCACCCTTTAAATGGTATTTACTTACAATTCACCATTCATTAATCTATTTTCATCAATTTATCATTAAATATATTATATTTTAATATTTTTAAACTTAAATTTGATTATAAATATGTTCAAAATTTAAATTGATGGTCTCAATTATATTTTAGGGATAATAATATTTTTTTTTAAAAAAAGAATAAATATAGCCTACAATTATTATCTTAATAATTATATTTAAGTCCTATGATTAATAGATAACCTAATTTTTTAAACTTTAGGGAAATTTAAAGAAAAAAATTATCTATGACAAATAAAATGGATCAAACTCATATTTTAAGTTGAAAATTATTAACTATTTATTTTTATTTTTTTAAAATAAATAAAATGATCACTAAAATATAATCGAGCCCTTAAATTCAAAATTTGAATATATTAATAATCAAATTTGAGTTTGAAGATATTAAAATATAATATATTTGATGATAAATTAAAGAAAATAGATGAAGGGGTGGTGAGCTGTAAATAAAGACTATTTAAAGGGTGGTTTTTTGTAATTTTGAATTTAAGGGGTGGTTAAGTGAAAACATCCATATTTAAGGGGTGATTTTCTGTAAATTTCCCTATAACTTAACATACATTGTGAATTTTCAAGAAACCCAGTCAGATCGTGTGAAAACGGCAAGTTTGGATCCTTTATAACACTTTGTGTGTTACATCCGGTATTACATTTAATTATTCCGGGTATAAATTTATATTAAAAAATTATGTTTATACTCTATATACATATATTAACATGTTTATAAACTTTTATTATTAAAATATATGTTTTAGAAAATTAAAAAATATATATTTTCTAAAATAATCAATCTTTTAATTATCCATAATTTTTCATAATAAAATTTCATAAACATGTTAATATAAGTGTTTAGAATATAAATATAATTTTTTAATGTAAATTTATACTCGAAATAATTAAGTGTAACACCTAATATAACCTCGGTGTTAATAGGGAAAACGAGAGTCGTGTCGGGTCTATTTTTATTTTTTATTGTAAGGACGGGATCCACCATTCCAACACAAAAACTTAAGTCGTATTGTTTATATTTTGGTTTTTTTTTTACAGTAGGCAAACAGTAGGATGTCTTTACACAAGATCATCCTTGATCATCCTGACGGATGATGGTACAAAGATTCCTGTTCAAAGGGAGAGTAGAAATATTACATTCATGACTACTTTTAGCTATATAATCAGCTGCACCGTTAGCTTCTCGGAAACAATGTTGTACATGTGCTGTCGAGATCTCCATCTTCAACCTCTTGATTCTCTCTATGACTCTAATTGCCTCCCACGGGGGAGCTTGTAGATCTTGAGCTGCTTTAACTACATCCATATTATCACATTCAACTATTATATTTTGGTATTTGATTTGCCCTTAAACCAATGTGGGATGAGTTTTTTATTGGGTAAATTATGTCATTAGTCCTTAAACTTTCATACTTTTTTCTTGTTGGTCCTAACCTTTCCTTCATTCTATTTAAGTCCATAATCTTTGATAACTATTTCATATCGGTCCCTAACCTTCCGTCCATTTCATTCAAGTCTCTAACCTATTGAATTTGTTGCACTATTAGTCTAAATTATTTTTAAAATTAATAAATAAATTAAGAAATTTCATTTTTTTTAAATTTAGACTAAATTAGATTTTAAAGGTGAATGTTTAAGGTTGGTTAACAAAAATAATAAAATTTCATAAACTTGTAAAAATAATTATAAAATTTCAGTTAAATAATGTCATTATTAATTTATTTTTTAATACCTATAATTTATCATTTTTAGTAAAAAAAATGCCACTTAATAGTGTGGTTCAATTTATTTAATGAAAATATAGATAAATTAACGTTAGAAATTTTCAGTATTTGAAATCTACTCCATTTTCACTTTTTAAAATTAAAATCCTCTTATTTGTGCTTTTATTTTTTTAGGGGGAAAACTGATAAAAAAAAAACAGCTAGACTAAAAATAATTTATACCAAGATTTCTATTTTTAATTAAGAAAATAATTTAGAATAATTTATACCAATCTTAAACATTCACTTAAAAATTTCTATTTAGTCTAAATTATTTGTAAAATAAAATTTCTTGTTTTATTTATCAATTACAACTAGACCAATAGCGCAACAAATTCAATATATAGATTAGAGTTTTGAGGAATGAACGGAAGATTAAGAACTGATATGAAATAGGTATAAAGGTTATGAAATAAAATAGAATAAATTAAAGATTAGGCACCAACAAAAAATGATTGTAGTATGCAAGAGCTTTATCATAGAAGGTCAGTGTGCAAGAGCTTTATCAAAGAAGCCAAATAGAATTCTATACTACAACAATTATATGATAAATGATTGTAGTATGCACTATACACCCACCACATCTCAACCATTAAATATTGTACTATTATTGCATATAAAATAAAATTGTACTGTAATGATTTTATCGACCAAAACCCCAATTTGGATCCCCGTAACACTTTGTGTATGTGTTACACTCGGTATTCCACTTCATTATTTCGGTTATAAATTAACAATAAAAAATTTTAAAAATTATATTTATACTCTATACACTTATATTAACATGTTTATAAATTTTTATTATTAAAATATATGTTTTAGTAATATAAAAAAATATTTTCCAAAATAATCAATCTTTCAATTATTTATAATTTTTAATAACATTTTTTCATAATAAAATTTTATAAATATGGTAATATAAGTGTATAGAATATAAATATAAATTTTATAAAAAATTTTAATGTAAATTTATAGCCGGAATAATTAAGTGTAACACCGAGTGTTAGACCTAGTGTTACAAGGGATCTACACTGCCAAAACCACGTTAAAATATGTAGCACGTTTTTTCAGCTCCAAATCACATGTACCCAATCTTGTCCCCTCTTTTATCCCCGTAATCCCACTTTCTCACCGGTCTTAAATAAAAAGAAAAAAAATTATAAATAAAAAATAGATTAAAAAATGAAAATAGAGGGATTTTGTGAGAGCGGACAGAAGCGGAGACATGGGAGGATGACAAGATTAAAAACAGAAGATTCAGACTCCATTTTTCTAGTCGGAAAATAGTTATAGAGACATAGAAAGGGATGGCATGTTTGGAGTTAAGCTTGTTTCTTCTCAACATTTTCTATCGAATTATTGCATCCACAATAATTTCTCTCTTTTTTTTATGAATGGGAAAGAATTCGGTTCACCGGACATATCTGGTGAGACGAGAGGTCAAAAGAACGGCAACGGACAAACCGTTATGAAAGAACCGAAAATACAGATAAATCAACAAAGACAAAACCACAACAAACAAACAGAACGAAGGTCGAAATCGGCAAAGGCGAACAAAGTTAAAATCGAAATAATATGAGTCATCTCTTCTGACAGATGGTAGAGGCAAGTCGGACAATAATTTCACATATGGTTTGCTCCTTAGAATGACAGCCGGATACTCCCTCTTCACATACACTTCCTTTCCATTAGGAGGGACAATCATAAATAGGGCCCAACTCTTTTATCGATTAGATAAATTAGTAGTCAAATTTTGAAACTATTCAGGGAAACATGTAAATTAAATACACTCCAAATTCTTCACGTCGGAAGTGACTTGTAAGGAAGAAGTGGGTTAATTAATTTTTTTAGCGTGCTAATTAATTGGAAAGGCCTGCACGTAAATTCCGACGTGCACTTTTGATGGAGGATTTGCGGTGTTTTTTTTTTTATGACGAGGAACCCCATCTTTGGTGGCAAACCCCGGGCACGTGACCCAGCCGGCAAGAGCCACGGACCAGGTAAACCGGCTTACGCCGACCGGCTCGACCCAGTGGCGGATCCAGAATTTTGTTTAGGGGGGGGGGCTAAATTTTTTTTTAAGAAAAGAGATTTTACACAACCATAAGAATACATAATTTCATAGGAAAAGAGATTATCAAATGATCGTACACAACCCATAAGAATGTATACCCTCTCCATTGTTCCTTCTTTTTTATATATAAATTAAATTAAATTTTCAACCTTGCCTTAATCCATCCCCAATTTTGTATGAAATATTCCTTTATTGTTCTCTTCCCCCTTCCATTGGATTGTATAGTTTCTTGGCTCCAGAAAGAACCCATTTCCTCAAATTGAGTTGATTATCAATCTATTTTGCCGAAACTTTTGAGACAAAAACTTGGTTTTCATGGGTCTAATGATTCTTTTTTTTTTTGTTTATGGGTTTTGATATCAAACTGTTAAGCTGTTCTGTGAATTTTGACCAGAAATCGTAAAGAACAAAACCGTAAAGAACAAAACAAATCTACAAACAACAATTTCATATCACAAACCACAAATTCAGAAATTTATTTCTTAAAATCATAAATCACAATTCCAAAGCACAAAGCGCAAATTGACAAATTTATTTATCAAAACTACAAATTCTAATACAAGCCCTAATCTAAATTTTGCCTCCCAAATTCAAAAATTCTAATCTAAATTGATTATCATTTCAATCAATTAAATTTAAAAACAATCAAAGTAAAAGGGAGAGTAATAAAACTAACCGGGCTAGATCAAATGAGTGAAGAAGAAGAACGAGGACTGCCGACGGATTGCAACTGTGCGGCCGTGCGGGAGGGAGGCAGCAGACTGCCGAGGCCGAGCGGCTGGGTGCGGTGGCCGGTGCGGCGGTGCCAGGTCCGGCCGGAGGTGTACCTGGCGGCAGCGGGCGAACCCTCTGGCGGCTCGGGTTCGCATTCGCTCTCTCTATGTTAGTTTGCTGTGTGACTCTGTCTGTCTTAAAAAAAAAGGCTGCTTTTGATGTTTGTAAAAAAAAAAAGAAAAAAGGGTGGAGTGGGAATCGAACCTGGGGTTACCTACTACGCATTTTAAAACAAACTCCCGCTCTTCCCGTGTCAATACCGCTGAGCCAATTTGCATTTGTGATCCTTTGGCAACTTAAGTTATATATATATTAGAACTCACATATATATAAAAATATACCCACAGCTATTTTTAGGTTGGGGGGGGGGGGGGGGGAGGGGCTTCAGCCACCTCGAGCCCCCCCGTAGATCCGCCTCTGGCTCGACCCACTGGAAAAGAGCAAGGCAAACCTTGGATTTTTAATCCAAGGAAAGGGGCGGAGGTAGGGATCGAACCCGAGACCTCTTGACATCCCCCTTGCTCCCCACCAATGAGCCACCCCGACTGGGGCTCATTGGTGTATTTAACAACACACACTTAGGGAAATAGCCAAAATATTGACTTTTTGACTTTTTAATTATAGAAAGTTATCTCTATTTATGCTAAATTACGAATACTATCTGAAATTTCTTAGACTTTAAAATATTACTACGAACTTAATACTGATTGCTTATAAAAATGACTTTTGGTGGTACTAACTACCATAATCTACTAACTATATTATGAATAATAAGTTTTCCGTGGTTTTAAGCCCACCACGCTCTACAACTCAAACTTCAAGCTAAAGTGGTTCGACCCATACCAACGTAGTTACTCTGGGCCATCGGCGTTCCTGTAGCTTCCGACTTTCTAGAGGTGGCTAACCTTCAACCAGGCCTCCCTTAGTTCAGACTGAGCACAGATCTGTTTCGTTTCCTACCTCATACCATAATCTCTAGCTTTTGGTTTTGATTTTGAGAGGGGGAAGGGATTAGATTCAAGAAAACAGAGTATTCAGAACATAGTGTTCAATTAAGTAACTTTCCTTTTCTTAAAAACAAACCTTATTGAATCTGAAAAATATTACAACACACATGCAAGCACTCCTAATTTAGAACTTAAACACACTTAACACTCATATCAGAAGATCCATTGAAGGGTTTTGAACTTTAGAGTGATGGAAACATCAATCTACTCAAATTCAAAACGCTTTTACTTTTCTTTGTGATTTACAAGACTCTTTCTCTCTTAGCATATGTTTTTCTCTCTCTTTGGAATTCGGTGCCCCTGAACTCTGAAGGGATGCTCTATTTATAGAGTGAGTCGAAGGGCATTAGATGCCTATCCAACGGCTAAAGCAAGTGGCCTACAGGCTGGCCTAATAAAAACAAACAGTAAAAGCATACAGTACACCCATTATTTTACAGGTTCACATGGTAAAAGCAAAAACAAATAAGAAGGTACAATAATTGTGCTGGTGCTTGATGATGGCTTTCAATCATCCAGGTTCTGGACCCTTTCTTCTCCCATATTGGCTTCCAAGTCATCATCATTGTAATCTTGTTCTAAATCTAAAGTATTATCAAACTCTACATCTTGATCATTGTCTAAATCGAGATCAATCATTAATCCTTCAGTGTATTCTCGATCTCATGTAATCAATATATCAATCATCCTCTCATGACCTTCTTTGTTTAAAAAATGACCGGCTTCTATTTGTGCTAAATAGAGCTAAATGGACTCGGACCTGTCTATAGCTTGCTGCATCAATGGCTTGAGTTGTGGGGTTGCGATGAAGGTTGTATTTCCATCTTTGAATATCCCACAATCAGTGTGTTGATACTTAGTAAGGTGGTAGTAGATGTAAAAGAATCATTTTGCTCATGCTTCCCATGGATACCTTACTATACGTGTTGATCTGTCTCTCTACTACTGGATCTATAACGTACCAGTATTCTTCAGTTTATAAACTACCTTCCACTTTAATTGTAAAGGACAAGTTCCTTTATGCATACTAATACCTTCTGTTAACAATTTTATGGCTTAGAATTTAGATGCATAATGATCTTCTAGACTAACATAATAGTTAGGTCTACAGATCTAAGAAACTGCTCATTGACTCAAATTACAAACTATTCCACTGATGCATTGATCACTAAATTTTTTATTCCTAATGTCACAAACAAAATTAATGCATTGCACATCTTTACCATAGTCATGTAATGGAGTTATAATTACTTGGATGCCACATATGAAAATATATTTAATTTTTTTTTTATCTTTGTTATGTTTTTTAATATTTGCCCAATTGATTAAGTTTACTTCAGTTGCTTGATTTTCATTGTTCTTGACAGTTACATCTCCAGACATTTCTTTGCAAACATACTTAGCATATTTAGAGAACAATGATTTTTTAACAAACTGTTCTTTAGCGATGATCGGGAAATCACCCCCTGATCTAGTCATTTCTTCAACTTGTTCCTCATCTATAGAGGTTTTAGCTTGCTGAAGTTGGGCTAAGGTGGTCATTTCATATTCATCAGAGAACTCACCAGGAGATTCTCCTTCCATCATTTCATTAATTTCTTTACCTTCTATAGACTCATTTTCAGATTCTATATCTTCTTTAAGTTTTTCTTCTATTATTTCTACTATCCCTTTGTTATTTCTTAGGGCTAGATCTACTACTTCATCCTCTGATAGCTCGATGTAATCTAGACTACCTAGGGCTTCTGCTAATCTATTGTTCTTCTTGTTTTTGCATTCATTAGCATAATGACCGGATTCTCCGCATGCCCAACATTTGCAATTTTTCTTTTTTCTCAGGATAGAACGAGGCTTTCTGGAAAAATCTTCTATTTTTTTAAAATGGTTTTTTATAATATTTCTTATAGTATTTTTCACCTCTTTGTTTATTGAAACTTTTTCTCTTATAGTTTCTTCTTTCTTGATAATCTCTGTTGTTACAACCCCACTTTGTTGGTGTCTCCCAACAAGCTAGGAATTGCTTTTTCATTCTTTGGGTGCTTCTTACGTCTCGATATTTTTTCTCGACCCATTTCCTAACATAGGAAATTCTGTTACCAAGAGAATCTTAATTTACTTCCATTTTTAATTAGCTCTTGATATTCTTCACTTATTTGTTCATCGATTGGGGCAGGAAGTTTGTCAAAGAACATTTGCAAATTAGTGTTGTTTTCTCCTATCTTGTAATAATACTTCTCGAATTCTGTTATGTAATTATCAACATATTTCATGTTACAGATTTCAAAATTGTTTAAGGTTCTTTGTCATTTTAAAGCTTCATTATCTTCATCTTCTTTTTCTCCAATGAATTTGTCTTCTATTAATTCACATATTAATGTGAACATAGTCACTGGACTTGCCAAATTCCTAAGTTCTTGTTTTACTTCATCTCCAATTGCTCCATACCAGTCGGCAATACATCCATAGTAGCTATGTTCTATATAATTAAGGAATTGAGAAGAGTTCCATCCTACATTCATGTTTAATACACTCATCATACTTTTCTTTCAGAACTCTATGATTTCACGCCTATTCCTTACACCATCTAGATTTAATTTATAACCTATTTCACTTATGGGTTCTAGATTAATTTCTCTTTGATTTGGCCTATTGTTTGACATAATACTTACTCCAAATCTCTCTTTCTTTTCTAGAAACTCTTTTGGCTTTAGTCTAGGTCTATAATTACTGGTGGAACCATGTTCATAGCATTTGTAATTTCTTCTAGCTTCGTTATGTTCTACTGGTTCATTCTCCCTCGGCCTTCTTTGTCTTAATATTTCATTTAATCTTTCTTCGACTTAAGATATGACAATGTTTTCCATGTTTTTTAGGTTAATTAATCCCATTTGTTGATACACAACTTCTTCATCTGAGTTCTTTTCAGACTCATCGTCGCTCATAACTTCTTGATTCATAAAGTTGGTTTCAATGATTTTTAGTTTCTGTAATTTCAGCTTCCATTTGGGGTCATCCAACTTAGTGCTAAATCTCTTTATTTGTCGAAATGGATGTTGATTCATTTTTAAGGATTTGATTTTCGTCTTGATTTTCTTCTTCAACAATCGTCTTTTTCTTTATAGTGTTATCTAATTTAGTAGAAAACTTCCTTTTGAATTTTTTAAATGGATAACTATATCTAAAAGGATCTCCTTTCTTGATTTCACCACATGATGTTAGGCTTATCTAATGGCTAATTTCGTTAATGACTTTTAGATTGATTGAATTATGCACTTCACCTGTTTCTTTTACAATCTTAAATATTTTACTACTAATATCAATATATAATTGTTCTAATTTTCTAACTTTAATTTTTTAGATCTATAAGTTGGTCTGAAATGGCATTTAAAATTGCTCCAAAATGCTTATCACTTACATCTAAATGTAAAGCATGAGGATAAGTCTTTTGAGGGCAATGAGTAGACACCTCCAAATTGTCTTATAGATAAATACCTATTATTTTTAATTAACTTGGCTCTGATACCAAATTGTAAGATCACACTAAAATTATAAAAGTACTAAATAATATTAAAGCGAAAATTAAAAAGATAATAACACAAACTAAGGATATAACTTAAACTTATTAAAAGGTAGGGTTTATTTTTTATAATTTTTTGGTCTTTATGGGGCAAAGTTTACAATTGCATAAAAGTAAATAGTGACTTTTGGCTATTCTCCAAAATACTTTGTAGATTTGGCTATTGTCCTAATAACTTTGGAATTTTTGGCTAAATTCCAAGTTTACTACAATGCTTTTTTTTTTAGTTTCCAAATACATCATGATCTTCACCAAAACCAAATCATATATATTCTTTGATCATTTGACATTTTATTAATTTTACTGTTTTATTATATATATATAGGACGGGACGGAATTTATGCCCACCCCTAATTAAATAAATGTACTACTTTCTGTTAGATGTAATATAAGCTCATAGGCCCAATTGTCATTAGGTCATAATGTAAACCTCCTATATATATTATAATGATAGCGAAGGCAACCCCAAACGGGGATTATTCACTCTGACATGGTACCAGAGCCTCTAGGGTTTCATCAAAATCAACCCTAATTTTTTCGATCCCTTTCCCGTTGCATCTCCTACCCCCCCACCTCCTTCCCCACTGTCGCCAGATCTCCCCTCGCTGACCAGCTCCCCTTGCTGACCAGATCCTCGCGCTCAACCCAGCCTACATAGCCGCCTCTATCTCTCTCTCGCCTCTCCATCCCGTCGCTGCACATACACGCCGAGCCACAACCCTTCACCGCCATCGAGCCCATCACCACTGACCATCGCCTTGCCGGAGATCCCCCAAGGCCAAGCCGCAGCCTCCGCCCCCGTTCGAAACCGCACCCACGAGCGACAGTTCGAGCGCCACCTTTGATTATTGTCGTCAGCACTGTCCAATTACTGCCGGAGGTTCCGGTGCGGTAATATAGGCCCATAGGCCCAATGGTCATTAGATCATGATGTAAACCTCCTATATATATTATAATGATAGCGAATGCAACCCCAACTAGGATTATTCACTCTGACACTTTCCACCTTACTCAACACACTCATGTTTTGAAGCTTACTAGTGAGTTAGTGACCATTTCCATGTTCTAGTTTCTAACAATATCCTTTCACTTCCTAGGGATGAAACTTCTAGGGGTAAATGACATCTTTTGTCGAATCGTGAGAGTTACTATCAGTGGCGGAGCCAGGATGAAATCCAGGGGGTGCCAAAAAAATTTCGTAATTTTTTTGTTTTATACCTATTAAGAAGATTTTTACAAAAATATTGAATAAATATTAACATTGTGATATATTTATGATATTTTTAGTTAAATAGTTGAAAGAAACAAAAAAAATATAGGAAAAAAAATCAAAAAGAATTAATTTTAAAACAATATTGAAGGAAAACATTAAATTTAAATATGACATGACATTTTTTAATTGAAATAGTTTAGAGAAACTAAAATTATACAAACAAATCCCTAAATAATTACGTGGAATAATGATATAATAAAACAAATAAAAAGTGAAGAGTTTGAGATTTAAACCTAAGACCATTTGATTCCCTTCCTTCCCCTTTAACAATTGAGCTAGATAGCAATTGTATTTCAAATATCACTTAAAAATTTTGTATTACCTTAAATATACTAAATATATGTAAAAGAAATTATTTTTTTGTGTATTTTTTTTTTCCGACCAGGGGGTGCTCAAGCACCCCTCAGCTCCGCCCCTATTACTATATTATGTTTGTTTGCTATAAAAAAATAAATAATATGTAGTCAAATATTCCTAATGTAACACTCCTTTTCAAATTAATAGGATGTGATGTTTGGAGGGGCCGAAACGGTGGCATCCGCAATAGAATGGACGATGTCGGAGCTTATGAAGTGCTCGGAGGTGATGAAACGGGCCCAAAGCGAGCTCACCGAGGCGGTCGGCCTCCACCGCCGCGTGGAGGAGACCGACCTCGACAAGCTGCCCTACTTCCGATGCGTCATCAAGGAGACCCTTCGGCTGCATCCGCCCGTGCCGCTCCTCCTCCACGAGACCACGGAGGAGGCGACGGTTAAAGGCTACCGGGTACCCGCCCAGGCCCGCGTGACGATCAACGCATGGGCCATCGGGCGGGATAAGGACTCATGGGCTGACCCGGAGACCTTTAGGCTCGAGAGGTTCCTGGAGGAGGGCGCGCCTGATTTCAAGGGAGGGAGCTTCGAGTTCATTCCGTTCGGGTCGGGCCGGAGGTCATGCCCGGGGATGCAGTTGGGCCTCTACGCCCTCGAGATGACGGTGGCTAACCTCCTCCACTGCTTCACTTGGGAGTTGCCCGATGGGATGAAGCCGAGCGAATTGGACATGAGTGATGCGTTCGGACTCTCTGCGCCTCGAGCGAGTCGACTCATCGCCGTGCCGAGCCAAAGACTGGCAATTCCTATCTCGTAAAACGGAGGCTATTGAGGATTTTCATTTGGAAGTGGGTATATATTTTATTAAAACTTATGTTCATTTTCTCTTTTTCTTTTTTTACTATAATTGTATCTACTAATAATAATACTGTAATAAGGACGCAATTGATTTGTGGATCAACTGTGGTTGACCTATCTGTAATAAGGACGCAATTGATTTGTGGATCAACTGTGGTTGACCTATCTCCAAAAATTTATCTTGTATCATAATTTAATAAGGAAAAAACGAGTTTTCGTGTGCTTGTTATTGCCTATCAAATTAATTGCGCCTCAGGCTTTGGTATGCTTGATGCATTAGCTACTTTAATCACAAACATTTTTTTTCAAACGCACGATTAGTTAATCGGTTTTTTTGGTATCTGTAAGTGTTTTTGTCTGAAGATAGCTTATTGACATGGGAAGTCAGTTTCACTAACACTAAAAGTTAGGAATGACAATCTATTTTTAAGCAAAAACATTTGCCGATGCCAGGAGCTAGTGAATTGAACATGGTGCGGATGTGAGAGAGATGGAACATGGTGTAAAACGGGGGCTGATTTGCTGCAAACAGGGACCTTGTAAATCTTTGAATGATGTGATGAATGTTTTTCTTACTTTTTCCATTGATTGAATGATATACTTATACACATGATTGCCTTGCTCTCCAAGGATTGAGATAAACAAAGATAGACTTTTACAAAGATATCGTGAGATAGAATAAGGAAAGGATATATTCTATATTCTATCCTAATACCCCCCCCCCCCCCCGCAAGCTCATGGAGGGTTTCGAACATGAAGCTTGGAACGAAGTGTCTGAAACTTGACAGTGCCAACTGCTTTGGTGAAGATGTCCGCAATCTGATCCTGGGAACGAACATGTCTGACAACGAGTGAACCATCTTCAGCTTGCTCACGAACAAAGTAGTAATCTATCTTGATGTGCTTGGAACGTTGATGGAAGACAGGGTTAGCAGACATGTAGGTAGCACTGAGGTTGTCGCAAAGTAAGATGGGAGACCGAATAAGAGGAGCACGAAGCTCGAGCAGCAGCTGCTGAAGTCATATCAACTCGGTGGCGGTGAATGCAATGGCACGATACTCGGCCTCGGAGCTAGATTTGGCAACGACATTCTGCTTCTTGGAGGCCCAGCTGACAAGGTTACCACCATAATAGACAGCGAAGCCATGCTGTGAACGACAGTCATCGCCATCAGAAGCCCAACCAGCATAATAGAAGGCAACAAGTCGATGATCTAGAGCAGGCCGAAGAGTCAAGCCTGACGAGAGAGATCCCTTTAGATAGCGGAGAATCCGTTTGACAGTCGACCAATGAGTATCCGTGGGTGACTGCATGAACTGACAAATTCTGTTGACGACATAAGAGATCTCTGGGCGAGTGATGGTGACATACTGGAGAGCTCCCACAATGCTTCTGTATAAGAACGGATCAGAGAACGGATCGCCGGCCTTGGTGAGACGAGAGGCCGGTTCTGCTGGAGAAGAGATGGGGCGGGCATCTTGCATCTTGCTGCACAGAAGAAGATCCCGAATATACTTCTGCTGAGATAGGAGGATAGTGTCCTTAGTGCGTGTCATCTCAATGCCAAGGAAGTAGTGAAGATCACCAAGGTCACGTAGAGAGAATGCGCGATTGAGGAGGAGCACAAACTTGTCAATCTCAGCAGATACGGAGCCAGTGATAATAAGATCATCAACATATACCAGAATATAGAGAATAGATGGACCCTGTCGTCGGACAAACAGAGAAGTGTCGGACTTGCAGGCACAAAAACCATTCTGAAGGAGAAAGTGACGGAGTTTGGTGAACCAAGCGCGGGGGGCTTGTTTTAAGCCATTCAGAGCCTTGCGCAAGAGACAGACATCTGAGGGGCGATAAGCATCGACAAAGCCTGGAGGTTGAGCCATGAAGACCTGTTTTGATAGGTCACCATTCAAGAATGCGTTGTTGATGTCGACTTGACAAAGTGACCAAGCATGGGTGAGAGCAAGGGAAAGAACAATCTTGATGGTGGCAGGCTTGACCACCGGACTGGAGGTGTCAAAGTAGTCAACACCCTCTTCTCGATGAAATCTCTTGGCCACAAGGCGAGCCTTGTAGCGTTCAATGGAACCGTCAGCCCTGCCCTTTATCCTGTAAACCCACTTACAACCAACAATGTTAGCTTGATTAGGACGAGGTACTAATGTCCAAGTCCCATTACGCAAAAGGGCATCATATTCAACTTGCATGGCATGTTGCCACTCGGGTGATTTGGAGGCCTGAAGATATGTTTTGGGTTCATCATAAAGGTCATTTGTAGAGGGTAAGGGATGTTTTGTGGTGGTCAAGGCCTTGGGTTTGGGATCATTTGTCCTAGCTCGAGTGGTCATAGTATGACGTGAATCAGCAGCTGGACGAAAATATGATGGAATAATGGGCTGTGGAGAAGGAGAAAGGGAAGACATACCTGTGTCTGATGTGGACGAAGCCGAGGGAGCCTCCTCCAAAGGTGTTGAGACCGAGCCAGGAGAAGGGTGAGAGGCCGAAGAGCCAAGTGTGGTAAGGGGAGTTGAGGGTTCAGAGGAGGCCACAGAGGGGGCTGGTGTCGCCATGGGTGAGACGGTGGGGGATGGGCTCGGCATTGGTGATGGCTGATCATTGGCGGATGTGGGCAGTCAGGGCGGCCAAGGAGACGTCGCTTGCTGTAATAGGGATAGAGTTGGCATGGGGGTGTCAGGCAGGGAGTCAGGAGGTGCTTTGGCATGATGTGGATATGGGAACATGGTTTCATTAAATATGACATGGCGAGCAATGTAGACTCGATTTGTGGGAACATGAAGACATATGTAACCTTTGTGGCGAGAACTATACCCAATGAATATGCATGGTAATGAACGGAATTCTAGTTTGTTGGAGTTGTATGGGTGGAGGAAGGGGTAACATAGGCAGCCAAAGGTCTTGAGAAATTTATAATCTGGGATCTTGCCATATAAAGCCTCAAAGGGAGATTGGTGATGCAAAATAGGGGTGAGGGTGCGGTTATGTAGGTAGACTGAGGTATGAAAGGCATGTTCCCAGAACTGGGAAGGAAGTTTGGCATGGGAGAGGATGGCAAGACCCTTTTCAACGATGGTGCGATGACGGCGTTCAGCGGCACCGTTTTGGGATTGTGTATGAGGACAAGAGATACGATGAATGATGCCTTTGGATTGAAGAAAGGTAGACACATTTCTATACTCACCACCCCAATCTGATTGAAATTGTTTGATTTTGGCATAAAATTGTGTCTCAATCATCTTGTGAAATTGTTGAAAGTAGGCAAAAACTTGAGACTTTTGTGTGAGGAAATAGATCAGACAAACTTAGTACAATCATCAACAAAAATCAAGAAATATGCATTACCATTAAATGAGGGAACAGGGGCAGGACCCCAAACATCTGAATAAACTAAATCAAAAGGAAACTGACTAGACTCATGCGGATTGTTGAGAGAGAGTCGATGACTCTTCCCAAGATGACAGGACTCACAAACACTTTTAAGATCATTTTTGGACACTGGTAATTGAAATCTAGAAACAAGACGCCTGAAAACTGACTCATGGGGATGACCGAAGCGCTCATGCCATATTTGAAGAGTGGTCTTTTCTCCAAGGTAAACACGAAGTGGTTGAATGGTGGGCGATGATGGTTGTAGGTGGTAGAGGCCGTTCTCAACGATTCCTTTGAGGAGGGTGCGTCCCTGCTTGTCCTTGACAAAACAACAAGTGGGAAAGAAAAGCATGTAAGCATCATTATCCCGAGTTAATTGAGAAACACTAATAAGGTCTTTCTTTATATCGGGAACAAACAGAACATTATGTAATTGAACCAGTCGGGGGTAGGCAGGCAACGATGATGAACCCAAATGCGTAATAGGAAGAGACATACCATTGCCTACTTGCAAACCTTCATTGCCGGTGTAATCAGAGTGAACGGATAAATTGCCAAAGTCAGAGGTGACATGGTTGGTTGCGCCAGAGTCAAAATACCAATTAGGATCAACCAAAGTGGAGGGAGGATGACCGATTTGATATGCCTGACGCTGCGGAGGAGCCGTCTGCTGCTGCTGCGTGTAATGCTGCGGATACTGCTGCGAGAAGCCGTGGCCGCGACCTTCACCTCTGCCGGAGCCAGTTCGGCCACCACGACGGCCGGAACCGGTGTTGGTGGGCGGGAATTCGCTGGTGTTGAGGCGATTCCAGCAGTTGACAACTTCATGGCCTTGCCGATTACAGATCTGACAGATAGGGCGAGGGCGGGATGAGTCTGAAGACGTGGTGTCTGAGCGAGAGGGCTGCGACGACGACAACGACTTGGATCCTCGACTGGCGACATTGGCAGAGAGGGAAGCGTCAGAGGCAGGAGCAAGAGAAGCGGTGATGCGCTCCTCCTCTCGCATAAGAAGTCCGAGAAGCTGGTCGGATGTGATCGGCTCTGTCTGCATATTGTAAGCAGTGAGAAAAGCCGCATAAGAGTTGTCCAGACCGTTGAGGACGCATTCAACGAAATCGGAGTCAGGCACGATGTAGGAGCATTCGGCCAAGGCATCCGAGAAACCCCGTTTCTTCTCGACATAATCAAGGATACTTAAAGTTCCTTTCTTGAGATTCTGCATTTGCTGCTTGAGGTGCATCAGGTGCACCCTTGTTTGAGCAAAGAACATCCGTTCAAGGATGCCCCATGCTTCATGAGTCGTCTGAGCACGAGCGACGTGAGCCATAAGAGAGGATGTGAGGGTGGTGCGCACCCATAGAAGAATCAATCGATCCTTTTTCTTCCATTCAGCGAAGGCTGGGTTCGGCGGGGGAGGGTCGTTGGATCCTGATGGCGCCGATAGGGTTGCTGAAGGCTGGGAACTGGCGGCCAGAAAGTCCTCAATGCCAAAAGCTTCGAGAGCCGACTTGATTGTGTGCCGCCAGAGCGTGTAATTGGTCCGATCAAGACGGACGTTGAGGTTTGGGAACTGCAGAGCGGGCATAGGGCAGGATCATGCAGCCGCAAAGAGAAGGTTGCCGGCGTTTTTGGTGCCGGAGTGGTCGACGGGAGATCCACCAGGCGGAGTCGTGTCGACAGGGGTACCATTGTCGGATTCGATCGACATCAAAAGGCGGAAGAGAGATTTGGATTGAGAGGATCGAAACTAGGCTGATACCATGTAAATCTTTGAATGGTGTGATGAATGTTTTTCTTACTTTTTTCATTGATTGAATGATATACTTATACACATGAATGCCTTGCTCTCCAAGGATTGAGATAAACAAAGACAAACTTTTACAAAGATATGGTGAGATAGAATAAGGAAAGGATATATTCTATATTCTATCCTAATAGACCTAGATTGAGGATTTTTATTTGGAATTGTGTATTTTATTAAAATTTATGCTCATTTTCTCCTTTTTTTACTGCAATTGTATCTACTAATAATATGTAACAAGGAGAAAACGGGTTTTCATGTGCTTGTTATTGCCTATCAAATTAACTGCGCCTCAAACTTTTGTATGCTTGGTGCATTGGCTACTTTAATTAGTCTTTTTTTTTTGGGTCAAATGCACTATTAATCAATCGGCTTATGGCTTCTGCAAGTATTTTTGCCTGAAAACAGTTTATTGACAGGGACGTAGGTGTCGAAAAAAATTCTGACATCGAAAGTTAGTATATTGACAATTTCTTTTTAAGCAAAAACACTTGTCGATACCAGAAACCGGTGGATTGAGCATGCTGTTATTTTTCATCCAACTGTCCTTTACAATGCCTCTGAAGTAAGATACTTACGCTAGTTATGTCTAATGTACGTATCTAACTACTATAAGCAAATTAACATCCATTTTTATCAAGACCTTGAGCTCAAACGAAGCAGCCACTGTGCACATAAAAAGTACTGATGACAAATGGAGGCAACATCTGACTTGTAAACGTCTTCAAATATATGAATGTATTGTGTTTTTTTATTTAAACCAGTTATACTATAACTCCAACTCTCACATTAGGAGCACTAATCACAACTCCACACATGACTCACTCGAGTAACTCACACACACATGGTCATATAATAGTCTCATTCATATATATATATATAGGCATAAGTATACTAGCTACTAAAAAAAAATATTTTGGATATTTTAGGCCTAATCAAGATTTTTATGCAAAGTCTGCATTGAATTGGAACTTAATATTGGTGAACCAATCCTATGAGTGGCGGAGAGTGCAATTGTTTTTAGACTTGGGTTGAGAACCTGACAATCCACTGTAAGAGATAGTCTGCTGGAGAAAGGGCCCCATTCATATAATAAATTGACCTTTGAGCATATATAAAGCACGAAGAATAAGGTAAACAACATCACTTTGATGAGTGCATTAAACTGACTCGCCACGCTCACAATCATGGGTATGTTATGTGGCTATATGCACCCATGACAGGTTTTATATGCACTCTTAAGACGGATCACAGGTCCGTCCGTTATAAATTTTTAAAAATATATACGGACGGATTTAGGATCCGTCCGTTATAAAAAAAAATTAAAAAGGACGGATCTAGGATCCGTCCTATATAAATTACAAAAAAAAAAAGAGTTGGGAAATAAAGCCGCAATTATGCAGCTTTTTATTTTACAAAAACTTACAAATGATCCGCCCTTGGTGTATTCCCTTTTTTTTTTTTTGCTTTTAAATTTTTTTACATAGGACGGATCTATAATTTTTTTATTTTTTTTTACACCAGACGGATCCTAGATCCGTCCATGTATTTTTTTAAAAACTTGTGATTATTACTAGGCACGTGTCGTCATAAGGATGAAACGGATCCTAAATCCGTCCTAGTAGCGCATATAGCACCTGTTGCGGGTGTATATAGCACAATCATTTTTAAACTCAAAATTTAGCTAGTGGGATAAAAAAGAGGGCAACTCTAATATCACAGAGCTCAAAAAAGACGCATGTGAGCTCCATGGTACTAGGTCAATAGTTTTTTCAAAAAAATAACTGACTTTGGAACTCGGATATCACAAGTCTATATATATGTTGAGTCTCCAAAAAAGGAGAGAGATTAAGGCTCTGTTTGGCACCAAACCGCACAATCAGCTAGCTTTTCGGAGCTTTAGTTTGATATTATATAGTTTTAAATGAAATACATATAAGATTTTAGTTTAATTAGTTTTGAAATCAGATCTTTTTAGACAGCTATTTACCCAAGTTTTTCAAAGCTTGTGGTTTTCTACTCACGTGTTTCTAGGGGTGTTATTCGAGCCTCATTTGTTAAACGAGCTCGACCCGAGCCGAACCCAATTTTTAAACGAGCTTTCTTTTTTGTTCAAGCTTGGCTTGTTTTATTAAATGAACGAACTCGAACCGGGCTTTTTTCGACTTTTAAGTAGTTTTACTTGGTCATAACATATTAACTTAAATAAAATTTTAGAAATTCCATACATTTCGAGCTATTCGAGCCTAAATCGAACGAGCCGAACTTTCAACCGAGCTTAAAATCATGTTCAAGCTCGGCTTGTTTAGGTAAGTTAATGAGCTCGAGTCAAGCTTTTTTCGAGCCGAGCTCGAGCTGTTCAGCTCATATAACAGCCCTACGTGTTTCCATCAGATTATGAGATTGATGGTGTTGCTATGTAGTAGGCATAGGCTGGATCACAAAGGATAGAATTCCTGCCATCAGTTAGAGCAGCTACACCGAGACCGGGGGATCTCCAAGCCCAGCTTTCGCTATACCGGCCTTTGCTTACTGGATTTCCTGCTTGACTTCTTTACCACCAAAATGATCGGATTGTTAGCACGGGAAAGAGGGAGAGAACTTCTTTTTTAACCGATAGGATAGAACCACCGGAAGTTGAGCCATAAAGGAGAGAATGAGGGAAGGAAATCAAGAATGATTCTCTAGTTCTGACAATATTAGGTGAAATTTCAATTTATAAATGTTTTTTTATTACCCTAGAACTTGACCCAACGGGTGACTTACGAGTTGATCCAAACTAACTTGAAAATTTACAGATTGAAAGAGTTCAGATCATTTCGAATTAAAATATTTAAGAAAAGCCCACATTTTATAAGTCAAACTAGTCTATTCCCCGTGCTATGCACGGGATTAATGTAAAAATATTATAAAATTACAATAATTATTTTCCAATTTAATTATAAAAAATATTAACCTTAAAAAATAAATAATGTATACTCCTCTACAAACCAAAAAAATTAATCTAGATATTATAATAATTTTTATATAATTTAATATTAAAAAATAAAAACTTATTTGAACACTAACAAAGGAAATTGTTTTTAATGACCACCCAGCGAATTTAGCAATTCGACAATCACTCTCCACAATAATATCATGATATGTGTCAAACCATTCCCTTATGGTAATTTGGAAAACACAAATGATATGTCCTTGCCTTTGTCACATTCGACGTTGATACCATTAGAATAGCTCTTAGACACAAGCAAGAGTTAGATGGGTATGGGGTGGCTTAAGAGTTAAGCCCCTTCTGGTTGAGAAGGAAAAAACTGCATGTTTTTTCAATATCTTTTTTTTACTAATTTTAGAACTAAAGTAATAATACAAAAAAATTATAATAAATTATAAAGTGTATTTATCTTAGTTGATACAGAGTGAGTATTAAATCATGAAGCCATGTGTTCCAATTCCTTTGGCTAAATTTTTGCTTTTTTATTTTTTTCAATTAAAAATGATGGTTAAAATAATAAATCTAAGGATTTTTTAAAATATTTTTTCTAACATTCCTTCTCATATATGAGTATAAAGAAAATTATTTTTTAAAAAAATTGAGTCTCCCTTACAAAATAATTCCTAACTCTATCATTGCTCACAGTCTCACAATTTTTATGATATTTTATGTTTATTTTTTTTTGTAAGCAACAATTGAGGAAGACCTCAGTTGAACATTATTTATGTTAATTAATTGAGACATAACATCTTTTCATGAGTTTGGGCTATTTAACTACCCCTCACCCCCCCCCCCTCCCCTAAATATTCAACAATATATAGTGTGCGCCATATCATAACATTTTCTCTCGATATTCAACAATGTGTGGCTTTACTTAGTTGATTAAATTTCCGACTTAGCTCATAAGCATCATGAATCACCCATTATGGCGTATGGTTCACCCCTTTAAAGAGAAACTAATTGTGAATCCCCCAAATACTACATACCAAAGTTGTCCAAACATATTGTATACTTAGTTCCTTCTCTCTTCCATTTCTCTTCCTCTACTTTATTTGACATAGTTAACAATATAATGTAACCAATTATCTATCGTACCAGACTAAGGATCTCAAATCACCTTATCAAAAAAAATAAAAAAATCATTTGCCGAAAGCTCTATTTTAATTTAATAATCTCAAGATTAAAATGTAAAAAGTACATGATTCTTATACAAACAAAAATGAATTAAAAATGATTGAAATGTTATAACATGAAAAAAAAAGTTATTATTTTAGTATTGTATAGGATAGAATAGGATAGATATGATGAAACTTTTCACTACAATGTGACATGAATTGTCTTATAATACATTCATATTTATAACGTAATAACATTGCTAAAAAATATTTAAGATCGATCAAACTTATTTTTCAACTCATATAGATTTTATTTTATTTTTGTTTAAAATAAGATGATATGCAAAGATTATTAAAATAAAATGAAAAAAGATGAAAAATATAAGTGTACGTAGTTTCCTATTTTAAAAGATATGCAAAGATAAATAAAATGATAAATATATGTAGTTGTCTATTTTAAAAGATTTGTATACTAAGATTATTAAAATTTAGATAATTGTGTGACATAATATGTGGCATTATGGCATGGCAAAATGTGATTGACTAAAATTTTGGGCGGGAAAATTTTCCACCAGAAACTGACACGTGGCAGTGCAGCTTCTGTTTTAGTATTGTTTAGGATTGGATTGAATTCTCCGATCGGATGTGTTTTGACAAGTCTTCTTCCACATTAATCCGGTCTGAGATCATCAAATTATTTATCTGGTTTTAGAAAGAAGTCCGTTGAATCATAATTTGTCACATCTGAATTTTATATCATTGCAATAAGCGAACCAGGCTTTACCCATATACAAACACAACAATCTTATGTCAATGATATGAAAATTGCCATTTATATCATTTTTTTCATATGTATGATAATAATAAAATAAAATTGGTAACTCCCAAGAAGACCTTGATAACCAATAAAATAAAATCCATTTAATATCCAAATGAACCGATATAAAAGAGTATGCAGTGTCAAGATAAGATGAAAAAAAACCTCTCAAAACTTCTCAGAGCTGAAAAAATGGAGCAGGTTAAGTTGCTAGGAAACTGGCTTAGCATATACTCTTACAGGGTAGTCTGTTTATTCTTATGTATATTGCTACCAACTTAACTCTAATTATCATGATTTGTTTGGCTTTGCAATTTTCTCTTATGTTCTTTTTGGAAGTTTCACAACATTATTAATTACTCCGGACTCCGGAGTCTACCGCACTACTTAATACAAGCCTTTATGATGATGTGGCATTATAACACTCACATCCCACGTGAGATATTATAAGATGTTCGGAGTGATTTATAAGTGATTCAAATCTTACCCATGTCACAAGAGCTCTTTCTTGAGGACAACATATATGAGAAGGTTAGGTGACATGATTTGGCACATCTTAACACCCCGAGTCATCACATTTAAACAAAGTTACAACAGATATGAGAATGCTAGGTCAGCTGGATACCGAACCGATAGTGGTAAGAAAATCAACAGACGAACCATTAGAGAAACACAAAATCGGGTTACTCACCCTGTCTTTTGCAAATCTAGTCCAAAACCGAGCTCGAGCTCTCTCATGAGGATTGGATGAGAGCAAGTGCTTTTGTGACCAAACCCCATCGATTTACTCGAGTATAATGACATGATATAAGGTAAGTGCTTGTTTCCGAATCTTGTAAGATTTCATGTCTGTACTAAAAATTTCCGAATTGCAATGTATGAACCCAGGTAAGTCCTTGTTTGGCATGATATAAGGAGCTTATTTCAGTTATTTGTGTTTAAAAATTATAAGCTACAACCCATTAATTGTGCCGAAAAAACCTAAGAAACTTCACCCGTGGCTTCAATCTTAATCAGGGGAGTGAATAAGTGAATCTATTCATATATGCCTTTCTGGGTGTCCCATCATATCTGCACATATATGTTGGAGACTACAACTACATAAATGAAATGAATTGCTTTCAATGACGAAGGCAAACAATCAATAACCCCGATTTTCACCAAACCACGCAACTTTTCATTTCTTCTCAAATAGGCACCCTAAACCCTAAACCCCCAAACTCATGATGCAAAACAAAACCGGTGATCGCTTCACACACGGGTGAGGCATGGGTTTCTTCATTAAAGTGTAACAGTGGTGGCGTGTATTTGCATGTGTCGATAAGTTGCTGATAATGTATGAGCTAGAACCCTAACATGTATGCCTTGTTAGGTTATAAAGTCCACAACGCAATTTCTTTGCATTCTGCTAGAGTATTCAATTCAGATTCTGGCAGTTTCTCATACATCCATAACTGCTTACAAGTTACAAGCTAAGTGGGCCGAGGAGGGGGGGCTTTATGGAACCAATTGGCTAGTACATTTCCCTTCATTTACATCGTTTAAATGCTAATGTTGTTGAGCAAATTTGATCACCATGGAGGCAAGCACATTGGCGGATGCATAGGTACATAAACATCGATCCATTAGCTTCTTCGCGTTCTTTGTATAGTGGTTGATAGTTGGTACACTTTTGCTTACAAAGATTCATGCTTTGATGCAGATACGGTTAAGCTGCACCGGAAGGGAGAACTAAGCCATTGCTTTATGAGGCTAACGCAAAGGAATCCTAGAGAGCTGTTAGCTTCAGCGTAAGTTGGAAAAAATTTCAAATAGCTAGGGTCACAATTATATATATATGTATGGTGCCATTTTTAATTAAATTAAGTAGCATAGAGAATTGTATATAATATAATATAAAAACATGTAATGTTATTTTAGAATAAAACATTGTCTGTTTATGATCAAACATTGTTGTTTTTTTCTTGTTAAAAAATATAAATAAATAAATGAAACTAACAAAATAAAGATACAAAACACAATATAATAAGCATTGAGTAAATATGTAACTTGTTGTACTTTTAACACGTAGTAATATATTACAAGGTATAAAAAAAATTAAATTTGTGTAACTTCTTACCTAGGTGCTAAACTTAGTAATATAACTCTCGTTTTGAAGCCCTTGAGATGAATTTTAAATAGTTGTCAAATGTTACATGTTACAGTTTTGAAAACCGTAAAAACATCGTGTGTATGGTGATATTTTCACCGTAGTTGGACTATTCTCACGATTTTTAACACTATATTAGATTTTCTCATGGTTTCATCATCGTATATTTGACGAGATTTTCAGTGTTAGCCGAATAGCAATTCAAAATATTAATGGCGACTTGTGTGGGTGTATATAATTAAATTTGTAATATTACGGCGGGAGCCTATGGTTATTGTCTTTTTTTTTTTGTCTCTTTTTTTTTACTCCCTCCGTTAAAATAAACTTGACGTTTTAACATGTTATTGGTGTTAAAGAAAACTTGACGTTTTAGAGATTTTTATCCCATTACTTCCAATTTTACCCTTGTCTCTTTCTCCAGTTAATTAAGGGGGAAGAGCGCTACTGTCATGCCATCCCATCAATGCTTAGCATATTCCAATCCAATCTCTTCAACTTCCATATAGCCGCCCGCCAAATTTGTACCTAGTTTGTAGATGACATTCAAAATGCCCCGCCAAATTTTTGCTCAAATTTCACAATATAAGACATTAAAAGTTGAACATAGTGCAAGCATAATCAACAAGAAAGAAGAAGATACTAGTATTTTTGTTCTTTATTCTCTTTTTGTTTTTATCTATTCATGTGGTTATAACTTGGATATTGTTGATTTTTGTTTTTGTTTTTGATAACTTGGCTATTGTGGATGTGGATTTCTAATAGAGTAATTGCATGTGAGCCATGGCTTCATTTACCTCTTCTGGAAATCAAAGCCCTCACTCATCAATCGAAAGCCAGGAGAAATTGAACTTCGATTTGAATCTTCCACTTGACAAGGATGTCGTGTCTGATTCGGACTCAAACCTTCCACAAGATGAAGTTGTCGAGCATGTTGCAAAGCCAGATTATGATACGAATCTGAACCTCAAAGTAAAGCATGATTTTGATTTGAACAAATTCCATATGGAAATAGGAGATCCCGATAAAGACGAAGACGAAGAGGCCAACAAAGTACTTGTGATCATGTTGAATATTTTATGCCCATTAGCTCATTGGACTCTTTTAAAGTCTAGCTAGATCTTAGATGTTTGTCGATCGAACTGGTGTTTTTTTGGCTTGTAAGGGAAAACTTCTTGTTCTAATTATCTGGTGTATTTTACTCGGTTGGGAATGGGAGCACTGATCTTATCTGGTGTTTTTGCTTGACTGTAAAATATCAGCTGTTGTTTTAATCTTTTGCTTGTATGTAAGGGAACTACCATTATGGGCTTTTGTGCTTGTTTGCAAGAAGAACACTGCTAGACTACTTTTTCAATCTATGTAAATTCTTGTATGTACTTCTTATGGAATTTTCATGTTTTAAATGACAAGTTACAAGTGCTTTTTGATTTTGTGCTTAATACGGAGTAGTTTGAATCTGGTTAGTTCAATTCTTTTGAAAATGGAGATTAAAATAACACATTTTTTAGTAGATACCACCCATGATTTAAAATCCATGAAATGCTCACACACTATACACATTTCCATCATAAATTTAAGCTACTCGCATCACTTAAGAAGCTATGACAGCAAGTCTTCACTTGCATTCATGTCTTAGTCTTTTTAGCCCATGCCCCCACTCCCACAAAAAAAAAAAGTTTAATAGGCAGCCACCATGACAACTCCCACCCAAAAAAAAGTAACAGCCAAATGCTAACAAATACAGCTCTCGCCAAAAAACCATGACAGCTCCTATGTAAGTTTGTTAACCTCTTTTGATAAAAAAAAAGTTTGTTAACCTCTGCTCCAAAAACCATGACAGCTCTCGCCAAAAAAACACCATAACAGCTCTGTTCCAAAAACCATAAACAGCAGGTTTTTTTAAAAAAAAAAATTCATGATCAAATATAACAAAGTTACAACCAAATGCTAACCAAGATCGGATAGAACAAAGTTATACAAACTGGCTCGAACCAAAAAGAGACATTATCTACCGATTCAGGCGGGAAAAGAGACATTACCTTAGCAAAACCTCCTAGTACAAATTAACTTTCTTTCCATTCCAAACAAAAGTAGTAAGTACTTCTTCTATCTTACACATTCCCCACTTCACTTCTTCCCAAAATACTCTTGGTCTTTTCCACTAGGTCGAACTCACAAGTGATTGTTGTAGGAAGAGAGTCGGTCCTTTCTAACCGAGCCTTATTTATGTGAGGAATTTTATACCGGTTGGATCCTTCCGCTATCATGATTTCCCGCATACATAATTGTAAGGATAAAAAGACATGGTTGATCTTTTGTGCTGGATACTCATTGAAAGCCCTTTGAACAGCACCAATGAGCTCGTCTACTGTCCTTGTGCACTCCTTATCCTGCAAGGATTGAATTGCTCTAAAAAATCCAAGATCTAACACATTCAAATCTGGAGAGTTTGCCGGTTGACAAAGCAATCTAATGTCAAATCCATTCTGTGAAGCAGCCATATGAAATTCTTCATCAGTCGGTCGGACATGTGTTCTTGCATTATCTTGTTGAAGAAAAATTATCTTGTTTGAATCCTCCCTCGGCCACTTGTCTCGAATTGCTGGAATGACCTTTTCCAGTAGGAATGCTCGTATAGTTTCTTTCTTGACCGAAGTGATCGGTTTAGTTTCCAAGGTCCCGGCTTCTCTATTTCGACTTCGTCTTAAGGCGGGCTCAACTGTAACTAATGGAAACACTCCTATTTTTCCAGAAAAAACCTCATTGCCATCATCATCATATCTCGGTCTTGCAACAGCAGCTAAAAACATTACCTTGCCAATGAAATTCTTACTTTGGCATGATCGCAAAGGATTCGCTTCATCCGGAAGCAAGTAGTAATTTTTTGACTTCTTTGTCATGTAGAACCACTTCTCATCAATGTGCACAGTGTTGTACATCCCCGCGAATCTTGGCTCGTGTGGCAAACTACTCATCTCCAACATAGACATACAAAATTGAAGCCGAGATATCTTGTTCTCCTCCTTTAAATATGGTGCAATCGCATTTGAGTGACGTCGTAGGAGGCCTTCCTTCACGCGTGAGTGCAGAGTGACATGGTTGATTTTCAAAGCATGTGAAAGTGACCTCAAGGTTGTCCTCTGACTCAAAGGTATATCAATAATGCGATTAAGGTCGACTTCGACTCTCTTTCGACCACTGTTTTTTACCCATCTATGTGATGGATCAACCACAATGTTAGCCGGTGTTTCCTTTGCGTCTTTCCAAATCCGTTGAACAGTTCGTAGCGGCACCGATAACAGAGAAGAGACCTCGTTTGTTGAATTCCGTTTCAGTTTTCCATTTGAGCTTCTTGCTAGTAAAGCAGCATAGATAAGTTTCCTTTCTTCATCTGATGTCAACCTGTAGGTTGTTCTTGCTCCACTCCCATGTTGAGACCTTTCACCATTTCCTATTTTAAAAAATAGAGTGAGTTCTTTTATACGGTATTCAAAACAAACCAAGAACTGGGAACTTGTGTAACCATAGTACTTACCAATATTAGTAGGCCATTGATGTTCTTCCTCAGTTGATTGTATGTTCGGATAGATCGATTGAATGCCACTAGATGATCGATCTAGAATTGGTACATCAGCTTGTACCTCTTGATTGGACTCTAAAACAAAATTCTCAGCATTGTTGCATTCAGGTACTCCATCTTCATCATAATTGGGTCCTTCATAAAAATAAGATGCACTATTTTCATCTTGAAGAAAATTCAAATCAAAGGGACTATTGAGATTCATGATCAAACCATGTAATTTTAGTACTTCACGGTTTAATGGGGTATATAATGACATTTTCATATGAAATTTAGCTTTAGTTAAAATTTTGAATTTGGCTCCAATCTAAAATTTTGAACTTGTACTTCAAATTTTACTTATTGACTCCATTTGTAATTTTTTTTATTATAGAAATTCATTAAAATTTAATTGAAGGCCAAACACAATAACAGGGGAGGTGATGGTTGAACTGGAATTGAAGGTGAAGAGATGGTCAGTTGTCACCTCCCAATTATTAAGTAAAAAGCCGTTTAAAAAACTGTGTAAAACCCACTTATATCACTTCTATAACTAAGGGTATTATAGTAAGTTTAGCATGTTTCTTAAAAACTGTGTTGAAAGCTATAACGTCAAGTTTATTTTAACGGAGGGAGTATAAAATATTTTTTTAACCTTTTAATTTCTTATTTATTATCATATATATACACACACATACTTTAATATCACACGCATCTATAAAATTAAATTATTGTTATAGAAAAATAAAGATATATTTCAAATTTGTATGATGTAATTTCATTATTCCTTTTCTAATTTTTTGTTTCAGACCTCTGTTTTAATATTTTATTTATAGATAGATTCATATATAGATTATATTCCAGCAAAAATAACAAATAAATGAAATCCATATTTTACTACGTATATATTAGATGTTCTCTACCGTTTTACTTTCATTAGTAATTAACTACATGGTTTAAAAATAAAAGATGAGATGAGATACGCTTGTATTTGTTTGAATTATAAATTTTACTTTGTAGAAGATCAAAGTTTTATTTATTGCTCCGTGTTTTATTATTTAAGAAAAAGAAATCAATGTCCAAAAAAGTATAATAGTAATATTACTGTAGTTTATAAGATAACTGATTGATAAAAAAAAATATTAATTGGGTAGTCAATTAAGATATGGATGAAAAAATTATATTAAAAATAAGTTATTATATTAAAAAGATTATTTCTTAGATGTGGAGTATAAAGATAAGTTTTCTAACTAAGATTGCTAGATAAAGTATTTATAAAATAGCTTAAGGTAAAATGATAAGATTTTTAGGATATGATGTTGAATATTTATACTAAAAATTAATTTAATCTTTAATTAAAATGGACACATTGGATGACATATGGATAAATAGATGGGGCTATCGTCTAACATGACTTAAATTTATTGGTTCGTGATTAATTGACGTGTCAAAAAACTCGGTCAGATTGCACCAGAGAACGACACGTAAGCGAATCGCACCAGAGCCCGCCACATAAGATTTCCACGCCTCTGTTTTAGTATTATATATTGATTGATATTGATATTGATGATTGTCCAAAGTCCAAACCATTCACCAACACTTCCTTTCCCAACAAAAGACCAACTCGATCAACCATGGCTGAGGCTGCCTTGCTCGGTGTTGTAAAGTCCGTTCTCGGCCAATTGAGCTCTCCCGCTGTGAAAGAGGTCCTCCTCCTCTGGAACTTTGACAAGGACCTCAATAGGCTCGGCGAAACCATTCAAACAATCACCGATTTCCTCCATGATGCCGAGCAGAGGGAATCCAAGGAGAAGCACGTGAAGCGATGGTTGTCGAGGCTCAGGGCAATCTTGTATGACGCTGACGACTTGTTCGATGCTGTTACTACCAGGGCTTTACGCAAGAAGGCCATGTCTGGTAATGCTTTCAAGAGTGAGGTACGAATTTTCTTCTCCAAATCCAACCAGTTGGATTTCGTCTATAAAACAGCTGGTAATATCAAGGCCATTAGAGAGCGTCTAGATCGAATCAATAATGATATGCTTCCCTTCAAATTTCAGTCCCTGAAAATTGAAGAAAACTTCCCTCTTATGCACCTCAATAGAGAAACTCACTCTTTTGTCGATATCAAAAAAGTTATGGGAAGAGATAAGGATCAGGAGAAGATAATCAGCTTGTTGTTTTCTACGAAAGCTGGTGATCGAAACCTCTCTGTTATCTCAATAATCGGGTTTGGAGGATTAGGCAAGACCACTTTAGCTCAGCTTGTTTACAATGATGATAGAGTGCAAAATGGATTTGACTTGTGTTTATGGGCATGTATCAACTATTTCTCTGATCTCAAGTCAGTGTTAGTGACAATCCTAACATCTGCTCTTGAGTCTAAACCCCAAGAACTTGATTTAGATCAATTGCAAAAGAAGTTAAGAGAGAGTATTGGAGGGAAAAAGATTTTACTAGTGTTGGATGATGTCTGGGAAGAAGATGCATCCAATTGGGATAAGTTAGAAACCCTCCTTAATTGTGGAAAAGCTGGAAGTATGGTTTTAACAACTACACGCAATAAAAAGGTTGCGCAATGCCTTGATTCAATGATGCCTTACTACCAGTTAGATGTTTTGTCAGAAGATGATGCTTGGTCTTTGTTTGTGAAAATGACGTTTGGCGATAATGAGTCTATGGAGGATCATTATGAATTGATTCCATTGGGGAGAGAAATTGTTCGCAAGTGTGGTTGTGTCCCTCTAGCTCTAATTACAGTTGGTAGAATGCTACGCTCTAGAAAGAAAGATGGGCAGTTATGGTCGTCTTTTGTAGAAAAGGAACTTCCGGATGTTTTTGGAGATGATACTAATAATGTCAAGCTTATGGAGGTTTTGAAGCTTAGCTACAATTACCTCCCATCGGCATTTAAGCATTGTTTTGCTTATTGTTCGCTCTATCCTAAAGATCATGAATTTGATAAGGACTGGTTGGTTCGCTTGTGGGTAGCTCAAGGTTTCCTTGAACCATGTGCTAAAAAGAGCTTAGAGGAAGTAGGGGATGAGTGTTTCTTCTACCTGGTTGATCGATGCTTCTTCCAAGAGGTGGAAGAGTATAGAGAGAATGGTACCATTAGATATAGATGTAAAATGCATGATCTGTTACATGATTTGGCAATACATGTTGCTGGAAGGGAGAGTGGATGTTTCATTGAAGAAGATATAGCTGACATGGTTGAAGGTAGAACTCTTCGTCACATTTCGGCCCCTCAAAAACCAACATTCCTGCTTGACCATTTTTCCTTATCTTCCCATTCAAAGACCCTAAGGACCCTTCTACTCGATCATGTCATAGACTTTGAAAGAAGCTCATTGAATTCGATTTTATCACGATTTAGAGTGCTGCGCGTATTGCGATTGTCAGATTTTGAATTTGATACATTACCCGATTCATTCGGGGAGTTGATTCACTTGAGATACCTCGACCTGTCAAGGAATAGGAACCTGAAAGCCCTTCCAAATTCAGTTTGTAAGCTTTACAACTTGCAGACCCTTGTACTCGTGGATTGTTCGTCTCTTGTGGAACTGCCATCAAAGATTGGAAAGTTGGGGAGTTTGAGACACCTCTTATTACATGGTTGTGATATGTTAGATTCTTTTCCTTTGGGATTTGAAGCGTTGACTGCGTTAGTGACTCTAGATCGGCTTGTCTTGCTTCAACGTGACGGGGGCTTGAGATACTTGGGCTGCCTTGATAACTTGTGTGGGGGAATAGAAATTGTGCTTCCAAGAGAGGGATTGTCTAGTTGCATAGAAGGTGTGCGAAATTCAAACATGTCAAGAAAGCATAAACTGAATGGGATGACCATAAAGTTGATCGGCGATTGGACGAATAAAATGATCAAGGAAGAAACACTAGTGCTAGAGGCAGTTAAACCACATCAAAATCTGCAGTTTTTGAAGATCAAAGGATATGCCGGTGATAAACTTTCAAGTTGGGTTCCCACTCTCTCAAAACTGAAAGAGTTGGTTCTAACAGATTGTATTCATTTGGAGTACTTAGAAGACAATCTAAGATTGGATTCCTTTCTCCCCTGCCTTGAAATCCTAGAACTCGACTCCTTGCCTAATCTGAAGGGGTGGTGGAGGGAAGCAGCATTACAGCGAGATAATGGCTCGATATCAGAACTACCGTTGTTGCCCCATGTTTCAAATGTTGTTATAAAAAAATGTCCAAGGCTTATAGAAAGTATGCCTTTGTTCGGGGGAATCGAAACATTGGATTTATGGTCTGTTAGTGGGGACATTTTGAGCAAGCTGATCAGTAATCCAGATACAAGTTGCTCTTCTTCTGAACCAAATCAGTATTCTAAGCTAAAAGAAATAAAAATCTCCTCCGCTGATGGCTTAAGTTGCTTGCCAAAGGATCAAATAAAAGGCTTAACTTCCCTAAAGTCATTGAAAATTGAATGTTGCAAGAGCTTAAGAAGGGTGTCTGCTAGTGGCTTGGCGTATCTTACCGCCCTTGAAAGGTTGGAAATATCATTTAGCGGCCAAGTCGATATCGTGGATAAAGACGATGAGAAGGTGGGAGCTAATAATGAATCAGGGGTAACATGGAAAGCGTTGCAGAGACTTCGTTCCTTGAAAGTTTCATGGCAGGAACACCTAGTGCAAGATGGGCTCCAATACCTAACTGCACTTGAAGATTTGAAGATTGATTATCACAGAAATCAGCAAATAGAAGCGGATAATGAATGTGAGGGAATCATGATGTGGAAAGATCTGAAAAGGCTTCAAAGTGTTACCATCAAGTTCAAGTATGATGAGACAGATGACGAAGACAGTACGGCTATATCTTGCTTCCCTAATTGGATTCAATATCTGTCTTCCTTGAAAGTCTTGGAATTGTGTGGTGTGAAGTTGCATATAAACTGGACAATCCTTGCGAATATGAAACTTCAAGAGTTGAGATTAAATGGCGTAGAAAAGGTAGACCAACCATGCCAATTCAACTCCCTTGTCCATCTCTCTGTTCTTCATTCTGAGGTATTCCTTTTCTAATATTTTTCCCAAATTTATTGCCTTGGTTTCTAATATTATTCCTTTTCTAAAAAAGTCATGCTTTTCTTCTCTTTGAAATAAAATAGGGAAATTTACAGAAAACCACCCGCTAAATGTAAACTCTTACACTTAACCACCCGTTAAACAAAAAATTACAGAAAACCACCCATTAAATAGGTTTTGTTTTCAAATCACCACCCGTTGTCTATTTTTATTAGGTTTTTGTCAAATATATATGATAATACATTATTTTAACTTTTATATTTAACTTAAAATCTCAAATACATATCAAAATATATTTGATTAATTTTTTAAAAAAAACATGATGTATATATGAACAAATTTGTTCTATTTTATTCCTAAAAATGGTTATAAATTATATAGACTTCTTTTTAATCAAAATTAAAAATAAGTTTATAAGTCATTAGCATTGTTTAAATTTAATAATTATTTTGATACTGATAATTAATTTCTCATTTTCTTTTATATTTGTAAACACCTATACTATATACTAAAAATGGAAAAAAAATCTAAATATTGCTTAAATAATATTTTTCCAGGCTCAAAGTATTTTTTTATTAAATGTATCTTTATTAAAAAAAATTTGACTTTTTAAATAAAATTAAATAATATTTTTCACATTTAGAACCTCCACCCTTCAAATAAGTTTAAAATTTGTACACATTTTTTCCCCTAATATATTAATATAAGTGTTTACCCCTACAATAAATATAATTTAAATATATTCAAGTTTAAATTTTAAATTTTAAGTATAAAATATTAAAATATACTATATTTAATGGAATTCTAATGGAATTACGTGGTGGGTGGTGATTTGAAAACAAAACCTATTTAATGGATGGTTTTATGTAATTTTGTCTTTAGTGGGTGGTTAAGTGTAAGAGACTATATATAATGGGTGGTTTTCTGTAAATTTCCCAATAAAATATATGCAAAGATATGCTTTTTTTAACAAATGTTCTCTCTATTCTAAAATACAAGTAGTTTCACTTTTTTAGACGGTTATCCGTCTACCGACTTGTCGGCCCTTAGGGTTCAGGTATAGCTGGCCTCGAATTTTTTCTTATAAAAAAAATAAGTAGTTTCACTTTGTGACACTTTTTGCAAGGAGCTAAAAATAATATAAAATATTAACTTTTTTTATAAATTTTTTAAAATAATATTATACGTATCCTAGAAACGTGTCAAAAATCAAACGATTTATATTTTAGAAATAATTAAGTATTAACAGGCACCCGGCCAATTAAAAAAAGTTCAGTTTTGAAAAACAAATAATTGAACATGTCTTTTTCGAACAATATCTATATAAACTCTTAATTTAGAAGAGTTTAGTATGATGTGTCAAGCTTAGAGGAATTTTACGAGTCTTGACCAATCATTTTTTTTTTTGCCATTTTTCTTTGATTTTCTTTATTTATAATTTTTTTTTCTTTTTCCTTTAATTCTCTTTTTGATTTAATTTTACTAACTATTGGGCTTAATTCAAAACATTGATCTTAGCGTAAATTATAATTTTAGTAGTTTTTTTCTAAAAAAACAATGGGATTAATTCAAAACATAAAATTAATAATAAGAAAACATAAAATTAATATTAGTAATCTATATCCATATCTATATATATATATATACACTACTTTAATCGTTTTCTCAACCTATGAGTTTAATTCAAAATATTTAATTATCTGAACTTTTATAATTATGTTATAATATTAATGTAATATATTAATAAGATTTTACTTATAAAAAATCGCGCCATAGCGCGGGGATCATACTAGTGCTATATTAATTCAGCAAAAGTTTGAAAACTAAAAGGAGCAAGTTAATTATAAAAGGGGCCGGGTCATGTTTTATGTACAATCAAATTTTCGTTGTACTGTTATTCACGGACTTTTGGTGTCGATGAGTTTTTTTTCGGATAAAAAAGCATGCTGATATCGAAAGTCTATGAACCCATTAATTGCTTGATGAAACAGATCCGTGCATATAGTTAGCCAGCTATAAACTTCCAGTTTGTTAGTTGGCCATGAACGTTGTTAGGAAATAATGGAAATACTAGCATATATTTAAATTGATAAAATTAATGAAATGCAGGATGGAAGCTGGCTACATGAATTCCCCTGGAAGCTTTTTCCATCTCTCCAAATTCTTGAGTTCACCAATATAATAAAATTGGGGAGTATCCCTGACGGAGTTCAACACCTCACCTCCCTCCAAACTTTATGGATGTACAAGTTCGTTTACTTCGGGCGGGGCCCGATGGGGATAAAAGAAATCCCTAATTGGATGAAGAATCTCACCTCCCTCAAACGACTCCATATTACGGGGATCACATCAGAATTTAAAGAGAGATGCACACCAGAAGTGGGAGAGGACTGGCCTCTCATTGCCCACATCCCGGACATCCTAATCTACTAACTTTATATCTTTCATTGAGATGCAAACCAGAAGTGGAAGACGAACCAGGTAGCGGTATCACAGCAGGAGGGCGATGAGATGAGGCACTAGGTGAGTAGAACTCTTCGCATATATGCCCCACTTATGAGTGATTTGGTTAAGACGTAAGTAGAATCACAGCCTGGCTTGTGAATGTTTTTATCTCGAGTAGGTACGTTCTTTTTACACTGATTATCATCAATTCTTGGTTTGCAGATATGGTATTGGAATTTGGAGCACCAGATGGCTAGCTCCAACATTCATGAACAAACACCAACCTCTTTGTTTGGATGTCAATTTGTTTATCAAGAACAAACACATGTTATATTGTTGAATGGTTTTGTGTACATCTGCAAATTTTATACATCAGTCTTGAGAAGAAGGACGCCTGCAAGGAAAGAGTGACGCAGAGAATATCTTTTCATTAAGGAAAGCGGATATTCGAAGGAAGAAGTGTCTACCCGAGATACGAAGCTCGAATTGCATCTTGTAGACTGTAGAGCAATGAAATGATGCATCTCAATATTATTTTCCTTAGAAAGTGTATAATTTTCTTTTCTTTTTTCGTTACTTTTAGTTTTAGATGTTGTAGGAAAGTGTGGTTGTTTCATTGTTGGTAAGTTTAGTTCGTGTATTGGTTTGTTTATTGCAAGGATACGGTCAATGCGATTGGCGGTTGTACATTCTGACATCGCAATAAAATAAAATAAGTAGACTTATTCAAAATCCTCTCTAGGGATGCTAGAGAGGTAGTGGGTTTTTCTTGCAAACTAATTGGTTTGCTTGTTTTCCCACTTTAAATAACTTCTTCTTTGATGTTTTCGTCCACCTAAAATATTTAGTAGCACTAACATATCTCCCCCAAGTCCATCAATTGACAGGATAAGTTTAGCACAAGATTACATCCCGGAGCAAGGGTGATGCTTCTCGCGACCCCAAGTAGAGACATCATATTGCATGTGATTTGAAGATCCAAGAAAAGAATGCCAATGCAAGGCAATGCTTCTCGATCCCAATAGATTTCCTCGGTTGAGTGCCTGGAACAAAAAGTTCACAGCATTCCCCAAGATCCGTGAAGAACTGCCTGATCGCACACAGCTGGTTGCTTACGTCAAGAACCTCATAGAGAGGTTCACTGCATAATCAAACCTGCCTAATCTTGTAAGATTTCATGTCTGTATTAAAAATTTGCAATTCCAAATTGCAGTGTATCAACCTAGATAGCGCGATATATCAGATTTCTTATAAGGAGCTTATTTGTGTTTACAAATTATAAGTTGCAACTCATCGTACCAAACAAACCCCTTACACCCATATGGCTTCTATCTTAATCAGGAAAGTGAATCTATTCATATGCCTTTCTGGGTGTCTGATCAAATCTGCACATATATGTTGGAGACTACAAGGAATAGATGTACATAAATGAAATGAATTGCTTTCAATGACGAAGGCAAACAATCAACAACTAACCCACTTTAGTTGTACACATATATCACGCTGAAGCTAACAACTCTCTAGGATTCCTTTGCATTAGCCTCAGAAAGCAATGGCTCGAGTTCTCCCTTCCGGTGCAGCTTAACCGTATCTGCATCCAAGCATGAATCTTTGTAAGCAAAAGTGTCGCGATTCCCAACCGCTATACAAAGAAACGAAGTTAATGGATGTTATGTACCTGTGCATCCACCAATATGCTTGCCTCCTGGTGATCAAATTTGCTCAAGAACATTAGCATTTAAACAAGGTAAACTAAAGGGAATGCAAAGAAATTGCAATGTGGACTTTATAACCTAACAAGGCATACATGTTAGGGTTCAAGCTCATACATGATCAGCAACTTATCGACACAAATACGCGCCTATTCACCAACTATACACAATAACCGTATCGCTGCCAATGTCTATTGACAGTGTATCAAAAGAAAGGGAATGTCTGAAGGGAGTTCTCACCAATGAAAACATTAGGAACAGTGTACTGTCCAGTGAGCCTCTCCAGAACCTTCTGTAGCTGTGGACCTTGGGGACCTGATCAAGAACAGAGATTCTAGAACTTAAGCTGATCACTAAACCACGCCTCATTGAAGAGAATTTTAGATGATTAAGCTTAAAACAATGTCCAAGATTCAGTCTTTGAATTGCCACAGGAGAAGATTAAATTAAGGTGTATGATCTTAGCCCTTTCAAAATGTGTAGCTATGGAGACTGAAACAATACCTAATTCGTCCAATTCAACAACAATAGGATCCACACCAAGCCTGTTGAACAGCGATTTCACCTCAGAGCAGTACCTTTGGCACACCGAATTCAAATTCCCCATCAAATTTCGAAAATCAAAAATCCTAATTCATCTGAAAGATAAAAGAGGGGCTTACGAACACCAAGTCTTGGAATAGACAACGACTGGATTCTCAGAAACCGTCGTCTTCACGCTCTCCTCCATCCGGGACCCGAATGAAGCGGAGGAGGAAGATGGCATGGCTTTAAGTCCCACCAGTCCTCTTCTCTCCCCTCGGCCGCGGCCACGGAAGCCGAGGTGGCTTGGAATTGACTTGCGGAGATTAGGGGCGGTTTGGCTGAGCTCAAAGCAGCTACTGGAAAGTTTGAGGAAGGACGAAGAGGACTGAGGAGGGTGAGTGGGGCAAAGAGCAGTGCGAGAAGAAGCATTTGTAACAGCCATGGCTTCCATTTCAATCTTTATCTCGAGCTCTCGAGAATCTTTCTTTCTGGTTCATCTATGGCTTTTCCGTTTACTCAGAAGGTGTTTTCAACCAGCAGTGGGCCACCAAAGCCCTGTTTTACTTCTTATTGGGCCGGCCAAATACCCTGTGATATCCAGTCATGGGCCCGTTTGGATGAACGTGGAAGAAATTAAACTTCAATCATTCTGGAATGGTTCACCGGAAAGGAGTTGTGGGTAGTATCCATAGGTCACCGGTTCGAACCCCGGAATTGCCGCTCTTTATTTACCAATTCAACGAAGAAATTAAACTTCTTGGAAATTAATGAAAGTTAGTTTAGAAATAAAAAAATGGAAATTTTAAAATTTGTATATATAAAATCTGGAAGATTGATAGGATACAAATTACAATGGATATTCCAGTCTCTTCTAAGTAAGCCTTGATATTTGCTGACAAGCCTAGCCTGCGGGTGGCATCGCGGGTGGACTTTGTCAAGCATGATCGTTTTAAGTTGTGAATCTATTTCAAGGATCAAATTCATATAACCATCATCACAAGCAAGCATTAGCCCTTGTACTACACCCCATAGCTCTGCCTGCTTTGGGAACAATACAAACGCCAATGTTCATGACAAAACCACGACGCCACTCACCAACATTGTTTCTATTCAGCATGGTTAGCTACTTGTGACTACTAAACACCAACTAATGTAATCATAAAATTTAACCAACTGTTTTCGATTCTCCATTGTATCCTATCACACTGATGTAGTTGGCAAAAGGTGAAGAAAATGGGGTTGGAGGCTTACAGAGGCATTGGTGAAAGGGATACGAAAAGGATTGGTTGACTAGGCGACAATCGAAGAGACCTCGGGTGAAAGAGGTCAATACGTCAATCAAGACGGAAAGAGCGAAACACTCACCTCAAATTGTAGCTCTCCAACCAGCGGTGAGGAGGAAGATGAAGCCAGACAAGGGTTAAGGTGGCGGTTAATCGATAGACCAGGAGTAGATGAGAGGCGAAAGAGACTGAGTTGGAGACAACGAAGAACTAGTGCATTTCCTCTGCCCTAATTTCCCGCCCCACAAAATTATTTAACCCTTAAATTAATATTAATTTTTTAAAAATATATATATTTAGGACTCCTTTGGTTGAAATTTTAGAAAGGTCGAGAGAAAGAAAACAAATGTAGTCCAATTATAGTTTAAGATACATTGTTGAAAATTTTAATCACTACCCTCTCCAGTCTCCTCCCAACTTTTCATACAAAATTAGTTTTGTTCCTCCTTATTTCAATTACTAATTTGAGCAAGGGGTAACCATATCCCCTACTCCTCTAATCATTACCCTTTCCATCTTATTTTTTACACAAAAAATAATAGTCTTCTCTTATCTAGATATATTTTCCTATACAAAATTTGTTTTCATTCTGTTTACCTTGCGTTATTATACCAAATTAGCTCTTAGCTTCTACATGATTATTACAACATATTTGAAGAAAAAAAACTCAAAAAATCAACTTATAAAAATTTTAAAAATTTATATAGTAAAACATCATCTTCTTATAACTTTTAAAAATCTTTCTATCTCTATTGAATTATTATAATTTTTGTAAGTTGATTTTTTAAGATTTTTTTTCAACTATGTTATAATAATAATGTAGAAGCTAAATGCGGAGTGTATTTTTAAAAAAAATTTCAATATTAATTTAAAGATTAAATATTTTTGTAAGGCGGGAAAATGAGACAGATGAAATGCACTGACAAAGAACTAACCCAACTTAAGGCAATAGCTTTTTCAAACAAATAAACCATACATTTATATCACTACTTCCAAAGCAGGATAACCATTCCAATACAAGTCACTACCGCCCAATTAGTTTATGTTCCACTTTGTATAAAATCATTTCAAAAATTTTGACAGAAAGAATTAAAACAATTATCGGTAAACTAATTCACCCACTAGAAGGTGCCTTTGTGTCTGACAGGCACTAGTACAAATATAGGGGGTGGAGCACGGTAAGTTGGGTATAATTTTTGATAAGCGTGTTTATTTTTTTTATTTTAAGCACGATTTTATATTAAAAGTGTGTTACCAACCCCAAATTCAACTAAAAACAACATGCTTTTCCATAAAACCGTTATCGTTCATTTCTAAAAAAAATATTTAGACCGGTTTTCGTGTAAAGCGTGCTTAAAAAAACCTAAAACGAACACGGTTTAATTTTCAAAGTGTGTTCCCAAAACCAGATTTGACTAAAATAAACACACTTTGCTAAAAAATTGTTCTCGTTTATTTCTAAAAAAATATTTAGACCGGTTTTCGTGTAAAGCGTGCTTAAAAAAACTTAAAACGAACACGGTTTAATTTTCAAAATGTGTTCCCAAAACCAGATTTGACTAAAATAAACACGCTTTGCTATAAAACCGTTCTTGTTTATTTGTAAAAAAATATTTAACCCGATTTTCATGCAAAGCATGCTTAAAAAATTACAATGAACGCGGTTTAATTCTCAAAGTGTTTTCCCAAAACCAAATTTAACTAAAACATACACTCTTTTCTATTAAAACCGTTCTCGTTTATTTCTAAAAACTATTAAGCCTGATTTTCGTGTGAAGCATGCTTAAAAATAAATTAAAAAGAACACGGTTTCATTTTACAAGTGTGTTCCCAAAACCAACTTTAACAAAAATCAACACGCTTTTCTATAGAACTGTTCTCGTTTGTTTATAAAGGAATAATTAGCTCGGTTTTCATGTAAAGTGTGCTTAAAAAAATTAAAACGAACACGGTTTTATAAGAAAAGTGTCTTCCCAAAACCAAATTTAACAAGAGGGGACACATTTTTCTTTTAAAACGTTCTCATTTATTTTTATAAACCGTTCTCGAAAAAAATACTTTTTTATATTTAGAGATTTTTTTTAATAATTAGATTAAGTAAATGCACAAAGTTACAACAAAATTCCGGAGCTCAGGTGGCAGGCGTGTGAAGCGGACGAATTCAGTATCAGGGTGCAAGAGGTCTTGGGTTCGACTCTTGGTTCGAGAGGTAAGGTATTGCATTGGAATAGTGTGGAGAACTGGAGATGGATATATCCGTTTGAGAGGTATATGAAAGAGCAAAAAGTGTGCTAAAACTTGTTTTTGAGCACACTGTAGTTGAAACGTTCTTATAATTCGAGTAGAACGGTTTTAATTCGAGTAGAACGGATATTGGCTGTATGACAATTTTAAGAACGCTTCAAAACAAAACCGTGCTTAAAATATGGGATCATGGTTAAATAATAAGCGTGCTTGTTTGGGATCGCACTCACTATAACCACAGTACGAGGAGTGTGCTCCCATGCATAAAAAAGCGTGCTCTAGTCCCCTCTCTTGTACTAGTGAGGGTCATCCAAGACAATGTCCTATTAGCTCACGAAATCTTCTACTCCTTCAGATCACGTAAGGGTACAGAGGGATGGTTGGCGATAAAAACTAGACATGGAGTAAGCGTACGATAGAGTTGACTGGAACTTCACAAAAAAAGGTTTTAGAAAAATTCGGGTTCCACCCTACTTTCATTGCATGGATTATGAAATGCGTAACGAATGTGTCTTTCTCTGTGCTAGTCAACAACGATTCTACATATATGTTCTTCCCCTCTCGTGGGCTGCGTTAAAGAGATCCTATATCCCTTTTCTTGTTTATTTTAGGTGCAGAAATTTTAGCTCGAAAATTCTCAGCAGAAACAAATGTGGAAAACAGTCTATTTGGATTTTCCTTTGGTAGGAGTGGCCCTCGGGTTCCTTTCCTATCTTTTGTCGACGACATCATTATTTTTACAAGAGGTAGCATTGCTGCGGGATAAAAGGTTGAAGAAATAATTGATACATATTGTAAATTTTCTGGACAAAAAGTCAATTACTATAAATCTAGCTTCCAAGCCACAAAAGGCATTTCGAACTCTAGGATTTCAGAACTTAGCAGTTGTTTAAGTATTACACATGAAAACTCATTGTAAAAATACCTCGGATGTCCAATTATTAACGGTAAAGTTAACAAACACACCTTTGAAGATATTATATGTAAATCTAAAGAACAATTAAGTAAATGGCGCGCTAATGCTCCATCACAACAGGGTCGTGCAATCCTCATTAACACAAACTTATCAGCCAAACCGTTGTATACAATGTAAAACTTTTTGTTACCTCTGTCAATACATAAAGAGCTTGACCGGATTAATAGAATGTTCTTTTGGAATAAAGATCTTCAATACCGCCCGCTTATTAGCTGGGATAGGATCTGCAGACCAAAAAATATGGGGGGATTGGGCTTAGGAAATCAAAAGAGATGAATGAAGCTCTTCAAATGAAATTATTATGGAAAATATTGGCTGAACCAGAAAATGTTTGGGTGTCTCTCATCAAACACAAGTATCTGTGTTCAGCTAACATCCTTGAATACGAGAAAAGTGGAGATACTTCATGGAAATGGGCCAAACTAACAACTCTTATAGATAAATTTAAGACATGACTTATTTGGTCAATAGGAAATGGAACCTCTATCAAATTTTGGACCGATAATTGGATTATAACTTCCTCTCTATTATCCAGGGAGGATTGTCCCCAAATTAATAACATAGAGGAAACTGTTAGTAACTATATTTTAGGTGGTAAATGGTGGACGGAAAAACTCAGCAATGCACTACCAAATGACGTAGTCAAAGAAATCCTAGACATTCCGCTTCCCGTTTCTCCGTTTGAGGATCGTTTATATTGGTGGCCTGATAGGGCTGGTTGGTTCACCACGTCAAGTGCATACAAGCTGATCACAACTCAATCCTCACTGAACATAGACAACAACGCCTGGATATGGAATTCGGATATTCCGCCTAAGATCAAAAATTTTCTATGGAAAGTTTGTCAGAATGGCCTCCCAACTACCGTTAGACTTGCCCAACATGGGACTTCTGTTCCTTCCAAATGTAAACTGTGCAGTTGAGGATGATGTTCACCTCTTATTAGAATGTCAATATGTGCGCTCTTTCTTTCGTTTACCTACTCAGGTAAACTCAATAATATCCAGTATGATAAATCATTCATGGGAGATAAAACCTATCATTTCGCTCATCGGAAACAAGCTTTCATCCGTTGCTAAGGTGGAGCTTGCCTTTGCTTGGTGGACGACTTGGTACATTCGAAACCAACATGTTTTTAGACAGGTCCCCATACCTCATAGAGACAACTCTTTAGGTATTATTAAAACTCATAAAGAGAATTCGAGTAAAATATCTCGCTTCGAGTATAGCTTGGACGAGGACTTCCCCTTACGCACACAAACCTCCAAGCACCCAAGGACGAAAAAAAAAGCATGCTAGCATTACATGGCGCAAGCCTCCTAAGGGAACTTTCAAGCTAAATTTTGATGGATCCACAATTTCAAACAATGACAGCTCGGCTGGAGCTATAATCAGGGACTGTGAAGGTCGTCCGATACACATCTGTTATAAAAAACTTGGCTGTCAAAGCCCCTTGAAAGCGGAAGTTCTTGCTCTTAAATTGGGAATTCACCAGGCTCTACAAGTTCGTATTAACAAACTCCACATTGAAGATGACTCCATGATAATCATCAACCACCTAAATAAAAACATCTAAATGCCCATGGGAAATTGAAATGATCTTATTAGATGTTAAACTTTTACTATCAACTTTGAAAGAAGTTTCCTTCTTTCATGTTCCCGGTTAGGCAATAGAGTGGCGGATAAGATTGCACACCTTTGTCACTCTGCATGGGGTGTCAATATTCACAATGATTCTGAGACCTCATTCGAAAGGATGTCATCGGGTAGAGCTCGCTCGCCCGAATTCTTTCCTAAAAAAAATAGCTTTTAGAATGGGAAATATTCCCTAATAAAAAAGTTATCGACCTGATTAAAATTTGAAATATAATTTTAAATTTGGACTCTTATCATATGTTCTTGAGGCATAGGATAGAAAAATCGTGCAAATAATACAAGCATCTATTTAGAAAAGTAAAAATATTCTTTGAGTGTTTTCACAAATGATCTCCATCCATGTATATACTTTTTTTTAATTTATAACTCACAAATTGTACCAAATTAAGGGTTTTTCCTCTACTAAAAATAGGCATGAAGTGGAAAAATACATATGCCCAAACAGAGGACCAAAACTTGGGTGTTCTTCCTCTTCTGGACTGGACTCTGTTCCTTCTCACCTAATCTAAAACTCTACATATATTCACATCAACCAAAACTTTGGCCTCTTTTTTTTTTTTTGGGTCACAACACATATTAAAATTGAAATCAAAACGTTGAAATGCAACTCCGATGGCGAGGTACAATCCGCCTTGTATGTATGGTCTCCTCCTCCTTCCACACTCGCCCAATATCACCAGCGATCTTCACTGCATCAGACGAAGCCCCTGAAAGACCCCTCCTTGTGAACCCAACTGCGTAAATCCCCTTTTTGCCCTTCCATCCATTTGGGTATTCCGTCTTCGGAAACCCATTTTTGTCAAACAACTCATTTTCCTGTTGAATCGATAAATTAAATCCATCAGCAAATGCAAAATTGAAAAATCCCTCTTAAGAAAAAAAATAAAGGTGCCATCTTTTTTGGTACTCTGTTTCTTACCTTCAGCCAGAAAGGGACGTTGCTCTTGTACCCAGTGGCCAGGATCACCGAATCGATGTCGATCGTTCGGCCGTCGACGAGCTCGACGGAGTTGGTGGAGAATTTCGTGATTCCAGGTACGATCCGGATGTCGCCGGATCGGATCCTGTACAGAGCTCCGATGTCAAGAACAGGAGTTTTCCCCTGTTCGTTCTTGAGCTCCAATGGCCCCTTCGATGGTCGCTTCAGCCCGTATCTCTCGATGTTTCCTAGAATCAGCCATGCCATGATCAAGAGAAGCTTGTCGACTATCCAGAGTGGAAGCCATTTCATCATCGAAACCGCCAATTCGAACGTCGATTTGCCGCAAACTTCCCTCGGCAACACATGAACCTGAAACAGAGATGCATATTCCAATTAGCCCCAAATATTGATGAAATTGATTTTTCTTTTCCTTTTTTTTAAAAACAATTTATTGGTCCACCGGTTTGACATAATTCCGAACTTACCGAACTTCGACAGACCATGGAAGGGACGGCATTGTGGATGGAGAGATCAAGGGAGACTTCCATGCCGGAGTTTCCACACCCGACAACAAGCACCCTCTTCCCCTGAAACTCCTCCCCTGTTTTATAATCGCAGGCATGAATCACATTCCCGGCGAAATCCCCAATCCCCGGAATCTCCGGCACCACCTTCTCGGCATTCTCCCCCGTCGCCGCCACCAGCCACCGGCAAACATACTCCACTTCCTCCCCTGTCTTCACCGTCTTCACCCGCCAGAGCCCGAGGGTCTCGTCGTACTTCGCCGACACCACCGATTCGTTGAATTGCGGGTTGATTTCGAACTTCTTGGAGTAATCCTCCAGGTAGGAGATGAATTGCTTCTTGGTCGGGTACTCCGGGAAGTCGTCCGGGAAGGGCAATTTCGGCAGCTGACAGAATTGCTTTGGGAGGTGGAGCTTCAAGCGGTCGTAGGTGCGCCTTTGCCACAGCGAGGCGATGCAATCGGCTCTGTCGACGACGACGAAGGGCACGCCCTGTTCCCGGAGGCAGGCTCCGACGGCGAGACCCGACGGCCCGGCCCCAACTATGACCGGGCCGTTGACCCAGATTGGCCTCCCTGAAAGGAGGTTGCTTTGTTCAATACTATCCATTTTGTGTGTGATTTAATCAGATGGGTTTGCTTGGATTAGGGGTTTCTGAAATGGGTTGGTGTTAGAAACTTGAAAGATGAAACCTTGTGGTTGGATTCAAAAATGGAGGGATTTTTTTTGGTGGGGGGTTTGATTTGTGACTGTGAAGAACTCACTCTCTTGGAGGTTGAAGTTATGAAGATGGGGAATTTGATTGATGTGTTTTTGGAGGGAGGAGAGTGGTGGGTATATATATATAGTGGGGGTGAGGGAAACTGAAAACCATGTGAAGGTGTTAAATGCAAGTGTAAGTTTCAGTGTGTGGTCACTTTGAAAATTATTGTATTTCCTTTTTTCGCTTTTAATTATTTGGGGAGGGAATATTTTATTTCATTTTCTAAACTAGGAGAAAAACTAACTGTGTTCCATTTGAGTGGATTTGAAAGGTTGATTGCCCGCCATAAATTAAGATTTCCTCTCGAAGAATATCTTCAATGGAACACCCGACCACTAAAAGGAATAGATGTACCCCTAGTATGTCCTCTTTGTGACCATAGTGAAGAAGATTTACACATTTATTCACGATATGTCAGACTTCACTGTCTCTCATCGGAAGAATGGATAAGCAGATTGAAAGAATAATTAGAAACATTGACAAAACTAACAAGTCATATTAGGTGATTTATCATTGAAATCTTTTCCCAACTATGACCTAATAAAAAATCGGTCCTCGCTTTTTCCTCATCGAGGGTGTGGTCTATGAGGAACAAAATCCTTTTTGAAAACCAAGATATCAAAAATATAGAAAAGTTGATAAAGCATATAATCCAATATAGGGTATATTGGAAAAAGGCTCAAAAAGATGACCCAGAGGACGACAACATCCCTATAACACAACACAATCCTCAAAACAACGTCCGATGTCAGAAAAAAATTAAATGGAACAAACTTACCGAAGGATTCATGAAATTTAATTTTGATGGAGCAAAGGTAGCCTCTAGACATGCTGCCTCTAGCTTTGTCATCTGAGATTGTCATGGTAGCTAGAGTGGTATCCTATGGTGCACATACCCTTGGGAATGTTTCTGCGCTCCAAGCTGAGTGTTTCAGTCTTCATGCGGGCCTTCTGGAAGCTGCGACGAAGGGCATTTCTCGCCTCGGGGTGGAAGGAGACTGTCTGAGTGTCATTAATTAATGCTCTCTATGGGATTGGTACGTCTCCATGGATTATTAAGATGATGATCACCGATGCCCTCGGCCTATGCAGAGCGTTCGAGGTTGTCTCTTTCTCCCACGCATTTCGAGAAGGCAACCAGGTTGCAGACGGATTGGCATACGTTGGCTTGTCCGTGTCTTTCACTTATGTCAGATTGGCATACGTTCAAGGATTCTGTCCACAGGGACACTATTGGGCAGTCAAGCTTGACATGTTCAAGCTTGATTCGTTTGTTAAACAAGCTTGAGCCTAGCCGAGCCAAAATTTTAAACGGTTTTTTTTATCAAGCTTGACTTGTTTATGAAATTAACAAGCTCGAGTGAATTTTTTTTTTATCTTTGAGCAGTTCTACTTGCTAATAACATATTAATTTAAAGAAAATTTTAGAAATTCCGCAAAACTTGAGCTATAATGAGTTAAGTAGATAGTGAAAAGTCTAAAATGAGTAGATATTGAAAATTAAAATCTAAAAGTCAATCAAATTTAAAATTTTATTTTATTTTATCTCATTTGAAACTATATTAAAATTATGAACGCACGGCTTGTATCAACAAACATAGCTTTTTTTTCCCTTATATGGTTTTTATGTATTCTCATTCACTTTCAATTACTTTAGTGTCCTTCCCATATCGTTTCATAATATTTTAACTTTTCAATAAAGAAGTACTTCCTCCGTATCGCAATACTTGTTGTTTTAGCTCTATGCACACTTTTTAATAAAACCTATTTTACTTCACTTTTATAGCTTAAAATATCTAAAAGGAGTAATTATTACCTATAAAAAGAGCAATTATTACCTATAAAGACAATAATTATAGCTAAAACAGCAAGTTTTTTAATACAACTTTAACACTCTAAAACAATAAGTATTGCGATACGGAGGGAGTATATGAGAACTACAAGAGAAAAATTGTTGTTTCCTCACCTTTATAAGCCGAAAATATGTGTGAGGTCTAATTAGAGTTCAACTATTTAATAAGGGGTAATTTTTAAATGTCACCGAGTATAAAAAGGTGTAAAGTAGTGTGAGTAGGGGCTTCTTTTTACGAAAGGGTTTGTTTGTAATCACAAGATTGGTAGGGAGTTTGTAATGTGTATATTCCTCTCCCACCTCAACCATTATTATATATATAATAAGAGAGTTTTTATTTGAAGTCTCACCAAAGTGTATAATGTAAGCATAATTATGTGTGTATACTCTCACATCGCCAATGAAGGTGTGGCAAATTGGTTGTACTATATCTATACTTTTATATATTTATATACTCGTATTATACAAAGAAAAACCGACATTGTCAGAGATCTTTGTTCGAGGAATTTACTAGTTTAGTTGTGATTTTAATAAGTTAATTGAATAATTATGTTGTTACATACGAGTATATATAAAAGATATTGTAGATCATATTTAAATACTACCTTTTACGGTATAAATTATAAACAAATATGAAACGTTGGATTAAGAAGATAAATGGTTTATAATTAATTTAAAGGAAAAATTGAACAACAACAATATTTATTTGTAACAATATGATTATTCGTACATAACTCATACGAATAATTATGTTGCTACACACGAATAAATTTGATAGGAAAAGATTGTTAATACATATAAATAATTACATTATGTTAGATGAATAATTATGTTGTTACGTACGAATAATCATTTTGTTCACAGTTTACACAATAAGAGATGTTTACACTGGATCTATCATCTGGTTATGTGTGTGGGGTTATTATATGTATGGTCAAAATATCTCTAAGTGTCTGATCAGTGATCACAAAACCTTCTCTTGGAGTCAATTGACATTTTTTTGCATGAAAACAACGTGTCGATACCGGATTCCCAAGCTTGTAGAATATCTACCTTCTTCAGAAGTCGATGTTTGCATATTATTTTAAGAAAATGTACATACTCCGAAAGTCAATGTCGTAACCATACACCTGATTAAAAAAAATCATTGTGTGAATGTCAAACTAGAAAAATACCGGATTCCCAAGCTTGTAGAATATCTACCTTCTTCAGAAGTCGATGTTAGCATATTATTTTAAGAAAATGTACATACTCCGAAAGTCAATGTCGTAACCATACACCTGATTAAAAAAAATCATTGTGTGAATGTCAAACTAGAAAAATATTGAATTGGCATTTTTGAGTTGTTTTAGTTAGAACTATATCTTTTGTTTTTACAATCTGAATTAACAAACCTTAAGACACTGATTTGGGTACTTACTTGGACCATTCGAAAAGGGAATTTCAATAGTCTATTATATCTCGTTCTGGTGGTAAGTGTGATGCGTAAAATTTGCACCATAATTCTTGAAGGAGATTGTGGGTTGATGAAGATTCGAATCCCATCGAAACCCCGCAATTCAAGAACAAACGAGATTGGGGCGGGGCTTGTCTCCCATGTAGGACCCTCCGACGCTCAAGTCAGTGATCCTCGATATAAGAACTCCCTTCCCGTATTTATACTGGTTCATAAAAGAAACGGTCAATGCATTAATTAAAGGAATTGGAACGGTTACCTCATTAATGCCGGTCAAGGTGTGATTAATGTTTGAATTGATTTGGATACCATAAAACAATTGTTGTCGTTTTTATTTGTTATTTGGGATAAGCTCGGATTTTCCCTATTACAGTAAGGAAGAAGTATTCTGTAATACCCCCGTCCCACAATATTGGATATCATAAGGATGTTGAGAGTGATTCAAGTCCTACCTATGTCATAAGAGCTCTTCCTTTTCAGGCTTCAAGTGAGAACATCTGACCTAAGAGGATTTGGTGGCATGGGCTGACGCCTCTTAACACTCCGATCTTACATATTATTGCAAGCTAGAGTTAAAACATACGGAGTAGCACTTATTTTTACAAAGATTAGTCAATTACCTCGAAATCCATAACCAAAAAAAAAAGTCACTTGGAAGAAGGATGATGACATGGCAGCTGAGTAGGATGAAGAGCAGTGCGTTGCCACGTGGGATGGGGAACCCTACCAAATGGGCATAAGCATAGCCCATCCCCTGCCAACCAATTGCACTCATATAATGCTTATAGATGTGTGGGTAATATTTGTTGTGGGACCATTCTCTATGTTATCATATTTAATTATATTGATGCATTAAATTTTCCTAGATTATTACGTGCACCAACTATATATGTACTACAATCATTTGTCTAACGTATCATATATGTTCCAATAATAAGCTTGATGCATCTCAAATGTAGTGCAAGATGCTTCCATTATGTGTTAGTTTGGAGTGTATATACCATTAACCTTGTTTTGCATTGGGTATATATACCTTCTCAAAACAAGAATTATTATCAATATATATGCACTAGGCTTTTAACTTTACAAATATAGTTTGTCTAACATATGTCTTAAAGCATAGGTTAAGCATAATATATACATTGGATAAAATCTTAAATATTAATGAGTGAATACTAAAACTTTTTTTAAAAAAAATTTGGCTAAGCCATATAATCTAATAATTTTTTTTTAAAATCGGTATACTTAACATTTGTTTTGAAGTATATATTAGAAAACTAGTTCATTACACGTATTTTTAACTTTATTGAATATCAAAGTATGGATTTTTTAATATTAATATATTCAATATTAAAAATATAATTTTTATTTGTATTAATCACACTTGCTACCATGGCCAATACAATTTTTTTCCATTAGCTTTATGGTTTTGTGGCTAATATTGACATTTCTACAATCCCCGTTGTTGAGTATGAGGTGTTATTCATGGTCTTAATTTTATGTGGTTCGAGGTTATCATCACATTCATGTGAAAATCGATTTGTAGCTGGTGTTGAATCTTATTTATAAAGGGTTTCATAGAACACATCCGTTGTAGAGCCTGATATTTTGTTGTCAAGACTTTTTTCCTACGAGATTGGGTTATTAGACTTAGTTAAATTTTTAGGAGAACGTATCATCACCATTTTTTGAGTTTCTTGTAGAGTTGCTCTGTAACAAACCATCAACATCATTTCTTAGACTATTCATCCCTCTTTCCTTTATTTAATTATTATTTTTTTGTCTTAAAAACCCCAATGTGGATGGTCTATGATCTTTTGTTCTCTATTTTAATAAAGTACATTTGAAGCTTGGAGAGTTTCATGTGTCTCTCCTTGTACAAAATAAAACATGGAGATATTCCATCATATTATTATAAATTGGTGTAGACTGTGTAATGATTATGGGATTACATATCCTCTATGAAAATCAACCCCTTTATCAAATTAAAGTATGGTGACAAAAAAAAACGCGTATTTATATATTTTTTATATAGAGAAATGAATGTTAATTCGATAAATTGAAAGAATAGTTCAGACTCGTAATCTTGATTAATTCACAAATTAAGGCACCGCATTTGAAATTAGCATCTCAAAATTATTTTCCAACTTTTTTTTTATTTTTATTTCTAATAGAAGCATTGAATGTTATTCCACTTTAGAAGCTACAAAATATATATATATTCCCCACTTTTATAAACTTTTTGTACCTTCCTCATTAAAAAATAACAAAAAAAAGGAAGAAATATTAGCAAAGATTGCTCTTAGTGGCAATAATTCATTGCCCTCCAAAAATCTCTGATTAATATATTTAAAATTTTCTCATGGATAAGCGTGGATCTATGTATCATCAATGTACCTTCCTACTACTACTCTTACCGGTCTTTTTAATTCCCTTTTGACATTGGTGGGATTTATGATGATGTAACCAAATATGGACTATGTAATGTGTAGATTTTCATTCATAACTTTTATTAGGTTAGTGCCACGCAAAAGTAGAAGTACCATAATTATTTATATATATATTACTTATGAAACAAGTAGTAAATTAACAAATTAACTTTTTACAACAAAGATCTCCTACTTCACACCCTATACCACTTCCTACACCACAAAATTATTTTTGTTTAAAATATATATTTTTAAAAAAATTAAAAATTATATTCACCTTTTAAACAACTATATTTATATGTTTATAAACTTTTATTTTGAAGAATTATGTTTTGAAAATAATTAAAAATATAATTTGCAAAAAATTGTCTTTTTAGTTTTTTAAAAACTGTGAAAGATAATTTTTCAAAATCAAAGTTTATAAATATATTCAAAATAAAAGTTTATAAAGTGTAAATATAATTTTAAATTTATAGATGAATAATCTTTCAATTTGTACAAACAAATAATTACATTGTTATAGATCAATAATCTTGTGCAAACAAATAAATAATAATAAACAAACGAATAATTTTTGTGTACACAATAAGGCTTGTATACGTGCTATAAGAAATGTGTACACCAGAAATAATTGACCTCTATATAATAGACCATATGTACACAACTCTTATGGTGTATCATGTGTTAACAAATTTGGACCCATTAAATTAAGAAGATCAACAAATAAGATTAAAAGTAATTAACTTCTAATTATTTGGTGAACTCGGTGATTATTCGGTGTAATGAAGGTGGTACTGGGCAATTATTCGTTAGAAATAAATTTATACTTTTTATACAGATGAATAATTACAAGATTGTTATAGATGATAATTAAACGGATGAATAATCATGAAAAAACACACGAATAATTTATGCATACGTGATAAGGCTTGTGTATACAAGAGCAAACCTCTCTCTATAAAAGGCCATACCAAAATATTAATTATATTTTCTAATTATACCTATATATTAATGTTAAGTGAAGGAGCCAGAAACTTATCGAGGGTGAGGGGGTGAAATTTTGTATAAGTTGTCCAGTCCCTTATCCATAGATTTTTTAATTTAGTTTAGTGAACCAAAACTATGATATTTCAATTTAGTTTACAAGACGACATTTTAGTTTAAAACATCATTTTTTTAGTTCAAAATAGCGACATTTTTGTTGAATACTTTTTTCTTTTTAAACGAACAAAACGATGTCGTTTTAATCTATATAACATTGTTTTTTTCTAAAAAGACACAATTTAAAACTGACGGTTCAATATATAACTTGTTGTTCTCGATCTTAGCATTCAATAGCGTGTAACAAGATATAAAAATTTTAAACTTGCATAATTTCTTATATGATTGTTAAATTTAATAATATAACCTCTTATTTAAAACCTCTTAGGCTTAATAAGTTGCATTATCAAAATATCAAGTTAAATAAAATATAAAAGAATCGTTGTTTATTACAATGTATTTTAAATAATTAATCTGGTTTAAATTTCAAACAGTTATAACTTTTTACTCGGATATTTGATTAATGCTTATAATATATCAAAACGAAACCATCGATAAGTAGAACATATATATGTAAGTCATTAGATGAAAGGAGGGGCGAGTGCTCCCCATTGCCCCTCCCAGCTTCGCCTATGTTAATGTTCACAAGTGAATGATGAACACATTTTTTGCTACTTGCAAGGATTTTTCTTAATGAGTGGGGTATGTAAGGACTTGCAAATGGATATGAGCAGTACAACGGGTAGGGAACAAACAATGCAACCTTTATTAGTTATTATGGAAACTTGTATAGAGCTTTCACAATTCTCAAGTATATACTCCTTCCATTTAACAATTTGGGTTCTTTTAAAATTTACACATTTTTAGCTTTTTAAAAATTTACACATTTTTTAATCATTTTATGAAATAATTTCATATTTATAACTAATAAGTATAAAATTATTTTAAAAGTTAATATTTTACTATATTTTTCAGCATTTTAAAAAAATGTGCAAATATTTAAAGGATCTATATTAAACCAAATTAAAGAGTATATATATACACACACATTATATAGAGAATTAATTGGCCTTATATGCTAAATAATTGATAAATCTTATCCATTTCTAATTTTATTTATTTTTGTGTATATAAATCCGACATCAAGAACTCTAGAGTGTAATTAATATATATATATATATATATATATTGAACACATGTTTTCCAATTGTGCAAATCTTAATTTAGGCGATTTGATCATATTTGTGTAAGACACGAAAACTGCCCTAATTGGAGATACATGAGAGATCTTTAGTTCTATGGGCACCTTTATTGGGAAAAAGAAAATGAGGGTTAATTTCCATTATATACACTTGTCTTCTTTTGATGAAAAGATGAATGAAGGGCTAGCAACATAAGTACAATCTTCACCATGGCACCAACCCCACCAAGTCAAAAGCAAGCTAATCAGTTGCTAGCAACAAGCCATTATAAATAATATAATTGTGAAGTCCGGTGCAGGTAGGAATAAACAAGAGGCTCCAAGTGCTACCTCACAAATTCAAGAGATAGCACCTCATGTGTGTAACATTCCAAGCACCATACTGATTTTGCACTGCATGGACTGAATGTGATCTTGTTCCTTTGCTCACTTTCATTTCACTATATCTAGCTTTATATCAAATGGAAGGAACGTACGATCGAGCAAGCTGGTGATGCGACTATTGACTGTATTAGTGGGTCGGGTAGATGATTGACTGGGTTAGATTTGAATATCATGAAGCTTTAAAGCGAATCTTGTATACCTACCTGCACTAAACTCATTATTGACATATGATGATCCTAACCGACAAAACAGTTGGCTGAAAATAGTTCGATGGTATTGTAGTAAACTGTTCTTCTAACATTAATCCAATAAAAGAGTTGGTTCACTCGATTTCTGCAACTGATGAATTGGTAGTACCATTGCTAGTCTCGGGGCTCAATAGTGTGACTATAGTCGAACCAAACCAATTTTTTTTTCAATGAAAAAGACATACTCAAATTAATAGTTAAACCGGTGACTAATGAGTTGATGAAAACACTTGATGCAACACCTTTATGTAATATCAAGATGCATCTAACTCGTTTAGGTCCATTGTCCTCATTTGAAGTATGAAAAGGAAGAACTCTTATGAAATGAGTAGGATTGAATCATTTATAAATCACTCTCAACACTTTTATTATATCTGATGTGAGATGGGGTTTTACACTTTTTCCCACTTAAAGCACTGACCATGTACCTCGTTAGACCCAAGAGAATGCCCTCCCAGTAAAGCATACTATCGAAGTACCTCTGAACCCTTTTAGGTCTATTGTCCTCATTTGTAGTATTAAAAAGAAGAGTTCTTATGTCATAATCGAGTAGGGCTTTGACACCTTTATTATATCCAAGCATAATGTCAAAGTACTTCTGAACCATTTCAAATCTATTCTCCTCACTTATAGGGGAAAAAAGAGTTCTTGTGTCAAGATTGAGATCTTATTATATCCGATATAAAATGAGGAAATGGACTCGACTCACTTTGATATCAAGTTAGATTTCAAAAATACCAGATTGTATAAGGGTTTATTTTTGTCTTTAGATTATAAGTTTGGGACCCGCTTCTATCATAAATGCTTAAATCAATATATAAAAATTTCATCTTCCTTTATATTTTGGGGTTTTTGTTCTTACCCATTGATGTGGGATATCACTAACAAGGTCTTTGGATATGTTTCAGTTCATGTGGTTTTCGGGTTCATGGATAGTTTTTGGACAAGCTGATTCTTTTTCGGGCTATTTGTATTTTGATTCGATCGAGTTTCAGATAATAAATGTTGATAAATGTTCGGGCTTCGTTCCGACCGATAAAGTAGGTTTTCAAATTCAGTTCGGATCTTGACAATGTACTCTATCCCATACCAAAATTTACAAGTTTAGATTTATAAATTGATTAGGCTTGTTTGACAACCAAAGTAACCCTAATCAAGCGTAGGGAGGATTGGAAATTGGAATAAGCTTTTAAACCCTCCGTGATATCATTCCATGACCATGCCGCAGCTTTTGCTTTAGTCGGTGCACACAAACACAATCCGGCCGTCCCTATGAAAGTAAGCGCGTGGTCAATTTTGATGCGGCTATATTATTATTACTAGTGTATGTCCCGTTCCCTGCACGGGAATATATTAACACAATATTATAAAACTTCTCTTATTATCTATAAAAAAATCCTATTATAAATATAAAAATAAATAAATATGAATTACATTATAATAATTAAACTAATAAGTGGAAATATAAGATTAAAATTAATCTAGATCTAAATAACTCATTCTCCTAAAAAAATAATATAGATATAAATAAAATAACTATGAAATAATTAATTTTGATATAAATAATTCTTTCCACACTAAATAATCGATATATAAACCGTCCATATGCCAAATTTATATATATACCGTCCATTGGAATGATTATTTATAATCCAGATGAAGATACACTTATATGGTAATTTGTATATCTGTATATGCCAAATTTATTACTATTATTGTGTTTAATTATATTGATATAATTATGTCCTTATATAATATTTACTCTTGTAGAATATATTCTATCTATTCAATTATATGAATTAAAGGTAAAATAATTAAAAATATTAGCTTTCCTTTTTTAAGGGAGAAAGTTTTGCGAGACGCACTCACGCGCCGCCACGTAGGCAGATTCACTCACATGCCGCCACGCAGGCTTCAATGCATCGATTTTAGTATATGTATATAGATTATAGAAGTAATAGAACCATTTTAATTTAATCAATGCCGTTAGTGATTAAAATAACTAATAAAACTCATAGTGACACTCCCTTAACGCGTCATATGGCCAATGTCCTCTTTGCTTAAATTTAAGAATCACACATTAATTCACTTTAATAGGGGTGGAAATGAGTTAGACGGGATGAGGTTGGAGTTCCTACATTTCGTCTCGCGTATTTTTTACGTGATGAAATTATAAAAAAAATTAATTATGTCGGGTCTTGTCACTCATGGAACGGAAAAGGATCGAAACAAAACAGGACTTGTCAGATTATTCACATGTTTATGGGATTTTAACCCCTAACTCCACCTTGCTCAACAGTGAGTTAAATAGCTGATTAAGTATTTTATATATTTGATCCATTCTTCCACGCCTCTAATGTGGATTGAACTGTCCGCTCTGTAACTACCACAAAGAAGATTCGACACATATCTTTATTGAATGTCTGCCAATCTAAACAATTAGTGTGAGAAGAATGGACAAAGAGATTGAACAAAACAGATAAAACATACAACATATAATTACAGAAATCTTTGCTAAGCTATATTCTAAGCAGAGTTCGACTCTTGCCTTCTCCCTATGGGGAGTCTGGTCCATGAGAAACAAAATTCTATTTGACAACAACGACATTAGAAATGTAGAAGAATGGATCAAGTATATAAAACAACAAAGAATGAGTTGGAAAAAAGTACAAACAGATTCCCTCGATGAAGAAACGAACATCAATAGACTAAATACAAACCAGACAAGGGCTAGAAGACAAAAGATTGTGAGATGGGAAACCCCAAAGAAGGATTCATGAAACTTAATTTCGATGGAGCTAAATTATTAAGTCGCCTCCGGACTTGATGCTTATGGGTTTATCATTCGAGATGGCTAGGGCGTTGTCCTTTCTTGCGGGACGCGGAGCCATGGTTTGATTTCAGCATTACAAGTAGAGTGTTTGCATCTCTAGACTGCATATTACGGGAAGCTTGCAGGTTGGGTTTCTCGTTTCTGGAGGTAAAGGGGGGTTGTTTGATGGCAACCAACGCCATGACAAGGATGTGGAAGGCCCCGTGGGAAGTCGAGATGTTTATTTCGAATGCCCTTGGGTTATGCAGAGCTTTCGACAGTGTCTTCTTCTCACACACTTTCAGGGAAGGGAACCGGGTAGCAGACCGGTTACTTCAGACTTTCGACAGCTATGATTAGGTAGCACGCTCCAGCTGAGATTGCTGCTTTCGTACATCATGACACTCTTAGACATTAATTCAACCGAGATTGACCAACCTCAAATCATCATTGTCTTGTATAAAAAAAAATCTTACAAAGTAATTAATTAATTACTCGTTACATTTCTTCACCTTTAATAATCAAGTAGTAGTATATATATGATGTGGCTATGATCGATACTCTATATGATGAATTGATGATCATCATCTGCCAGCTTTACTTGAGCAGAAAGTAAAAGTGATACCTTACTATTTAGGCCGGTCCACAATATGGGTTTGATCATGGTGGTGTCACTTTAATTTGTTAATGACAATTTTAATTATGCTTATGATATACACTATAAAGATGTCACACCAATTGAATTGAATTGGTAGCTGCATGTACTTGTTAATATTTACATATGTAACGAAGCTAATTTAAATATGATGACAACTTTATTTAGCTACCTATATATTTAATTTAAAAAGTGTACACTATATATGATGAGAACTTTATTTAGCAAGCTAGTCTGCACATAAAGTTGAATCCGTGGCATGTTATATGAGGACTATTATTAAATTCCTGCAATCAGTTATATGCAAAATGTACAAGTAGCTAGAAACTCAACGAATCACCATAATGGTACAAGTCCTCACTACATTAACATAACATAGAGAGTAATCTATACTATGTGAAATGTGAACAAACTGAGTATTTATAAATAACATCAGTCTATAATTATTCATTTAACGTAATCCCTCATATAATTATTTGTGTGTATTTTTATATGAAAATTATTTGTCTATTGTAACATGATTATTCATACTATTGTAACATAATTATTCATATGAGTATGTACGAATAATCATGTTGTTACATATAAATAAATTTTTTCTTCAAAATTTCCTGTAAGTCTCAAGCGTTGATCTTTTTTGGGAAAACTAATTAAAATACCCCCACCTTTGGGAGTGTGGTAAAAATATATCCTCAACTTTCAAATGTAATAAGACAGTCTACATGGACACCGTTGAGGGTAGTGGTAATATATTACCACAAGTTTTTTCACGAGTCAAAAATATTGATAAGGCAATCTACATGGACTTTTTTACAAGAGTTTTCTTAAACAGTGTTCTACTGTCCTTAGGAAAAAAATAAAGAGCTTGACTGAGCTCATACCCAACACATTTTCCTCCCTTATGTCTTCTTCCGTGGTCGCCTCTTGAATTGGCTTCCAGGTCTTCTAGATAGCTCATGATTACTCTTCAATGTTAGTCTTTCTCCGTCGTGGTCGACTATCTTGAGTTGTCTATCTCACATCTTCTTCACCTCTTATTCATTCACAGACTTGGTTGGGTAAGTTTATTTTTTTTCACCTCTTCGTTGTTGTGGTCGGTTTGGTGTTAGGAATAGTCGTATTGTGTTAATTTGAGGCAATTTTGATCGGATTAGTTGCTTGGTTGAATCAATTTCGTTTTCGGGTTTAATTTGTTATCGTTTTATTTATTTTTTTCCTAAGGAAACCGTTCAAGAAAACCCAATTTTCGTGCTAATTTGTAAAAAAGCTTCCACATATCCTGTCTTGTCAAAAAAAAATCCACGTAGGCTACCTTGCCAGCATTTTTGACACGTGAGAAAACACAGGGTAATATATTACCACCACCCTAAAATGTCGGGATATTTTTATTACATGTGAAAGTTGAGGATGTATTTTTACCATATCCCCAAAGATGACGAGGATCGTCTAGTCCGCAATTGTAGTCCATACCGTAGTCCAAATTATCTGATTCGCTAAATTGAAATTTCTAATGATTTTCTTATTTAAGTGTTTGTACCTTATAATTTATTTTAATGTTTATCGGCCAATGAAATTAAAGGGACCATAAAAATGGACTACGGTGTTGGACTAGACGATTTTCACCGGCCCAAAGGTGGGAGTATTTTAATTAGTTTTCCCCTTTTTTTTATCCAACGTTTCAGATTTATTCACAGATTACACCGTAAGAGGTGCCGAACAAAAAAGAATATATTTATTCTAACTAAAGCTATTGTATGAGCCGAGTAGCTCGGGTTTGAGCTCTCTTGAATAAAAAAAACTCGGTTGGAACTCATACGGAGTACAATTTATTAAACAAGTACAATATAAGTACATTTAGTTTTTAAATTCAATTCAAATTGAGGTCTAACTCGATTCTATCTCAATATATATATATATATATATATATATATATATATATATATATATATATATATATATATATATTTGAGATAGAATCGAGTTAGACCTCAATTTGAATTGAATTTAAAAACTAAATGTACTTATATAGCTAGTATGTTATGGAATTCATAAAATTTCTCCAAAGTAAGTAGGATTGCTCTATGATTGAGTCAAGAAGTTCAAGCTGAGTTAACCAACTCTGAAAACTCATGGCTCAAGTTTGTTCACCTTACTAAACAAATTCAGTGTTGATCTTTTTAATGCAACGCTTCATGTTAATTCACGGATTACATCGCAAAAAGTATTTTCAAATAATCTATTGTGTGTGTATTCTGACTAAAGCTATATATATATATATATGAGCTGAGTAACTCGGGTTTGAGCTCTCACGACTCGAAAAAAAAGCTCAGTTGGAACTTCTACACCTTATTAACCAAATACAGTAGAAGTATACATGTATAAAATCAATTCAAATTCAAGAGTTCGGACTCGATTATATCTCAAATATATATAGCTTGTGTATATGTTATGGAATTTATAAAATTTCTCCAAAGTTTTTATGTCGTGAACAAGTAGAAATACTCTATATATGATCGAGTCAAGAAATTCAAGCTTAGCTGATCGACTCTAAAAAGCTCACAGCTCAAGTTCGTTCACTTTACTAAATAAATTGAGTACGTATTGAGCATATTTTGAAACTCGAATATAAATTCAAGTGTCAACTCATTTTTAAACAAGCTGAATACGAATCATCAATCTTTGACTAGAATGACATCCTAATTCAAATGGAAAATATATGTGAGGTTTGATCACTTTGCACTTATATAAATAAAGGGAAAATTGCACCTTTTTTATATATAAAAAGGATATATGCATTAAATTAGTTTTTTTTCAATAGGCAAACAATTGAATGCCTTGACTAGCAAGGATATGATCATCCCTACGGATAATATATGTATAGAGTTCTCTATCATTAGGGAGAGACGTCGACATGTTACAAACCTTCCTAGTTCTAGCTATGTAATCTCTGTTAGAGTTTGATTCCCTGAAGCTGTGTCGGAACTTGATCGATGCTGCTGAAACTAGGCATCATGTTGCGAATCTTCTCAATCACTCTAAGAATTTCCCATGGAGCCTCATACCAATAAAAACATATTTTTGATAGCGCTAGCATTACATTTTGTAATATCTCTAAAAATGTATTTTTGATATGTAGGTTAAAATCAACTATATGCTAATAAAAACTTATTGCTAAGAGTCTTAAACAAATTGTAATTTTTATTTAAAAAATTATATTACACTGATAAATATGAAACGTCTCTGTTGGAGGCTGACTTGATAAGTCATTTGAGAAAAGTTTTAGAAAATAAATAGGAAACTTGCTTTCCAATGTGTAAAATGATACTACACTGAAAATAAATGCCAATAAAAATGGAGGTTCATTATAATGGAAAGAGTATTGGGACAATATTAAGTCTTTTCTGACTCATGTAGAACTATAATATCTATAAATTAAATTAATTTCAATCTACACTTTACTTCCTCGATCAGTCCAATTAATTAACATATCAATGCCAATAAAAATGGAGTACTAATTATGCATGAACTATGAAACCAATTCAAGATGTTCATTGGGACACTCTGTGTGTATTCTTTGGACTTATTTTGTTGGTGGTGTTGTGGCGTTCATTAATTATATATTTGAATGGTCAATTGCCTAATTAGCAAGAGAATCACCTGCATAAAACACTACTAGTATTTATTAATCAATTTGGAGCCATGTACATGACAATTTTTTTTTATAAGGTAATAATTCAAAGGTCAGACATACCTGACTCATCGAGAGGCCGACAAAGTCGGCAGACGGCGAACTATCAATACAAAAAGACAGAAAAACAAACAACAAGCAAAATGAAACGAGCAGAATATATAAAACTCGACAACAAGACGGCCCAAGAAGATCAACTCCCAAGAATGTTGAGGACGCCGGTGAAAAACGAAGGCAAGCACCACCGAACAGTGGCACCGCGGGCCAGCGGTACAGCAGGACTCTAACTCATGTGGGAAGTGCAGACGAACTCCGGGGAAACTCAATCCCGGATACAGAGTCGCCCTAAGCGCACTACCTCGACCCCAGCCAGTCCCGACTCCAGACTCCACACCCCCAACCAAGCAGAAGACCTCCTAGAAACGTCGAAAGCACCACTATACATATATTTCAAAATATGTGTTCATATTAATTTGCAGCATTAGACATATACGGAGTATATTATATTAGTTTAGTTTAATTTAGTGTTTGTTCTGGTTTGTTTTTGTTACTCCCTACTACTATATTTCAAAATATAGGTCGTTTAACTTTTAACATGTTTTTAAGAAACTAAAAACTGTATAAAATATTAATTTTTTAGAATTTTTTTTAATATATACATACTTATAATTAGCATTATTTTTAAAAATTAATTAAAAATAATATTTCATAGAGCTTTTCATTTTCAAAAAAATAAACCAAAAAAATTCAGTGACCTATATTTTGAGACGAAGAGATTGCGGAGTAGTATTTAGCATAAATCAAAGGGAAAATATTCTATTAATTGTCTTTTTTTTCTTCTAAATAAAATATCAAATTATGTATGTGAAGACTCCACCTTAATTGTAAAACCTTGAGATGCTAACCTGCAGGTCAATTAATGTTGAAGGATGATGAAAGACAAAATTAGGACTTGGTTTCAAGGTCTTGAAATCAAGGCCAAGTGTTTGGGCCATATTCGTTTATGCATATGAGCCTCTATATTGGGCCTTAAATTTTATCGTATCAGATCGATCATGTGTGTGTGTATGTCTTTCCTAACTTGTTTTATAGAAAGCTTGGATATTGAGAGTGTTTTTCCGGATTATGCTCAAATCTATTTAAGGACACTCGAAGATATTGACTCCAACAAATTACTCCAATCAAATCTTCTAGAGGCATGCATGGTTGGCTAAATTGAAGATATGGTTAAGATTGCGGATTGGTAATTTGGAAAGAAAAGATTTGGAGCAATTCAAATTCAAACGGCTCTTATTGCTCTCTATGAAGATGGGAACGACTATATATAGAGGAATGCAAGAAGATGATCTACACACAACATTTGGAGTACACGTCCAAAGCGATCAAAGTCTTCATAGCATTCTTCATTAAAGTTTGTCTCTCAAAGTTCTCATAGATCTTAGCTAGTCTATATTTTCGAGAGTTGAGGGGAACACTTGAGCATATTGTACAAGTCATTTGTCTTACACTAAGAGTATTTCATACTCGAACAAAACACACATCAGTGTGTGGTGAGGGCTTTTATTTCACTTATAAGGTTGGGTTGCTAGAATAGAAGCGGTGAGACTTTGTATAGAAGAAGGGAAGTTCTTCTAGGATATTCTAGGGCTCTAAGGAAGTGAAATAAGAAGCATTTGAATCCTACGGGTTGGATAACCCTAGGCGGGGACATAGGCCGGCCAAGTTCGAGTCGAACCTCGTTAACAATTCATGTCTTCATTTATTTATTTATTCCACATTTATTTTATAATCTCGGTTTTCACTTTGTCAAAGTTTTGATAGTCATATCAAGGCCTTGACAAACTGTTTTGGGAAACTGTGAAAAGGCTTTTATTTTACGAAAATCGTGTATACTCTATTCACCCCCTCCCCCCTTCTAGAGTATTATTCATTACCTATTAGACTCTTTGGTATCAGAGTTTGGCTCACTGTTTGATCTAACAATCTTGTGAGTTTATCATGTCTAACCTAGATGATGGAGGCTTTGCCCAAGGGAGATCAACCAACCGACCTCCACTGTTTTGTGGCAATAACTTTGTTCATTGGAGATCTTTGATGCAAATGTTCATTATTGATCAAGATCTAGAGTTGTGGGATCTGGTTAAGAAAGGGTCACACGTTCCAAAGAAGCCCGATGCAACTGGAAAAGAAGTAGAGAGGACAAAAGATGAATATAATCAAACAGATTTGGAGAATGTCGCAAAGAATTATAATGCTATGAATTTATTATATTGTGGACCTGATGCTAACGATCGAGTTTAATCATGTTTCTTCTTGCAAGAGTGCCAAGGAGATTTAGGACAAGCTAGTGGTCACATATGAAGGAACTAGCCAAGTCAAAGAAAGCAAGATCAACATCTTCCTTCGGCAATATGAGCTCTTCAAAATGAATCCTGATGAATCAGTGAAGGAAATGTTTACGAGATTCACTCGAATTGTGAATAATCTAGACTCACTTGGAAAAACTTTCTCTAATACAGAGAAGGTAAGGAAGATTCTAAGGAGCCTTCTGAAAACCAAGTGGGGTCCCAAGGTTACATACGATTTTGCATGTACGATCTGGATCGATTGGTCCACTTTGAATTGTGGGATCATACGATTCTAAGATCCGAATCGCGATTTTAACAACATTGCATTTGATGATGTTACATTTTGGAGGATGTAATTAAGCACACTATGAATAATCTTAATGCACACCAGCCATACATGCCGATGGGGAAAATTTTCACTAGATTCACTATTTTAATCCATTTTTAAATATTTTTTCGTGGGTTAATTCACTCATTTTCATTTAGGATATTTTTTCGTACAAACTAAATACACCACAAATCCTGCACATCGGAATTGACATGTAGGGTTGAAATGGGTTAATTAATTTTTTAGCGTGCTAATTAATTGAAAATGCTTGCACGTTAATTTCGACGTGCACTTTTGACGAGGGATTTGCGGTATATCTAACAACACTTTTTTTTTAGCGAAGTACGTTTAACATATAACCAACTACATAGATTAGATAAACCGTTAATTAAATTAAGATAAGAACACAAATAGAGGTAAATTAATCTATTAATTGAAACGGCTCCCATAAGCAAGGATTAATTAGGCATGTGGGATAACAGCTAAATCATGATATCTGCAGGAGGGAAATTAGTGGTCTCTTAATCCATCCCAACAGTTAAATTTAATGAAATAGTGAAACAGAAGTTGGCCTTTCAGCTCATAAATTAACATTTTTTGCACTTGTCAAGGGGCCAAAATTATTTTATCCCTTTAGTTTAGAGGCATATATATAGATACTCTTAATTATTAGGTAGTTATATATATATATATATATATATATATATATATATATATATATATATATATATATATATATATATATATATATATATATATATATATATGTGGAGGTAACTAACTAACTAACTAAATATATTTATTCATGCATTATGCATATGTCAACGGCAAGGAGATGGAAGCATTGCACCTGCCGCCATCTCAGCCTGGCACAACCGCCGATTTCTCAGCCTCACATAGTCATACGTGATATACTAGTTGAAGTTTCGATTTTCGCCATAACACATAAGTAAAAACGAAGGTCGAAAGAGAACACGACGACTTGGTAATGCAGTTCGAATAAAACCCTACTTTGTGGGATCTCAAGAGGGGAGATCCGGTTTCAAAGTTCACTATGTTGCAAAAGAAGGTTACAAACTAAGCACAATAGATAGAGCACCAAAACTAGCAACCTAAGGAACCTCAAAACCGAGCAAGATGATCGAACAGAAAAGAAGGTAAAGGAAGAGATGTTCCCTGATAGGGAACCGAGAAACTTCGTTAAAGTTTCTCACGGAGGAGGAGCTTCACAACCACCGTCGAAGCTCGTCGGACCGCCGTCTCCCTTCATCGCTCACACCAGAGCTCTCTTTCTTTCTGTGGCTAGGGTTTCCTAAATGAGGCTTCAAGGAACACTGTAGCGCGCAGAGGCGAGCTTATATAGCCCTAACAAATTAGGGTTAGCAAGCTCCTCTCCAACGTCTCCAAACAAGCAGACCTGATGAAAGGAGAGATGGGCTCAACATCTAGGCTCGCTCTGTATCTCCAACAATAAGCCCAACACAGATAACCCAAACACCTAAGCTCGAAAATGAGCTATAGACTAAGTGTTAGATTATACACTTAAACACATATACATTAAGTGGTATTCATCATAGGTAAGTCAACCAACTTAGACATATTTAATATGTCTAAGGGCAACTTCAACCTTATGAGATGTCCAACCTTAGTATAGTGTATGTATAATCTAACTACTTAGAATAAAACCTAAGGCTACCAAAGTTTAAGTGTTCAATGTCCAATGTTTAGCTTTTACATGACAAGATTAATAATACGATAAATTGCCCTCTTAAGTTTGTCATCCAACACTCTCTTGCCTTCATAGGATTCTGGTTGTATCTCTCGTTCGTCCTTGATTCCTGGTGTGATTAGGTGCTAAGGGGCATCCCAGATGTGCAGGGTATCCCTGAAGTAAGCAAACTTGTCAGCAGTGACAACCTTAGTGCCAAAATCATAAGGGTTAAGCTCAAACTTAATCTTGCACACATTAAGCACTTTATGTTTAACCTTCTTCCTAATGTAATGGAACCTGACATGTATATGCTTTGTCCTCTCGTGATAAAGAGGATCCTTACACAAGTATATTGCACTTTGATTGTCAAGAAACACAGTAGGCATATAAGTCTTCCTCTCAATCTCCTCAAGGAGACCCCTGAGCCAAACAACCTATTTGGCTGCTTCAGTAGCAGCCATGTATTCAGCTTCAGTGGAAGAGAGGGCTACAGTGGACTATTGTTGAGATTTCCAGGACACACAATCACCAGCCCAAGTGAAATAATAAGAAGTAGTAAACTTCCTATTATCTTTGTTCCCATCATAATCAAAATCTACATAACCAATCAGATTATTTCTAGAGCTGTGTTATGTATAGACTAAGCATTTCTGTTCAGTGCCACACAAGTATCTCAACAAGTATTTCATAGCATTCCAGTGAGGTTCACCATGCCAGGATTAGACATATATCTACTCAACACACTAATAAAAAAAAAGCAATGTCGGGTCTTGTGCAAAACATAGCATACATCACAGATCCAACAGCAACATCATAAGGCACTTTGCTCATTTTATCTATCTCAGACTGGGTAGAGGGACACTGTTTCGTAGACGACTCAAAATGACCGCCCAAGGGACCACAGCAGATTTAGAGTTTGTCATTTGAAACCTTTCAAGGACTTTGTGAACATATTCAGATTGGGAAAGCCACATCAGTTTTCTTTTTCTGTCTCTCTTGATTTTAATTCCAAGGATTTTTTGAGCTTGTCCTAGACTTTCATATCAAAGTGCATTTTTAAGTCTCTCTTGACACTAGAGATGAGAATCTTAGAATTTGAAATTAAAAGAATATCATCAACATACAACAGCACATACAGAGGAGACTTAGAGCCAACACCTTTAAAATAAAGACATGTATCAAACTCACTTCTATGCAAACCAAGTTTAGACATGCATGAGTCAAATTTCATATTCCACTGTCTAGGCAGTGATTGTTTCAAACCATATATAGACTTTATAAGTAAGCACACATGCTCTGGTTTAAACTTATCAATGAAACCTTTGGGTTGTGACATGTAAATAGTTTCATCAAGATCACCATGTAAGAATGCAGTTTTCACATCCATTTGCTCAAGTTCCCAATCATACACAACAACCATAGCAAGCATCAATCTCAAAGTTATATATTTTACCACATGAGCAAATATGTCATTATAGTCAATGCTCTCTTTTTTAGTAAACCCTTTAGCCATCAATCTAGCTTTAAACCTAGGAGGTTCACTAGAATTCACACCTTCTTTAAACTTATAAATCCATCTACACTGAATAACCCTAGCTTTATTAGGTTTCTTAACAAGATCCCATGTGTCATTGGTTGTCATAGAACCTATTTCTTCACACATAGCCTTAATCCAGTTCTTAGCATCAGGACATTTAACAGCAAGCTCATAGGTTTCATGCACAAATGGATTTATCACAATATCAGAAGCAAGCAAGCAATACTCAACAATATTGTTCAGGAATTTTTTATTTGGGATACTAATCACCGGGGATCTATCTCTTATTAATTGATAGTCAGAGTTGTCATGTTGAGGAATAGAAACAACCACACCAGAATCACCAATATCATCAGCAATAGACTCATGTACATAATTAGAAGAGGAGGAAGGGTTGGAATTTAACTCCCTTGGCTGAACTCCCTCCCTTAATTGTTGAGTATTTAAACTCCCTGCATCATTGGAGTGCTTAGAAGCACTTTTGGAAGGGTTGAGATGAGGACCCTGCACTTGCCACACCAGGAGAGTATTGACCAACATCAAACTCTTCTTCATCATTGCCAGTAGGCAAGTCATTCTGAGTACAGAAGTGCCTAAGAGATGTAGGATCACCTCCTGTACTCTCATTGGTACCTGCAAAAGAAGGTGTTAGTGCTGATTTAAAAGGGAACTCAACCTCATTGAATGTAACACTCCTATAGATGATGACCTTATAACCATGAGGTTGAATAAGGAGGATTTTGTATCCTTTAACACTATCAGGATAACCTAACATGACTCCCTTTTGAGACTTAGGGTGCAGCTTACGTACCCTGTGACACATGTGGGTAAGCTGCACACCCAAAAGGCCTAAGGTAAGTCATATTAGGTTTCTTTCCAGTCCACATCTCCTGTGGTGTTTTGAAATTCACCACAGAAGATGGGGATCTGTTCACAAGGTAGGCTGCAATGGTTTTACAACCTCCCCCCACATAGTGTTTTAAACCAGAACTAACTAACATGCATCTAGTTTTCTCAAGCAATGTTCTATTCATTCTTTCAGCAGTACCATTTTGTTATTGAGTATCAGGAACAGTGAGATGTCTCTTAATTCCATGTTCTTTACATAAGTTTTCAAAATCAGCACTGCATTACTCTAGCCCATTATCAGTTCTAAGACACTTTATCTTTTTACCATTTTGATTCTCCACTAAGTTTTTCCAGGTGATAAAAGTTTCATGCTTCATTTTTAGACCTCAATAGATAAAGCCAAACTTTTCTAGAAAAATGATCAACAAATGTAATAAAGTATCTCTTACCTCCAATGGTTTCTACCTGTGCAGACCCCCAAAGATCAGAGTGGATGTACTCTAGGGGCCTCTCTACAACATAAGTAGAATTGCTAAAAACATGCTTAACCTTCTTACCAAACTCACAAGTCTCACAGAAGTCAAGGTTACGGGGTTTATGATCTATCAAGCCATGTTTAAACAAGTAATTCATGCCATTATTACCAATATGACCAAGCCTACTGTGCAATAACTTAGTTTGATCTAAGTCCATAGAGCCACCATTACTAGTTACATTTGCTTCAGGTGAGGTCGCTGCAAAGTAGAGACCTCCCTTTTTAATGCTTCTAATAATGGTGGTTCCATCCTTAATGACATCTCTAACACCATTTTTAACTTGAAAAACCAAACCAAGATCATCAAAGACAGACATCACCTTTTGGAGGAGTCTTACCTTACCATCAAACATGCACATAGGCACACTACCAATACCTTTGATTTCAAGGGAAGTGTGTTCACCTAATTTGACCTCACCTCCATTGAACACCTGCAGATTACTGAAATCAGATTTGTTAGGAGTTAAATGCACAGTACATCCTGAATCAAGGATCCAGGAATCATCAGAGAAATGGTAGTGATCAACAACAAGTAATTCACATGGATATTGAGACTCAAGCACAACAGCAGATTGATTTTGACTTTTATCTGCTTCATCACTTTGTTTCTTATGACATTCCTTAATATAATTACCATATATACCACAGGAATGACACTTCCTGTTCTTTTTGTCAGAATTAGATGAAGCAGCATGTTTATCTTCATTCTCATTTTTTTTTTATCTTTGCCCTTATTCTTGTTTTAATTCTTTTTGCCCTTTACCATCAAAACCTCAGTTTTATTCTCAGTTTTAATGTTACTGTTGTTACTTGTTACCATTGTCAGACTTGTTCTTAAACACCTTAAGACTCTCATTCTTCTGCACAATAGACTCAAGAATTTTATCTTTGGTTATAGAATCCTGACTGTACTGAATAACATCCTTTAACACATCAAACTGAGGAGGCAAAGAGTTCAACAACAAGATAGTCAAAGACTCATCTTTAATAGCATCCTTTTTATCACATCTTTCTAAGTTTTGGGTCATTCTTAAAAATTTGTCCAGATTAGATTGAAGTGACTGATTAGTGTCCATTTTGAAGTTAAACAGACGACACAAAATAGCAATTCGACTACGCAAAGATTTTGTCAGATAAAGAGTTTCTATAGTATCCCGCAACTGTTTAGGGTTAGAGATACTCACAACCTGACGAGCTACGTCGTCAGAAAGTCTAATGAAGATCTCTGAATGAGCTGCCTCATCCAGGTCTTTCTTCATTTCCTCAGTAGCGCGCTCCTTCTGGGCACTCCCCCAGCACTGCCTTCCAACATTTTTCTTTGATGAGGATAGCCTTCAGCTTAAGCTGCATTATGGAGAAATCTGTCATTCCATCGAACGGCTTGATTCTCATTGCATTATCCGCCATCTCAGTACCTATAAACACTAACAAGTTAGTGTTGGCTCACAGAAAAAACGACAGGAAGCAAGCACACAAGCAATGAAAGAACACACCAGTAACCAAGGATTGAATGGGGGTCTAGAACTCTGGGAACACACAAACACATACACACTTTTTTTTATGATAATAGAGGACAACACAAACCAGAAGCGGAAGCGAAGCAACAACGAGGAATGCAGAGCGATTTCTAAGACCTAGAATCTCAGATCCAGAGAACCTTGCTCTGATACCAAATTGAAGTTTCGATTTTCTCCATAACACATAAGTAAAAACGAAGATCGAAAGAGAACACGACGATTTGGTAACGCAGTTCGGGTAAAACCCTACTCTGCGGGATCTCAAGAGGGGAGATCCGGTCTCAGAGTTCACTATGTTGCAAGAGAAGGTTACAAGCTAAGCACAACAGAAGCACCAAAACTAACAACCTAAGGAACCTCAAAACCGAGCAAGATGAACAGAAAAGAAGGTAAAAGGAAGAGATGCCCCCTGATAGGCAATCGAGAAACTTCGTTGAAGTTTCTCACGGAGGAGGAGCTTCACAGCCACCGTGGAAGCTCGTCGGACCGCCGTCTCCCTTCATCGCTCACACCACATCTCTCTTTCTTTCTATGGCTAGGGTTTCCTAAATGAGGCTTCAAGGAACACTGTAGCAGAAGCGAGCTTATATAGCCCCAACAAATTAGGGTTAGCAAGCTCCTCTCCAACGTCTCCAAACAAGCAGGCCTGATGAAAGGAGAGATGGGCTCAACATCTGGGCCCGATCTGTATAAGGGCAACTTCAACCCTATGAGATGTCCAACCTTAGTATAGTGTATGTATAATCTAACTACTTAGAATAAAACCTAAGGCTACCAAAGTTTAAGTGCTCAATGTCCAATGTTTAGCTTTTACATGACAAGATTAATAATACAATACTAATATTATGGGTTTTGGGGTTTTCTGTCATCCTTGTTGATTTGCGTTGCTTATTATGTCGTATGTTGACGGATAGTCCGTCTGCCGATGCATCAGCCTCTCGAGCTTCATATTTGTCTGAGTTCGAATTCTTACTTAATCAAAAAAAAAAAAACACAATACTAATATTAGAAAGAAAATGGCAAGAGTAAATATATAAATTAAAGAAAATTAAATGATATGTAAGATAGTATAAAATTGGTGGGTTGTTGTATATATAAAAATATAAGGTAAGAATTTAAAAGATGTTATATTTAACTTGATCGTCGTTAAATAACATTCTTTTGAATGAAGATAGACACAGATAGATATATATTGTGAAATGATGTTATCTGACGAGAGCCGATGCTGCAAAGACACAATTTTATTAGCAATTAGTTGGTAATAGATGCAATTGATTTTAATCTCTATGAATTTATTTGGCTTAATTAATTTTTGTGAGTTGTTTTCGTTGTTGTAAATAAATTTTGAAATAGCTCGGGTGGAGCCACGAGCTATTGTCGATGTTGCTTGGGTTGCACTACAGAGTAGGGAGACAGGCTACATATTCACTCGATTGCAGGAGGGCTCGAATCAAGCCGGTCCCTCATATGCACGATGGTGGCTGCCAGACGTTGGCTTGATCAAGATTAACTGTGATGCTTCAGCTTCGGTGGATGCGGGTTGTGGGATAGACACCATTGCTCACGACTCGGATGGAGCTCTTGTTTGGACAGCCGCTAGTTTGATTCAGGAAGGGTCGGAGCCCCTGGTGGCAGAGATTTGAGCACTAAAGCGGACGGAGGAGTTTGGGATGGATAGCATAGTAATTGAGTTGGACTTTCAACAGCTGGTCCGATTGATCGATCATGAGCCGAAATATATCGTTTAGGGGAGTGGTCTGAAGGCGTTTGCACACTATTCTTGGTCTTGCACATACGTGGGCTCAGAATTTGTTTGTGGAGCCATGTTAAGTGGGTAGGGAATCCAGCGACAGACTTTTTAACTAAACTTAAACCTAGTTCGGTTTATTTTGTTACTAGCGACGATGATTTACCTTTTTCTTTTTTTAATATTGTTTTTGGAGATCATATATATATATATATATATAACGGCCCAAAATTATGATTTCCGGGTTACGTTTCAAGGGATAAAACCCCTTGTTTGGATCTTGCAATCCAGGTACGAGTCGAGGTTTTAAACTCTTTTAAGATTAGTATAAAGAGGGATTTCAAACCCTAAAAACCTCGAAGGGCTATTGGGTACCCTTAACCTGTCCTAAGACTATGTCGTGGAATCCATTTCAAACGGAAGTAAAGCGAAAGCAAGGTAAAGATACAAGTGCCACGGCGAAGCCGGGTCAAAACCAAATCATAAGTGGGAGATTACCATTTATAACGAGTTATAGAATTAGCCAGGTTCTTCAATTTGCAAAAGGGAACCCTGTCATATAGACATCGAGTACTCAAAATCTGCAGAAAATACCTTAAAAAAAGAACGGGGAAAGGAGTCAGATCGAGCCACTCATGCGGGACCGGCAGTCCTCGCTGAGGCCACATAGTATGTGCTATACCTAATAAAGATACTCTAATGCAGTACGAAAGTCAAACACACTAGCATGCTCCTAGTTCATAATAATGTGTAAAAATACTGTAAATGGCTCAAGACAATGCCAAGTGGCATATCCCTCTCCTACCTCCACCCCCTTCCGATAGGGCGGAGACTGGCCAGCTCGTGAATGCATTCCATCATAATCGGGCGGCACGCATGCCTAACCCGCTCCACAATAAAGCCCGCAGGCATCTCATAATATAAGGAAGTTCATGACTCGATTGACTCAGGGTACCCGATGAGGCTGGGCTACCCTATGACCCTAGCAAAGACTCTAGGACTATCACAGATAACGGCCGTTCTGTTTCAAACGCATAAAGTAAGCGGATGCTCATTCAATTAGTGCAACCTAAACATGATACTACATGGCATGCTTTCATGCATATGCAACACCTAACATAAAATGCAACAACAGGCATGAATGTCCAACCTGAGTAAGCCCCCTAGGGAACTTACCTGAAGATGCAGAACAGCAAAATAACGCAAGCAAGGGCCCAATTGCAAGTCCAAAGCAATCCAAAAGCAATACACACCTATCATAAAGTCATTTCCATAAGCTATCGGACCAACATTCATACACACGAAACCCAAGTTCTCAACATCCTTAAAACCAATCGACGGTAAAATCATTTTTCCAAAACCTTTCCGATATGATCGACATCAACCAAAACCATTTAATCAAAATCATTACATAAATAAATTCTGACACTTAGTCACAAAATAATTCTATTTTCACAACCATATTTATAAATCACAACTCATAATTCATTTCAAATTCTCTAAAATAACATATTTAAATCATCACTAAAAAACATATTCCAATAATGTCTCTTTGAAACTATTTTATAATATATAATAATAATTTCATAAATATATTTCCTCAAAATAGAATATTATAGTAATAAGAATAATAATTATAACAATAATTAAAATCATAACAATAATTATAATCATATAACATCACCTTAATATAACTCAATAGTATAAAATAACCAATGCTCTCAAAAGCCCAATCTCACAGCCCAAGATGTAACCCAGAATAACAAGCCCAAACCCGAATCCAGTAAAAGAAAGAGAGGAAGGAGGATCCGGCCCAAGTTCAGTTCTCCCAGCCCCAGACCCGGTTCAACTAAAATAAAATAAAAGGAAAGAGCGAGAACCCGGTTCCCAAGCCTATCTCCCCCAAACGAAAGAACAGAGCTCTCTGAACGGAAAAGACGGGAGAAGAATGAAGATTCCAGGCCGGCCGACGACCTCTTTTCCGGCCAGACTCGTACGCACTGGACTTCCCCCGAACTCAATGACACAAAGCGACACAAAATCAACCAAGAAGAAAGGAGGAAAGGAAGCTCACCGAGATTTCGAAAGGTTCGCCGGAAAACGTCGTCGGAGCTTCGATTCGGCTCTAACGAAGATGGATCAGCGTCGAATCGTTCTAGGAAGAAGGGAAACGTTATAAAAGAGCACCTTTAGGAGGTTTGAGAGGGGAAAAGATGAAAGGAAGCCTTACCGCTCGGATTTGCGGGGCGGAGGTGGGATTGCCCGGCCTCCCGGCTCCTTCTGGGTTGCTTGTCGACGTCGAGGGAGGCGAAGGGAGCCACTGCTGCTGCTGGCCGGACGAAGGGAATGGCAGATGAGGTGGGTGCTGCTGGAGCATATTGCCCTCGGCAAAATAGAGCTCGGGCTCTCGGTTTCGCTCGAGAATGGAGACAAGGAGGTGGCGAAGATGGCCGTTGGAGCTCGGCTGTTCGGCCCAAGGAGGTGGTCTCGGTGGTGGGGTGGGAATCAGTAAGAGACAAGGGAATGGGGGCTTTCTTCCTGGGTTTTGAAAAGTTGGGGAAAGATAAGGCAAGGAAGAAGAGGGGTTCTGATGGGAATTGGGATTTAAATTTACAGGAGGGGTGAAAAGCTGTTGCGGCCTCCCTTGAACTAGCCATAGAGAGAGAGGTCTGAATTGGCGTGGCTGCAGGTGGGGAGAGAAAGCTGATTGGCATCTTTGCCACAATGGAGAACAAGGTGAGTGAGGGAGGAGATAAGAGGTGTGTTGTGTCTTACTAATTCAGGCAAAAAGCTGGGATGGTAGCTGAAATTCGGAAGAGAGGGAGAGAAGAAGACAAGTAAATTGGTCCCAAAAGATATTTCAAGATACCCGGAAACAAATCCCAAAACCCGCTCTCTCGATCCTATCCGATCCAACCCAAAACGATTTTCAAATTTCCAAATTCGAGTTTAATAAATGGAATCCGAACATTATTTTCCAATTTTCGGTATATAAAAGCATAGTATAACATATTTTAAATTTCCAATTTATTAATGCCGGAACTCGTTTTAAAATATTTAGAATAAAACCAATAGCTCAAGGACAGAAATTCCAAACCTCCCAAATCTTAAAATCGGAATGATTATAAATCACTATTTTAATAATTTAATATTCTAAAATTTCCCGGTCTTTACAATATATATATATATATATATATATATATATATATATATATATATATATATATATATATATATATAGGGGAGATATCTAATGAGAAGTAACATTTAAATGAGAAGATGAGAAGTAAGCCTTATACCCCTTAGATTAAAATAATTTTTTTTATATGGATATATAGGACATATCTAATGAGAAATATATCAATGTTTTTTTAAAAAAATTATTTTTTACGCTATTTATCTAGAGGGTGATTTAAGGTTCATTTTAGGGTTTTTATGCTAATTTAAATTAGCTTTTTCATTCATCATCTAAAAAAATAGCATAAAAAATAATTTTAAAAAAACATTGATATATTTATCATTAGATATGTCCTCTATATCCATATAAAAAAAATTATTTTAATCTAAGGGGTATAAGGCTTACTTCTCATCTTCTCATTTAAATGTTACTTCTCATTAGATATCTCCCCTATATATATATATATATATATATATATATATTTGATTAGGTAAAAATTCGAAGGTCAGACATGCCTGACTCATCGAGAGGACGACCGAAGTCGGCAGACGGCGAACCGTCTATCAGAACAACCTAAACACAGAAATACAAATAACAAGCGTAATGAACCAAACAGAAATAAACTCTACAACAAACGTTCCAAGAAGACCAAACACCCGAAAAGCTGAGGAAGCCACCGAAGAACGCAGCCAAGAACCACCAAACAGTAGCACCGCGGGCCGGTAGTTCAGCAGGACTCTAACTCCTGTGGGCAGTGCAGACGAACTCCAAGGAAACTCAATCCCGGATACGGAGCCGCCTTGAGCGCACCACCACGACCCCAGCCAGACCCGACTACAGACTCCACGCCTCCTCAACCAACAGAAGATCTCCTAGAAACATCGGAAGCAGAGCCGCAAACTGCTCGAACAAGACGCCAACAAGCTTTCACCTACAAAAATATCAACAAGCCCTTGCGGGATTTTCTCAAACCCTTTCGGGTGGTTATACTCAAACCCTTTCGAGGAGTTTTGGCCAAATTGGGCTTCTTTAAAAATTTATTATCTATTTTCTATTTATAAATATATAAATATTTAAGAATGTAAATATTTATATATAAAGAAATAGAAAGAACTCAACAATTATTTTTATTTTTTTTTATTTTCCAGGTAGCCCCGGGCCCAAGGATAATCCTTGGGCCCGAAGCACAAATTTACGGGTCAATGGGCCTATCACGGGCACAAAAGAGGGCCATCGGGCCCAAGGCAACAATGGAAGATCAGACGCACAATTCGACTGACAAAACTCGACCAAACGCAGATTAAACGATACTCAAGCAGTACGCCGGGGAACCAGAGAACGCCGGTGAACCAGAGAGAACCGGGCAAGATGGAGAGGGGCGGAATCCATAGATCCACAAAAGCCCCAAACCAATTTCTCAAGGGGGAGACCCGTCAAAGTGGAGATTTCACAAATTCCGATCGAGAGATGAGAGACTCATCACCAATCGGAGCGAGGGATCTTCCTCAGCGAGTTTAGAGCCCTCCGGCTGGTTTGTTCCCTTTCGGGGTTTAGTCAATAGAAACGCTGGATCATCTGCTGCTATAGGCTACAATCCAACGCCAACTCTAGAGCACCACAAAGACAGAGAGGTTTTGAACAAGGAGAACTCTCAAAACAGACAGAGGAAGGGGAAAAGAGCCCCGCCTGGACAAGAGATCGCCAAAACAGCACCTACTGTAGATAAGGAGGAGCACTAGAGGAGGAAGACTCACACCGGCGAAGAAGCCACCGGAAAACAAAATCTACCGAAACAGGGATTGGTAGAGTGAGGAGGGAGACTAGGTAAAGACCGACCACCACAACACCGATGGAAGGCAAACAACGGGATTTGGGATCGAAGAAAGGATATTGAAGAGATTGATTTGGCCAAGGATGGAAGTCATGGAAAGATTTGGATTAAGATTTGGGCGATTCCTCCAACAGAAAGGTTTCACAAAAGAGGATTTCACACAAAAAAAAAGGGTTTCACAAAAGAGAGTTTCTCTCTCCAATCTCTCTTCCTTTTGAGATCTTAGACTAACTCCAATGGTTAAGTGTGTAAATGTACATAATTGCACAAGGTGTTTAAAAATGCACATTACTTTTTGATATTTTACTCCATTGGTTAAATGTGTATTTTATACACACCTATCTCTAAATAAATATGATTAAATTAAAAAGGAAAAGAAAAAACTGAAAAACAACCAATAGAAATGACTTTACTTTATTGAAAAGTGATAAAAAGTTTTTACACATGAGAAGGTGATGTGCTTATATTTGAACACTTTGTGTGCAAATGTGCACATTTTAAACACTCAAAAGTAACCATTGGAGCACAATTTGTATCAAAATGTACATATTTAAGCATTTGCACCATACCATTGGAGTTAGTCTTATAATTTTGGAATAAATTGGGAATGGTTTTCATTAGAATTTTTTGTTTTTTTTTTAGATATAAATTTAGTGGACACAATTATATTTTGGATATATGTAAGATTGTAAGGTAAGACTGGGTGAGTCATCATGAAACAAGGTGCCGCCAACTATATATAAGTTCATTTCACAATCGATAGGAATTAGGTGTGTGTATATTTATTAAGGGGTAATTTGGCGAGTGAATATAATATAATATATGAGTTGGAAGTTTATACTTGATTATTAACATAAATTAATTCGTTTAACGTAACGACACTAGTACTACTTCCGCTGTGTGTCTTTGCCAAAACACCATCCTCCTTCTATCTTTGTGGCTTTTTTCATATAATAATAATAATAATAACAATGTTATAATCATTGTAAGGCATGAACTTATAATTGACTAGTAATTATTATTAATTAGTCCAATAATTAAATAAAAATGTCAATAATAATACTACTAAATCTTTAAGCGGCGTCTCGTGCTTATATTATTATATACAATACTACCTCCGTCCAAAAATACATGGATTTTACTATTCACGCACGTTATTTTAGGAGTTAAAAAACTATATAAAATATCAACTTTTTTATTAATTTTTTTAACAATTACAAACTTATTGATAAGTTTGTAATTGTTAAAAAAATTAATAAAAAAGTTGATATTTTATATAGTTTTTTAACTCCTAAAACAACATACGTGAATAGTAAAAACCAGTGTATTTTTGGACGGATGGAGTAATAGTAGACCCCCATCTTACAAAAATTAAAGTAGGGTTTGGGGGTTTAGTATCGAACTTGTCACCTCCTTGTTGAAGAAAAATATTTAATTTCTCTTTTTTAAAACAAAAGAAACGGAGTTCACAACTATAGGAGATTATGGGTACGGGGCGGAATTCGACAATGTTCAGGGCTACCATCCGGAAAAGTGAAAAGTATGGGGTACCATCCGGAATAGCTTTAATCTCAAGGGTACCATTTGGAATTCCTTTTTTTTAAAAGAGATGAAGATTTTAATGGTTGATAAATTTGGTATGATTTGGTTTCATTGCACTCAACTGTGGTTTGTGTTAGAATGTTTATAAACATTTGATGTGGCTCATGTGTCTATGTTTAATTGAGTATTTGGTCCATATATATTATGTTGTTGGATTTAATATAAGAGTCGAAACCGTGATGGATCGGTCTCGGTTAAGGAATTAAATCTGGGGGGTTTATAATATACTCCTTCACCCCTTGCCTATAATATATTATAGTTTGTTCCTCTCATAAAATTAATATAATGGGATTTATTAAAAGGGAAAAAAGAAAAGGAAAATAAAATAAAATAAAAGAAGATGACGGTTATTCTTCTTTCTTTTATTTTGTACGGTTTCTTCTTCCTCCCTTTGATAATCGAGTAACGTCCTATGAAGTGAAAGAGAAAGGCAACAGTAGAGGTCTCTTCCATCAGAGACAAATCAAAGAGAAGGCTAAGGGGCGAGAAGTCGATTCACGGTTCCGCTACGAAGACGCTAATGGACCAAGGTCGGTCTTCGGTATAGAATTAAGGTTTGAATTGAATTGAAATCTAGATCCTGGTTTGATTAATTTCATGATCGAAATCGAATAGAAATCTTACAATTGGTATCAGAGCGGGTTTAGATTTCTGCGATTCACCATTAATAGAGTACATTACGGTATCTGTGTACGGTTTTGGCGAATTCGGATGAAGGATCTGCCGATATTAGTGAATTGCCGACCGAATATAGATATTAGTGCCGCCGGTTGACTTGATTAGCAAAATTCATGTAATGTTGAATTTGCTTATATCATGCAAAGTGTCATATTAATATCGGCGCTTATATATGTACACTGAATTGATTTGCCGATTAAGTGATGAATTGGGCGTCGTAATTGTGTGCCAATTAATTGAGATTGATTTGAATTATAGTCTGACTTGTTTGTTGAACTCATGTATTGTATTTTATAATTCATAAACTATCAGTGGCTTGATTTGGAATCGGCATTAGAGTAGTTTTATGATTAACCTAAAATTCGCATAGTATAAAGGTTATATGCGGTATATGGTTTAATCGCATTATAAAAGATATCTATCTATGCATTAAGGTAGGTTAATTTCATTGTCTAAATTTAAAGGAACTTATTAGTCACCAAAGTGGCCTGGTTGAAAGGAAATTTAGACTTTGATTAATGATTGTCAATTGTTCATGATTAAAGGATGCTAAATGACATAAAAAGTTGATTGAACAATTGATTTTATTAACTATAATTCTTGGAGATCACCCAAAGGTGGATCATTGAATATAGTTGATAATATTAAAGGGATGATTTTCCACAACTAGGATGGGTAGTATCTATATCCAAAGATAACATGCTTATTTGTCTAATGTGTGTGGTGATTGTCTATTAAAGTTTATACGTTTAGCATCGATGATTGTATGTGTGTTTGAGTATTGCCCAAAGGTTGCTTGAATACATGTTTTAAGGTTTATTGTCTGAATCTGTATTAAAGTTTCAAAGCACTAATAGGTAAGCATGTATAATTGTTTGTAGCTTCATCAAATATCTTTGCATCCGCAAACTCTGTTGTGAAATTCAATGGGCTCAACTATGATGATTGGTCCGAACAGATCCGATTCACATTGGGTATTATGTCCTTGGACCTTGCAATCATTACAGAAGTACCACCCGCTGCCATTACAGAGGCTAGCTCCGCCGCAGAAAAGTCTTTTTATGAATTGTGGGAGCGGTCTAACCGGCTGGGTTTGAGCCTTATGAGGATGACGGTGGCAGAAAATCTTAAGCCATCTCTTCCTAAGACAGAGAGTGCAAGGGAATTCTTATTGGCAATGAAAGAGTATTCAAAGTCGGATCTGGCTGACAAGTCGATTGTAGGCAGCATTATGTCTGAGCTGACTACGAAGAGATTTGACTGGTCTCAGCCTATCCATGATCATGTGATGCATATGTCCAATTTGGCATCAAAGTTGTCGACCATGGGGATGAATGTAAATGAGACATTCCTTGTCCAGTTCGTCATCAACTCTCTACCTCATGAGTTTGATCAGTTCCAGGTGAATTACAACACCATTAAGGAAAAATGGAACATTAAAGAGTTAACGACCATGCTCGTACAGGAGGAAATGAGATTAAAGCAAAAGATGACAGAACAATCAGTTCATCTCATGGGTCATAATGGTGCTGGCAGCAGTAAAGGAAAGCCAAGTAGGAAGGACAAGAAGGACAAGACTTCGCTGAAAGTTAGTGAAGGTCGTGTTCAGAAGGAAATGAAGTGTTTCTTTTGCAAGAAATTGGGGCACTTCAAGAAGGATTGTCCGAAAAGAAAGGCATGGTTTGACAAGAAAGGTATTCATTATTGTTCTGTTTGCTTTGAGTCGAACCTTATGGAAGTGCCTAATAATACTTGGTGGATAGATTCTGGTGCTACTACTCATGTTTCTCATATTGAACAGGGATTCAGTACGATCCAGCCCCTAAAAGGAAGTGAACAGTACTTATTCATGGGGAACAGGATGAAGGCACGTATTGAAGGCATTGGGACGTATATATTGATCATGGACACTGGTTGTCACATAGATCTTAAGGGTTGTCTCTATGTACCTGATTGTGCTAGAAATCTTGTTTCTGTTAGTAGACTGGACGATTTAGGTTTTGATGTTAAGTTTGGACATGCTGGTTTTTCATTGTACCGGAATGATTACTTTTATGGTAGTGGTACTTTGATTGATTCACTTTACAGGTTCAATCTTGATATTAAATTTTCTGAATCCATTATGTATGTATGTTGAAAGTAATGTGGGAATTAAGCGTAGTGCCTCTAATGAAAGTTCTGCTTACTTGTGGCATCAAAGATTAGGTCACATTTCCAAGGAAAGGTTAATGAGGTTGATGAAGAGTGAAATTCTTCCTTATTTGGATTTTAGTGATCTTGATGTGTGTGTAGACTGCATTAAGGGAAAGCAGACTAAGCACACTACAAAGAAACCAGCCACAAGAAGCACTCAGCTTCTTGAGTTAATTCACACCGATATCTGTGGTCCATTTGACGTTCCTTCTTGGAACGAAGAAAGGTACTTCATCACTTTCATTGATGATTACTCACGGTACGGTTACATATATCTATTGCATGAAAAGGCTCAGTCTATGAATGTCCTAAAAGTGTTCATTGACGAAATGGAAAGGCAATTAGATAGAAAAGTAAAGATAGTGAGATCTGATCGAGGTGGTGAGTTTTATGGAAAATACAATGAGAGTGGACAATGTCCAGGTCCATTCGCAAAGTTCCTCGAAAGTAGAGGTATTTGTGCGCAATACACAATGCCTGGTACACCTCAGCAGAACGGTGTTGCTGAAAGGCGGAATTGTACATTAATTGAAATGGTTAGGAGTATGTTAAGCAATTCCACCTTACCTCTTGCATTGTGGACACACGCATTAATGACTGCGACATACCTGCTTAACCGGGTTCCTAGTAAGGCAGTTCCTAAGACCCCTTATGAACTGTGGACAGGAAGGAAACCCAGTTTAAGGCACCTTCGGGTTTGGGGTTGTCAAGCAGAAGTAAGGGTGTACAATCCACAAGAAAAGAAGCTTGATCCGCGGACAGTCAGTGGTTTCTTCATTGGCTATCCAGAAAAGTCCAAGGGGTATAGGTTTTATTGCCCTAACCATAGTACGAGAATAGTTGAGACGGGCAATGCTAGGTTCATCGAGAATGGTCAAACTAGTGGGAGCGGTGAACCACGAAAGGTGGACATTCAAGAAATTCGGGTTGAAGTTCCTTCACCTGTTGTTTCTTCTAAGGTTGTTGTGCCAGTTGTTGTACCACAGCTTGATGACATAATGGAACAACAAGAGGATGTCCAAATCCCACATCATGAGAATATAAATGATGAGCCAGTCACAGTACAAGAAGAGATAACTGTGCCACATGAACCACTAAGGCGATCTGTAAGGGAAAGAAGATCAGCCATTTCAGATGATTATGTGGTGTATGCTCTTGAAGATGAATGTGACTTAAGCATTGATGAAGATCCAGTCTCATTCAAAAAAGCCATGGAAAGTAACAATTCTGATTTATGGATAAATGCCATGAAGGAAGAAATTCAATCGATGGGTGACAACAAAGTCTCGGATTTGGTTGAGTTGCCTGAAGGTTCCAGGACAGTTGGGTCAAAGTGGGTCTTTAAGACCAAACGAGACTCGAAAGGGAACATTGAAAGGTATAAGGCCAGACTTGTTGCTAAAGGTTTCACCCAGAAGGATGGCATTGACTACAAGGAGACCTTCGCTCCAGTTTCAAAGAAGGACTCTTTGAGAATTGTTTTGGCTTTGGTGGCTCATTATGATCTCGAGCTTCACCAAATGGATGTGAAAACGGCCTTTCTCAATGGTGAATTAGAGGAGGAAGTTTATATGGACCAACCTGAAGGGTTTCTGGCCACAGGAAAGGAAAACTTGCTGTGTAAGCTGAGAAAGTCAATATATGGACTAAAACAAGCTTCCCGACAGTGATACTTAAAGTTTGATGATACTATCACGTCATATGGTTTTGTAGAGATCGTCGTTGATCGATGTATCTACATGAAGATTAGTGGGAGCAAGTTTGTTGTTTTAGTTCTGTATGTTGATGACATTCTGCTAGCTGCAAATGATAATGGCATGTTACATGATGTAAAGAAGTATCTCTCCGAGAACTTTGAAATGAAGGATTTGGGTGAGGCATCCTTTGTGATTGGGATAGAGATATTCCATAATAGAACACAAGGATTGTTGGGATTGTCTCAGAAGAGTTATATTCAAAAGATCTTAGAGAGATACAGAATGGATAAATGCTCTGCAGGGGTAGTTCCAATACAGAAAGGGGACAAGTTCAGTAAAATGCAATGTCCTAGAAATGAGTTGGAATGAAAGGAAATGGAGAATATTCCCTATGAATCAGTGGTGGGGAGTTTGAACTATGTTCAGACTTGTACTCGACCCGATATCAGCTTCGCTGTAGAATGCTGGGTCGATATCAAAGTAACCCTGGATTGGACCACTGGAAAGCTGCTAAGAAGGTTCTTAGGTACTTGCAAGGCACCAAGGAGCACATGCTTACATATAGGAGATCCGATCATCTTGAGGTCATTGGATATTCAGATTCAGATTTTGCCGGATGCGTTGATAGTAGGAAATCGACGTTTGGCTACTTGTTCCTACTCGCTGGTGGGGCAGTATCATGGAAGAGTGGAAAGCAGTCTGTCATTGCTACTTCCACCATGGAGGCTGAATTTGTGGCATGCTTTGAGGCCACGATTCATGCATTGTGGATGCGGAACTTTATCTCAGGGCTTGGGATTGTCGACAGTATAGCCAGGTCGCTGAGAATTTATCGTGATAACACCGCAGCTGTCTTCTTCTCAAAGAACGACAAGTACTCGAGGGGTGCTAAGCACATGGAGTTGAAGTTCTTGTCGGTGAAGAAGGAAGTACAGAAACGTAGAGTGTCTTTTGAGCACATCAGGACGGATCTCATGATCGCAGATCCGCTAACTAAGGGTTTGCCGCCCAAGGCGTTCACTGGCCATGTAGAGCGCATGGGCATTATTGATAGAGCCTTGCTATTATGATTTTAGCTCATTATGGTTATGACACTTTCTGTATACACTTATGGTTATGTTTCTGCATTATTAGACATGTTATCATTATGGTGTTTATGCATACTTATAGCTTCTTGATGACATGTTATTTGAGGCTTATAGTTATCCTCATATTTAACGAATAACTGAGTTTGGATTGTTCCGTGATACATGGAAGGAATCATGTCGCTCAATGACTTGTGACCGCCATGATCCGATCAGTTCTAATTCTATAAAGGTTATTAATGTTATATGGGCTTTATACATTATAGTTGTACATTTAAAGTTTCAGTTAACCCATTAAGTCGTCACACTAGCCAAGTGGGAGAATGTTAGAATGTTTATAAACATTTGATGTGGCTCATGTGTCTAGGTTTAATTGAGTATTTGGTCCATGTATATTATGTTGTTGGATTTAATATAAGAGTCGAAACCGTGATGGATCGGTCTCGGTTAAGGAATTAAATCTGGGGGGTTTATAATATACTCCTTCACCCCTTGCCTATAATATATTATAGTTTGTCTTTCTCATAAAATTAATATAATGGGATTTATTAAAAGGGAAAAAAGAAAAGGAAAAGAAAATAAAAGAAAAGAAGATGACGGTTATTCTTCTTTCTTTTATTTTGTACGGTTTCTTCTTCCTCCCTTTGATAATCGAGTAACGTCCTATGAAGTGAAAGAGAAAGGCAACAGTAGAGGTCTCTTCCATCAGAGACAAATCAAAGAGAAGGCTAAGGGGCGAGAAGTCGATTCACGGTTCCGCTACGAAGACGCTAATGGACCAAGGTCAGTCTTCGGTATAGAATTAAGGTTTGAATTGAATTGAAATCTAGATCCTGGTTTGATTGATTTCATAATCGAAATCGAATAGAAATCTTACAGTTTGGCTCTAATCTTTTTCAGATGCCCATATGATCACAATCACATACATTCTGTGACATTCATATTATTATTTATGTTGTTTATGGCTAAAACTTTGCATGATTTATATATATATCTTTGTGTGAGAGATAGAGAGATAGATAAATATAAAAGAAGATTAATCCAAAGCCACGATCTAAACGTACGGCAGTAGCGCCATATACCAAATCACCCCTATTATACAAAAGTGTATGTCCAATGTCGTCTCATCTATTTCTACCGCTCTACATCCCAATCTACCTTGAATGTGGTAAATAAAGAGCGGTTATTTCGGGGTTCGAACTGGGGACCTATAAGTACTACCCACAAGTCATTTTCGGTGAGCCATTCCGAAATAGTTACATACTTACATCCCAATCTACCAGTCTACCTCAAAAGTCTAGCTAACCATTGCCTCTCCTGCCGTGTTATGTAAGTTCTTTGATCCACTGGCTGATTGATAACTTTGTATGATTTGGTTATATTGTACTTGACAAGTTCGTGTAATAGTTGTGATAATGTACTCTACCAAGACACTCAGATTTAGAAGAAAATATAGAGTCGTTCATGAGTAGGAGGGTCAAATGATTGAACCCCATCAATCTGGCCTAAGACCCAAAAGAAAAAAGTATTAAAAAAATAACGGAAATTTCGCGAGGTACCCTTGTGGTATTGCAATTTTCGCGAGGTATACAACTCTTTTACATATTTCGCGTGGTGCCCCTGAGGTTTTCATTCTTTTCGCCTCGTACCCTTCCTTGTTAAATCTAACAGATCTCTGTTAGTTTTCAATTTTGAAATTAAAAAAAAAAAAAAAAAAAAGAAGAAGAAAGAAAGAATGGACGGAGAGAGAAAAGAGAGAGCAACCAAATCTGACCCCGCGCGAGGATGACGACCTCCGGGCAAGGGAGTATCGCCTTCAGACGGAGCTCCTCGAGGACAAGCCTCTTAAGGAGAGGATCAAATAACATCAATTTTCAGCAAATGACATCTGATTCGGCATCTGATTTCTCAATTTCTTATTAATTAGGGTTCAATTTGGATAAAAATTATTGTATTTGAATTCCCTGTAATGGTGGATGCTGTACAAAAGATTGAAGAAAAGGAACCCCTACAGCCGGACAATTCCCCTGCCAGCGACGCCGTGCGAAGGTGGAGTGAGGGCAAGGAGGCAGCGGTCGGAAGGGGACTCGCCGGAGAGGAGGGTGAGAGAGCCCGCGAAGGGTGAATGTTCAACTCGCCGGCGTTGCCGAGGCCCACTACAACCAGGAGCGGGGTGCGGCCAGACAGGGAAACGACGATGAGGGTGTGGGTCGGGGCAGCGGGGCGGCAGCCGTGCACAATCGCCAGATGATGCCGCGGGTTAGGGAAGGAGAGAGGTTTCCCTTCCTCTCTCTCCCCCAACAACAACCACCACCTCCCGTCTCCGCCGACTCGCCACCGGAACTCAAACCCTAAGTCGACTCGGCCCCCAATTCCACCGATTCGACTCACAACGAGTTGAAGCCTGATGATGGCGAGGAGGGAGGAGCAGAGGGCGTAGCCAATTAATTGAAGCTGAAGCCTGAAGCTCTAATGGAGTCGTCAGCGGCGGTGGCGGCGGCTTTGGCGTCCTTGGAGAAGGCGAACAAGGTGAGGGAGACGGATGCCCAGAAGAGCACCAAGAAGGCGGTCTTCAAGGGACTATCTTGCTCGAGGATGGGCGAATCTTCGCCGGAGTTGTCGGAGAGAGGGTTGATGGAGGCGGCGGGGGGAGTAAGAGAGAAACGACGGAAGAGGGTGAGGGGAAGGCTCACAGACGTCTGTTCTTTTTTTTTCTTTGTTTTTTATTTCAAAATTAACGGCGTTCACCCTGATCCGTTAAGTATAACCAGGAAGGGCGCGAGGCGAAAAAAATGAAAACCTCAGGGGCACCACGCGAAATATGCAAAAGAGTTGTATATCTCGTGAAAATTGCAATACCTCAGGGGTACCTCGCGAAATTTCCGAAAAAATAATAATGAAAGATGTTAATTGTAGAAGCCCATTCCCGGTAAAAACATTAAAATAATGGATATAAGCCCATCTGAAATATTGGGCCGTGGCCCATTTATTTGTGGGCTTTTGAAATTGTACAGTTTATACTTTATATAACTCCGGGTCATATACAATATGAAACTCGTAAAGAAATTTGGTTAAGTTTTTGAGATGACATACATGATCTAAGGAAAGGCGTGAGGATTTTAGATCTAAGGTGTATATTTCCACAAAGTATGTTTTCAATTATTTAAATTTATCTAATGTTATATAAACTTGTATATACGTATATAATATAAGAAATAAAAATCTATATTAGGTATCATTTGAATATAAAAGTGTGTGTGCATACCATGTAAATATCAACGAATCAAAAAAAAACTTGAAATAACATGACTAATAAGTTTCATAACTACTCCGTATTAGATAGTGTCAAAAAAAAAATAGGCATCAAAATGAATAATTTTTAGAGAAGAAAAACAATTCTCCATTTTAAAAAATGTAATACAAGGCCTTTTGATTTTCAAAAGGCGCACGCCTTTCTGTCTTAGGGCCTCAACTCTTAGGCGTAAAAGGTCATCGCCTTTCAAAAAGAGTCCGCCTCAAGGTATGGAAGATGTTACCCCGAGAGTCCCATCATCTAGATTCTAGATGCGAGGACTTGGCCTAGACATCGCCTTTTTTATTCCTTATAAATGACCCTAATTCGAAGAGTGCATTGGGTTCGACATCAATATAATATAACTATGCATCATCAACCCTTTGTTACCAAACTAGAGGTTTTATTTTCCTTAAGATTTCAAGTAAATTAAAGAGAACTTAAATGGAACCATCGAATTTAAATTTTCGTTGTTTCTTTTTTAGGGGTTGTTATCCTAAATCTAATACCCCTTTCAATCCAAAAAATCATTAGTTCCCCTCTTTATAAACGGTTATGTTAGAGCATCCACAACCCCAACACCTATAGAGTTTCTTTAATTACTTACAATGAAAAAAGAGAATTAAAAATTATTCAGAAAATATCAACGTGTTGGTGTTTTAAGTCGGAACAAAGTTTATATAAGAAGAAACTTCTCTCTTAGATAAAGAAATTAGATCTTTTTTTTCTTTTTCTTTTTTAATTAAGTATTCAAGATGGGATATATCCGAAACTGATAAATGGTCGTCACTCTTCTAATCAATTCACTAACACATGACAAAAATTATTTTTTAAAAAAATAAGATAAATGAAGGGTTTGAAGTTTGTGAGTGCTCTTAAGGTTCCTCTTTCAAAGTTGACGGTTTTCACTTTAAAACTATGATAAGGTCTAAACTCTAAACTATATGACAAATGTACATTTTGCACGAGGCATGTGATAGTAGTACTATTGTTGGTCAAATGTATGTGAGTTAGTAAGTGCAAAAAATGAACTGTAAAAAACTACACACGCGAATAAATGATGACATGACATATTGGTCCATAAAGGGTGATGAATGCACTTTAATTTGCCAATTGAACACAGAAAAAACTTGAATGCCCTACAAGGTGGTGCTCTAAGAGGACCACATTCTCATTACTACTACTTGTACTCTCACATCCATAAATGTTCATAAACATTTCGATCTCATATATGTTTTGATGCAAATGAGGAATATATAATCTTGCGGATGGAGTAGCTGAAACTGGTTGAATAGTTGAAATTGGTCGATTATTTGTGTTAAATATATGTTTATAAGCTGATATGATGTTTGATAAATTTAGTTGTTAAGATAGCTGATGTAAACTTATTAATAGAAAACCAAGAGTTCCAAAAAACATAGGTAAATAGTTGTTGAAAAGTTCTTATTTTAAAAGTTAACTAAACTTAAATTCATAAACTCTGAAAAGTTAACTGAACACCAAATGGAGTCCAAATGGAGTCATATAGTCATCTCTAAAATTTTGCCACGTTACTTAAGTATATGATCGTCGGTGATTTGACAGATCATTTAAAGAAATTTATACTTCGTATGTACATTGAAATGATAAAGAACCCATCGAACCATTTATGTTGAGATGTGAAATGATGATTTGTTCCTCATCGGAAATATTATGAAATGCAAGTCTGTATATAAGAGCGATGAACTATTTTTCCTATTTTCAATTGATTTTAAAATATGGAACTGTAATGGACTTATATGTTGGGTTTGGACTAACCCATGATGTGCTCATACAGACATGCGAACTCCCGTGTTATGTTTTTTTATACATAAAAATGTATTTTTAAGGTACTGGCTCTACCTAAATTCTATAATTTTATAATAATGTTTTCTATTATGTGCTCAAAAACACATTAAAAATCTAAAATATGTCAGAAAACTCTAATTTCAATGCATTAATCCTAAGGTCTAATTAATTGAAACTAGAAAAAATGTCATTTTATATATAAAAAAAAATCCCTTATGGGGTTGTTTTTTTTTTTTTTTGGAAGCAAGATAAGAATTCGGTTCTCTAGACAAGCCTAGAGAAACCGAGAGACCGGACAAGCCGGTAGATGAACTAACCATCATGTACAACCAAAGCAAATAACCGAAGCAAATGACATAATGGAAATAACACGAAACAAATGACAGAAATGAAAATGCGAAAATAAAATAAAAGTGCTAGCTATCCTACACCGTAAAACAAAAGCAACACGACAAACAAATCAAACAGCTAACGGAGGATGCACACAGAGAGCTCTGGGGACACAAGCGGACATCTCAGATTATGGACTCTGAAGAGCCATCGGATATCGATCGCAAATCCACGACGTCTTCGGATACAGCAAATCAAACACCGTTCACGTGAGGCCTGCATCACAATAAGAACAACACAGCACACCAGGTCGCAAAACCAAACCCAAGCCAAACCATTGCTCAATAAAAAACTCCACGCCGTCTCAAACCCTCAAGGACGATAACGAGATCGTAAATGACTACTAGGTAGTCTAAATAGAGGCGATTGAGACGGGACAAAGAAAGAAATTGAAACAACAATCCAAAGGCATAGGAAAGGAAGGACGAATTGGAAAGGAGAAACCCTAAGAAGGTGTTATTACAAAGCCTGAACCAGAATAGGCGTCGAAGGCGGCGACAACTTTAAAGAGGGTGGAGACTATGAAATCGACGGCTGAGCAAAAGGTAGAAAAAACCGGTGGAGATCGATAATCCAACCACAGAGAGCACATAACTCCCAAAGAGAATAGCTGCTGAGGGTGGGAAGTCGGCATCGGAGCCACGGAGAGGATTCGGGCCATTTTGAAGAGGAAGGCCGGTTGGAGACGAAGGCGGTGGAGCCCGTGAGCGTTGTGGTGGATCACGTAGACCTTGTAAGAATTTGTCCAGATTAGATTGAAGTGACTGATTAGTGTCCATTTTGAAGTTAAACAGACGACACAAAATAACAATTCGATTAGGCAAAGATTTTGTCAGGTAAAGAGTTTCTATAGTATCCCGCAACTGTTTAGGGTTAGAGATATTCACAACCTGACGAGCTACGTCGTCAGAAAGTCTAATGAAGATCTCTGAATGAGCTGCCTCATCCAGGTCTTTCTTCATTTCCTCAGTAGTGCGCTCCTTCTGGGTACTTCCCCAGCACTGCCTTCCAACATTTTTCTTTGATGAGGATAGCCTTCAGCTTAAGCTGCATTATGGAGAAATCTGTCGTTCCATCGAACGACTTGATTCTCATAGCATTATCTGCCATCTCAGTACCTATAAACACTAACAAGTTAGTGTTGGCTCACAGAAAAAACGACAGGAAGCAAGCACACAAGCAATGAAAGAACACACTAGTAACCAAGGATTGAAGGGGGGTCTAGAACTCTGGGAACACACAAACACATGCACACTTTTTTTTTATGATAATAGAGGACAACACAAACCAGAAGCGGAAGCGAAGAAACAATGAGGAATGCAGAGCGATTTCTAAGACCTAGAATCTCTGATCCAGAGAACCTTGCTCTGATACCAAATTGAAGTTTCGATTTTCGCCATAACACATAAGTAAAAACGAAGATCGAAAGAGAACACGACGATTTGGTAACGCAGTTCGGGTAAAACCCTACTATGCGGGATCTCAAGAGGGGAGATCCGGTCCTAGAGTTCACTATGTTGCAAGAGAAGGTTACAAGCTAAGCACAACAGAAGCACCAAAACTAACAACCTAATTAAGGAACCTCAAAAAACCGAGCAAGATGAACAGAAAAGAAGGTAAAAGGAAGAGATGCCCCCTGATAGACAACCGAGAAACTTCGTTAAAGTTTCTCACGCAGGAGGAGCTTCACAGTCACCGTGGAAGCTCGTCGGACCGCCGTCTCCCTTCATCGCTCACACCACAGCTCTCTTTCTTTCTGTGGTTAGGGTTTCCTAAATGAGGTTTCAAGGAACACTGTAGTAGAGGCGAGCTTATATAGCCCCAACGAATTAGGGTTAGCAAGCTCCTCTCCAACGTCTCCAAACAAGCAGGCCTAATGAAAGGAGAGATGGGCTCAACACATTAAAAATCTAAAATATGTCAGAAAACTCTAATTTCAATGCATTAATCCTAAGGTCTAATTAATTGAAACTAGAAAAAATGTCATTTTGTATATTAAAAAAAATCCCTTGTGGGGTTGTTTAATTTGCGTCTATGAGCCCACATTAGAAAACTCTTTTATAATTTATTACTCCGTAATAGGTTTTGTTAGAAGTCTAAAAAAAATTAGAAATAAAAAAATCACTCTAAATTCCCGAATAAAACAACCTATGTGATTTGGAAGAGTAGCATGGGGAGCAAAAAAGACAAGTGCATAATGCATTGGTAAGTAAGAATGGTGTTTGTTTCTGGTCGTTTTGTAGCCTCCAACCACAAGGCTTTTGTGCGTTTTTCCTTTTCAAGATGTTTACTACACCATGCCCTTGTGTTGTGCTCACAAGTCACTTTTCACAAGCTGCAACCTTTTAAGGTATTCAAATATTTTTAGTCTAGATATTCGGGTCCCTTTCTAACTCAACTTTTCATAGTTGAACAACACTACCTTCTTGATGATTTTAGTGAATATTGGACATGTTAGTTTAGTAACATTTCAATGGGTCATTTGGGTAGCTGTTGTGCTGTTGTACATAACAAAGTCCTTCTGTAGCATAAGAGTCACACTTGCCATTTATAGTGAGATAAGGGTTGGGTATCGTGTGTTTAGAGTATCTCCAATAGTTTCTTCATTTTATTGGTAATTAATGTAATTATGTTTTGAGAAATTCCGTTTGACATTCCTGAGTTTAAGGTCATTTTAGTTGGTGTCCCAAGGTTTTTATTTTTTCGGATGGTCGGTGCCCTTGAGCTTTACAAAAAGTTTGGTATGCAACCTTAATTACTGATAATGTTGACTCTTTTTAGTACCCTTGAGTTTAAGGTCTGCGACCTTGGGACACTAATTGGAATAACTTTAAGTTCAAGGGCACCAAATAAAATTTCCCTTAGGTTTTTGAAGAAATTTAGTTCAATTTTTTGTTACTATATTTAGGGGTGTTATGTGAACACGAGTAGCTCGAATTCAACTTGTGCTCACTCGATTAAAACTTGACTCGAGCTCGTTCATTTTTTAAACGAGTCGAGTATGGGCTTCATTCGAATTAAACTCTAATACCTCGAATTTTAAGGAATTTCTAAAAATTTCTTTAAGTTATTGTAAAATGAGCAAGTAGAAAATTGCTTAAAGTTCGAAAAAAGCTCGGTTCGAGTCAAAATTTAGGCTCAGTTCGAGCTCGTTCATCTCCTAAATGAACTTAATATGAACAAGCAATATTGGGCTCGTTCTTTACTCGAATAACATCCCTAACTATATTTCTAATCTTGTTCTTTAAAATAGAAAAGACGAGGAAATAAGAAAAGTTTCTATAAATTTGGAATTTTTTTTTTTATATTAGGTAAAGATTCGGTTGAGCATAAGCTCTAGCCGAAAGCATCCTTGCGGATGAGGTCATGAAGACCTGGATCATTTTAAAAGTATGCTCCCCTGGTAGAGTAGCTAAGGTGTGCAACCTTATCCTCTACCCGATTACCAATGCAGGGAATATGGAAGATACCGAGGATTGTTAGTTTTGTTATGATGGATTGGATGTCTGACATTATAAGTTCAATTTCCCATGGACAGGCCCTCTGTTTGCTCAAATAGACTATGACTATCTTAGAGTCTCCTTTAATGAAGTGGTTGTTGATAATCAATTCTCTTGCCTTTTGTACTCCTAGTCTAAGGGTCAAAGCTTCCGCCGTTAGTAGCGAAAGGCCACCAATATCCGCCACCAATATCCTTTCCTCCTATACTTACTGGGTTGCCCGTCCAATCTCTTATAATGTAGCCTATAGAGCCCGTTTTTGGTGATACAAAAGGATCCGTCAAAGTTCAACTTGTATGTTCCCTATGGGGGTTTTTTCCATAAGGTGGTTTTTTGTTTATTATTTCTTAGCTTGCGTTTCTCGTTGTTATGGGGAAGCAGCACATCCTCTCCAAAACTTGTTGCATCCAAAGCGCTTGCTCTTTTCCAGTTGTTGATATTATCCTTTATTAATTTCTTAAAGCCCTCAATAGACGGCGTTTTTGCATTTCTGAAAATCACTTGGTTTCTTACAAACCATAGGGTCCACCATTTGAAAATTATATGTTGTTTGTTTTCCTTTGACAGAGACGTCCCAAGAATTTGTAGTATTTGGTCCATGTATCTGTTTTGGGTTAGTACCGAGTTGATCTTGTCAGAAATGTCAGCGGATAATTGTCGCTGAAAATGGTTGATGGGACATTCTATAAATAGGTGAATGCCATCTTTCGAGAAGTGGTTACAGAAAGCACATCTTGTGGGTACCACCACCCACTTAAGGGTTAAGCGGCCAGCAGTGGGTAGCCCATGGTGTTTGATTTTCCATACAAAATTTTTAACCTTGGGTGGGACGTCTAGTTTCCATATCCAGTTATAATCTTCGGAGTTGTGAGTTTGGTTACTTGTGATAAGATTGTATGCGCTCGAAGTTGTAAATCATCCCTTTCTATCTTGCCACCAGTACAGTCTATCTGTGATAGGTGTGATTGGTAGGGGTATTTTTAATAATGTCTTCTATTACACTCTAAAGGAGTCTTGTCTTGAGCTTTTCCTTCCACCACTGACCCCACAATGGTTGTTGTTTGGAATGTTTTTCAAATTTTCACGGAGAGTGGTTGTTGTTTTTTAATGAATGTAGGGTTTTCAAAGTGGAGAAAATCGATCTATGTGAATAGATCGTGTGGATAGTACATTTTTCTTGACACATTTCCATTTATATATGAAGTACGTATATTTGCATAAACCTTGTGGTTAAATTGGTTAGTTAAACTAATTTATAATAGTTCTTAACTATCTTTCCATTGTTATGCAAATGTTGTAACGACTCAACATCTATAAAAAAGATACATTTTGAACGTGGAAGAACACTATTCATGTAGAGGAGGGTTAGTATGTGTTTTTTTTTTTTTGAAGCAAGATAAGAATTCAGTTCTCTAGACAAGTCTAAAGAAACCGAGAGACCGGACAAGCCGGTAGATGGACTAACCTTCATGTACAACCAAATAAAAAACCAGAAGTAAATGACAGAAAGTAAATAATAGGAAACGAATAACGGAAATGAAAATGCGAAACTAAAATAAACGTGCTAGCTATCCTACATCGTAATACAAATCCAACAAAACAAACGAAACAATCAGCCAACGGAGGACGCACACAGAGAACCTTGGGGACACTAGCGGACATCTCAGATTATGGACTCTAAAGAGCCATCAGATATCGACCGCAATTCCACGACGTCTTCGGATACAGCAAATCGAAGATCGTTCACATGAGACCTGCATCACAACAAGAACAGCACAACACACCATGCCGCAAATCCAAACCTAAGCCAAATCATTGCTCAATAAAACCCCCAACCTGTCTCAAAACCTCAAGGACGATAACGAGATCGTAGGAGACTACTAGGTAGTCAAAATAGAGACGATTGAGACAGGACAAAGCAAAGAAACTGAAACAATAATCCAAATGCAAAGGGCAAGAAGGACGGGATGGAAAGGAGAACTCCTAAAAAGACGTTGTAACAAACGTTGAGCCACAACCCACACACGATGGTGGGCCGCGTTGAAACATTGGTGAGAGCGGCTGGAAGGCGGAGCCGTAGGAGCCACAACGGTGGCCGGAAAACAGGGTCGAGCCGATGGATGCGGGAGCAGAGCTGCGGAAGGCTGATGACACGGGGGATGAGTGCAGAGCTAGCCGGAGAACTGGGGAAGCATCTGCGCGAGGGTGGAGCCGCGGCAACCAAGGTGTTTGTGGCGGCGATTGCAGCCGAGCACAACTAGGTCGGGGAGTAGGGTGGCGGCGGGCCAAACCCCAGTCTTCGGGAGAGGAAGGGATTGGCTGGTGAGACTTGGAAGCGGGAGGCCGGGCTGAGGAGGTTGACCAGGTGGTGGCCGGTGAGCCTAGTGGAGGCTGTGCAGATGATGAAGAGAGGCGGCGACACTAGGTTACGCTCAAAGGAGCGTTTCCCTGAGAGCGTTTAGGTTAGTATGTGTGTTGTAGTGGAAAAACGTACACTATCTTTATCCTTTTTGCTAACATTGTTTGTTTTCCTTTACTCCTCTTATTCTTTGCATTGTTTTTGTTTATTTTTATAATAATATTAAGTCATTCGAAAAAACCCTATTACGTTATAGGTAAAGAAATAGCATAAATATTTCATTAAGGTCGTTATTCGAGCCGAATGAGCCGAGTATTACTTGTTCACAGGGGCGGATCTATGGGGGGGCTCGGGATGGCTGAAGCCCCCCGCTGGCCAAAATAGGGGTATATGTATATTTTTATATATCTGTTAAATTAGTAATATATTAAAGTGTAGTCAATTATTATCATAAAGACATGTTAGCTCAGTGGAAAAGACATTAGACAAGTTAATGTGGGAGCATGGGATCTCCGGTTCGAATCCCCCCTAGCTACTTCTTTCCGCCTTTTCCTGTTATTGCATCTGTTTTTTTTTACTTCTTTCCGCCTTTTCCTGTTATTGCATCTGTTTTTTTTTACTTCTTTCCGCCTTTTCCTGTATTGCATCTGTTTTTTTTACTTCTTTCCGCCTTTTCCTGTATTGCATTTGTTTTTTTTACTTCTTTCCGCCTTTTCCTGTATTGCATTTGTTTTTTTTTTTAAAACAGTAACCCCTATTACGTTATGCATCTGTTTTTTTTAAATGTTGCATCTTTTTTTTTTTAAAACACCAACCTCTTTTTTCCTTATAATCAATACTTATAATAACTAATACAATACAACCTCCGTTTGTTTTCCTGTTATTGCATCTGTTTTTTCCTGTTATTGCATCTGTTTTTTTTTACTTCTTTCCGCCTTTTCCTGTTATTGCATCTGTTTTTTTTACTTCTTTCCGCCTTTTCCTGTATTGCATCTGTTTTTTTTACTTCTTTCCGCCTTTTCCTGTATTGCATTTGTTTTTTTTACTTCTTTCCGCCTTTTCCTGTATTGCATTTGTTTTTTTTTTTAAAACAGTAACCCCTATTACGTTATGCATCTGTTTTTTTTAAATGTTGCATCTTTTTTTTTTTTAAAACACCAACCTCTTTTTTCCTTATAATCAATACTTATAATAACTAATACAATACAACCTCCGTTTGGTAAAACTTGTCGTTTACTATTCACGTAAGCTTTTTTAGAATAATAAAAACTATATAAAATATTCATATAGTTTTTATCATTCTAAAAAAACGTACGTGAATAGTAAACGATAAGTTTTTCCGAACGGAGGTAGTATTAATTAAAATTCAACAAATGCCGTTTTTTTTTCTAAGTAGACAACATCAAGCATCTTGTTCATTACCCCAACAACTATTTTTTTGGGATCGGAGTAGATACAACATATCTAGTGTCGTTTGCTCGGGTATACTTACATTACAGTTGGTGATGTAGGTTCCTGAATCCACAAAACAATATAGTGTTGTTTTTAGCGCCATTCTTCAAATAAGCAGTACCGAAGGTGTCAACGGTGTATATAGGAACAACTTTTAGACTCGGGCATTTTAAACCGTCATTTCTTGAAAAAAAATTTCAGCCCCCCCTTACAAAAATTTCTAGATCCGCCACTGCTTGTTCATATTTAACTCATTTATAAACGAGTCGAGCTCGAGCCAAGCCTAAATTTGAATTCGAGTTTAAAAATATGCACATGCTCGGCTCTTTTATGAAATGAACTAGCTCGAGCCGAGCTTTTTTCGAACATTAAACAAATCAACTTACTCAAAATTCGAGCACCAACTTTAAAAATGTGATCATACTCGGCTTGTTAAGAAAATGAACGAGCTCGAGCCGAATTTTTATCGAGTCAAGTCCGAGCCGAGCTCGAACTACTCAACTTATATAACCGCCCTGTTAATCATCCAGTTCCTATTATGACTGAGATTGATTATGATTTTTGCCTTTCTACTCTAGTATTACTCTCTAAACCATCATACAATCCACATTCCCATACTGCTATGTTTATACTCAAGCCTACAACTACAAAGATTAGATCTCTTATCCCATAGTAATCATTATACTAGGGGTGGGCACGGGACGGGACGAGACGGGATTGAGCTGGGACGGGACTCGTCCCGCGAAATTTTTACGGGACGGGATCGGGACGGGATTGACACTTTTTTTTCGGGACGGGATCAGGACGGGATGGTGTCTGGACGGGACGGGATCGAGACGGGACGGGCCTTGTCCCGCAAATAAAAATAATAAAATATTATATAAATTTGCAAAGTGAAAAATGCTTTCATAATTCATTAATTTGTATAATATGTTGAATACGGTATTCTTCTCAACTATATTATTCAATAATAATAATATTATTATTATTAATATTATAAGACTATTATTAATTCATACAATGATTGTATAATTAATTATAATGTTCAACATATTTGGCTACATTATCTTACTAGATCAGGACGGAAAGGGATTGAGACGAGATTCACCAGATACTGTCTCATTATCGATTGATAGTTGGAAAGAATACCGTATTTAGCTATTTGACTCATGTAGCTCTAAATGGGTATAATAATAATAATAATAATAATAATAATAATAATAATAATAATAATAATAATGCCACGTTATAATTAAAAAAAATATTATTGTTATTACTTATTTTTATTGTTATTATTATAAAATAATTATACTTTACAAGAAAAAAAATATAATATGATATAATAATAATAATATAATAATAATAATTTTATTATAAATGAATATTATTATTAAATTAAATTATAATATTATATAATAATAATATTATTATAATCAATTATTATTATAAATTGAAAATTATTATTATAATTATAAATAATATTTGCTCAAATAATAATAATAATAATAATATTATAAACAATTATTATTATTATTATTATTATTATTATAAATGGAAGATTATGATTATAATTATAAAATTTGCTCAAAATAATAATACTAATAATATATTATTATTAGTATTCTATAATATTATATTATTATTATTATTATAAAAATTATTATTATTATTATTATTATTATTATTATTATTATTATTACTACTACTATTATTATAATATGCGAGACGGGACGGGATTTGCGGGATCCCCCCGGGATCGTCCCGCGTTTCGTCCCGCATAATTTTTGCGGGACGGGATCGGGACGGGATTCGCTATTTTGTCCTAAATTCCACCAGAATCGGGACGGGATCGGGATTTGCGGGGTTTGTGCCCACCCCTACATTATACAGTGCAATCCAGAGAGTCATAATCAAAATCTTTATCGTAATTGGGTCAATCATACATTGTCCATCCCATAGTCATAAACTTAATTAAGCAGTAGCATTTTTTTTTTGAAGCAAATTAAATTTGAAAAAAAATTACATGTTTTTTTAATTAATTTTAGCGATAAAATATAAATTTTTAAAAATAAAAAATTACAAAGATAACTTAACTTAGTTGGTAAATAATATTAATAGTAATAATTTTTTCTCTCCGGACGTTCTGCTTGACCTTGGGATTTTTGCACATAAATTTGCGTCCGATGATAGAGCGGCCCGTATTTGTTCCCTCTTTTAGCGTCGGGTCGATGCTTTGGCGTGGTTGTAGCATCGGGCATCCTATATGATCGAGTAGACCGTGGATGTATCCGTGGTCTTCGAAGATCCCTCATGTAGGTGGGGACAACGTCGATGATCCGTACTTCCTTAATTTTCCCCTTTCTAGTGGTGAGTTACTGTTTTCCGCCATCTCGGCTCGAGAGGTCGTGTGAGACTTTGCACTTTTCCGTGTTCTCGGCCTTTGTGGCTCACGTGTTGGATCTTCCTCAACTCCTCAGTTGGTTGACAATTTTTATAAGATGTTTGAGTTTTTGTTGTATATTGACGGATAGATCGTCTGTCGATTGATCGACGTATTGAATTATCAAACAACAAGTATCTCAACTTCTTATCTTATCAAAATCGTGTTCCCTATATACACCGCAAGTTAACGTCCAATCCGACGTTGTTAATTGTACGGTGTGCTAATTTCACTTATCGGATGTTGTAACAACGTTGAATTAGACGTTGTTACAACGTCAAATTGAACTTTACAAATACGGGTCAAATCGGACCTAATATAAGATATATAAAAAAAACAAAAACAAAAATTGACTTACAGCGTCCAAAAGGACGTTGTGTGTGTGTGTTTTTGTGAGTGTGGGTGGGTGTGTGCGAAAAATTTTATTTACCCTAGCAATGTCGGATCCGACGTTGTTAGTCCGGTTTGGTCTGATCCAATTTTTCACTTCAAATATTACAACGTTGAATCCGACGTTGTAATATAATTAATGTTACAACATCGAATACGGCATTGATTAACGGCTCTAATTCGTACATTTACGGTGTATGTAGGGTAACCCTATCAAAATACTCCGTATGTGTGTGTGAATTGACATCCGAAATTGGATAAAGAGTTAAGAGGATGTGAAGATGAACATCCAAATAAAAAAGCAATTGAAACAACATTCTACGTTAGGTGTGCCGTTTGTCTCCCAAAGGAGAGGCTTTCTAGGAGGAGCACCTCTATTAGTATATGGCCCCTATTCCTGTATAGCCTGTGGTTTTACATACACCATGCCCGATATGACATCTCTCCTCGACTCCTCTTCCTAGGGACTAGTGCACAAATCTTATCATATCTACGGAGTAACTCTAATCATCTTATCTAATCATTAATACATTACTACTCCCTCCGTCCAAAAATACATGGCCTTTTAGACTCATGCATGCTAATTAAGGAACCTATTTTACATCTTAAATCTAATCATTATTATTAAAGGTTAAAATAGTGATTGTATGTTCAAGAGTTTTCTTTAACTTTTCCAAGAGTTTTATTTAATTTTAACATGTAAAAAAGTAGTAATTTCAGAGGGTAATAATTACCTATACATTTAAAAGCCCATGTATTTTTGACAAAGTTTCAAGGCCTAAAAGACCATGTATTCTTGGACGGAGGGAGTAGTAATTACCCTCCGAATCTATACACAAGCTATTCCTTTTTTCTTTTCTTTTTTACATATCTGCTATCGGCACGGCCAAATCTTGCCGAATGCACGGTCCCGTAGCCGGATTCTGAGGTCGGTGAGCCTGTTGTGCCGATATCAGCTTCCCAAGTCGGCAGGGTGCCCATGCCCGAATCGGCAATGAAGAGGTAGATAAAGGAGGCAACTAGGCGATTGTGAAGCGGTCGAGGACAGAATCGGCGCCGAAAAGATGGCAGATGAAGGTGGTGCTCTTGCCAAATTGATCGATGTTCTTCGCCATCGTCGCCATCGAATCTCCCATCAACGCCTTGCCAGAGATTGATAAAGATGGTCGCGTTCGAGCTGCCCTTGCCTCCCATGGACGGCGCGACGGAGGCACGATGGCCGGAGGAAGACATGTGGATGAAGAAGGTGACCGGAGGGAGAGAATCTCGCAGAGACTTGCCGGATGAAGAAGGTGACCACCTTCTGCCAACACCGGAAGTCGGCTTCGGCTCTGGGTGGTTGCCGTCTCCGACGGTCGGCGGCGGCACCGTGCCGGTGGCGAAAATATCACCGTCCGCATAGCAGGCCCCTTTTTTTATTGGGTAGAAATTCAAGTTCAGACATACCTAAACCTCGATGCATGGTCGACAATTAGTCGGCAGACGGATAACTATCTAAGCAAATAGAAAAATACAAAGATGGTGCAAAGAACAGGTCAGAATTCTACAAAGGCGAAACTAAATACAACTAAATCGAACAAGACGATGATGTAGACGAAAGACGAAGCCAAGCACTACCCTAAAGCCGCACCGTAGGTCAGCGGCACATCAGGAGTTATATGTGAGCAGTGAAGACGAACCTCCAAGGAATCATTCTTCCGGAGAACGGAGGCACCACGATACACACTATCACGACCTCAGCTTATCCCGACTTCGACTGCCAGAACCCCATCAAACAGAGAAGAAAATCCAGTCACGCAAACGTAAAGACACACAACACCTGAACCAAAAACACCAGAAACCCAAGCGGGATTGATACAAACCCCACAGGAAATAATTTATTAATGGTTATTTATTATTATTTCCAATATTATTATAATTAATATTTAACCCCTTATTTTTCTATGGGCCAACAAGACCCAAAGCAAGCCTTGTGGCCCAAGGAAGCCCAAAACGGGATGAAACCAAGATCGGGGCACGAAAGGGCTTAGGGTAGACCCGAAGAAAGCACGAGGAAAGGCAAACGGGGATGAGACGAGGAAGAGGGTGCCAATGAACCGAACAAGAATTTTTTTATTTTATTTTTTCATTTTGGGCATCTTTGCTTTGGGCTCTAAGGATAACTTTATGGGCCTTCTCGGGCCCAAGGAAAAGCCAATGGGCCCAAGAAATAGGTTGAACCTATCCTTGCAAGCAAAGACGGATCTAGGTGGGGGCAAGCGGGATCATACGCCCCCCTCCCCCCTTTCATCCGACGAATCATCTATATATGTTCTACGCGTCGATAGCTTCGTTTTGATATATTATAAGTCTGAATTCGATAAACGAGTAAAAAGTTATGACCGTTTTAAAGTTAAACACGGATTAATTATTTTAAATGTCTTTTAATAAATCACGAATCTTTTATATTTTACTTAATTTGATATTTTGTCAATATAATTCAACCAGAGAGTTTTGAAACAAGAGGTTATATTACTAAATTCGATAATTATATAAGAAATTATGCAAGTTTAAAGTTTTTATATCTTGTTATACGTTATTGCATGCTTAGAGAACAATAAGTTGCATATTGACTTTGTAGGTTTCAAACGATATATTTTTAGACAAAAAAGAAAAAACGACATCGTTTTTTTCGTTTAATGATAAAAAATACAGTATATAACAACTAATGACACAATTTTAAATTAAAATACTACCGTTTTGAACAAAAAAACATTGTGTTTTGAACTAAAAAAACATTGTCTTAAACTAAAATATCATCGTTTAATATAAAATATCATAGTTTTGGTTTGCTAAACGTAATATAACAAAATCTATCGAAGATTGAATCAACCATTTGTATAAAACTTCGCCCCCTCGATAAATTTATGCCTCCGTCCCTGATTGCAAGCATGGAGGAAGGCAAGTTAGGTCAATAGTGCCACCAACGCGGAAAGCGAGTCGAGTAGCCGACAACAAGTCAGCAACCACCGGCGATGATTGTCAAGGCCAACAACACCACTAGACCAGGAGTCCAGAGGAGGAGGACTAATCGGCGAAGGCGACACCGAAGAAAGGTGGGCAAGAGGGAATAGGTTGAGAGAACGCAGGAGACAAACCCACAGAGCGAAGCCGGTGAGGCAAGCACCGGGCGAGACCCAGCTGTCGTCGGAGGAGCAAAAGAGGCAGTCGTGAGGAACACCAATGGTGAATCCAATAGGAAAGACTCATAAACAAACCCCAATAACCAAAATTGAAGGCCTTGAGGTTGAAAAGGTTGCCAGAAAAATGGAGTCGTCGCGGCTACCGAAAAGGCCGACAGCGAAAGCTGACGGCAGCTCCAGGCAACCGGAACGGAGAGTGGATGTGGGGCAACATTGAGCCACTGCCCGGCGCCGTCAACGATGAAAAGGGAGAGACAAGCGCCTCACCAACACCACCAAAGAATAGCAACAAACAGGCAGACCGACAGGTTAAAAGCCACCACCCGACGCCGACGACGATTGAGCAAGGCAATTGAAGATTCGGGGAGAATAGCCCAAAATCAACAAGAGCTCCAATCGAAACGATCCTATCAAAGTCCGACTCGGACCGATGACTGGGGGTCGTGTGCACGGGCGCACATGCGCTAGTAGCCTAGCACACAAGCCGAGTGAGGTTCCATTCTAAAACCAATTGGCGATAGAAGGAGTAGCCCACCGACTCATATACTAGAGCTTGATATGTTCAACTTTCCGATGTGGGACACTTTTGGTCTCATTCACATCTCTAACACGCCCCCGCAAGTCCAACTAGGAATGACCATCTAGTTGAGACTTGGACAACTGGGTAACCAATACTAGGATCGACACGGGCCGTTAGGCTAACTGCTCTGATACCATATCAAAGTCCGACTCGTACCGATGACTGGGGGTCGTGTGCACGGGCGCAAATACGCTAGTAGCCTAGCACACAAGCCGAGTGAGGTTCCATTCTAAAACCAATTGACGATAGAAGGAGTAGCCCACCGACTCATATACTAGAGCTTGATATGTTCAACTTTCCGATGTGGGACACTTTTGGTCTCAATCACATCTCTAATAGATCCGAGCAACAACACTCCATAGCAAAGCTCAAAAAAATCGAACAATTCGGACCCAAATCGAAGATGGATTTGGGGATTTTACTTGAGCCCCAACAGAAGAAGGAGAGAAGAAGCAGCTGGGGTGAAACCGTTGAGGTTTTTATGCCTCCGAAGAGGTGATATTCCGTTGACGTTCAGCTATTATTCCCTGTTTTGAAAAAAATATTCACTCCATTTGTTTTTAAATGACTTTTTCATGTTATACACACTTTAAAAAAATACATAAAATATCAATGTTTATTCAATTTTTTTTAATAATATTATACTTAAATATGAGATTATTAAAAATTTATCACCTTAACAAACGTGAATAAATAGTAAAAAGTCAATTAAAAATGAACAGAGAGAGTATGTCATTTATCTTTTACCTACATTTTTGTATTAGATAAAGAATATAAAATATTCATTTTTTATATAAAAATTTAAAAATAGTTCTGTACTTATAAATAGTAACTATGAAATTATTTTAAAAATTATATAAAAAAATAGATACTTTATATAGTTTTTATCATCTAAAAAAAACGTGTGTGAATAATAAATGATACTCCGTATGGTTTATCGAATCGATGGAGTAATATTCTTTACATCTCAAAATATTAATCGTTTTGATTTTTGTATACACTTTCAAAAATAAAAACTGGTAATTTTTATATAATTTTTTATCTTATTAAAAAAGTATTTTTAACTTCTTATTGTAAACCAAAGATAAAGAGAAAAGATGTAGAGAGAAGAAAGGAGACATTAAGGAGGAATTGATGTGTCTATTGGGTTTCCAAATGAACATTTATATAGAAGTACACACAAGGGATTAGGGTGTTCTTAAGATTATCCCATATCGCTTTAGGGTTTATCCAATCGTAACGGATAAATACAAATATATTACGTAGTATAACACTCCTCCTTGGATAAACCTTCCTATATATTACCTCATTATAAATCTTGTCTAGAAAACTCAACCAGACAAAACTAGGATCAAGAGAACATATGTAGTAATACTACCTCGTTAAAAACCTTTTTTTGAATTAAGCGGAGATAAAGAGAAGAGATGCAGAGAAAAGAGATAATGAATTGATGTGTCTATTGAGATTTTAAATGACCCTTTATATAGGAGTACACAAAGAAGATTAGGGTTTTCTAAAGATTATCTCATATCTCTTCAGGGTTTATCCTATCGTAACGGATAAATACAAATATATTATAACACTCCTTGAATTATAGGAAAAAAAATCGTATCAAATACAAGTAAATTGGTAAAAATCTCTCATTATACAATTTGTACTCTATATTTCATAGGTCTCTTACTGTCACTCTTGCTCCTTTTGATATAATTCACGGTGATATCTGGACATCTCTCGTTACTAGTCGGGATGGTTTTAAGTATTACTTGTTAATTTTGGATGATTTCACCCATTTTCTTTGCGTTGTGTTATACCATTAAAATTTAAATCTCAGGTCTTTGTTCAATTTCACAAGTTTATCACCACTCAATTCAATCGATCAATTAAAAATTTCTAGTGTGACAATGGTCGTGAATTTAACAATAAGGAGTTTCACCATTTCTTTGCTACTAACGGTATTCAGTCTTGCTTCTCTTGTTCATATACCCTCATCTCGAACGGCAAGGCCGAACGCGTCATCCACACCGTCGATAATATGATGCGGTCTCTCCTCATTCATGGATATGTTCCTCTCATCACCTTATGGCCTCATGCTCTCCTCACCTCATGTTATCTACTCAACATCACTCCATCCACTACAACTCATAATCGGTCTCCTACCTAAGTGTTGTTTCACGCTACTCCTACCTTCGACCATCTCCGTGTTTTTTGTTGCCTCTGTTATCCTAACCAAGGTGCCATCATATCCTACAAGACTACAAGTTACAAATACGGTCTCTCCCATGTGTCTTATTGGGTTATTCGTCCAATCATCGTGGATATAAGTGTCTCGATCTCTCTTCCAAAACCATCATCATTATGTTACCTTTGATGAGACCTATTTTACCTTCTCTTCCCCCTCAAGTCGCTCTTGTGCTCCCCTCGATGATGACATACACTCGACTATTATTCATCATCTCCATCAACCATCACCACCCGATCCTCCTACTATTGCATCTCTGGCAGCACCTCCGGCTGCCAACTCTAGCGCCATCCCTCTTGTTCGCTCCACCTCCAGCCCACCTATTGGCTCCCCTTCGTCGCCTCATGAACCTCCTTCTCGGCCTGCTACACGAAGCCAAATCGACATTTTTCGTTTTAAAGTTCTGTTCAATTTGTCTACCGAGGATCATCCCAACACCACAGCCACCCCAACCCACTATTCTATTCCTATCTCCCACAAAATGGCCCTCCTTGGCCCAAACTGGAAAGCTACAATGATTGATGAATATAATGCTCTTATTAGAAACGAAACTTGGGTACTTGTTCCTAGACCTTCGTAGTTTAATGTTGTTCGTTGTCAGTGGTTTTTTCCCACAAATTCAAGTTTGATGGTTCATTGGAGCGTTACAAGGCTCGCTTGGTCGCGAATTATTGCTCTTAGCGGGTTGGGATCGATTGTCATGAGACTTCCCGTCCTGTTGTCAATCCAGCAACCATCCAGACGGTTCTCAGTCTAGCCGTCTCTCGATCTTGGTCTATTCATCAACTGGACGTAAAAAAAATGCCTTCTTACATGTTCGTCTTCAAAAGACAATTTCATGTTTCAGCCACTGGGTTTCGTTGATGCAGCGAATCCCAAACATGTGTGCCTTTTTAGAAAATCTTGTTACGGCCTTAAACAAGCTCATCGGGCTTGGTTTCAACGATTTGCCTCCTTTCTATATTAGATTGGTTTCTCTATATGCAGAAGTGACTCCTCTTTATTCATCTATAAATGTGGCAATGAGTTGGCTTATTTGCTTTTTTATGTCGATGATATCGTTCTGACTGCCTCCTATGATTCTCTTCGAAGAAGAATTGTTTCCATGCTCAGTAAGGAGTTTACGATGACTGATTTGGGGTCGCTATCATTCGTTCTCGGAGTCTCTGTTAAGCGCTCTTCTGCAGGTCGATCTATTTCTCTCCCAAGAACAATATGCTCGAGATAGTGTTGCTCGGGCAAACATGTCCAGTTGTAAGTCGGCGGTTACTCCAGTTGAGCCCTCATCCAAGCTCAGTGCCACGTACTGTTGGTCCCAATTCAAGTTGCCAATCCTTCCTTATATTGTAGCCTTGCGGGTGCACGCACTTCAGTATTTGACTTTTGCACGTCCGGACATCAGCTTTGCCATTCAGCAGGTGTGTCTTATCATACATGACCCTCATGTGCCGCATTTCCATGCTCTCAAACGAATCATCCGCTACATTCATGGGACATTTGCTCTTGGTATTACTATATTTCCTTCCCGCAAGACAGATCTTATTGCATACAACTGATGCTGATTTGGCAGGGTGTCCGGACACTCGACGTTCCACGTCCGGATATTGTGTGTTTTTCAATGAGACTCTAATCTCTTGGTCTGCTAAGCATCAGTCGGTGGTGTCCCGTTCAAGTGCTGGGGCAGAGTTTTGGGGAGTTGCTAATGTTGTTTCTGAGTGCTCTTAGCTGCGCAATTTCCTCTTGAAGCTTCATTGTCCTCTTTCCCGTGCTTTTATTGTATACACGGATAACATCTATGCCGTTTATCTCGCCAGCAAACCGATCCAACTTCAACGCACAAAACACATTGAGCTTGACATCCATTTCGTGTGTGACAAGGTGGCTCTCGACCATGTTCAGGTGCTCAATGTCTCGTCCTCCTTTCAATATGCTGATATCTTCATTAAAGGGTTACCTAGACAGTTATTTTTAGTTTTTCGGACTAGTCTCACCTTTCGCCCGACCCTCTTCTAATTTCGACTATGGGGGTTTGATAGACCATATACGGAGTATTATATTGTCCATATTTGTACTATTAGACTAACTCCAATAGTTGTGTGCAAATGTCTAAATGTGCATTTTTTTAACATTTTTTAGCTCCATTGGTTGCTTTTGGGGTGTGCAAATGTGCACATTTGAGCATGTAATGTGCAAATTTGAGCACATCATCTCCCCCATTTGCAAAAACTTTTTCAAAAAACAAGACAATTTTATTGGTATGTTTTTTATGATTTTTTTTTGTTTTAAATTAATTGTATTTGAATGGTGTGTAAAAAATACATATTTGACCATTGGAGCAAAATACCAAAAAGTAAGGTGTATTTTTACACACCTTGTGCAAATGTATACGGAGTACATTATAGACAAAACCATTGTGGATAGTCTTATGTTCACACTTATAACCCCATTTATATATAGTGAATGATATCCAAATAGATCCCCATGAGAAAATTATCCATCCCTAGTGAATAAATTTATAAAATATCAATTTACATGTTATTTATTCAGCCTAGTCTAGTACTTGAATTGATAAATAAAGAGAGGCCATCCTGGATTCGAACGGGGACCCTTCGGTATTCATTCAGCCTAGTCCTACAACCCTCTTTCACGACTGAAATCCCCTCTCAACTCCGTCTGTTAAAATAATATTAAAAAAAAAGGGGGAAACGAGGGAGAGTATTTAAAAGGAAGAAGCATCCTGCAAAAAAGAGGAGAAAGCAACATCTCCAAAATCGGAGCAGTTGGCCACAACAACACACACATCCTTTTATGAATAATGAATCTGACTGACAACTGACAACACTCCCCCCTCATTCCTCCATTCCCTACCACGCGCCTCAACGGCCGTCGTCTTCAACCTATACCGTGGCTCTCCTTTTTGGAGATTTTTTGTTTCACAGAACTGCACATTAATTTACAAATTGTGAAATACTGTATCACCCTTAAGTTAGGTTTTTTTAGGAGAACCACCCGCGACCTTTTTATATTACTCAATGTCAATATCCATTTCATATTAAAAGCCTTTTGTTTTTTGAACACTCTTTTTAATAAGCTAAAAAAATGTTAAAATATACGGAGTATTCATCATATTTTTAAGAGAATAAATTTATAAAATATCAAAATTTTTGTTGATTTATTTTTAAAAATTTTATAATTATTATTAATGAGTTTGAAGTTATAAAAATTATTAAAATTTGATATTTTTAAGAAATTGATATGTTATGTAAACAAATGTGGATGAATAAAAAACAATATTTATAAGTAAATGATGGGATTATCAAGTTAAGAAGAAATTTGTATGATATTTTAAAAAAAAAATTATACTCCGTATAATTTAGTAACTTAGAAAGGTGCCTTTTGGGGATATATTTTAAAAGCAATCTATTTCCTGAAAAAATTTGGGTTTATGTTGTGTTTGGAAAGTGTGAGGGGTTGGGACTGAACACATATATGCCTCTCTCCCTCTCTCTATGTGTGTTGGATTCTCTGCACATTTTTGAGCACGCGCTCGGACCTCCTCCCGTCATTCCCTTTCCATTTCTCATCCCCACGCTCTTTTGGAGGGTGCCATCCACATCCATTTTTATTATTATTATTATTTTATTATTATTATTATTATTATTATTATGTTTTTAGTTTCAACATATGTAGCTTACAGGGTTAAATAATTTTCCTATTTCTTTTCAAACTTTCACCTCGATTCCGAATTGCATCCGGCCTTTTATGTATATGTATCCTGCTGAACAACCTTTCTAATTTGAATAATAATACGGGTCACTAGCTAGTGCCCCCTAATTACCCAAAAAAAAAAGTCATGGATACATAATAGGAAAATTATTTAAAAGATAATAATTAAAACAAGTATGTTAAAGAAAAGGTAGTTTGCAATTGTCTTTGAGAGATTGAAAGGCTGATATCGAATGTGGTTCATTTGATACGTGTTTTCTGTTGTGTTACGTCTTTAGAAAAGTTAATTAAACAATGGTACGTATACATTGATCCGGTTGTAGTACTTCTCAGAGACTATGTGACATTAGCTTCTCATCCAAAAAGACTTATGATACCATCCAAATTATGTATAAAAAGAGTGTAACACTATCAAGTATATGAGCAAGTTAAAATTCATTAATTAAAAAAAATATAACTCTAGGTGAGTGACAATGGACGCCCCATCCACCGAAAAAGCAAGGGATATATGCAGCTTTGTCAACTGGTTGATTCATTTCTTGAAAGACATGGAAAATTCGGCCACTATCAAAGTCGACTAGCAACTTGAGGCAGTTGAAAAACACCATCTCCATCTCCCGCGAACATGTCCAATTGACAACAGTAAGCTTATTCCCCTCAACCTCAATCATTCGAAAGCAAAGATCTGTAGTCGATCATATCAGGAGTCCCAACACTTCAACCATGAGCGACGAGGTGGCCGTGCCACATCAAAATGTATTACAAGCACGGACCTATTCAAGGTTGTCTCTGATTACAAAATCTAACGTTACTTTTTTGAAGAAAACTTTGAACCATCAAAATTAAATCTTAAAAAAGCAATGATAACGTACACTTTGTATCATTTTCGAAGCGCCCTTAGGAAGGCAAATTAGGCAATATAATTGAATCATCAACAAAGCAATTAAGTTGAGTAAATGAATGAATGCATGCACTCTATTCCTTTTCCTCTAAAGTCTAAACCCTTGAAAAGAGAAGTAAATGTTTAGTCAATTAATTAAATTACAATTAATAACAGTAATAAATGAAAAATACTAGTACTCCAGTGTAGGAAGTAGAAGGCCAAATTAAAGGTCAAAACGTACTGGGAACCAAATTCAAAAGGTTAATTGTATCTGTATGATTGGTTGTGGCCATTGGTCAGCCCAACCACGCTCCCACCCTCCCTTGCACAAAAGGCGTTTTTTGATACTCACACCAAACGTACACCCTCCATCCCTGTTTTTGTTTCTCCCCATCCCCAGCCCCCAAAAAACTGCAATTCAGAATTTGACCCATTCAAGAAAAGTTTGTGTTCATAAAATCACAAGTTTTGATTAAGGGAGGGAGTGGAGTATTAGATACTGAGTAAATATTATAAATATTTTTCCACTGGAAGAGAGCATGACAAATCTTATATTTTTATATATTTTTTTATAATCAGTTATAGCATGACAGTAGGATGTAGGATAGATAATTTACCTGCAATTCATAAAGTAATGAATGTTGCAGTGTAGTAGTACTGCTAGTAGGATTAGCAATAGCTACTCGGCTACTCCCCCTAGTTATAGTGTGTCAAAACACTTCAAATCCTTATCCGCCATCTCTCTCTCTCTCTCTCTGTCATTTTCACTCCCCCAGACCTCTGTTTGCACGCTGTGTTCTCTGTCTTCTCCACCTCTTCCTCTTCCTCTGTCTTTGCCCTTTCATCCCTCCTGCCATTCCCCCCCTCTTTCCCTCTTACCAGGTAAAGGGAGGAGGAAATCTAAAAACAGAGTAAACCGAGACAGAAACAGAGTGTGAAGAAGATGAACCTCAAAGAGAAGCTGGTGGTGGAGGTGATCGGAGCGCACAACCTGATGCCCAAGGACGGCGAGGGCTCCTCGTCGCCGTTCGTCGAGGTGGAGTTCGAAAACCAGAGGCTCCGAACCCAGGTCAAGTACAAGGACCTCAACCCCGTCTGGAACGAGAAGCTCGTCTTCAGCCTAAGCGACGTCGCAGACCTCCCTTACAGGACGCTCGAGATCAACGTCTACAACGAGCGCCGTTCTAGCAACAGCCGCAACTTCCTCGGCAAAGTTAGGGTTTCCGGCTCCAACATTGCGAAGCAGGGCGAGGAAATGGCGCAGCTTTACACCCTCGATAAGCGGAGCTTGTTCTCCCATGTCAGGGGGGAGCTCAGCCTGAAGCTTTACCTCTCCTCCGTCACCGAGGAGACGAAGCAGGTGATCGCCCAGCAAGACGGAGGAGGGGGGACGAAGAAGAACAAGAAGGTCCAGCAGCCCAGCGCCGCCATGACTGTTCAGCAACAGCAACAGCATCAGCAGCAGCAGATGATGTTGCAGGAGAACAGGGGGAACAAACAGGAGGCCACAAATCAAGGCGAAGTGAAGCCTGTAATCATCACCACCATGCCGAATCCCGCAATGCCGGCCGGCGGAGTACACGCCGGCGGCCGCGGTTTTCCGGTCGGGCCAAATGAGTTTTCTTTGAAGGAGACAAGCCCGCACCTTGGAGGAGGTCCATTGAACAAGGACAAGACGAGCTCGACCTACGATCTGGTGGAGCAAATGCAGTACCTTTATGTTAGGGTTGTGAAGGCGAGGGATTTGTCAGGATTTGGGGGAGGGGAGGTGTTGGCGGAGGTGAAGCTCGGGAACTACAAAGGGATCACCAAGAGGGTTGGGGGAGGCAATGCGGAGTGGGACCAGGTGTTTGCTTTCTCCAAGGACTGTATACAGTCATCCATGGCGGAGATTCTGGTGAAGGAGAGGGAGAAAGATGAGTTCTTGGGCAGGGTTTGGTTCGATCTGAATGAGGTTCCGAGGAGGGTTCCGCCGGACAGTCAATTGGCTCCACAGTGGTACCGAATGGAGGATAAGAAGGGGGATAAGTCGAAAGGGGGCGAGGTTATGGTGTGTGTCTGGTTCGGGACTCAGGCCGACGAGGCGTTCGCAGAGGCGTGGCATTCGAAGGCGGCGAACGTGCATTTCGATGGGTTGGGGAGTATAAAATCGAAGGTTTATCTGTCGCCGAAGCTGTGGTATCTGAGGGTGTCTGTAATTGAAGCTCAAGATGTGATCTTGGGGGAGAAGAGCTCGTCTCTGATGAGGTATCCGGAGCTGTTTGCGAAGGTACAGGTCGGGAATCAGCTGCTGAGGACGAGGATTTCGGGTCCTAGCTCGACGAGGAGCCTGTCGAATCCATACTGGAATGAGGACTTGATGTTCGTGGTGGCTGAGCCGGTGGAGGATTACGTGGTGGTGTCGCTGGAGGACCGAGTTGGGCCAGGCCGGGAGGAGACTGTTGGGAGGGTTATTGTGCCGGTGCAGGCGATTGAGAGGAGGTTGGATGATAAGGCTGTGACCTCTAGGTGGCTAAACCTCGACAATCACTTCGGAAGCCTGACTGATTCCAAGGGCTTGACGAGGTTTGGCCCTCGGATTCACATCCGAGCCTCGCTTGATGGAGGCTACCATGTGCTTGATGAGGCGACGATGTATAGCAGTGATCTCAGGCCGACTGCAAAGCAGCTCTGGAAGCCCCACATTGGCGTGCTCGAGATGGGTATCTTGGGCGCCACAGGGCTGATGCCGATGAAGATCAAGGAAGGCAAAGGGGGAACCACGGATGCGTATTGTGTCGCGAAGTACGGGCAGAAATGGGTGCGAACGAGGACGGTTGTAGACAGCTTGTCGCCCAAGTGGAACGAGCAGTACACCTGGGAGGTGTTTGATCCTTGCACTGTGATCACCATTGGTGTATTCGACAATTGCAGGCTTGACAGGAACATTGCCAGTGCCACTGGCGCCAGGGATTCTCGCATTGGGAAGGTCCGGATCCGTCTCTCTACGCTTGAGACTGATCGGGTTTACACGCACTCGTACCCGCTGCTGATGCTGCATACCTCCGGTGTCAAGAAGATGGGAGAGGTCCATTTGGCTGTGAGGTTTACTTGTGCGAACATGGGCAATATGCTTCATATGTACAACTTACCATTGCTTCCGAAGATGCACTATGCCCACCCACTAGCTGTGAGCCAGCTTGAGAACCTGCGGTACCAGGCCATGAACGTCGTTGCTAACAGGCTGACTCGGGCAGAGCCGCCTTTGGGGAGAGAGGTGGTCGAGTACATGCTTGATCATGACTCCCATATGTGGAGCATGAGGAGGAGCAAGGCTAACTTCTTCAGGCTGATGACTGTCCTCTCAGGTCTCGTTGCTGCATCTCGGTGGGTGGAGGCGATGAGGAGCTGGCAAAGACCCGTCTACTCGACACTCTTTGTGATCTTCTTCCTGTTGCTTGTTCTCCTTCCGGAGCTGATCATCCCGACTTTGCTGCTGTACATGGCCTTTGTCGGAATGTGGAGGTACAGGCTGCGCCCGAAGCATCCACCGCACATGGATACCCGCCTCTCCCACGCTGACAGCGTATATCCAGATGAGTTAGACGAGGAATTCGATTCCTTCCCTACTAGCCGGAGCGCTGAGGTTGTCAGGATGAGGTATGACCGGCTGAGGAGCGTGGCGGGTAGGATACAGTCTGTAGTCGGGGACATGGCGACACAAGGAGAGAGATTCCAGGCACTGCTGAGCTGGAGGGACCCTAGGGCGACGTTCCTGTTCGTGATCATCTGTCTCCTGGCTGCTGTCGGATTCTACGCGGTGCCAATCAGGGTGGTTGTGGCTCTCTGGGGATTGTATGCTTTAAGGCCACCAAGGTTCCGTAGCAGGATGCCAAGTCAGGCCTTGAGCTTCTTCAGGAGACTGCCTTCAAACGCAGACAGCTTGCTTTAGACTTTAGTGTAGAGCAATCAGCAATGAAACAATGGTGGCAAATGTAGTTCTGTGTTGGTATGTTATTTACTGTGTATGTGTGGGTAAAAGGGATTATGTTTGGCTGTAGGGATTGAGGCGTTTTAGCCCTTTTGTATTTTGGATCCCTCCAGTTCACTAGTTCTAGTTCTAGTTTGGTTAACTGGTTCATGGTAGGGTTGCCTTTTGTGTAGGTTTAGGAAACCATATTTATGTTCAATTCGTATGTTAAATGCCCTTTGTTCTTCAGTAGTTTAGATGAACAAAATGGAACTGCCACTGACAAATTGCAGAGAGCGCACCTTAGCATTGTGATTTGTGAATAGACGATTGAAATCTTGATGCTCAGCTGATTAATCCTTAGCACATTTCCATGGCTGCTGACTTCTGCAACAATAGACAGCAGATAACAAAATCATATCATCGTCTGATTGTCAAGGAGAAACTAGAATAACTACACTGAATATCAGATGGGCCAAGGTGAATGGAAATGGGCCGGCCCATTGTGCACACCCCAAATTTTCAGCTGGGCCTGGAAGTTAACTAAGAGTCTCCTTCGCCAACATCCAACAGATGCAGCCAAGCTGTTCTAGTAAGGCTGTAAAAAGTCTGTGAAAGAGGAGATTGACCCTGCAAACTGCAAAGATAAGAACAGAGGATAAGTCCAAATAGTTCACATGACAAATACAGGCGAACTCTCCATTGACAATAACAAGGAGAATGTGATTGAGCAAGTTCAATGTGTTGTTGATGTATCATATGGCCTGTGTTGTTGAACTCAATGAGGAACCTTTATTGATTCGAAACCCCCATATGGTTGTTTTCTTGTGAAAACATTGCAATGCACAAAAAATGCCCTTTGATTCCTACTCTAAAAAGGTCTAAAAAACTAAGCCCTTTGGAGAATTGAAGCTATACAGTCTTTATGCAAAAGCCCCTCAAGCCCAGAACCTGTCATTCAGGGATTGCCTGGGGGGGAGAAGGCCTCCATGTTCGCTCATGCTACCCTTTAATTTATTGAAGAATGGCTTGCTTCTGATCGTCTTCAACGGACCTGAGCGGTTGCCATGCTGAATCGGCAATGCTACTCGCTTCCCTCCGAAGTTTGAAGCTGAAAACGGTCTGTTTTCGGTGTCTTCAAGCGGGCCAGAGCTATAGTCCATTGTTATGAATGCAGAACCTTGGCCGTAGTTTAAGCCAGGTGAAAGGCCACCTGCGTTCCACCAGCTGCTATCGGATGGACCCATGTCACTGTTCGAATCCGGATCAGGGACCGAAGAACCCAACTGGCTAGCATAATCCCCACAGGTTTCATCACCGTCGTTGTAGATCAGCTTCAGTGCTTGCACAACTTCACCCATGAATGGCCTGTGAGTCACCTCCGGATGTACGCACATTGAGGCTATGGCAGCTACCTTGGCAATGTCGTTGAAGTTGTAGGTTCCTGCTAAGGAAGGGTCCACCAACTGTTCTAACCCTTCCCTGCTGGCCAAGAGAGGCCTTGCCCATGTTACCAGGTTCTCGTCTCCCTCCGGTTGGGACATATCCACGGGCCTTTTTCCTGTCAGAAGCTCCAATAGCACAACACCATAGCTGTAGACATCACTTTTGACAAGGAGATGGCCCGTCATTGCATATTCTGGGGCAACATACCTGAAAATTGCAAGTTATAGGTAAGAAAAATCTTCCTTATGTTTGATAAAGAAACTATTGGTTGTTGGGAATCTCATGTAATCAGTATTTCAGGGAAATCAAGCACATTTGAAGTGGAAATACAAAAACAGCATACAAGCCGAAGAGAGATCAGATGCTTCAGGTACCACAAAACCCATCTGAAACTTGATTGAAGAAGAAATTATTGGCCTTTCTTCCGGCTGCTGTTAAATAATTGATGAAGAAAAGATTATGTATTGACCAAGATTACATACCCAAAAGTTCCCATAACCCTTGTGGAGACATGATGACTTCCTTCGGTTGCTTCTCGGGCCAATCCAAAGTCCGACACCTTAGGTGTGAAGTCATCCTCCAATAGAACATTACTGGCCTTGAAATCACGGTGAATAACTCGAGGATTAGAATCCTCATGGAGATAAGCCAGTCCTCTGGCTGAACCAATGGCAATCTTCATCCTAGCATCCCAGTCTAGAGCTCCCTTTTCCCTGTCTGGACCTGAAAGACAGAAAGTCCATAAAACATATAATCAGTGTGAATGCAACACCAATCAAGAGAATACATAAGCAAACTAGACTATCAGCTGACATGTTTTTTTTTCTTTTTTTTTCTCTTTTTTTTTTTTTTGAGTTATCAGCTGACATGGTTGAACCTTCATTTTCTTAAAATTTTTTGGGGAAGGTTCTGTAGCTTGAACTTGATAAAATTGGAAACAAACAAAACAAGAAAAAACATACCATGCAAATGGGAATCAACACTTCCATTGCGAACCAGCTCATAAACCAGGCAGCGCATCTGCCCTTCAATGCATATACCAATCAGCTTTACTAGATTACGATGGTGCAACCGGCTTAGAATCTCCACTTCTGCAATAAATTCACGGTCCCCATTTTGATTCTCTCTTGTAAGCAACTTCACTGCTGCCTCCGTTCCATCTTCTAAAACTCCATGATAGACCCTTCCAAATCCTCCTTCTCCCAAAATTCTCATTCTATTAAACTTTTCTGTCGCCTTCTCCAGTTCTGCAAGTGAAAAGGTTTTCATAGAGAGGGCACATGTAGGCATGGAGGAAAACAGTGACATTGATGTTGAGCTTGCAACGCTGCTTGAACGAGTATATCCAGTTCCTGCATAAAAAGGGCATAAACTAATCATAAGCTTTGGCTGTATAGATGACCAAAAATACATAAAGCTTGTTCTTGGATTGGCTCTGGGTGTTGGGTATGAAGGCAAAGTAAAATACAAAAACTTGACAAATTAAAATGGTCCAGAGAGTGCTTATACAGCAAACATAGCAATTGCGTTCTTTCCTGTAGCAAAAGACACAAAACAGTGATATAGCATGCTACACGCAAGGCACTTGAATAGTTGTGAGGGTTACCCACAATGTACAAAAGAGATTCACCAGATTTTATTGATTATCTTTCACAGTGTGATGGACCAGAATGAATAAGATTGGGACATTACCAGTTCTCTTATTCATTGGAGGAGGGAATATAGGACCCAGAGCATTTGATGGTTTTCTAACCTTCCTGCATTTTGTAATGATACAAACGGCAGCGAAAAAACAAAGAGATACAACAACAGCAGAAAAAACAATGAGGAACAACATAGTTCTGGTATCCTTTCTGTGATTTTTCCTTCTAACATCGGCAGTAATTGGGTCTTGCCCATCTACAGTGCTTCCACTTGGACCAATTCCCACAGAACCAGATGGCTGTGAAGGAATTCCTGAAAAAACAACAGCTTCAGTATATGTACAATAGAACTTGATCATAAACACAAACATATCTCCAGCAAGTACCTGGATAGGTAATGGAAACCACTTCATAACTGCCAAAAAGAGTTCTATTTAGTGGGACTTCCTTTGGCCAAAATCGTTCAGAAATTAGTGTTGCGGTAGTGTTGTCAAACTTATTACCCAGAGGAACTAAGTTTATATCTACTACTGTCCTTTCCTGATCCTGGGAATCAGCACTAGCACCTACTATCTGTACTTGACTGTGTTTGAGAAACGTGCCTGCTGCAACCTCAATCTCAAGTTCATTCACTTCAGGAAAGAGAGCATACACAGCTACATTCAAAAGCAGTCTAACTTTCATTGGAATGACACAGCCACAAGGAGATCCAATTGGTTTTGAAGTAAGTGGATCCAAACAAGTTTGCCCACAACCTGCAAAGAATCTAGGTTAGAATCTAAAGGTTTATCATTATTCTTTTCCTCCTGTACAGAGGTTCAGAATTATTTCTGCTGTTTAGTTTAACGATAGTTGTACAAGTCATTGGGACAGAACGGTTTCAGCTGATGACAGTAACATATTTCACGGTTGATGCTATTGCTACCCAATCTCCAACCTTAAATAAATGAAAAAGCATTCCTAAGACCTTAAGATATCTTACACATCTTTCTGATTCCAAAACAATTACCTGGTGCAGCTGCAGGAGCTGGGGGCAAGGCTACATAAGGCCGTCTGTGATGGTGATGGTGATGGCGATGATGGTGATGGTGTTTTGGTAAAACTTTGCTGGAAGGAGCAGCAGCTGAACCTGGATGGGAATGTAAACAGGCAATATAACGACCAACGCAAAAGTTTTGAGGATTTAAGTCAACAAAAATACCTGGATTTGTCAAGGAAGGTGCAGAAGAAGGGGAAGGGGAACGGTCATAGGGAGATTTAGGAATCCGCAAATGTGTTGGTTTTGAAGGCAAGAAAATCCTAAGTAAATGCACTGCAAATGAAAAATATCACAAATAACAAACAAAAGGAGCTTAGCATAATTGTTAACAATTTTGGAAAATTATAAAGTTGGCATATCTTAAAACCACCCCATATTGAGATTATGTAAGGGTTTATAAAGTTAGATCTTGTGATTAGGCATTTAAAAGTTTAGCTATTATGAAGGCCTTATAAAGTTAGATGGCTTGTTAAGCATTTCCAAATTTTGATGTTATAAAGGGTTTACAAAGACATCAGCAAATTAAATAGATGAAAACAAATAAGAAAATTCTGCCATCTAAATGGACACACACACACAGAATTATAAATAGGTTGGAAGTATTCGTCACATAAAGGAGGAGAAAGGATTAGATGGAAAGAATAGGGTGAAAGGTCAGAATACTGCAAAAGCGGAGGAATCTAATAGGAGACAGAGAATAATAAACTGGTGTCATCAGTTCACTTTGTTTGCAGACAACAACTATTCAAACCAAGATTGTCTGTATTTTCAGGTAAGACAACAAAATCCAGAAATATGATCTTCATGGAAGGCACCCTCAAATAGTTAAATAACACTTCTATTGCAGGACAACACTGGGTGTAGACATCAGTACCAACTACCAAGTTTTTGGCATCAACAACACATAAAAGGACAATAACCATCATTTTATATTCATCCAAATCCTAATTAGCCTATTTTCCCTTTATTTCTTCCATTGCCAAGTGAATGACAACTGACAATCATCCCAGACCCTCCTCCATGCAGTTAAAAATCAAGGGGGTAAAGCATTCATTGGATTATACGAGGATGAGATTGTTAATGGAAAGCATTTGAGCAATCATTCTCCACGTGATTGGAAAAGGAACAATTCCCACTAGAAACCAAACCTAAAATGTATCATATCCATGTTCAATTTCACAACACATTTGCATTACTTTTTCAAGAACGAAGTTTGCATAGTGAATATCAAGCAAACATGAAGAGTCAAATGGAAATTAGAAATAAGACTTCTTACCATCAGGTAACCGCTCCTTAGTGATGGGTAGTAATAAGCTAGGAAGATCAGTAGGAGACAGGTATTTATCTTTCAACGAATATACTGCACAGAGAAGGAGAACAAGCATGAGATGATTTCGTTTTGCATGAAAGAGACAATATAGCCTATATTCTATTATTAAGACGGAAAGACGGGGCAAATGAAGATATTTTTGCATTTCAAAATAGTCGAGAATCTTTGAGTTCAGATCATCCTCGAGAGGCAGCATTGGGGCCATTTGCTTGAATACAATTATGTTCACCAACAAAAGGTTCAAAGCTCTGGAGTTTAATCATTTGGCATGTAAGGGTGTGGATTGCGTATGATCATAATTCTAATGCTCTTTTGAAGTCTACAATGCACTTATAATGGGAATTTGGATGCACTTTTGGGAGGTTAAATTATAATGCACGTAAGGGTTTTTTCGTTGACGTTAAACCTTATTTAAGGATTAATCATAATGACATTATAATTATAATTCACTTTTCCAATACATAATGATATTATAATTAATGCGATCCAAACACAGGGTATGAGATCAGCCATTTGGAGTAGGATTGGATTTCAAACGTAGGCACGTAGCCACCTTCAATATTAAGATCCATCTAATATGGCATTTTGAATCGAAATGACAATCTTTTCCTTTATGGGCAGCAGAGGCACCCAACGGTCACCACAATTGACTTGAATAGTAGGAAAGTTTGCTGTATAGATACACCGCGCATCATCGCTCATAAATTTTCGTTATGTGCCTTTCGTTAATCCTACTCCTATCCAAAGTTCCTTTGAAAACCAATACTATTCAAAGTTCGACACAAACTAGCAAGTGCCAATCATTGTAAGGCCATCTCCAACAACTTCTCCGAAATGGGGAACTCAAAAGACCTATTTTCCAAATTATTTTTTCTTTTAACTCCAACAACTTCTCCATTTAGAAGCTTTGGAGAAGTATTTGTGTTTTGAAGAACGCTGCAGATTTGGGAAGCTTCTCTATCTCCTTCAATGAGATGGAGAATAAGTTGGACCAAAATAAGGTTTAAAATTCTCAACAAAAAAAAAAAACGAAAAATCCCTAAAATGGGAAAGTTGTTGGAGATCCTCTAAAATGCCACAAGATATGTGTGAATGCTTTCAAAGTGGAAATATTGATACCCTTTTCTTCTCTTATATAGAGAGGGCAAATGGCATTTTTTCAAGACTTATGACTTGATTGTTGTACAAGGTTTAAGGCAACAACTTATCCTCTTTGGGACATAATAAGATTTTTCGAGACTAAGTTCATCAAATGGTCATACTAAATATAGTAAGGAAATCTTTTAATGGCGTGCCACTTACTTAACCCATTTCAATTGCAAGGGTTTATAACGAATTTCTTTAACTTCCATTTTAGGCACTGAGACAACACATTATCAAATTATGTGATTGTTCTTTATTATTCATGAAATTTTCGATTATCATAGATTATCACCCTTTTTCTTGTTAAAATCACATAGATAACTACTCATTCTCCTTCAAAAAAGAGCGTCATCTTCATGTAGACAAAAAACATGGCAAGTTTGATTCTTCATCACTATACAATGAAACTACATGCCAAATAAATGGGAACAATGTACATAACTACCCGACAAAACCAAGAAACAAAATCCCCATAAAATCCATGATATTACCAAAAATTCACTAGCTAGTTGAGGTGTGTACTTTCTTTCAGAATACATTAAGATTTTGTCAACATCAATGTATTCTCCTTGACACAC